>CAJVGC010000432.1:26843573-27013023 GCA_910822075.1 Senecio squalidus | reverse complement strand
TGAAATAAAAATATTAGTTCCTTTTGGGTACCCACTTTAGAGTGGATCCATGAACTGAAGTAGATTTAAGTTCAGGTTCAGTCTAGCAGTCAGTTTTGGAGCTGGTGTAGTTCCATTTATTTATTTCCTTCATGCAGTTAACAGAATAATGACCTATGACACCACAGTATTTACATGGAGTATCTTTGAGACTGACTCGAGATGAAACTGACTTAGTCTTGGTAGGTTTCACATATGTTGTCTTTGATGGAGATGAAACTGACTTTGGTGAAACTGACCTAGACTTTGGTGAAACTGACTTATGTATTGGTGGAGCTGACCAATGTTTTGGTGAGACTGACTTTTGAAAAACGTTTTTTTGTGATCTAGATTGGCTCAGTTGTTTACAAAACACAACTTCATGTCCTTTTTCACCACAATTGTAGCAAATTCTCTTCGGAGGAGTCTTGGGTCTGATGTGATTAGGTGATTTATTCCTGACTAGAGTTTTTACGATGTTGGTCAGTTCCAATAATTGATTCCCCAGTTTATCAATAGTTTTTGTTTCATGACTTTTGTTAGGAATTTTGGAACTGACTTGGCGCTTAATCTTAGGTTTACTCACAACCTTAGGCAAGTCATTATTTAGTACTGAATCTTTTTCAGCATGCACATTTGTATCAGTTTCAGATAGATTAACACATTCAGACTGAGAAGAAGACGAAGAATCACTTTTATTAAAAACTTGGGAAATTACAGGTTTGACAAAAGCATTTGACATCATTGTTTTTTCTCCTTTCATATAAGTGATAGTATTTGGAAGAATTTCTGGTTTGAAAACAATTTTTTCTCTTTCAGCTTTTTCAGCTTCTTCTTCTTCTTTAGTCATATGCTTCTTCAGACTGAAGTCCTCACCCAACACAGCTTAAACTTGTTTGGGTACCTGTCTGCTCAAACAATCTTCATTTTTTAAGGATGATATGCACCATGACTTACAAATTTTTTAATAATGCTTAGTTTCTTCTCTAAATTTATAATTTTCTTTTGCAAGATCACTATAAGCTTCAATCTGAGCATTTAAAAGAACTTTATAACTTTCTAGTTCAATTAATTTATCATCTTTAATTTTCAAAGTATTTTCAAGATCTTTAATCTTTTGTTTGAATTCAGATTGTTCTTCTAAAGTGGTGGTCAAATCAACAAAGATATACTCAAACATTTGAAGTTTTTGTTCATTTGTATAAGTGTTGAAATTGTGTACCTTATAAAGCTTTGATTTGTTCCAGTCTGAGTTGCAGCTCAGTCTCTCAGCTTCCTTCAGATCCTTCTCGAACTGAGAGGCAGATTTCTCAGCTTCAGTCACTTCTTCTGTAAACGCCATTAAGCATTTATCTACCACCTCCTCATCTTCATCAGAAGACAGTTCCTCATCTAGCCATTCTTCAACAAAGAATGCCTTTTGCTCAGTTTGAGGCTTTTGTGTACTTGAACTGTTGAATTTTTTGTTTTTAAGATACTTCTGTCTGTATCTTTGGGCCCTCTCAGCAACCTCGTCCATGTGTTCAGTCTGAGCATTCTTTACTTTACAGTCAGCAGCCATATGACCATATTCATTGCATTTAAAGCATTTCACCTTCTTCAGATCGAAAGGTTTCTTTCCTTTGTAGCTTGTCTTCTGTTCAAGTTTCATAGTTAACAGAGCAAGCTGACTTTTCAGCTTTTTGACCTCAGTTTCATCATCTGATTCTGAGTCTGAGTGTGAGTCAGACTCAGATGAGTCAGCTTTAGAATAAATTTCTTTATTCCTTTTGCTGGTAGCAACTAATGCAGCTTCTGGAACTCTTGTGGTCCTTCTTGTGTTTATCTTTTTCCTCTCTTGAGCTTCTTCAAAGTTTAGCAACAATCCGAAAAGACCAGGCAGCTTATAGGTGGACAGTTTTTCACTAACCCAAGAGATGTAATAACATATTCAAATTTGTTGGGCAAGATGTCAACAAACTTTTTGCAGATTTCATCATCTTCTTTCATCATTCCTAAGGCAGATAAGTCATTCAACAGTACTTGGAATCTTGTATGCACGTCAGCTAAGGTTTCTTTGTCTTTTACATAGAAATTTTCATAATTTCTAATCAGACTATTTAACCTTTGTTCTCTTTCAATCGGGACTCCTTCATAAGATACAATTAAAGTATCCCATATTTCTTTGGCGGATCTGCATCCAGCTATCTTGGAGAATATTTGTTCAGAAACAGCATTACCTAGAATGCTTCTTGCTCTTGGATCTAGATTGAAGAGAAGCATATCAACATCTGTCCACTGTGAATTAGGAGTTTGAACCCACCTTGCACGTTGGACAAATTTGTCTCCTTCCTTGACCTCATCAATGTGCTTTCCTGGAATTATTGGTCCTTCCGTTACAGTCCTCATCATTTCTTCATGAATTCCGGACAAATGCCACTCAGCTTTAAGTTTCCAGTGAGCAAAGTTGTGACCACTGAAAATAGGAATACCTTTTCCAGCCATAGCAGGTGTGTTGGATGAAGATGATGACATTGTATTTGAGATTTTAAGTATTGATCGTTTAAGATTGGTAAATTTATTAAAATTTAAATCTTATTTGCTCTGATACCAGTTGTTAGGTCTCAATAAGATATCAAACACTTCCTAATCAATTACAAATAAGTATTTAGACGTTAATTGTTACGAATCGATTAAGTTATCAGTTTCTTAGTTTATTATAGCGGAATTATAATAACGAAACAATGAAAATAACACACAGTTATATTTCTTCAAAAGGTACGAAGATTACCAAGCTCAAGCTCACTATTTATACACAATAATAGTGAGCTTGATAAGTACGAATCCTAGAAAATCTTCTACAAAGATAGAAGATTTAGTCTAACAAACATACCTAAAATAAAGCATTACGTTTCATTATGAAGCTGAGTAGTCAGCTCCATAATGCCTTAGTTGCTTTTAGTCACTCAGACTCAGAGTCACTCAGACTCAAATCACTCAGACTAAGACTTTAATAAACAGATTTATTAACTTGGGTTAAATCGTTGATTTTCCCAACATATAAAGATCTTCGTAATTTTGAGTACATTTCTTTGGGTTTTGTACTTAATGTTTCAGGCATTTTAAATCCTTCTGGGATCTCCATATAGATATCACTATCTAGTGATCCATACAAGTAAGCAGTAACAACATCCATGAGACGCATTTCTAGATTCTTAGAAAGTGCTAGAGTAATTAAATATCTAAAAGTGATAGCATCTATAACAGGAGAATATGTTTCATCGTAATCAATCCCCGACCTTTGAGAAAAACCTTGAGCCAAAAGTCTGGCCTTGTTTCTTATAATTTCATTTTTCTTATTTCTTTTACGTATAAATATCCATCTGTACCCTACAGGTTTCATGGATTTGGGAGTGATAACATAGGTCCAAAAACCTTCCGTTTATTGAGAGAATTTAATTCAGCTTGCATGGCGTCTTTCCATTTAATCCAATCATGTCTGTTTTGACAATCAATAACAAACTGGGTCCAGTATCATCATTTTCATTCATAACCTCACATGCAACATTATATGAAAATATTTCATCAATATTTTCCATTTTGTTTTGGTTCCATAATGCATGAGTATTTCCATAATTGATTGCAATCTCTTTATTGTTATCATTCATTTCTCCTACTGGAGAAATGATGATATTTTGTGTTTCTTCAAGAACACTTTTCTCGTGATCATTTGCATTCTCTACACCTTTTCTTTTACGGGGATTTTTATCTTTAGAACCAATTGGTCTTCCACGCTTCAAGCGTGTTTTAGACTCTTGAGTGGCTTTATCGTCAGATTTTCCATCAGGGATCTCAATTCGAGCTGGAGCGTTAACAGCTGATATATATGATTTGGACACTCTTTTTGTATCAACAAATGCATCGGGTAATTGATTTGCAATTTGTTTCAAGTGCATAATCTTTTGAACTTCTGTTTCACATTGTTTGGTGCGAGGATCAAGATGCAACAAATAAGGTTCACACCATGAAATATCTTTTTCTTTGATTTTCTTTTCTCCCCCTAATATTGCTTCATTAAATTGGCAATCAGCTAGACGTGTTGTAAAAACGTCAACTGTTAGTGGTTCAAGATATCTTATGATAAAAGATGTTTCATATCCAACATATATTCCTAACCTCCTCTGAGGTCCCATCTTTGTACGGTGTGGTGGTGCAATGGGAACATATACCACAACCAAAAACTCTAAGGTGAGAAATGTTTGGCTCTTACCCAAAAGCAAGTTGCATGGGAGAATACGTATCATTAGCCCTTGGTCTTAAAAGAATAAGTGACGCAGCATGTAAAATTGCATGACCCCATATTGATACAGGTAGCTTCGTTCTCATTATTAATGGTCTAGATATTAGTTGAAGATGTTTAATCAGTGATTCTGCTAAACCATTTTGCGTGTGAACATGAGCAACTAGATGTTCAACAACAATCCCTAAAGACATACAATAGTCATCAAATACTTGGCATGTAAATTCACCAGCATTATCAAGTCTTACCCTTTTAACAGTAACTAGGAAAATGTGCTCTTAACTTGATAATTTGAGCCAGAAATTTTGCAAATGCCACATTACGAGTTGAAAGTATGCAAACATGAGACCATCTACTTGATGCATCTATTAAAACCATAAAATATCTAAATGGTCCACATGGTGGGTGAAATGGTCCACATATTTCACCGTGAATTCTTTCAAGAAACACAGGTGATTCATTTTCAACTTTAAGTGGTGAAGGTCTCACAATTAATTTTCCAAGAGAACATGATGTGCATGGAATTATTGAACCTGTTTGAGGTATCTTATGATCCTACAATGGATGTCCATGGTTACTTTCAACTATCCTTCGCATCATTGTTGATCCTGGATAGCCTAATCTGTCATGTCATAAAGTAATTATTCCAAGATTACTATATTTTTCTTTCACTACCATATTTGATTCCACCACATGTATATGTGTATAATGTAAACCAGAATGAAGTCTTGGTAGTGTTTCTAGAACTTTGTTCTTTTCAACAATATGCATATATTTCTCATGACCTATAGTCACTGTTTGAGTATCATATCCATTAAGGTATATGTCACTAAAACTTAATAAATTTCTCGACGACTTTGGAGAAAATAAAGCATTATTTATCAAAATCTTTGTACCATTTGGTAGCATAAAATTAGCCTTTCCAGTTCCTTCTATCAAGTCTACAGGACCTGATATAGTACGAATGGTTGCTTTTGTAGGTTTCAGTTCAGAGAAATATTTCTTAGTTTTCAGTATAGTGTGTGTGGCACCACTATCTGATATGCAAAGATCTCAAACCTTTGTTTGATGTTGTATTCCAGTGGAACTCATATCAAACTTCAAATATTAAAAAACTAAGAAATGAGTCAAGTAGATAATAACAAAATGGTCATTTATTGCATAAATATTACATGGAAGACAAAAACAAGTTAAGAAATTGAAAAACATAGTTATAAAAGAGAAACATAGTTATGGGAACATAAACATAGTTATTAAACATAAACTTAGTAAATAGAGGTCATCAAGATCCATATCAATCCAAAAGGTTAAGATTATTGCAATAATCTGCAGCATTAAACTCAGTTTCTGTAAACTCGAGATCATCAATAAGGTTTACTTCCTTATCTTTTCCTTTCAAGGATTATTTGTAGAGTTTAAAGAGGTGGTGAGGCGTTCGACGGTTTTTAGACCAATGTTCTTTTACACCACATCTAAAAAAATATCTTCATGATTCTGAGAAGGACCTGCTCCATCACCATGATTTGACATTTTGGAATTTCTTTGTGGTCGAAATTTTTTGTTTTGGGGAGCATGGTAATAATTTGAACGACCACGCCCACGACCACGACCATAAGATTCCTCTACCAAAGTTTTGGTTTCGACCAGAATTATGGTTGTGACCATAAGGATGGTTTTGGCCAAAATGTCCACGACCTCGTCCACGACCACGTCCCCGTCCCCGTCCACTCATATTATTTTTGGAACCATCTATGTTTGCAACATTTGCTTCAGGCGGGACTCGTGATTTTTTTTTTATCAAAAGTTCATTGTTTTGTTCAGCGACGAGGAGAAATGCATTCAATTCAGAATATCTTTTAAAATTTTGTTACCTATATTGTTGTTGTAAATTTATATTTGATGCATGAAAGGTGGAGAATGTTTTCTCCAACTTTTCTTCCTCTGTAACACCATTTCCACAAAGAAGTGTTGAACATATTCTAAACAGAGTGGAGGTGTATTCATTTACTTTTTTAAAATCATTGAATCTTAGAATTTTCCATTCATCCCTAGCAGATGGAAACAATACTTCCTTTTGATGATTAAATCTTATTTGAAGATCCTTCCATAAAAGGAATGAATCTGTTATATTAAATTATTCCATTTCTAGCATATCATCCAAATGCTTATTAATGAAAACATTAGCTTTCGCTTTGTCTAGCGATGAGCATTCATTGTCTGCTTTTATGGTATCTAAAATACCCATGGATTCAAGATGGCTCTTGACCCTTGCGGTCCATGTCATATAATCTTTGCCACTTATATCAAGTGCTTTGAATTCAATCTTTGCAATGTTCGACATATTATAACTATAAGAATTGAACAAATATAAAATATTAAAATTAGAATACATATATATATATATATATATATATATATATATATATATATATATATCAATGCATAATGAAACAATGAGAAGTCGAAAAACAACAGTTACAAGTATCGTCAAGAAAAAATAAAATTCACGCCATGGCAGTTGAACAAGGGGAATGGTCGATAACATAATTAATAAAATGACGAAAATTAAAAGCGGATGAATCATCTTTAAAAGTCTTTAAACCAAATGAATTTGAGAAAAGAGAGAATTATTTTTGTGAAAAATGATGAACCATAGTTCTCAATTTATAGTGAAAAATGTAGCCGTTATAACGTCGTTAGTACTCGTTTATAACCGTTATATAGCCGTTGTAATTATATATCTTAAAATAATAACTTTGTAATTAAATCGTTAAACATGGTAATTTATAATTATAAGAATAGAAACATTAACATTAGTAAACAATAATAAAAATGAACATAAGAATAAAAGTTAGTATCAATAAATATAAATTAGCAAAGTTAAGAATAAAGTTAGTATACATAAATAAGAATTAGTAATAAAAGTTAGTATCAATAATATAAATTAGCAAAGTTAAGAGTAAAGATAGTGTACATTATATATAAATAGAATTAGTAAGTTAGTAACAAATAAGCATTAGTAAGTTTTAGAGCAAATGTTAGTATACATTAAAATAAATGTTAAATATTAGTAAAAGTTAGTAGTCCATTAAAATATTTAAAAGTTAGTAGTCCATTAATGTATAATAAATTAGTAGTCCATTACTATATGATGAAATATTGGTAAACGTTAGTAGTTCATAATAAAAAATCTTTTACTTTACAAATTTGACTATTATGATGGTTACCTCTTTTATGGTAATGTATAAAGTTTTATTACGAAAAATGTTTACCTTGATGATTTCTTGATTATAGTAGATATACCTTGAACTTGTTTAATCTTCTTGATAAAAGTTTTTCGTGCTGATAACGTGTTATAAATTTACTAATATTAAGACGAGATTAATAATAACTTAACAAATTTTATGAAATATTAACAAAGATTAGAGATATGAGAAAGTAGTATATCACTTAGGAAAGTGTATATGGTGCATTTTTCATCTTTACATTAGATGGGTATTTATACTAGCTCCAACTACTATTGAATTTACATAATAGGGTAATTATAGGAGTCAAGTAGGTTATTGTGTATAATACATAGGGTTGAAAATTTATACATTCAAATAGCAAAGATCAATAATTCACAACAGTTTATACATTTTTGAATAATTAAAAAAAGCAAAGAAAATCACTACTACAAAAAGTATCATTTAGACCGGTTGTAAAGGCTTGTTAGACCGGTTATTGAACACGTCTACATGTTAGAGGTCTACTTGCTTAAAAGTAATGTAGACCGGTTCTCTAACCGGTCCTGATATTAACAATTAGACATGTTGATATTATCAATTAGACCTGTTATTAATTTTTTGGCGCAAGTTTGAATATCATTTAGACCGGTTAATATGTCATATTCATATTCTTTTTAGACCTTTAATATTTTCTTTTAGACCTCTTTTAGCAGGTCTTAATATTTTCTTTTAAACCGGTTAATATGTCTTTTAGACCTCATAAATTCCAAAATCTAAAATCATAGATTAATGATCTGGAATTTAAAACCCAAACAAAAAATTCAATGCTATTATTGAAACGAAAATATATTATGAAGATATTCAAAGTATTAACACACGTTCGGGTACAGACAAAACCATAATCCAATCGTATTTACTACATAATATTCAACAAAATCAAACAAAACTAACTACTTGATATGAAATCTCAAGTGCCAAAAACTAATAGATCCAAAAACTTTTAATTTCTTGTCCAGCATGGCTCTTCGAGTTTCCTTTTTCCCTAAAAGACATTAAGATCAACATAAACATTTTTAGTCTTCAAAAAGTCTAAACATGAATGTATTACGAACTCCAAAATGAATTATAGAAGTCTTT
This sequence comes from Senecio squalidus, assembly GCA_910822075.1. Classification (NCBI taxonomy): domain Eukaryota; kingdom Viridiplantae; phylum Streptophyta; class Magnoliopsida; order Asterales; family Asteraceae; genus Senecio; species Senecio squalidus. Next base: position 27,004,362 of record CAJVGC010000432.1, on the reverse strand, counting down.
TTACGACATATATAGGGTAATGTAAACATAGAAGGAAATAGGTTTAGATGTAACGAGTTGTTTAGAATATACCTGATTAAAAAGGACAAAATATATGCCACTTTTCAATTACATCTTCTATTTCCGTATTAGATAACGCACGTTCATCCCAAGAGATCTATATGTAAAAAAAAAAAATGATACATATATATATATATATATATATATATATATATATATATATATATATATATATATATATATATATATATATATATATATATATATATATATATATATATAAGAAATCGTTACCTAACTAACAAATATATAAGAAAAAATACATAAAAAAAACAATAAAGCTTATATATTCTTACTCTATTAATATCAGCAACATCATGATATTGATTTACTATAGAATACATCCAGTTGAGCACATAATATCCGCATTCCCAGTTAGCCGGTTGTTGATTACATATACATGTTAAGCTTGCAACAACAATATCATTTTTTCTCAAATATATATAGTTCGATGATTTACCTTAACCACTTTCCAGGAGCAAATTGGGAAGATCCTAGAGGAAATGTTACAATTGTGTTAGAATTTATAGAAACAATTTAATTTAATACCAAAATAAAAAATATAATTTCTTACTCATCTACACAGTCTGTGAGCAAAAAATCATTCTCCGTCTTCTTTTGATTATTTGGTTTCATAACTAATGAATCCACAATAATCCCCCTATACCGTTTAGGAGATATAATAAACAGCACCCAATGACCGCTGGTGAAATTTAAACTCGTTAGCATAAACTATGAACATACATAATGAAATATAATGAAGCAATTTAGGGATCTAGATTAAGTACTTTTGAAGATATGGTGCGAAGGCATCATTTTTATTGGAGTCGAATGTTTTCTTCATATACTCTATTACACTAGATTTCTGAGAAGTGATTGCAGAGTCCCGAATTAAGTGGGGGTTCAATAACGCATATGAGTTACGACATGACATTTCCATCATCTTGTGTAGGCCGCTAGCAATACAAAAAAATAATAATATTAAATATAAATTAACGTGAAATCAAATTATAAGTAGGTCATACATTAAACAAATGAACTTACATCATGAAAGAAACTATGAGGTTGCAATCGATCCAAAGATACTTCCAAAGAGTCATAATATCGTTAACATCAACTGTACATAAGAACTCTTTTGGTTGCCCAAACATCCGTGGGGGAGCAGTAAAAATGTGTCCCATAGTAGGATCATCTTTAGTAATCCACCGAATATACGCTTCGTGTACACGTTTTCTATTGGGTATGACATTTTCCAATAAAACCAACTCGTCATACACCTTGCGTTTCTTTTGTTCTTTAGCCTCCGATAATCCTTTCATTCGTGGGGAAACCTGTAAACACAACGGTATATTCTCAATTTATATGATATAGTTAATATTAATCCGCGTATAACTAATGTTAGCATTTACCTCTTTATGATTGTGGACATTTTTAGCCAACAATGTTGGTTTCGGTGAATCTTTAACTTTTGATATCGACGCCATCCCCTATTTAAAAATTGCGTTTTGACGACATGAACAAATCTTATCAATGACATAAAGCAACTACATAACTATAATTTGAGTACGCCTAAATAAGTATGTATAAACATTATAAACCTAATATTACATTTATAACATATAAACCATAAAAGTAAACACTTTTCACTTGTACCTTAGTACTGCGAGACATTTTCATGAGAGGCCATTGAACAAAAGTCCCTATCACCTCCTTCAATGTATTATAGTGATATTCTTTAACCGGCATTGGAATCCTCAAGGTTTCATACTCTTTTACAACACGGTCTATCGACACCTTCATGTAGCAAGGAATCACATATGATCCATGTACTAAAGTATCCGTCGTTGTTGGATATACCGTTCCTCTAGCACATTCAATAGGCTCTACACTCTGCGGGTGGAACAAAACGATTTTTGTAGCCTCCTGTAAACAATTAGCAAACATGAAAAGTACTTCGGAATTTATATATGTGTATAAACATATTGAAATATTTAGTAAAGGGATTTTATACTAAAAAGAACAAAAAACTACCTTTATGTCTTGCAAATCCAGCACCCCTCGTTTTTGCACCCTTTGTTCATCTACCCGTTGTTTTTGCAAACCCTGATCTAGTACTACCCGTTCTTGCACCACTCGTTCTTTCATCACTTTCTCATTCACTACTTGTTCGTCTAATGATGTCGTATCCGGTTCACGTGCTTTAGCTCGCTCTTCTACTTTCTCACACACAAAAACCTTTACTTTTTCAAAAAATTGATCTTCTTCTTGTTGTTCTTCTTTCTTTCTTTTACGTCCTTCTAGGTCTTTCTTATAGCCTATATGACTCCCAACTCCCCTTTTTCGACCTCCGTGCTCTTTTCCTACATGTTCTCTCATTGCATCTCCTCCAACTTTATCCGTCTTAACCTATTAATTAAAGAGAAAAACAAGACAATTCTATTATAAACAATAACAGTTGACAAGTTAATAATAACATTAAGACCAAACCAATATATTACAATATTATCTATAAGTGTAGGATTTGTATCGGGACATAATGCCCTCTTTCCTTCTTCATTGGGCTTCGTCCTACTCAACACCCAGTGCCTTGTAGGAGTATCATCGATATCGTGGTAAATTGTCCGCTTATTCGGATCACTTTTCTCTTTCTCCCACTTTTTTATGTGGCCACGGTATCCTGATCTGCCTAAATGAGCATAATTCTTTTGCTTCAACGCATTTAACCTCCCTTGTTCCCGTTGTGCCTTTACATAGGAGTAAAGAACGTATTAGAAACAGTATCACAATCCAAATTTATACTCGTAATAATATAAGTACCTCAAACTTACTCTTTTTTCGGGTTTATTTTCCTTCTCGCAGAACTCCTCCCATTTCTCCGCTGTTATAAAACTGTATTCGTTTTCTTCAATATAAGGAAGTTGATCATTGTCCATATATTTTCTTAGTTTTGTCTTGAATCTCTTAAAAGCCGAGCCGCAATGAAGAAGCGTTGTTTCCTTCGCAAAATCATCTCTAATGTTATAATGATCCTGAATGATGTAGAAATGAAACTTCAATAATGACTATATATTAAATAAAAAAGGAAACTATCATTTTAAGAATATTACCTTGATGTCCAGCCATAATGCATCTTTCTCTTCGTCGGGTACTTTTTTCCAGTCATCTAATAGATAACTAATCCTACACCTCGTAGTAGCCGCTACATAAGTAGAAAAAACCCTTTGGAATTCACCAATAGCTTTGCCATTTTTGTCAAATTGCACTTCAAGCGGAACAAGAGATTTTTCTGTACGTTTGTTAGGTCCTCTTTTTTTCCGTCGTCTGTTCTCACCTATACCGTTGTTTTGGTCCTTAAAAAAATAAGCAGAATAAGTGTTCATCAGTTAAAAGGTAATCAACGCAAAAACGAAAAACGGAAAAATAAACAGAAAAGTATTAAATTAAAGACTTAAAAATCATAGTCCTAAAGTATATGTCCGCTAAGAGTTAACTTCTGATATTGATGAAAGATTCTATTTTTAGTGGTTCTTGGTCTATTTCCATTCATGACTCGTTTTCTGAATTTATGTCTGTCTTTCCTACTGTAAATTGTGCAGATACACAAAATTCTCTGTTTTTTCCGCATATCCTAAACATTACTGGCTATTTTAATTATAGAAATACCATCTTGCCTATTTTATTTTACAAATGAATCATTTGCTTAATTTCAATGATTCGCAAACACTGCTTAAACAATAGATAAAGTTGAAATTGAGTACAAAAACAGCTCTTAAAGTCTCCTATCTGCCAATATAATAACATACACAACGCATAGGAACACATAGAATCATGTAAGCCAAAACAAGTGGTCATTATCTTAATGATACAAGTAGTCATGTCATTAGGAGGATAATTAGGCATGAGGAATACTTAGGAGACTTTGGCTTTTATATACTCCTTTTATATGGTAAGATTTCAATATCTGAATTGTGTTTATATCCCCTTTTAACAATTGAAGGAACTTCATGCAAAATTCACTACTAGTAACACTCGAGGTGACATGTAAGCTTAGTTTTTATCACAAAAGTTAAATTATGCCTACATACAACACTAATTGCTAATATATGCAACAGTGGTCATTTCCTACACTCTAGTAATGTGGTATAAGGTATATATAAGTATAATAGCTAACATCAATATTTTGACAGCATACAAGGAATAAATATGTCATGCTTTAGATTTGGCATGAACATAGATATAGCAAAAAGATCCAACTGACTCCAGACTAGAGTATTAGCTTATCAAATAAACAAATTTCTAGCAATGGGTTGTCTACGTTTTTGAATCCCAATAATGGTTCTGTGAAAGGGTTGGTTAATAAGAAGTCTGAAAAATGTTAAAATCAGACTTTCGACACAAAATCAGCGGGTTTAACATTCTCTGTAAAAACCCGTCCATCCACCTTCCCTTACTAAATTCCTCACAGTTTGCCCAACAGTCGGCCCTTTTCTTCCGTTATTATCATCACTACTATCAAGAACTTGTAATCGTGTCTTAATTGTATCCAAAGGCATTGTAACTAAAGCCGAAACACCACCTGCCATTGCTGCACTAACACCTTGAACCGCCATTACTGTTCTTGAATCATGTCTAACAACAACCACGCTGCCATTTTCATCATCTTTTTTACACATATATGATCCGATTCCACCCCAAACAAGTCTTTGAGCAACAGAATACGAAGCCCACCAAACTGCATTCGATGGTGCATATGTCATAACCGATATCCCAAAACCTCTATACAAACCTCTTGGTCCATCAGTATTAAGAATTTTCCTAAATGCATCGATCCCATTCGTATACTTACAAGATTTAATCAAACCAGAATTTTTAAAGTTCAACTTACTATAATCATTTCCCTGTACCATAAGTCTTTGACTTACTACATCTATCGGTGTCCAAACAAGCTGTGCTGCTAATGCAGCGGTTAATCCAGCCATTGCGTTGGTAACTGCAGCTGCAATCGGATCTGGAAACCCTAACTTAATAGTACTCGACCCAATTTTACTTTTAGTAACCTCTAGTGCAGTCATGTATAACGCTCGAGCTGGAATTGTACCAATTAACGAAGTTCCAAAACCTCTATAAAGGCCTCGAAAACCTTCATATCTTAGAATAGAAAACGCAGTTTTCAAACTTGATAGTTGTGATGAAGAAACTTGTTGTCTAGTTTTTAATACAACCACAGGATAAAGTGAAGCAGATACACACGAAAATAAACCAGCACCGAGAACGAAAAACTTCGATTTATCGAGCATCTGCCAATCGATTTCCTCAGGTTTATGATCTATTTCATCTGATGATTCTTTCCCAACATTACTCAAATTCATTTTCCTTTTCGCCACTATACGAACTCGAAATTCCAGCTAAACTGAACCTTAAACACCTAAATTTCTTCCTAAATCTTTACACCGATTAACGTATAAACTCAAAAACAAAAAACCTTATTCCTAACATCTGGAACGCTAAAAATCTCTAGAAATCTCAATATTAATCAAAAATTCATTTCACCGATTAACGAATAAACTCTGAAAACATAAAACGTAATTCCTACAATCTAGAACAGTAAGAAATTGATCAAATAGCTACCGATCTCAATATTAACCGAAAATTTCACAATGAACACTTATAATTCTCTAGAAATCGACACCGATTAACGAATAAACACGAAAACCTAATTCCTTAAAATCTAGACCAGTGCGATCGATCTTAACATCATGTTAACGAATTCAGAACATGCATCATAATCGAAATTAAGCTTAATTCAACAACGGATATAATCATCATAGAATGTTAAAATCAGACTTTCGACACAAAATCAGCCGGGTTTAACAATACAAAATCAGCGGGTTCAGTTAAGCAAACTATACTAACATTAAGAGATTTATACACATACTTGCAACAATTTTCAAAATCCGAGTGATTAAATATGTTACTGTTAACTATTTGAAGTATTCTACAGGCTACATTAGCAATTTATTTTGATTAAAAAAAAAAAGGTTAAACATAGATGTACCATCTTTGTAGGATATGACAATGGCTGTGCTCGATGTCGCGTATCAACAGGTGCTCGAGTGTTTGGTTTTTGGTTCAGCAACAGGTGTACGTCGTGGGTCGCAGGTTGGGAGCAGCAGGTGTTGTGGCTCGCTGGGATTAACAGCGGTGGAATTGTTGTGGTGGTATGGTGCAGTAACGATTTGAATTTGATTAGAATTAGAAAAATCAACAGCGGTTTCTTTTAGGAGGGTAATTGTTTTGGCGGCTTTTTGGTTTTTTTTTTTTTTAGTTCCCTGGATATTATCATATATATTAAGGTGAAATAGGTATAATTTGAATTTGATTAGAATTAGGAAACATATATAGTATTTTAGTTATTTGATTAATCTTAATTTTATTTAACAACTTTATTAATGTTTATATTTAGTTTATATAAATCTAAAAATTTATATATACGATTTTTCTAGCATTCTTAGAGGGTGTTTGTTTCGGCTTATTAAACGGGCTTATGAACTTATGTAATTTTTCATAAGCTCATAAGCCCATTTTTTTGGCTTATGAGCTTATGAAGTTGAGCTTATGGCATATTTGAAGTCATAAGCTCAAGTTGATAAGCTCATAAGCCGAAAAAAAAATGGGGTTATGAGCTTATGAAAAATTTCATAAGCTCATAAGCCGGTTACATAAGCCGAAACAAACACCCCCTTAAATTCGTTTCGATTTAATGACCACAATCGTTTTAATTGTCTAAATCCCAATGTATATCTAACACGAATAAAATATTGCAAAAACATAAGAGAAAAAAAAAACTTCACATTAAACATATGTCAACATTATTCAAGTCCAAAAATTAAATGATTCATAGAAACTGTCTAAATAAAGTAAAACATGTCTTCGTTTTATCGAAGTTCTTCATTTATTGTTGTTGCATATTTTTCCTGAAAAAATAAAGTATTAGATAACTTGAATTTAATAAATAAAATCACTAATAAGAATTGATTAATAATAATACTAATAGTATTAAGTTATTACCATCATTATTTGTATCAGACTTCATGTCCTTCGTGGTGGTCATCTCTGAAGTACACGACATCATCAAGAACTGCATGTAGAGGTGCAATACCAACGGAAAACGGAGGTAACTCGTCAAATTGGTCATATTCTTCCTCGTCTACAACATTATCAACACCAACTATACGACGTTTTCCATACTGGACGACGTGGAATCTTGAATCTTTCGGGTCCTCGATGTAGAATACTTGGGTGGCCAGTTTTGCTAGAATGAACGGTTCAGATACATAACCGTTAGTGGAGAGATTGACAGTTGTAAAACCATCTTCATCAACTTTAACACCTGTACCGTTATCGACCCATTTACACTTGAACAAAGGTATAACAAACGAACCATAATCCAATTCCCATATTTCTAGAATGACACCATAATAAGAGTTTTTGGCAATCCTTGATCTTTCTTCACGATTGACCGTAGATACTTCGGTCGACGAGGCTATTAAAGTTACTCCGCTATTTTGCACTCTACTCTTTCCATCTTGTTCTTTGGTGTAAAATGTGTACCCGTTAATGTCGTAGCCTTCATATCTTACTACATGTTTAGGACCAAATCCTAAATTTTCTATTGATTTATCAACATTAGGAAGTGTACTCTTAACTTTGTCTTTCAACCATTCTGAAAATGTTCTATTATGTTCACTGGCCAACCATATCGAGTTCTTTGACAAATTTTCTTTTCTCAACCATGATTTGTGTTCATAAATGTATGGAGCGATAGATGTCGTGTGTTGTAAAACGGTAAAATGTGCCTCGTGTAAGTCGTGTACATTCGACACCCACGTTTTGCGGCCAAGTGTCCCCTGCCCGGTAAGCCTACCTTCGTGTCGACTTTGCGGAACCCCTATACTTCTAAAACCTTTCATATACTCTGTGAAAAATTCTATCACCTCCTCGGAAGCATATCCTTCAACAATACTACCTTCTGGTCGATGATGGTTCCTTACATACCCTTTTAAGACCGCCATGTATCTTTCGAATGGATACATGTATCGTAAGAAAACTGGACCGCACGCCTTGATTTCTCCGACGATATGAGTAACCAAGTGAACCATAACATCGAAAAAAGAAGGTGGAAAGTACATCTCAAGTTCACAAATAGTTAAGATGATATCACGTTGATGTTCATCTAACACCTCGGGATCAATCACTTTCGAATGAATCACGTTGAAAAACAAACAAAGTTTTGTTATCGTGTGTCGAATGCGATCGGGTAATATTCCACGAATTGCGATCGGAATCATTTGTGTCATTAAAACATGACAATCATGTGACTTCATACCAAGCAACTTCAAATCCTTCATTGAAACTAACTTCTTAATATTAGCAGAATAGCCGGAGGGAACTTTAACACCATTTAAACATTTACAGAATTTAGTTTTCTCGGCCTTCGACATGGTATAGCAGGCTGGCGGAAGATACAAATTTTTCCTTCCCGGCATATCCTTTGGTGCAAGCTCTGGTCTAATCTTCATTAATTCCATATCCTTTCGAACTTTAATTCCATCTTTTGTTTTCCCTGGAATGTTTAACAACAAGCCTATCAAACTCTCACAAACATTTTTCTCTATATGCATAACATCAAGACAATGTCTCACTACCAAGTACTTCCAGTACTCTAATTCCCAAAATATAGACTTTTTTTTCCAAATACCCGTGGGAGGAGCACTATTTTTTTTTCCCAACACAATGTTTAAATCTGCAACTCGAGAGAGAGTAGTTTCTCCATCTAATGGTGCACGTAGCTCTCTAAGCTCAATATTACCATCAAATAAATCCTTCTTTTTACGGTACACATGACTCTCTGGAAGTGATCTTCGATGTCCCATATATACCGTTTTTTTACAATTTTTCAACCGCATCGAGTGAGTATCGTCTTCACAAACAGGACATGCATTTTTTCCTTTCGTACTGTATCCTGACAAATTACCATACGCTGGAAAATCACTAATAGTGCAAAAAATCATGGCCCGGAGTTGGAAGTACTCTTTCTTGTACGCATCATATACTTCTACGCCCTCACTCCATAATTTCTTCATGTCATCAATTAACGGAGCTAAATATACATCAATGTCGTTTCCGGGTTGTTTCGGACCTTGAATTAATAGTGACATCATGATGTATTTCCGTTTCATACATAACCATGGTGGAAGATTGTATATACATAAAAGAACCGGCCAAGTGCTATGACGACTACTCATATTTCCGAAAGGATTAAATCCATCTGAACTGAGTCCGAACCGTATATTTCTTATCTCATCTCCAAAATCTTCAAAATCGTTATCAATATTTCTCCATTGAAGTGAATCAGCCACATGTCGTAGATTTCCATCCCTTTTACGCTCCTCTGCATGCCAACGTAACAATTTTGCGTCTTTGGAATTTGCAAATAATCTTTTCAGTCTTGGTATAATTGGAAAATACCACAATAATTTAGCTGGGGGTCCGTTCTTCGTAACATCACTATTAAGTCCAATTAGTTTTTTATTTTTATACCTAGATGTTCCACATATCCTACATTTATGTAGGTTTTCGTCATCATTTATGTATAACATACAATCATTTGGACATGCAGGTATTCTTTTTATTTCCAAACCCATCGGACACATCAATTTTTTCGCTTGGTATGTTGAAATGGGCAACTCGTTATCTTCAGGGAGCATATCACGCAACAACTCTAATAGGCTTGTGAAACTTTTGTCACTCCAACCATTATTTGTTTTTAAGTTAAATAATTTTACCACGGCAGAAAGTTTGGTAAAATTCGTACAACCTCTATACACTGGTTTTTCGGAATCAACAAACAATTGGTGGAATTTATCATGATTTTCTTCAGTAACATTATCCTCCAAATCATTAAACATCCTATCAAAATTATCATCATCACTTTTGAATAAATCATCATCATTATTATTACAGTCAGAAACAAATGTATTTGTATCAACTAACGATTCACCATGAAAAGACCAACAAGTATACCCTCTCATAAACCCGTTTACTAATAGATGATTTCTAATAACGGTAGAATCACTAAAGCACTGGCCATTTGTACATTTTTTGCAAGGACAATTAATTATGGTTCTTCTTCTCTTTATCCGATCATCCTCAGCAACTTTAATGAAATTGGATAACATTTCCATGTATTCGTTGGTAACACGTTCTATCTCGTACATCCATCTACTCCGATCCATCTATAATTTACAAAAACAAATATCTTAATTATAACATGATGCTATACATGACATGATTATGTACAAATGTGGTTCATGTGGAAATCCTAACCCATTTTTTGAATACTTTGTCTCATATGTGAATGTGTATCATCACATTGAGTATTACTTAAGAAAAAAAAATCGACAACATTTCTCCTTAACTCCCTAAATATGCGTGTAAAACCCATATTCGTAGGAGTAAAGGGAAATGTTGAAGATTTTTTTTCTTAAATAATACTCAAATGATAATACACATTCACATCCTAAATGAGACAATGTATTCAAGAAACAGTCCCAAAATGGGGACTATCCGAAATTAACCTCTATTAGGTTAATTTTGGACGGGTATTTAACTAATGGGTTATGAATTATACAATAATAGATGAATGTTATGTAAAATATTTGTGTTTTTCAAAGGATTTAGAAGAAAAAAACACTTACTTTCACAAATGAATGTCGTATATATCTTGTGTGATATTGAATGAATTATGCAAAGTCCAAAATTTTCCTCAATTTCCTGACAATTATATAGAAGATTTGGTCAGAGAGAAACAAACATATTTTCATATGAACACAAATATGAATTTAAAAACATATAATTATCTCAAAAAAATATAAAAAATTGTATTTAATAGTATTACCTTAGAAAAAATCCTAGTTGAATTCAAAATAGAGAATCACTTTTCACAGAGCATTAATGGAGTTTTTTTTTTTTTGATTATTGAATGAATGTAATCAATAATAGATATAGAGAATATAAGTTAGAAAATAACTAGTTTTTAGGAGAAATTTTACTGGCCACGTTTAAAAATCTCCACAAAATCTTATCTAGACCAAGTGATTTAGAATTAGTCGTTTGCATTTTCTATCTAGACCTCTTGATACATTTAGACCGGTTCATATATTACTATCTAGACCCCTCATTTCTTTTTTAGACCTCTTGATACATTTAGACCGGTTCATATATTATTATCTAGACCTCTTGATACATTTAGACCGGTCATTTAAATTTAGTCGCTCTCATTTCTTTTTTAGACCTCTTGATACATTTAGACCGGTTCATTCTTTTTTAGACCTCTTGATACATTTAGACAGGTTCATTCTTTTTTTAGACCTCTTGATACATTTAGACCGGTTCATATATTATTATCTAGACCCCTCATTTAAATTTAGTCGCTCTCATTTCTTTTTTAGACCTCTTAACACATTTAGACCGGTTCCCATGACATATTAAGACCTGTTATCACTTTTAGTTTTGACGGAACTTATTATATAGACCTGTTACATTTTTACCGGTCTAAATATATGGGTCTAGATAACCATAAATGTAGTATATAAGCAATAATAGGTGTTTTTTTTTCTTAAAATGATGATCTAATGACATAATCTGTAAACAAACAATAACTTGGTTTCAACATATTATTTAAAATGTAAAACATTTCAAATCCGGACATATTAGATTGAAATATATCATTTTAAAGATAACATCACACATTTACCTTCATCTACTTAAAAAGTTGATAAGAGTAGCTTAATCACCAATTCACCACATTCATAACTTGCAATATCATATTCTCATAAATTATTTAACCTCAAATATTTAAGATATATCAATTTCTTATGCAAAATAATAGTAAACCCTAAAAAATTTGATTTAAATGAATATCAACACTTAGTAGGAGAAAATACCAACGATTACAAAATATGCTAGACAGATAGATATATATACATGCATAGTGCATTTCATAAAATACTCAAATTCAGGCCATGAAAGCAACAAAAAAAAAAAAAAAAAACACCATGGATATGTTTACCATCAAACATCAAACTGAATTAACATAGTTAAAGAAGACATCCACGCATATAATCCTTAGGATTTGAAATATTTGTTGAAGCCCATAACTAAAACCTTTTTGAAATCCAAATTAACGCAATTCTGTGAACCAAATGGAACAAATCCTCATTTATAATCTTTTGATAGGCATCTAGTGGAGATTGAATAATTACGTTTCGCCATTTCCATATCTCCCACTCCGTTGCCAAACGAATTTATTTTATTCGTTATTCATACCCACTACAAGAAATAGGTCCTACAGCGACGATTTGAAATCGTGCCTAAAGGTCAAAAAATCGTTGCTAAAGACCGTTGGCGACGACAAATCGTGCCTAAAGGGTCGTGCCTAAAGCATCGTGGCGAAAGGTCTTTAGCAACGATTTCAGAAACCTATAGCGACGACACGTGGGACCCACTTTGACTTTTTCAAACCCGTTTTTTTAATTAATTAATTAATTAATTAATTATTTAATTAATTAATTATTTAATTAATTATTTAATTAATTAATTAATTAATTATTTTTATTTATTTAATTAATTATTTTTTATTTTTTATTTATTTATTATTAGTTATTTAATTAATTATTATTATTTTGATATGGCTTTAGCGACGACACGTGATATACCTTTGGCGACGATTTGTCGTGCCTAAAGGGCCCTGCAGAAAAAAAAAACAGCAGCTTATTTACAGCTTAATTCCCGGCTTCCTGCTTATTTCGATCCAAACAGCTTATTCCCAACAAAAATTAAAAAACAAAACAATAAACAAATAATCTAAATTATCATAAACTTTAAATCCGCTTACAAAAGTCAATATTAAATATTCTTACAAACCGTCGATATTAAATTGTTCCAAATTGTTCCAAACCGTCAACAATGACAAACATTCAACATTAATTTGATTTAAACAAAATCACTAACCATCGACTAATCCTCGTCATCATCCTCCTCCTCGTTCTCCTCGTTCTCCTCCACGTTTTGACTAGGCGTTGGAAAGTTGGGAAAAACAATGCCCGGGTTGACGGCTTGGAGTGCTTGCATGTATCGTTGGAAATCATCCGTGGTCATCACATTTGGTTCTTGCATAGGCCTCTTTCCTTTTTCTCTCGAAGACGGGGTCATCAAAGATCCTTCTCCCGTGATAGAGATCGGTAATTTTCTTCCCCGACCTCGTTGGTGACCGCTTCGAGTTCCCAATACCTCATCCATTATTTCTCCTTCACTTGCGGAGGGGGAGCTCGTCCTCAAATCCATCATTTGTCGCTTCAAAATAAACCAAATAAGAATAATTATAAGTTAGTTGTATTTGGTTAGTAATATATCACCCATTTCGCCCACCTTGACCCATTTGACTCAAATGACCAATTTTAACCATGTTTATTCTCATTTTACCCATTTCGCCCACATTGACCCGTTATATATTTAGCCCATTTTGTCCACTTTGACCCATTTTACCCATCTTCCCCCACTTTGACCCCTTTTATCCATTTAACCCATTTTGCCCACTTTGACCCAATTTACCCTTTTACCCTAATTACTTACATGCAAACCGAAAGCTTCCTCCGAGACCCAAGATCCATCTTTATTCGTATGATAATCTCGATAATCATCGAGAAGACTTGGATATTTGTGTTCCGGGTCCTCACGTTGCTTCAAACAAATGAAATAAATTAGTATAATATCAAATCAAACACAAATTATATGAATAATATTAAAACTAAGAATTAAAAAGTTACTTACCTTTAAGTCCCTCCTTAATGCATAGGATCGACTTCCATGTTTACTCGCAAACTTTTGTTTGCCCCTGTTTTGCGAGTTTTTCACTGAACGATTTATGACCTTCGGGTCTTCCATTCGGTTCATAAATGGAAGCCAAATACGATTATAATCAACTCCTTCTGGGGGATTTTCCCTAAGAAAATCAATACTCCCGTACCCACCCCGTCCAGTAAAATGCTCCTTCTTGAATTCATTTTTCGCGTCCTTATACCGCTCCTTACATGTCCAATCCAACGCGGCTCTAGCCCAAACCTCCCTCTGACCACCATCAAACCAATTACGAATATCGAAGTATTTCTACAATTCAAAAAATAATAGTTAGAATGTATAGATTTAATAAATATTCGAAAATGTAATAAAAACCAAAACAAACCTGCACTTCGGGCATAATCAACCTCTTCGATTCCATTGGCACCTTTGCCCAGCTGTCGTAATGTTTCGGGAAGTCGTTGTCATTCACAAGGGTACCGATCAAAGAAATAAACTTTGAGCCGTATGGCCCAATCGGTTTAGAAGTCTTCAAGTCTGTGTCATCAAAGTCGATCTTCAAAGGCTTGTTACCATTTTTTCTCCACAAGTCCCGCAACTCTTTATTTGATGTTTTTCCACGTTGCCTCTTTACAGAATCTGGAAAAATTCAAATGAACAAATTAAACAAACATAATAAAACCAACAAGTAATATTCTTACCAATATTATGACCCCTAGGGGGATCCCAATGGCCACCGGGTGGATCACCTCCGGCATCTCCTCCGTGAGCTAAACTAGTCATCTGTATAGAACAAGAACAATAAACATAACAATTATATGTGTAGTAAGTAACAACTATATAAATTAACCAACATATAAAAAAACATAATTAAACACGGCAAGAACAATAACAATTTCATTTCATTTCAAGTCTTTTACATATTAAATATATACATACAAACCATACAATTCTACACATTTAAACCATACAATTCTACACATTTAAATCATACAATTTTATACATACAAACCATACAATTCTACACTTTATGAAAATCATACAACTTCATACAATTTTATACATACAATTCTACACTTAATTCATACAACTTCTACACTTAATTCATTCAACTTTATACATACAAATCATATAATTCTACACTTAACCCACTTTGCCCACTTTGACCCATTTCATAAAAATCATACAAACTTATATACATATTCTAACTATACAAACTCTTATTAACAAAAATAAAACCCAAATTAATTTTGATACTAACCTTTTAATAGAGATGCTCAATAAAATCAATAACCGGATATAGATGAAAAATATCTAACAAAACAATTCCCAAATTAATAATCTAACAAATTACAAATTTAACAAATTAATTAAGTTTATGTAAAAGAAAAAGAAAAAGAAACAAACCTAGATGGTGGTGGAGGAATGGAGGAATTGGTGGTGATGGTGGTGGGTGGTGGCGGTTTGATGGTGATGGTGGTGGGTGCCGGCGGTTAGGTGGTGGTTGGTGGCGGGGGTGGATGTTTGGTGGTGGTAATGGAATGTTGGAGTGATAATAATGGTGGAAGAAACACAAAATCAACAAAACCGGCGGTTTGGTGGTGGTTTGGCAGCGAAATCAAGCTGAAATTCGTGTTTGTGTTTTGGTGTAAATGAAAGAGATAAGGATCTGCAATTATTGACAACTTTTTTTAATCGTCGCTAAAGCCCTTTAGGCATGACAAATCGTCGCTGAAGGCTAACCCGGGAAAACCCCAAAAGTTTGGCGGGCTGGGCCAAATAGGCTGACTTTTGTTGACTGGGCTTTGGCGACGACAAATCGTCGCCAAAGGCCTTCCGAATTTTTTTTTTTTTTTTTGTTTATTATGTTATTATATTACTAACGAAAACGTTTAAATAATATTAGTATAAGTTATTATAAAGTGTAGAAATACGATATCGACTTGTTTTACCGTTGTCGATGATCAATGGTGTAGTCGATTGAATACCTCTACGTGTGATAGTATACATTGACATTGTTACAAGTTATGTAATGATCGATTAAATCATTGATAATTGGATGTCATGTATGGTGTACGTACGTAGTCGATGAATGTTGTTCTCGTTAATTAGCTCTAATTATCGATGAATAGTGTTCTAACAGTCGATGAATGGTCGATAGATGAATGGTATATACAACTTTGCCTTAATCATGTTACCTTTAATAGTCGATAAAATGGTGAGGTTAGGATTGTTTAAGGGTTACGATGGTTTAGGTTTCTAGGGTTACGATGGTTTAGGTATATGAGTTTAGGATTAAAGGTCTAGCATTACGTAGTTATGATGTAACATAATTGTCGATGAATGATCGATAGATGAATGGTCTATACAACTATGGCATAACTCATGTTACCTTTAATAGTCGATAGTTGTCGATTAATGTACGTTATTCCGGTTTACCGTTACGATGACTTAGGGATATGATCGAGTTTAGGATTTAAGGTCTAGCATTAGGTGCTTATGGTTTAAAGTTATAGTTATACTACGACATGTCGTATTACAACTTTTCGTTATAACATTAAACGATTATTATGCCAGAGTTGTATAGACCATTCATCTATCGATCATTCATCGACAATTATGTTACATCATAACTACGTAATAACGACACTAAACGATTATTAATCGTATTAATTATTTAATTACGATATTAGATTTTTAAAAATACGTATATACATTTATTTTAAGTATATTAACATTAATAATATAATTACTTATTATCAACTAATTTTATTTTAAACAAAAATTATTATTTAAAATTAACATTATATATTATTTAATTTGATATATTATATTTTCAT
The DNA here is from genome assembly GCA_910822075.1 of Senecio squalidus. Lineage (NCBI taxonomy): Eukaryota > Viridiplantae > Streptophyta > Magnoliopsida > Asterales > Asteraceae > Senecio > Senecio squalidus. Next base: position 26,987,545 of record CAJVGC010000432.1, on the reverse strand, counting down.
TTTTTAAATATTATTTAATTAAAATAAATTATATATATTAACATTATATAATTTTAATACATATACATTATATATTATTTAAATTAATTAACATTTAATTATTTATTAACTAAATTAATTAATATATTTAATAAACATTTAATTATTTATTACATAATTAATTAATATATTTAATAAACATTTAATTATTTATAAAATTTTAAAAATAATTAATTAATTCAGTTAAGCCTTTAGCGACGATAAATCGTCGCCAAAGGCCTAACTAAATTAATTAATTATTTAATAAATAATTAAATTTTTATTAAATATATTAATTAATTTAGTTAAGCCTTTGGCGACGATTTGTCGTCGCTAAAGGCTTAACTAAATTAATTAATTATTTTTAAAATTTTATAAATTATTTAAATAACCATTTAATTATTTATTAATCAAATAAAAATGTCAGATTTGGCTTTAGGCACGACAAATCGTCGCTGAAGGTTTTTGGCGGGATTTGGCGGGAATTATTAATAATTTTAGTTATTTATTTAATATATAGTCGTCGCTAAAGGTAAATGTCGTCGCGAAAGGGTCGTCGCTAAAGGCTAAAGTCCGAAAAAGTCAAAAAGTTGCCATTTTTTGTCGTTTAGCGGGCCTTTAGCGACGATTTTGGTGTCGTCGCTGTAGGGGTCGTCGCTAAAGGCCTCGATTCTTGTAGTGACCCCCGTCGAATTGAACTTATAATGATTTGAGTAGAGCAGGATGACATTACAAATAGGTAATTGTTAGCTAGAGAAAATAAGTTTCAATTCCACATAAGAGACAAAGAAAATGGAAATAAGTATCCCAAATGTAACTTTAGCTTCATTATTTGAATCCCTTCCAAAATTATTCTTATCTTGAGGAGTCGTCATATAAAGAAATTAGTCAGTTCTCGACAAAGAAGATTTTAATCACTCATACAGTCCATGGAACTTGATTTATGCATTTCATCCAACACTTAGAGACGACTTAAAAAAAGAAACCATACATTAAAAACTGGTGTTATATATTAGAAACATGTGAAAAGTTAAAGATTGAACATCTCAAACACGGTTTTCTAATCGGGTGTCATGAGAACTTGAAACGAAATTTGAGGGAAACAATAAACACATACCTTAGTTAGAGAAGGAGCATGGAGTTAGAAACTTTCAAATTAAATTCAAATTTTGACATTTCAACTTCAAGTTTTAAACCTTACCAATTCCAAACTCGAAGAGTTTAAAGAGTTAGAAACTTCTTGAAAGGAGAAATATGACCAAAGTGTGTTTAATATTCAAATCCTTACAAATGAACTTAATGAAAAATTGGATTTAATCAATTCATTTCAAAAACAATCAAAACCATAAAGTTTGATGAGGGGAAATATAATCAAAGTGTTTTATTGGAACTCGAGAATCTTAAAAAAGAACGAATGAATGAAAGATTTAAAAGAATAGAGTTAATCACCGAGTTAAATAATGAAAGAAATGAGAGACTTAGTGCTAACGATAATCTTATGCTTTTAAGAAAACAAATTAAAGATTATAAAAGGGAAATTAAATCTTTAAAATCACAAGCACTTGAAGTTGAAAATTTAAAGAGAAATGGTTTGAGATAACAAACAAATCAACTCATTTTTCCAAACAAACTGAAAGAGTTTCGATTTTTCAATCCACAAGAAGGTTCGGGTCATAATAATTCAAAATATCTAAAGAAAGCTATGTATCATGCTCACGGTATTTACGACACAAAATATTTGGGAAATGAAAATGTTACAATGTCTTTCATTAGATCATCAAAAGAAATTGAAGAATAAGAGGATGCAAAAAGACCACTTTCGAATAAAATGCAATTATCTTTTGATTACAAATCATTAAATGAGAGTTACAAAACTAGGAAAATTCCTCTTTCGGATGATTACTTTCCCAATGATGACGAAAAGGAGCTTCATTCCGATGATGTTTTGGAAGAAGTTGTTTTTCAAAAAGTATACGTTCCAACTCTTATTTTAGAAAAACAATTTTCGAAACTTGAACAAGTGTTGGAATGTCGAACTAACTACTTTGAGAATGAAAAAGGTAACTTTTTAGAGAAAACTGCGTCTTTTGAAAAAACATCACTTGATAAATCTTCAACTTCAAATGACAAATCTTCATTGGAAACGATGGATAAAATTAACAATCTTTCAAAACAAGAATCTACAGCATCTCCCTTCTCGAATGAACAATCTTTTGCTAAGATATCATTTCTTCAAAATGCTTTACTTGCAAAAGACAAAGATATTGATGTTTTAATGAAAAATACTAATTCAATGTAACGAATGGTCCGGTTTCACCACAAACCCCAATCATTTCACATGAGGAGAAACGGAAATTTAAAACTCTTGAAAAAGATTCGAAAAAGGATGTTAAAGTTCCATTGAAGGTTTACAACGGTGAATCTTCCAAAACATTTTCAAATGTGGTTTCTCCGAGCACTAATTCTTTCCCGAAAAAGAATCCAAAGTATTCTCCAAAATCACAAACTAATGAAACTTTTACAACACCTTTGAAAACTTCGAGTTTGAAATCCATAATCATCTCAAGCAAACATGTTGAAAAGGATGCATTTTGTCCTCCAATAAACAAAAATGAAACGAAAGCATTCACTTATTCAATACCCGAGTTATTTGAATCTGCACCATCACATTTTAAATATTCAGTGAAAAAAGTGAGTAGTTTTTGTTTCTACAATTAAACAACGAACTTCAATGAATTCATTAAAATCAACGAAACAGTTATTTCCAAATGTACCATTAAATGAATAAAATATGGTACATTCACTAAATGCTTGTGTCCCAAAAACTCCTTCACCAACTCATGAACGGAAATGGATTCGAAAGTCTCCATCAATTTCAAAAACAAACACACCGATTGCAAAATTAACTACCTCAAATGTGTGTTTATCGGAGAAATGGAATTCATATTCTGTGACAACCGTCTAAACTAAGGTCGAGAACGCTAACTTATAACTTCTAAGTGTTTTTTTTGATGCCCGATATGACTAACTTTATGTGCTATATGGGTACGTAGACATAACTCTTAAGCTAAGCTCGTTGTAACTAACACAAAACTCTTAAACGAAAGTTTACTCCATTTTAAACCTTTAAGCGCGGATCAGGATCGGAATCATAAATCAACTTTGGAATCAAATTATGTAAGTCCTAATACCAAGAAAACACCTAAGGAACTTTCCTAAGTTCATAACGTATCATAATCTATAACTTTCATTTAACGAAAAGGGTCCAACGAAGCAAAACGCAAAAACGAAAAATCACAAAAATATTGCAAAACAAGCCAGGACGCCTCACACACCCCTTGTGCGACGTCCTGGACACATCAGACCAAGATTTTTGTATTTTTGTTGCTTGTCTCAATTTGTACAAACTAAATACCAACCAAACACGATTTTTACACATTATTACTGAGTTTTGGCAGAACCTAGACCCCCTATACCATCATTTTCTTTTATTTTCATTCTCATTTTTATAAAACACAAACACACACTAAAAACACACATACACACACACTCCCTCATTTCTCTCCATTTTCTCTCAAGAGCTCCTTCATTTCCAGAAAATCCCAGCCACAAAAACCCATCTTTCAACCATCTAAAAACGTTTAAACATCAAAAGGAAGCAAGGGGAAGCAAAGGATTTCGGTTTCAAAGCTTTTCCTACACTTTTGGAGCTCAAATCTCTTCCTAGGCATCCTCTAAGCTTTTCTTTCGGTAGAAACTCTTTCTTTTCACTTATATTACTATTATAACTCATTGCATGTATGATCTAAGCTATAAAAACAAGTTTTGATGAAGTTTTACGACCTTTTTTTATACAAAAACCGGTTTATAATAAATGGTGCTTAAATCTTTGATTTTGTGGTTAAAAGTTATGTATAAACTGTTAAAATAACAAATTATGAAGTTTAAACCGATTGCATGTCGAAATCTATGGTTGGAATAAACGATTTTACAAGAAAAACCCGAAAACACAAAACTGCCCGAGCTGTGCGCCGTCCCTATGGCCAGGACGACGCAGAGCCTATTGATTTTTCCGAAAATCGTCGTTTAGGCCATTTTGAGTTTGTTTACACCGCTTACTTTTTCGAGACTTAATATATATGACTGAGATTGGTTAAAACAATAACATTGGTGACTTGTATTGGACTTAATATGCTAAAAAGAACATGTTTAAATATGATTATGTGATATATGTGAATTGTGAGCGGGAAAGTGACTTTGGAATTTTGGAAATGAAATCTGGGCGCGGAAGCGCTGCCCAAATTTCTTTGGAAATTCCAAACCACTTCAGCGACCAAATTATACATACCATATTAATAAAAACGCTAATCTTGGACTCTTGGACTAAAACAAAACGATAACCGTTTCGGACGATTTTTGGACAAATTGGACCTTGACACTTAAAGTTTAACTAAAGACTATTTAACATATTATACAATAACATAATAACACTTGAATAAAACTTGGTATTATTAGGCTTTCGGTGATTCCCGACACACTTTCCGACCGTTCTCGCTTACGATTATCTTCGCAAACAGTGAGTTACAAACCCCTACTCTTTAAACGCTTTTAATACTTTTGGGGTGAAATGCGAGTCTTAGGCTTAAACATATATTTAAGCTGAAAAACGCTTTATTACTTGAATGCTAATGAAAACGATTTGATACTCGAATGCTATTAAGAAAACACTTAAGTATTTTGAATGCTACTATGATATGCTTTGATATTTTGAATACTAAAACGAATGACTATTTTGCCGGCATTGTTGAGGGTTTTGCCAACAATGTCGAGGACACGAAAGCTATATTTGCCAATGACTAAAACAATCGATCGGCATGTTGCGGACTTTGTACAACATGGACGTGAGAAACCATTGAAAACTCCCGACACTACCAAGGACATTAGTTGCTATTAATCCCTTTGGAAAGGACCGTTAGTAGATATGGATAGCGCTATTAGGGTAGATTGACCCTCACCACAACGACTTATAACAATGGTGCATAATACTAAATGGGTAGGCTTTAGGCTTAGCAAAGATCATTGGGCAATACTTAGGATTGTCACATAGTCGCGCTATGTGGTCAATGCCTATAAACACAAATGCTATACTCTATACATTTTTATGTGACAACTATTTTTGGAATGCGACACTCTATGCATGGTTATGCAACTACAATTTGAAAACTATACTTTACGCCATTTTCTTGTGCGTTGAAACTTATGCTTTTACTTAAACTTGTAGCTCACTAACTACGTCTCCCGTAGTTAACACTTGACTCGTATTTTTAGGTAACGAGTAAGCTAGCTGATGACTTTATGCTTTTGGGCGAATGACTTCAAGAACGGGAAGGGTTTGGGTGGTTTGGTTGAACACCCCATTTTGTATTTCGGATATGTAAACTCTGTTTTAAACTTTGTAAACCTTGGATATTATGTTTTTCTTTATTATAATATGGCGTTTATCTATATCTTGTGTATCGAATGCTATTGCTCTTCACATCCTGTATTCCGCTTTAGCGGGGTGTGACAGACTTGGTATCAAAGCGCAAGGTTATAGTGAATACCGATTTTTTAAAAATCAAACTATAACCAATTTCTAAACGAAAGATTTTATTTAACCAAAACGTGAAGGCATTGTTTAACTTGAATTATTCGTAGCCTGATCACCTATGAATAATTTGGACTAAATCATGCCCGAACGGGATTGGTAAAAGTTAAACGAACCTCCCCGGGAATTCTTGAAGTCAGACCCACAAAGACCTAGATGCTATACTTAAGATACTCTATGTGCTCAGCTTATTACTAACGCTAACATGAGCCGTATCTTCGAACTAACTCGTTTTCGATCTAGGGTATGTCGAGAGGGAAAGAGATAGCTACGTCAGTCGACGAAACCGAACACTCTCACGAATCCCAATCACGCTCTAGGAGTCAGCAATCGTCACCACTCACCCTACCTTACCTCCGTCGGGACGGTGAAGGAAGCTCACGATTACCAACACGCCGCGCACAACACCCACCGAATCGGCACTCGAGACCTCAGATAACTACGCCACCACCACCCCCTATTCGCGGATTGACTCCCGAAGAAATTCAAGCGCTTTGTAACATGTCCGTCGACCTCCGTGGATACACACAAGTCGTGAGAGATCACTCCCACCAGATACGTGGTTTGTACACCGAGGTGTTACGCACAAAGGCAATGGCACGAAAGGCAATTCGAGCAGCACGCAACTTGATGCTGATTAGCATAGTACTAGTATTCCTTATGGTTGTATTGGTTGTATTTAAGGTTTAGAGGTTGTTGTAAGATGTCTTTTGGGTTGTAAGCAAAACATGTAGTTTATGAAGGATTATAAGCGTAGTGCTTTATGTTGGTTGGTAATGTACGACAATAGTCGATGATGTTGGATTTTGTAAGAACATCAAATTTTGAGCGATATATATAAAATGGACGGAATATAATTGCGATTGTTGTTGTTCTTGTTATTTCCCATTATTTGAATCTGTAGTGAAAAATATCAAAACCCTAAACCCGAGTTCTCTCTTGTGTAGGAAAATGGCCGAACACAACGATGAGCGCATAGTCCAAAGGATCAACGCCCGACTAAACGAGGCGATACCCGAAATCATAGCCCGAATCAACGCGGGTATCCACCAGGGAGGACCAAGGGGAAATAACAACAACCAAGGAAACAACAACCAACAAAACAACAACAAAGAAAATAACAATCAAGGAAACAACAACCAGGGGAACAATCAAGGGAACAACCAAGGTTGTAGCTACAAGACCTTCATATCTTGCAGGCCAAAGGAATTCCATGGCACTGAGGGCGCCATCGGACTATCGCGCTGGATCGATAGTATGGAAGTTGTGCTAAGGATCAGCCAGTGCGCTGAAAACAAGAAGGTGGAATTCACTTCGTGCATGCTTCAGGGACGAGCACTAACCTGGTGGAACAGCCAGCTACAGGTCCGAGGTTCGGACGCTGCATACAACATGCCATGGGCAAGGTTCAAGGAACTACTGGTAATTGAGTACTGTCCCAAGGAGATCTTGAAGAAGCTCAAGAACGAACTCTGGAATCACTCCATGGTGGGAACTGACATCGACACCTACGTCGCGCGATTTCATGAACTCGCAAATCTAGTACCCGAACTAGTAACCCCCGAGGAAAAGCGAATTGATCACTTCATTTGGGGACTCTCACCCGAGATAAGGGGCATGGCGACAGCTACTGAACCAGCCACGATGCAGCAGGCCGTGAGCTTAGCAAGCCGTCTGACCCAGGACTGGATAAGGAACGGAGGAGCGTCAAAGACGGGTGCAGAGGACGCTAAGGGAAAGCGCAAGGTTGAGGACACGTCGGGGAACATAAGGGATCGTTTCAACAAGAAGGCCAAGACAGTGAGAAACTATGGAGTGGCCGCGACAGAGAATACCGGCTATCAGGGGAAGGAGCCGAAATGCGATAGGTGCGGTTATCACCACGGAGGAGACTGTCGGTCATGCACCAACTGCAACCGCCTCGGTCACTGGACACGACACTGTAAGGCAGTGAATGCTGGACCGCAGCAGGCGGGAAGGCAGCAGAATGAAGGACCGCGACAAGCGGGGAGGCCACAACAGAATGATAGGCCTCGCCAGGGAGAATGTTATGAGTGCGGTAGTAGGGATCACTACCGAAATGCTTGTCCTAGGCTAAACCCTGCCCGAAACCCAAACCAGAACCGCAATCAAAACCCACCGCAAAACCAGAATCAGAACAATCAGAGGGGAAACGATGGGGGACAAGGCCGTGGCAGAGCCTTCGTGATTGGTGCTGAAGAGGCAAGAAACGACCCCCGGGTGATTGCAGGTACATTTCTCCTTAACAACTATTATGCCTCAGTACTGTTTGACTCAGGCGCGGACAAAAGTTTTGTGTCCTTAGAGTTTAGGCCCTTGATTGCTTTAGACACCGAACCCCTAGGAGAAAAGTTTACGGTAGAATACGCAAATGGGAAAGAATACCAGGCTAGCGACGTAATTAAGAATTGCACAATAACCCTAGCTAACCACTCTTTCGAAATAGATCTAATCCCTATCGAACTTAAGAGCTTTGAAGTAGTAATAGGAATGGACTGGTTGACCATCCGAGACGCAAGGATATTTTGTTTAGATAAAACGGTACGAATGCCGTTAGGAGATGGAAAGGAATTGATAGTACAAGGAGATAGGTCGGGCCAAACTTCGAAGCTTATATCGGTGATGAAGATGCGCAAGTACTTAAATAAGGGCTGCTTTGCTTTGTTAGTGAACATAAAGGACAAACAGGCAAGAGCAGCAGACCTTAAGGATGTACCGATAGTTAGAGACTATCCGGAAGTATTTCCCGAAGAACTACCTGGACTACCACCTCAGAGGCAAGTTGATTTTAGGATCGAGGTAATTACTGGAGCGGCACCGGTGGCAAGGACGCCATATCGAATAGCTCCGACTGAGATGCAGGAATTATCCAACCAAGTTCAAGAATTATTGGATAAAGGATTTATCCGACCAAGCTCATCACCATGGGGAGCGCCGATTTTGTTCGTAAAGAAGAAGGATGGATCGTTTCGCATGTGTATCGACTACCGAGAATTGAATAAACTAACCGTCAAGAACCGATATCCTCTTCCACGAATCGACGACCTTTTCGACCAACTCCAGGGCGCAACCTACTTTTCAAAGATTGACTTAAGGTCCGGATATCATCAAGTGTTGGTTTCCGAGGATGATATACCGAAAACCGCATTCCGCACTAGATACGGACACTACGAGTTCCTGGTAATGCCATTTGGACTCACAAATGCACTGGCGGTATTCATGGATTTGATGAATAGGGTATGCCGACCGTATCTAGACAAGTTCGTTATTGTATTCATCGACGACATCTTAATCTACTCCCGTACCAAAGAGGATCACGCAGAGCACTTAAAGCTGTTATTGGAATTACTCAAGGAACAACGACTCTACGCAAAGTTTTCTAAGTGCGAATTCTGGCTGCGTGAAGTCAAATTTCTCGGTCACGTAGTCAATGAATCTGGAATCCGCGTTGACCCATCAAAAATCGAGGCAATAAAGAATTGGGAAACTCTCAAAAGTCCGACAGAAATCCGCCAATTTTTAGATTGGGCTGGGTATTATCGGCGATTCATTCAGGATTTCTCTAAGATAGCTAAACCCTTAACAAAGTTAACCCAAAAGAACGAGAAGTTCAACTGGGGAGATGCTCAAGAACAAGCCTTCAGTATCCTGAAAACGAAACTGTGCAACGCTTCAATCTTAACTCTTCCTGAGGGAAACGAAGACTTCGTAGTTTATTGCGACGCGTCCAACCTAGGATTAGGTTGTGTATTGATGCAACGAAATAAGGTCATAGCTTACGCATCGCGACAACTTAAGAAACACGAGGTCAATTACGCCACCCACGACTTAGAACTAGGAGCGATAGTTTTTGCCCTAAAAATCTGGAGACATTATCTCTACGGAACCAAATGCACGGTATTCACGGACCATAGGAGTCTGCAACACATACTAGATCAGAAGCTACTCAATATGAGGCAAAGGAGGTGGTTGGAACTCCTTAGCGACTACGACTGCGATATTAAGTATCACCCTGGCAAAGCGAATGTCGTAGCAGATGCCCTGAGTAGGAAGGAGAGGCAACAGACGACTCGGGTACGTGCATTAGGAATCTACCTTAGACCCGACTTAAGGACGCGTATAGCAAGTGCCCAGCATGAGGCTTTGGAGGCAGATAACATAAAGGTCGAAACCCTGCATAATCACGACAAGGATTTGGTAAGAAAGAGCGACAACGTCTATTATTTTAAGGATCGAGCCTGGATTCCAACGACTAACGAATTAACGAAGATCATTATGGATGAAGCACACCGAACACGATATTCCATTCATCCAGGGTCAAGCAAAATGTATAAGGACCTCAAGGAACATTATTGGTGGCCTGGAATGAAAAGAGACGTTGCTTTATATGTAGAAAAATGCCTCACCTGTGCGAAAGTGAAGGCCGAATATCAAAAGCCCTCCGGATTACTACAGCAACCCGAAATTCCCGAGTGGAAATGGGAGCAAATCACAATGGACTTCGTCACAAAGTTACCTCGGACATCAAAGGGTAACGACATGATCTAGGTTATAGTAGATCGACTAACGAAGTCAGCACACTTCATTCCCATTAAGGAAAGTTTTAACGTAGAAAAACTTGTCCAAATATACATCAACGAGGTAGTGACACGTCACCGAATACCCACGTCAATCATCTCGGATAGAGATACTCGCTTCACTTCCAGATTTTGGAAGGCATTCCAAGAGTCGTTTGGCACACGATTGGACTTAAGCACGGCTTACCACCGGCAAACTGATGGTCAAAGCGAGCGCACTATACAAACACTGGAGGACATGCTGAGAGCATGCGTTATCGACTTCGGAGGAAGTTGGGATAACCACTTACCACTAATAGAGTTCTCTTACAATAACAGCTACCATGCTAGCATCAAATGTGCGCCTTTTGAAGCTCTCTACGGAAGGAAATGCAGATCTCCACTGTGTTGGTTGGAACCGTGAGATCGACAACTAATTAGCATGGATGTAGTGCAAGAAACGATTGATAAGATCACAACGATTAAGGAAAGAATTAAGACTGCGAGGAGTCGTCAAAAGAGCTACGCTGATATGCCCAGAAAATGTGACGTCCCGTCTATTTGAGGTACTTGAGTTACCGTCATTATTTATATTTTATTCGCAATTGATTTCGACCCTTGTATTTCGCTTTGTTTTGCTCACGATTTACTGTTATTGAGTATCGGGTTTTCTGTATTTGATGATTCGTCCCCGAGACGTAATAATTTTATTTTATCTAAGTGCCAATTAGTTAGTATCCTCATAATTATAAGTTAGAAGGTTTATGCCAAATTTTTCGGTTATCGTATTCTTTATCTTCGAGATATCGCGCTTTTGCTCTCGTTTATCCTTTACCGAAATCGTGCGTATCTCGAAATCGAATGTGCAAATATAACATTAAATGAACCTAATTCAAAGAAAATCATAGTATGAACTTTCCTAAGTTCATCGCAAAAAGAATCGGGAACTTTCGGCGAACGAAACTACTTAACGATCGCGTAAACGAAAAAACAGAAAATCTGGATTTTGGTCCAGTGCGCAGCACTGACACTCAGTGCGCAACACTGACCTGCTGGACAGATTTTTTTGTTTTGTTGTGTGAGTCATATTTGCATGTCTTGTGGATACAACACCTGTCCTAAACGTGTAGCACTCTTAGAAACTCTAGAAATGAGTCATGTGGGGTCTTTAGATTAACAAACAAGTCTTCCATTTGGTCATCTATTACTCTTTCTTCCAAAAAACACACACACACATACTCTTTGTCTTCAAACTCTTTCAAGTTCATCATAACCCACTAAATATAACTCAAATTCCAGAAGTTTAAAGAAGAAGAATCACTAATTTGAAGAGAGTTTCAAGGTCAAAGTTATCTTCCAACAATTTCCTTTTGGTTTCTCCAATCTTGGGTAAGTTTTCTTATAAGTTTTATTTCACTTTTCTCTTCCATTTTCATCTATTTGGTGAAGAAATCTAACACCTACCCATTTCATTGGTATTTCAAGATCTTGGTTACATATTCCTATTTCATTTTGGAAGCTTTGGTTAGATCTATCATGGAACCTTCCTTTTGATTTTGTGGTAAGTAAAGTTTACCGAAAATCTCTTCGATACCGTTTTTATCACCATGCATGTAAGAATCTAACTATATGGTGGTTGTATTTTTGTATGGAGCTGTTATTTACTCGTCACCACACCACCAAATAGCTTGCTTTCGGATTTGTTCATTACCAAGCTAGTAGATCTTGCGGTTGTTAGCGGTAAAATCGATATTTCCTCCAAATTCATCTTTTTATATATTTTTCCTTATCATTTTTGTTATATGTTTCGGTTTAAGCCTTGAAAATGGTTAGGATTAATGTATTAGACAAACACATTTGAATATTTTGGATTTGGACAAAGATTTGGACTAAAATGCGTAAAATGTGATTATTACCGAAATGAACATATTAGGTATATTAGTATGTAAAACGACATATTTCATATATATGACACTTGGTAAATGCATTTGGAACTAAATGTAAGTTATTTACAGTTTGTGTTTTAACCGAAAAGTCTTTAAATGTAAGTCTTTAAACGAACGTTAAAAGTCACAAATCTGGAAATGCACCTAGTGCGCCGCACCCCATGTCCAGTGCGACGCACCGGGCTGTTTTCCGTCAAAATTCAGCACGTGTTGCTTTTGTTGTTTCACCGTCTCGACGTTTTGTTCCGTGAATTGTTGTTTCAAAGCCACTGATTTTATGTTAAACTTATTTCAAACTCTAAACACTTGTATAAATAAACCAAAAGTAACATATTACGATAAAATACCGTCTTTGGACTCAAAGACGCCAACGCAATCCAAAATGTCTTAACACTTAATTAAAACGGACATTTTACCTACATTTCAATAAATAAACTTTTGTTACAAATAACGATCGTAATCTAAAGCCGTCGACTAATATCTTGCGATAAACTTTGATTATAAACATTTATATAAAGACATTTTACACTATATTTTGATAAGTAAAGTCTTTTAAACCTTCAAAGCGTCAAAGTGATATTTTTACGTCAATTCCGACTTTCTTTCCAATATACTATGATTCGACCTCGAATTATTGATCTTAACTTTTACAAAATCAACATCTTCGACCTTTGACCTTTGCAAAGTCAACATCCTTGGCATTTGACTTTTATAAGTCAACATTCTTGACATTTGACCTTTGTAAGTCAACTTCCTTAACATTTGACTTTATGAAGTCAACATCTTTGACTTCGACCAAGTCAACATCATTGCCATTGATCTTGGCCGATTTCGATAAACTTATAATCAATATTCCTTTCAACCAATATTCCTAGTAGTCGTTTCGACTCGGAAAATTATTCTTTTCAAATTATCGTTATGACGTGAAATGTTGATACCCTTTCGGTCGGCCCTTCTTGGCACGAAACATCGTCATCCTAAATACGCCATCTCGATTAAACTGAGTTATCGTTGGAATATTCTAATAAACTTAATCTTAACCGACAAGGCTAAACCGGACCTAGACTTATAGAGTTACTGAGACTATGTTGTTTATTGTTTTAAGGCACTTAGGAGGTGGAGTTGTAACTCTGTGTTGGTGTACCCGATATTTGTTTGCTGAAGCTTTATCAGTGAGTTATTCGTAGCCCTTGTCTTAAATATTTTTGGGCTGTAAAGCGTATTTTAAATTGTCTGCTTGTTTGCGAAATGTTGTTGATTATCTTGTTTGCCTAGTGGATTAGGTCTGCCTTAGATTGTAAGCCATTAGCCCTTGTTGGGGCCCCCTGATGCACTTGTTAAGCTTTATGCCCAACGGTTACATATATATAGATCTATATGGGTTATAGACCTAACCCTCACTGCTCGGTAGAATGTTTCTAGGAGCGGATGTTATGGTCGGTTAATTAATTTGTTACCTTTGGTTGGCGACCTCAGGATTTGGGGTTGTACGGTCAGGTTCGGTGTATGATTAGTCTAAGCAAAGTACCTATCACTATTGGTTGTTGAAAACAAGATATATCATTTGAAATTAACGTTGTCTTTGATGAAAATTGCCGATGGGTCAACTTTTACTTTAAAATTGCGAATAATTCACCAACATGTTGTTGATGTCGTTTTAACGCTTTGCAGGAAATTGAGGATTTCCATTTGATCATGCCATAGTTATTTTCGGATCGCTTGCTTTTGGGAAATTTGGATTTGAATTGTTTATTGTAATTTCCATGACGATTCGTTGTTTATTTCTTTTGGAATTGTATTTGTACTTGGCGTCTTATCGCCTTTGACGTTATGATGTATTTGTAACATTTGGCATGATCTATTTAATTGGATGTTTTGTTTATCGGTTATATTGTTGTAATCTTGACTCTTGATATTATAACTGGAACATTCCGTGTTTCCGCTATTAGCGGGGTGTGACAGAAGTTGGTATCAGAGCCAAAGGTTATAGCGAACCGAGTGATTTTAACTGAGTAAATCACTTGGACTATGACCATAGGCTTTTTAAATTGATTTTCCTTGATTGCAATGTGTGCACTATTTTTCATACGTGTTTATTTCGCGTTGTTATTGTGGCGTTTGGCCTTGTTTTTGCACACATTTGCTGATCGAGTTTCTTTCCTTTTTATTTTAGGACTATGGCGCCTAAGAGGAGAGTTGCGACACGAAGTTCCGCGCGACGTGCTACTGCGAATGCGAGAGCGAATACCGCGAATCCGAACGCGAGAGCTAATTCGTCCAATGCGAGAAGGAACAATGTGGAGAACGATGCGAATCCTGACATGGCTTAGATGATTGCTCAGCAGTTAGCGGCGATGATGCCCGAGCTTGTAGCTCAACTTCGAGAGGGAACCGCCCAAGGTAATGGTTCGGGTTCTGGAAATCCCGAGCCGATTGTTAATAATGAGGGTCCTGAGCCGATTGTTAATAATGAGGGTCCTGAGCCGATTGTTAATAATGAGGGTCCCGAAGTCGTGATCACTGGATCCGGTAGAGCCGAGGGCTCAGCTCGACGCGCTGGTTGCACATTGAAGACTTTTATGAGCTGCAAGGCCCCGGAATATAAGGGCAATGAGGGAGCAACTGGAACGCTCCAATGGATGGAGAAGCTAGAGTCCATCTTTGATGCTGTGGGATGTGCGGACGAGGATCGAGTCCTATTTGCTGCGTTTGTATTTCAAGGTACGGCTCTGACGTGGTGGAATTCAATCGTGAATGTGCGAGGCCGAGCTGAGATCAGCAAGATGACTTGGGATGAGCTAAAGGAATTGATGATTATTGAGTATGTTCCTGAATCTAAGATTCAGAAGTTGGAGGATGAATTGTGGAACTTGACCATGGTCGGGTCAGACATCCAGGGGTACACTTCGCGTTTTCACCCTTTGTCCCAGCTAGTGCCGCACTTGGTCCGACCGGAGCTTAAACGTATAGGTCGCTACACTCACGGATTACCCCCAGCAATCCGTAAGAGTGTCCTATCCAGCAAACCGAGCACCTTTCAGAGCGCGGTGGAAATTGCGATTACTTTGACTCAGAATGCGGTTCGGGATGGTGAGTTACCCCCGATGATTGTTAAGCAAAACTCCGGAGGGAAACGGAGTGGTGGAAACCGCAATGAGGATTCAAGAAAGAGGTTTAGGAGGAATGATGCTCCTCAAGTGGTGAAATCTTATGCTGCTGTGGCATCAGGTACCCAGGGTAAATACCCGCAGTGTGGACGGTGTGGTAGGTACCATACCAAAGAAGTGGCTTGTTGGGAATGCAGTATCTGCAAGAAGCTGGGTCACACGGACAAGTTTTGTAAGGCCTCTAAGGGCAAGTGTTTTGGATGTGGTTCCCCGGATCATCATAAGGACAGATGTCCTACGTTAGCTGCAGCTGGCAATGCTCCTCGAGGCAGGGCATTTGTTGTGGGAGCCAAGGAGGCCCAACAGGATCTACACGTCGTTACGGGTACTTTTCTTATCTGTGGTCGACCTGCGTTTATTTTATTTGATTCTGGTGCGGATAGAAGTTTTATATCTGATGAGTTTAGGACTATGATTCCCTGTAAGTCTATACCTTTAGTACCTTCATTTGAGATAGAATTGGCTGATGGCGAGTTTTTGCATGCGTCTGAGGTACTTTCCGATTGTAGCGTTAGTTTCGACGACCACTCTTTTCCTATCGACTTAATTCCGATTAGGTTAGGTAGTTTCGACGTAATTATCGGCATGGACTGGCTAGAGACGAATCGTGCGGAGATCGTATGTTTCGAGAAGATGATCCGTATTCCGTTACCGCATGGAGAGCCGCTATTAGTTCAAGGAAATAAGGCAGGGAAGCGCCTCAAGATTGTCTCGTGTATGAAAGTCCGGGAGTAAATTAATCGGGACTGTTCACTCTTTCTTGCACACCTTGTGAAGAAGGACAACACTGAGAAGCTGGAAGGGAAGCCGGTAGTGTGTGATTTCCCCGACGTGTTCCCAGAGGACTTACCTGGTTTACCGCCTAGACGTGAGGTAGAGTTTAGGATCGACTTAGTTCCCTGAGCAGCGCCAGTGGCAAAGGCTCCTTATAGGTTAGCACCTTCGGAGATGTTAGAACTCTCTAAGCAGATCCAGGAGTTAGTGGATAAAGGTTTCATTAGGCCGAGTTTCTCTCCGTGGGGCGCGCCGGTACTCTTTGTAAAGAAGAAGGACGGTTCGATGAGATTGTGTATAGATTACCGAGAGCTGAATAAGCTGACAGTAAAGAACCGCTATCCTTTACCTCGTATAGATGATTTGTTTGACCAGCTTCAAGGTTCATGCTTCTTTTCTAAGATTGATTTGCGATCCGGTTATCATCAATTGAGAGTGCTAGAGGAGGACGTTCCGAAGACTGCCTTTCGGACGCGATACGGTCATTATGAGTTTTTAGTCATGCCATTCGGTCTCACGAATGCGCCTGCAGCATTTATGGAAATGATGAACCGTATCTGCCGTCCTTACCTCGATAAGTTTGTGATTGTATTCATCGACGATATCCTTGTTTATTCTCGTAGCCATGCGGAGCACGAGGAGCACTTGAGAATAGTGTTGGAGTTTCTCAGGAAGGAACAACTTTACGCTAAGTTATCGAAGTGTGAGTTTTGGTTATCTGAGGTCCAATTTCTTGGCCACGTGGTTAGCAAGGAAGGCATCCACGTTGATCCTGCCAAGATTAAGGCCGTCAGAGATTGGGTTGCTCCTAAGACACCCACCGATATCCGTTCATTTTTGGGTCTGGCAGGTTACTACCGTCGCTTTATTGAGAATTTTTCGAAGATAGCTTCGCCTATGACGAAGTTGACCCAGAAGAACGAGGAGTTTATTTGGGGTGCTGAGCAGGAAGAAGCTTTAAGTTATTAAAGAAGCGGTTGTGTGATGCTCCTATCTTGAGTCTTCCCGAGGGTACCGAAAATTTTGTGGTATATTGCGATGCGTCGCATAAGGGACTCGGGTGCGTACTGATGCAGAACGGAAAGGTCATTGCGTATGCCTCTCGTCAGTTAAAGATTCATGAGAAGAACTACACGACCCATGATTTAGAATTAGGCGCAGTGGTTTTTGCTTGAAAGATTTGGCGCCATTACTTGTACGGTACTAAGTGTACGGTGTTCACCGATCATAAGTCGTTACAACACATCTTTGACCAAAAGATGTTGAATATGAGGCAACGCCGATGGGTGGAATTGCTTAACGATTATGATTGTGAGATTCGTTATCATCCGGGAAAAGCTAATGTTGTCGCCGATGCGTTAAGTCGCAAGGAATCGGTTAAGCCGGTGAGAGTTCGCTCTATGATGATTACTATTCAGTCGAGTTTGAAGACTCGTATTATTCAGGCTCAGCAGGAGGCTCTCACCGAGGATTGTCTGAAGGATGAAGGATTATTTGGTTTGGCACGTCAGTTGGAGCCGAAAGACGACGGGGTATTGTATTTCTTGGATCGTATTTGGGTTCCCGTCGGCGTTAGGCAATTGATTTTGGACGAAGGTCACAAGTCGAATTACTCCGTTCATCCCGGAGCGGATAAGATGTATCACGACTTGAAGGATTTTTACTGGTGGCCTGGAATGAAGAGGGCGATTGCCGAGTATGTAGGCAAGTGTTTGACATGTTCTAAGGTTAAGGCTCAGAATCAGAAGCCTTCTGGCCTTCTTCAGCAGCCGGAAATCCCGCAGTGGAAGTGGGAAAATATTACTATGGATTTTGTTACGAAGCTTCCTAGGTCTTCAGGAGGTTATGATACTATTTGGGTCATCGTTGATCGGCTGACTAAGTCAGCGCATTTTCTGCCTATTCGAGAAGATTACCGAATAGAGAAGTTGTCTAGATTATATATTGATGAGGTCGTGGCCAGGCATGGAATTCCTGTATCTCTTATTTCGGACCGCGACGCGCGTTTTACTTCGAGGTTCTGGCAGACGCTACAACGAGCTTTAGGCACGAGATTAGATATGAGCACGGCTTATCACCCTCAGACCGATGGACAGAGTGAGCGCACGATCCAGACGTTGGAGGATATGTTACGCGCGTGTGTTTTAGATTTCGGCGGGAGTTGGGATAGACATTTACCGTTAGTCGAGTTTTCGTATAACAATAGTTACCACTCCAGTATTAATTGCGCGCCTTTTGAAGCTCTTTACGGTCGTAAGTGTAGGTCTCCACTCTGTTGGGCTGAGATTGGTGATAGTCAGATTACGGGTCCCGAGTTGATCCAGGAAACGACTGATAAGATCTTTAGGATCAAGAATCGTCTAGTAGCCGCGAGAGATCGCCAAAAGAAGTACGCGGATTTGCGTCGTAAGCCTTTGGAATTCGAGATCGGCGATATGGTATTGTTGAAGGTTTCTCCTTGGAAGGGTGTGTTTCGTTTTGAGAAGCGCAGCAAGTTAAGTCCACATTTTACGGGTCCGTTTAAGATTTTGTCTCGTGTTGGACCAGTGGCTTACCGTCTTGAGTTGCCACCTGAGTTGAGCGGTGTGCACAACGTATTTCATATATCGCATCTCAAGAAGTGTCTTGCTGATGAGTCGTTGATTGTCCCTTAGGAAAAGCTCCGTTTAGATGAATCGCTTCACGTTATAGAGGAGCCGGTAGAAATCGTTGACCGAGAGGTCAAGCGTTTGCGACGGAGTCGGATTCCTATTGTAAAGGTCCGATGGAACTCTAAGTTTGGAGCTGAGTTTACGTGGGAACGGGAGGATGAAATGCAGCGGAAATTTCCCCATCTATTTTCTTCTAGCGATGCTCATTAGTAATTTAGAGGACGAAATTCTTTTAACCGGGGGAGGCTGTGACGTCCCGTCTATTTGAGGTACTTGAGTTACCGTCATTATTTATATTTTATTCGCAATTGATTTCGACCCTTGTATTTCGCTTTGTTTTGCTCACGATTTACTGTTATTGAGTATCGGGTTTTCTGTATTTGATGATTCGTCCCCGAGACGTAATAATTTTATTTTATCTAAGTGCCAATTAGTTAGTATCCTCATAATTATAAGTTAGAAGGTTTATGCCAAATTTGTCGGTTATCGTATTCTTTATCTTCGAGATATCGCGCTTTTGCTCTCGTTTATCCTTTACCGAAATCGTGCGTATCTCGAAATCGAATGTGCAAATATAACATTAAATGAACCTAATTCAAAGAAAATCATAGTATGAACTTTCCTAAGTTCATCGCAAAAAGAATCGGGAACTTTCGGCGAACGAAACTACTTAACGATCGCGTAAACGAAAAAGCAGAAAATCTGGATTTTGGTCCAGTGCGCAGCACTGACCTGCTGGACAGATTTTTTTGTTTTGTTGTGTGAGTCATATTTGCATGTCTTGTGGATACAACACCTGTCCTAAACGTGTAGCACTCTTAGAAACTCCAGAAATGAGTCATGTGGGGTCTTTAGATTAACAAACAAGTCTTCCATTTGGTCATCTATCACTCTTTCTTCCAAAAAACACACACACACATACTCTTTGTCTTCAAACTCTTTCAAGTTCATCATAACCCACTAAATATAACTCAAATTCCAGAAGTTTAAAGAAGAAGAATCACTAATTTGAAGAGAGTTTCAAGGTCAAAGTTATCTTCCAACAATTTCCTTTTGGTTTCTCCAATCTTGGGTAAGTTTTCTTATAAGTTTTATTTCACTTTTCTCTTCCATTTTCATCTATTTGGTGAAGAAATCTAACACCTACCCATTTCATTGGTATTTCAAGATCTTGGTTACATATTCCTATTTCATTTTGGAAGCTTTGGTTAGATCTATCATGGAACCTTCCTTTTGATTTTGTGGTAAGTAAAGTTTACCGAAAATCTCTTCGATACCGTTTTTATCACCATGCATGTAAGAATCTAACTATATGGTGGTTGTATTTGTGTATGGAGCTGTTATTTACTCGTCACCACACCACCAAATAGCTTGCTTTCGGATTTGTTCATTACCAAGCTAGTAGATCTTGCGGTTGTTATCGGTAAAATCGATATTTCCTCCAAATTCATCTTTTTATATATTTTTCCTTATCATTTTCGTTATATGTTTCGGTTTAAGCCATGAAAATGGTTAGGATTAATGTATTAGACCAACACATTTGAATATTTTGGATTTGGACAAAGATTTGGACTAAAATGCGTAAAATGTGATTATTACCGAAATGAACATATTAGGTATATTAGTATGTAAAATGGTATATTTATATATATGTAACACTTGGTAAATATATTTGGAACATAATGTAAGTTATTAACAGTTCGCGTTTTAACCAAAAAGCCTTTAAATAATCGGATTTCGACAAAACGTTAAAATTCATAAATCTGGAAATGCACCTAGTGCACCGCACCCCATGTCCAGTGCGATGCACCGGGCTGTTTTCCGTCAAAATTCAGCACGTGTTGCTTTTGTTGTTTCACCGTCTCGACGTTTTGTTCCGTGAATTGTTGTTTCAAAGCCACTGATTTTATGTTAAACTTATTTCAAACTCTAAACACTTGTATAAATAAACCAAAAGTAACATATGACGATAAAATACCGTCTTTGGACTCAAAGACGCCAACGCAATCCAAAATATCTTAACACTTAATTAAAACGGACATTTTACCTACATTTCAATAAATAAACTTTTGTTACAAATAACGATCGTAATCTAAAGCCGTCGACTAATATCTTGCGATAAACTTTGATTATAAACATTTATATAAAGACATTTTACACTATATTTTGATAAGTAAAGTCTTTTAAACCTTCAAAGCGTCAAAGTGATATTTTTACGTCAATTCCGACTTTCTTTCCAATATAGTATGATTCGACCTCGAATTATTGATCTTAAATTTTACAAAATCAACATCTTCGACCTTTGACCTTTGCAAAGTCAACATCCTTGGCATTTGACTTTTATAAGTCAACATTCTTGACATTTGACCTTTGTAAGTCAACTTCCTTAACATTTGACTTTATGAAGTCAACATCTTTGACTTCGACCAAGTCAACATCATTGCCATTGATCTTGGCCGATTTCGATAAACTTATAATCAATATTCCTTTCAACCAATATTCCTAGTAGTCGTTTCGACTCGGAAAATTATTCTTTTCAAATTATCGTTATGACGTGAAATGTTGATACCCTTTCGGTCGGCCCTTCTTGGCACGGAACATCGTCATCCTAAATACGCCATCTCGATTAAACTGAGTTATCGTTGGAATATTCTAATAAACTTAATCTTAACCGACAAGGCTAAACCGGACCTAGACTTATAGAGTTACTGAGACTATGTTGTTTATTGTTTTAAGGCACTTAGGCGGTGGAGTTGTAACTCTGTGTTGGTGTACCCGATATTTGTTTGCGGAAGCTTTATCAGTGAGTTATTCGTAGCCCTTGTCTTAAATATTTTTGGGCTGTAAAGCGTATTTTAAATTGTCTGCTTGTATGCGGAATGTTGTTGATTATCTTGTTTGCCTAGTGGATTAGGTCTGCCTTAGATTGTAAGCCATTAGCCCTTGTTGGGGCCCCCTGATGCACTTGTTAAGCTTTATGCCCAACGGTTACATATATATAGATCTATATGGGTTATAGACCTAACCCTCACTGCTCGGTAGAATGTTTCTAGGAGCGGATGTTATGGTCGGTTAATTAATTTGTTACCTTTGGTTGGCGACCTCAGGATTTGGGGTTGTACGGTCAGGTTCGGTGTATGATTAGTCTAAGCAAAGTACCTATCACTATTGGTTGTTGAAAACAAGATATATCATTTGAAATT
This sequence comes from Senecio squalidus, assembly GCA_910822075.1. Lineage (NCBI taxonomy): Eukaryota > Viridiplantae > Streptophyta > Magnoliopsida > Asterales > Asteraceae > Senecio > Senecio squalidus. The sequence continues at coordinate 26,965,562 of CAJVGC010000432.1, read as the reverse complement.
AACGTTGTCTTTGATGAAAATTGCCGATGGGTCAACTTTTACTTTAAAATTGCGAATAATTCACCAACATGTTGTTGATGTCGTTTTAACGCTTTGCAGGAAATTGAGGATTTCCATTTGATCATGCCATAGTTATTTTCGGATCGCTTGCTTTTGGGAAATTTGGATTTGAGTTGTTTATTGTAATTTCCATGACGATCCGTTGTTTATTTCTTTTGGAATTGTATTTGTACTTGGCGTCTTATCGCCTTTGACGTTATGATGTATTTGTAACATTTGGCATGATCTATTTAATTGGATGTTTTGTTTATCGGTTATATTGTTGTAATCTTGACTCTTGATATTATAACTGGAACATTCCGTGTTTCCGCTATTAGCGGGGTGTGACAGAAAAGATCTAGAATTTCAAGTCGGCGACAAAGTACTTCTAAAGGGGTCACCTTGGAAAGGTGCAATACGCCGCGGAAAACAAGGAAAGCTTAGTCCGAGATATGTAGGACCCTTTGAGATACTCGAAAGGGTAGGTCCGGTTGCGTATTGTTTAGAACTACCGCAAGAGCTCGGTAACAAGCATAACACTTTTCATGTTTCGAGATTGAAAAAGTGCCTATCGGACGAAACACTTATCACACCTTTAGAGGAAGTACAACTAGACGAGAAACTCCAATTTGTCGAGGAACCGATTGAAATCATAGATCGCGAAACTAAGAAACTGAGACACAATAAAATCCCTATAGTGAGGGTGCGATGGAACGCTAAATGAGGCCCCGAATATACCTGGGAACGAGAGGATCAATTGATGCTTAAGTATCCTCATCTCTTCACTTCTCCCACAACGAGTACCACAAGTTGAAATTTCGGGGCGAAATTCTTTCAACGTGGGGAGAATGTGACAACCGTCTAAACTAAGGTCGAGAACGCTAACTTATAACTTCTAAGTGTTTATTTTGATGCCCGATATGACTAACTTTATGTGCTATATGGTTACGTAGACATAACTCTTAAGCTAAGCTCGTTGTAACTCACGCAAAACTCTTAAACGAAAGTTTACTCCATTTTAAACCTTTAAGCGCGGATCGGGATCGGAATCATAAATCAACTTCGGAATCAAATTATGTAAGTCCTAATACCAAGAAAACACCTAAGGAACTTTCCTAAGTTCATAAGGTATCATAATCTATAACTTTCATTTAATGAAAAGGGTCCAACGAAGCAAAACGCAAAAACGAAAAATCACAAAAATATTGCAAAACAAGCCAGGACGCCGCACACACCCCTTGTGCGACGTCCTGGACACACCAGACCAAGATTTTTGTATTTTTGTTGCTTGTCTCGATTTGTACAAACTAAATACCAACCAAACACGATTTTTACACATTATTACTGAGTTTTGGCAGAACCTAGACCCCCTATACCATCATTTTCTTTTATTTTCATTCTCATTTTTATAAAATACAAACACACACTAAAAACACACATACACACACACTCCCTCATTTCTCTCCATTTTCTCTCAAGAGCTCTTTCATTTCCAGAAAATCCCAGCCACAAAAACCCATCTTTCAACCATCTAAAAACGTTTAAACATCAAAAGGAAGCAAGGGGAAGCAAAGGATTTCGGTTTCAAAGCTTTTCCTACACTTTTGGAGCTCAAATCTCTTCCTAGGCATCATCTAAGCTTTTCTTTCGGTAGAAACTCTTTCTTTTCACTTATATTACTATTATAACTCATTGCATGTATGATCTAAGCTATAAAAACAAGTTTTGATGAAGTTTTATGACCTTTTTTATACAAAAACGGGTTTATAATAAATGGTGCTTAAATCTTTGATTTTGTGGTTAAAAGTTATGTATAAACTGTTAAAATAACATATTATGAAGTTTAAACCGATTGCATGTCGAAATCTATGGTTGGAATAAATGATTTTAGAAGAAAAACCCAAAAACACAAAACTGCCCTAGCTGTGCGCCGTCCCTATGGCCAGGACGACGCACAGCCTATTGATTTTTCCGAAAATCGTCGTTTTGGCCGTTTTGAGTTTGTTTACACCGCTGACTTTTTCGAGACTTAATATATATGAATGAGATTTGTTAAAACAATAACATTGGTGACGTGTATTGGACTTAATATGCTAAAAAGAACATGTTTAAATATGATTATGTGATATATGTGAATGGTGAGTGGGAAAGTGACTTTGGAATTTTGGAAATGAAATCTGGGCGCGGAAGCGCTGCCCAAATTTCGTTGGAAATTCCAAACCACTTCAGCGACCAAATTATACATATCATATTAATAAAAACGCTAATCTTGGACTCTTGGACTAAAACAAAACGATAACCGTTTCGGACGATTTTTGGACAAATTGGACCTTGACACTTAAAGTTTAACTAAAGACTATTTAACATACTATACAATAACATAATAACACTTGAACAAAACTTGGTATTATTAGGCTTTCGGTGATTCCCGGCACACTTTCCGACCGTTCCCGCTTACGGTTATCTTCGCAAACAGTGAGTTACAAACCCCTACTCTTTAAACGCTTTTAATACTTTTGGGGTGAAATGCGAGTCTTAGGCTTAAACATATATTTAAGCTGAAAAACGCTTTATTACTTGAATGCTAATGAAAACGATTTGATACTCGAATGCTATTACGAAAACACTTAAGTATTTTGAATGCTACTATGATATGCTTTGATATTTTGAATACTAAAACGAATGACTATTTTGCCGGCATTGTTGAGGGTTTTGCCAACAATGTCGAGGACACGAAAGCTATATTTTCTAATGACTAAAACAATCGATCATCATGTTGCGGACTTTGTACAACATGGACGTGAGAAACCATTGAAAACTCCCGACACTACCAAGGACATTAGTTGCTATTAATCCCTTTGGAAAGGACCGTTAGTAGATATGGATAGCGCTATTAGGGTAGATTGACCCTCACCACAACGACTTATAACGATGGTGCATAATACTAAATGGGTAGGCTTTAGGCTTAGCAACGATCATTGGGCAATACTTAGGATTGTCACATAGTCGCGCTATGTGGTCAATGCCTATAAACACAAATGCTATACTCTATACATTTTTATGTGACAACTATTTTTGGAATGCGACACTCTATGCATGGTTATGCAACTACAATTTGAAAACTATACTTTACGCCATTTTCTTGTGCGTTGAAACTTATGCTTTTACTTAAACTTGTAGCTCACTAACTACGTCTCCCGTAGTTAACACTTGACTCGTATTTTCAGGTAACGAGTAAGCTAGCTGATGACTTTATGCTTTTGGGCGAATGACTTCAAGAACGGGAAGGGTTTGGGTTGTTTGGTTGAACACCCCATTTTGTATTTCGGATATGTAAACTCTGTTTTAAACTTTGTAAACCTTGGATATTATGTTTTTCTTTAATATAATATGGCGTTTATCTATATCTTGTGTATCGAATGCTATTGCTCTTCACATCCTGTATTCCGCTTTAGCGGGGTGTGACATATTCTTTGCACATAATCAATACGACTTATCAATGGTTTTCGAACAAAGCTAACCAAAAAGGATCCAAAATGAAATGGGTACCAAAAGAAGTTTGGTTTGATGGTGCAGAAACGTATGTTATCAAAATGACTCTGGAACAACTCAGTTTCGGACTCGAACTTCATGGAGTGCTTACACGAGATATCAAGAAGGATTGGAACACGACGACTTCGGAATAACTCGGTTTCAAACTCGAACTTCATGGAGTGCTTACAAGAAATAAACAATGAAATAATCATCATTTTCGAAAATCGAAAAATTCGAACTGTTTAACCTTATTTCTAAATCTAGCACTTTGGATATTTTTTCACAAATTTGAGAGAGAGTTTCCATTCTTCCACCTTTTGCAAACAACATAACAATCGAATTTTCAAATTTTATCGATAAACTCAAGTGATAAAATTGTATTTTCGAATGGAAAGATATTATTTAGGATGTGTTTTAGTAGCGGATTTTACATCTCGACTAGAACTAGCACATTCTTGTGGTATTGATCTATTTTGACAAAGTACCTTTTCTATCTTTTTCGATAATCTCAAAAACAAGTTTTGTTCAAAACACGATTTTTGTCTAATTAATGACATTATTTCATTTGGATGTATTTTAGTAGCGGATTTCAAAATCTCGACTAGAACTAGTACATTCACATGTTATTTTGTTATTTGGTAACAAATTTTGTAATTCAAAAATATAAATCCTTTTTGAACAAAATTACAAACTTAGTTTATCACTTGAGAGACGTAATATTTGGAAGTGTTTAGTAGCGGATTTCTAAATCTCGACTAGAACTCTCACTTTTGGGTATTATTATCTTATATGATATTTTAAGTTTGTTTAGGCTTTCAATTATTTCAAATTGAAACCCGTTCTAAAACCGGAAAATTACGAATTTATTTATCTGAATACAAGTTTAATATGATGAAAGTGAATAGTAGCGGATTTTCAATCTCGACTAGAACTAACATATTCAAAGTATTATCTTTTTGTTTGATAGTATTTTCGTAATTAACAAGTGTTTTCGAAATGACAAATCTTTTCAAAATTCTAAACTAGCAAATTTGATTAACTCGACCAGAACTAGTTCAATCGAAAAAGATGATTTAATAGCGTATTTTGAATCTCGACTAGAATTATTTCATCTTTTAGAGAGGATTTAGTAGCGGTTTTTTTTCTTATTTCAACTAGTTTTTCAAAACACTTGCTTGATCGAACATGGAGAATCTATATTTGAGGGGGAGTTCATAAAATCATTTTTTTTAACTATCTCCCAAATCTTTCAAATGAGCTTCAACGAATCAATTTTTCAAAGAAATCTTTCGAAATGCAATATTCTTTCATGAACACATCAAATGTATTTCCGAAAATACTTCCCATAATCAAAAACGTTTTTTCTTCATAATATTGGTTTTCACTTACTCTTCATATGCTAAGTTTTTGATAATGTAATGCATATGTTGAAGTGGAGCGTCTTTTCGATAATATTGCAAACTTCCAAGTCACTTTGGAAATTGTCACCATATTGTAAATTCCACATCTTTTGGTTGACAAATGTTGCTCAAAATATGGCAAAATGTTGATGCACCTTGAGCGGTTTTCAAAAATATTATCTTTTTCCTATAGTCCAACCAGAGCCGGAGGGATTTACCCAAGGAATCACTTTCGAATGTGAGGGTTCTTTAGGTCTAGGATTGGAGATTAAAGGTGCAAAATAAACAAAAACATCGTTTTCAAAATGCCAAAATGATGATGGAGTTAAAAATAATGAAAGGTTGAGTGAGGAGTGTGTGATACGTTTAAAAGAATAAGAGACCATTTCTTCACCGATTAAATCGTCGGGTAGCCAAGTTTCTATCGAATTTCATGTCTTGATTTTCAATATTGAAAAAGAGATCATGGACCCAGTGATGCAAGACACATATTGTCACACCCCCCAAATCTCGTGTTCCCGAGACTCGAGGTGTTGACTTCATGGGTCCAAGATAGCAATGATATATAGGCGAACGACCTCTATATGAGTCGTTTTAAAAAGAGACATACATTCATTGATATTAAAAATCAAAGTTTTACATGATTAAGGAAAAGTGTTACCAGATTTCACAAAATAAAGATTTACATTACATAACTTAAAGGAAAATAAGTAATGCAAGGGAAATCTCCCAAAAGCGTGAGTTTGAAATATGTGACTCTGTCATATCCCAAAATCCCTCCTTCGAAAGCCCTTTCGACTAAGCACCTGAGACATACATGCTAAAGTCAACATAAATTTGGTGAATTCATAGGTTTAGTTTAGTAATAAAGGGGACCACAAGATTTCTGTTTAAGTAAAATCTTACAGTTGCACCTAAGCTCATGACATTGAAGCTTAACAAAGTTTCTTACCCCATAAGTATTCCTATGTTATAGCCAAATAACATATATAGTTTCAAAAGTAACGCATCCTACTCGAGTCCACGAGTTAGTTATGGTAGACGTGGGTTACATCGTCTAGCCGTTGGGTGAGGGTTTTCAAATCCTAATAGATCTATCCAATACCTTAACTAACGATTCATGATAGGGGAATTTCCGTTGGCTTAGTGGTAACTTAGGAAACTAGTAAAGGTTTTAAGTACTTGTGTCCATAAGTAAAAGAGCATGTATTTTCACCCCAAGTATGTTATAAAAACAAGTCAAAAGTGGGGCTATGAACTCACCTTAAGTCCGTGAGCGTATATAAAGGTACGTAAGCTAACGTATGTGTAATGCTCGAGCCAATCGAGTATCCGAGTAGGTCTAGCCTTGACCTAGATTGTTTTGAAATTACGTTTCATAATTCTAGTCCAATGCACATGAAAGGGGAAAAGCAAATGTATGCATGCTGTTGGTTTTGTTCGGTTTGAGACTTAATAGTAATATAGTAACACCGTTCGGGCCATTATATAACAAAGATCATTCTATAATCGCATGCGTAGCTAGGACACTTTATATCGTAAATCCAACAACTCGGCACTACGAAATATCGAGATGAATTCATTGTATACAAAGCTCCCTAGTAATGTGTTATCATTATACTATCAAGTTTATTCAAAAAGTTAGTTTTTATGAAAAACTCAGCATGTTCTTTAAGTTTTATAGTTATTTAAGGAGTCATAACTTGTTCATTTCTTGACCGATAATTATGAATCTTATATTGAAACGACCGTATTTGAGTTACCTTTTAAATATCCTCTGTCTCATATTTTAAATCAATTCCTAATGTTCGTTATTCAGTAAAAGGTCTGAGTAGTTTTTAGGGTTTTTCTCAAAGTCTATGCTAACTTTAAGTTAGCATATCTCACTCAATTTGTATCCGTTTTAAATGTATCTTATATCGAAACGACCGCGTTTGAGTTATCTTTAAGATGGAAGTGGTCTCACCTTTTGGTTAGAAATCGTTTATTTCAATTTAATAAAAAGGTGGTCGGGTATCCAGAAAGTGTTTTGTTTTGAGTATGTTTTTGTATAAAATACCTTTTAAATACTTAGTCATAACCAAAAATAACGATTTTTATGTCGAAATATTCATAAAACACAGAGGTATTTTATGGTTAAAATGGTTTATCCAAAACATGTGAGTAAAGTGGTTAAAAAGTGTCAACAAGTCGATGTAAATTTCCGGTTAACAAAATAACTTAACTTAACTTTATTTAAACCATGTTTTTGTATAAAAGACTTAGGTTTTATGAAATGTAAGTAATTAAATATGATGCATGAGAAGGGTTTTTATAACATACCTAAAAGTATATGAATGCAAGACTTGATGCCTTTTCTATGTGATCAAAGTGTAAGGCTAGGTTTTTGATGGGTGGAATTTTAGCGTAGTTTCTTCCTTGCCTTCTTCCTTGTGACCGGTTTTCAACAAGAGGGAGGGAGAGAGTTTTGTTTTGGTGCAAGGAAATATGAATGCAAAGGCCATATATTTATAGAGTTCTAAGTGTGGTTAATTTTAACCTTAGTTTGTTGTTGTTTCAACCTTGGTTAAATGTCATGGGTATGGTCTTGTGTAAGTTGATTAGTATGGCTTGTAAGTGATTAGTATGGTGATGTTGGTGTATGTAAGTTTCCAATCTTAGTCAAACAAGTAAACAAGTAACCAAGTTGGTTAGAATTCAAGGAGAATCCTAGGAGGGAATGGGGAGGGGATAAAATGAGAATTTTCCATAGTCTAGGGTTTACATGCTTGTTTTGATGTTTAGTGGGTGGTTTATGAAAGTTGGTAACTTATAATACATGCATACAAAAATTCATGCAAAAGTGGTGAATGCAAAGTTAGAGTTTTTATGCCTTTCATGTTGGACTAGAAATATGTGTGACAACCGTCAAAATTTCAGGCTAATTCCGTTATCTTTAGCCTCGAAGAATTCCGATATTGCTTCTATTCGTAGTTAAACGTTAAACTTGTATGTCTCGGAAGAATAATAAATCCTATACCAAGAAAACATATAATTAACGTGCCTAAGTTCATTGCAAATCAATCGTAAACTCTAAACAAACGAAAATGCTTAACGATAACGCAAACGAAAAACGAAAAATGCCAAAAATCAGCCTGGTGCGCCGCACTAGGGACTAGGTGCGACGCACTGGAGGTCTGGACAACTTTTGTTTTTAGTTGGTGAGTCACACTTGCATGTTATAAATAATCAACACTTGTTCTAAAACGTGGCATAAGCTCCATGATTCCAGAAATGACTCACTTTGAGCCATTGGTATACATTCATGAGCTCATTTCGAACACCATTTTGTTTACACAAATAAAACACACACACACACACACACACTTTTACTCTTTAAAACACATATGCAACACCAAATCCTCTCAACTCACACAATATTCCAGCAACTTTCAAGTAAAAACACATCCAAAATATCATAAACTAGTCATTTTCTACATCAAAATTATCAAGAGCATTCACAAACTCGGTTGAATACACCATTTTCCACCATTTTGTAGCCGAAATCACCATAAGACACTTGAAATCATCATCCATTCACTTTTCTTTGGGTAAAATCACTTATCTTCACTTTTTCTACATGAATCTTCGATTGCATGTCTAATCCATTATCTAAAAATAAGTTTTATTAAGTTTTTATGGTTATTAACATAAGAACACAAGTTTTTATAAGTTTATACATAGATCTTTATACATATTGTTGTTAAGCTAACAAAATTGCTATTATTTATTAATACTTTTAAGGTTTATTACTGCATGTTTAAAACCACCATCAAAAAGATAAGTTTTACGACATAAACTATTTTCGCTAAAATCCAGTCGCTCAGTGCGCCGCCCCTATGCCTCAGTGCGACGCACTAAGGTGCACACAGATTACAAAAATGTCGTTTAAGTCGTTATAAATTGTAACCTTAAACTTGTATTTTAAGAGTAGGTGTAAAAGTGGTATTTATAAAATTATAACTTATGCTAAAGTAACTTACTTAACATATAATCATTATATTGTGTTATTATGAGTTAAGATAAATATTGTTATAAAATGTTTGGTTTTCATACGGGAAAGTGTATAAATTTTGGACATAATTTCTATAGCGCGGAAGCGCTGCCCAAATTTCGTTAGGCAAAATTATAACACTTTAACAAGCGTTTCGTTGACTAACGAGTATAAATATTAATAAATAATAATACGTACACGAAAATTTGGTATATTCTAGGATTTCGGTGATTCCGACATACTTCGAGTACATTCCGCACACGTCTTATCTTCGCAACCCGTGAGTTACATCCCCTCTTTCACTATTTTTACATAATCTTTTGGGGGAAACATGAGAACCAACTATTTTATTCAATTATATATTCTCGTTAGTTACAACCCCTCTTTTTACTATTTTTGTACAATCTTTTGGGGGAAACATGAGAATCAACCGTTTTATTAACTTATATGCATATGACTTTCACTCGTTATATTTATGAACTCAATGACTGATTGTATGTCTTTTAAACGTCATGGTTCCGGCATCTCTATTGACTCTTGATAGGAATATAGCCTCGCGTAAGTGCCTACTATCAGTTTTAAATAAAATTAGTTCCCGGTTTTCCTTACACACTATTAGCTTGTTTAAGGCGTTTAGTAAATGGGTTTCGATACTTAGGGAAGGAACGTCCCTTACTTAGGCGGCAGCCTAGGTACATTATACTGAGATCAAATTCCTCCTCGTAGATAGTGCGGGGAAAGGGGCCTCACGGTCGGTAATCGGTTTAGTGTGAACACTTACAGTCATATTATATCAAGAGGTCGCTATTCATTATACAATCAATAATTCTTTATACTCATATCTTTGCAAGTATATATATCGTTATTTCTGTTGAGAACTACGTCAGCTATATACTTAGCCGAAAATCATATCTTTGCTATCGTTATTTTGTTGAGAAATACGTCAGATATATACTTAGCCGAAAATCATATCTTTACAAGTATATATATTATCAAGCATGTGTTCGCTTTATTTCTGTCGAGAAATATGTCAGATATATACTTAACCGAAAATCATTTTTAGTCGTGGACTAGAAAACTGTATCTCACTCACTACTTTTGTAGTTGACACTTTTTCTCATGTTTTCAGGAAACGCAGTGTAAGGACATGAAGTGCATTTGTTCGGTCTCGGGTCAGGAAAGTCATGTAATCGAGAATTGGGGAGACCTTTATTACTAATTCGGGAATGTCTTTTGTGTATTTTGGTTGTGATGTAAACAGTTAAAATACTTGGTTATCTTTGAATCTTTGTAAACGCTTTATGTTTTTAATGTCTTAAAAACCGTTCGTATTAATTATTTCTTGTGAAATGATATCCGTTCTTCACATCTCGTTTTTCCGCTTTAGCGGGGTGTGACAGACTTGGTATCAGAGCACAAGGTTATAGTGAATACGGTTTTTCAAAAACAAATTTAAACAAAAACCAAACTATAACCAAGGCTTTTCGAAAATCATTTCACGAGATTTAAACTTTAGTAGATTAATTCCGTAAAGGCATGGTTCGTTACTAACTAAGCGTAACTTGATCAACTACGCGTGGTTTGAAATAAATTATGCAAGAGCGGAACGTAATTGCGATCGTTAACTGTTTTCGAGTCAACAGTTCCCGATTCTACCGATTCCCGATTCTCACGTGACTGACCCGAGCATGCACTGTCATATTTACATTTTCCTTTACCCATATTTACTTGTTCTATCTTATCAGAGTCTCCTCATGTCTGGATCTTCGCACTCGCACTCGCATTCACATTCGCACTCGAACTCCCAACCCAGTCCGAGCTACACCTCCCCACATCCCACTACACCCCGAGGATCCGTACGCGGCATCGCCTACGCCGACCATGGATCGCTTCATGTGGGAGCGAATTCGGGTCCACTCGATGCAGCGCACTGACGGAGCAGGACCATCTCGACCACCGATGATGTCACCAGATCGGAGGTTTACCCTAGCTGAGTACCAGACACTCCGCATGGACCTACAAGGACTTACGCAGGAGGTAGAGAAGCAGGCTCATCTCCTGTATCAGGTCTCCGACGCCGCTCACCGATTATCTAAGCAGTCCCTTCGAGTCGTCTCTTCAATTCAGTCGACCTCAAGGGCTGTTCAGCGCCTAGTGAGCGTGTGCTTGGTGATGGGTACCCTGATAGCCGTCATCCTACTGAAGATGTTCCTAGACATGCTGTGACAATTGTCAAATTTCAGGTGCATTTTATACTCTATGTCTCTCATATTGTCCGTCGTTGTCTTTAACAGTACATTTATCGGGAACGCGTCAGTGTCGGAATAACTCCCAGAATCGAATTATATAAGTCCTAATACCAAGAAAACACCTAATGAACTTTCCTAAGTTCATAACGTATCATAATTAAGAACTTTCAGTTAACGAAAAGGTCCAACGAAGCAAAACGTAAAAACGAAAAATCAGAAAAATGCTGAAAACTTGGACCAGTGCGCCACACAGGCAAGTAGTGCGACGCACTGGCTGGCAGATTCAATTTTTTTTTTTAGTTTAAAAGTCTTGCCTCGTTTTTATAAAACTTAATACCAATCAATCTCGGTTTTTATCCATCATTACTGCCTTTTGGAGTACCCAAACCCCTCCCATTATTACTCTCTATTTTTCCATTTCATTTTCATTTTATATAATAAAAAACACACACACACACACACTAACATTTTCTCTCAAATCTGTGACATTCGCGAATTTCTAGGTATATTTCTATCGTCGCGTATTCGTTTTATTTATTTATGTTCGTGTTTTGACCCTATCGTATTCCTTCTTATGTTTTATCGTATTCGTATTTTATGGGTATCATATTCGTATTTCTCGTATTTTATGGGTATCGTATTTGTATTTTATGCGTATTTACGTTTATCGGGTATATATTATGTAATTCGAATCATTATGTCGGGAACGTATAGTCTTAAGTGCCTTTAGTATAAGTCTAGTATACTCTTATGATAAGTTTAGGGGAATTATGCCTTAATTATATGATTAAGATTAACGTTTAAAAAGTATTTCATTTTTAGTCCTTTCGGAAATTTTATTTCAAAACTAGTCCTACGGGAGAAATTCTATTACAATTTTAGTCCTATTCAGATTTTTATTACGAAAATCGTCCCCCACCAACTTGTTTGTCCTATCTAGACCAGATTATTTGTCCTTATCCTCATTATTTCACCTACTCACTCTCTCTCTAAAAACACACACAACACACACACAAAACCCTCCTCCTTCTCTCTAACTTTTCCGGCAATCCAACCGTTGAATTCCAAATCCGAGACCGGATTATTGTTCACCATCATCATCTTCATCTATCCTCCAAGTTTCATTACGATCAAGTAAGTATTTCTCCATTTTGGTTCTAAACTTTGTTATTTTGATTCCATCACGTAAATCCCATTTCTCACCGTCAAAACTTAGATTTTATTGAGGATTATTGTATGTAATCATATTCTGGACATAGGGTTCCAATATGGGATCATTTAGATGCCTAAAACACTCAGAAATCGAATCCCGAATGTATTTTTCGTAAAAACCCAGTTACATGCACGTAACTGTAGTTACATGCACGTAACTGATCAAGTAACTGATTTCCCTTGCACGTAACTAACACCCCTCACGTAATTATGAGTTACGTGACCTGCAAGTCACGTAACTATCATCATCATCACGTAACTCCTACATATTTACATAACTAGTCCCTTTAACACGTAATTGTTCACGTAATTGGTCCTTTTGTCACGTAATTAGCCCCTTATGCACGTAATTGCCTTATGATTCACGTAATTGAGGTCTAAGTCAAGTAAGTGACTTGAAAGTCACGTAATTGACTCCCCATTCACGTAACTATGGTCCTTATGCTCCGTAACTTCTTGTTTTGTCCCGTAACTCTTGTCTAAACACGTAACTTGATATCTACGTGACTTGTAGTGCACGTAAGTATGAGAATCACGTATCTAGTCTATTGACTTTTCGAAACACTTGTTATTCCGTTATATTGATATTCCTAATGGTCATTTCAAAACCCGTATAAAACGTTAAACATTAAGGCATAACCCTACTAGACTTAGAGATACTTAGACATGTTTATTTACGTGATGTATAGGGCACTTAGACGTGGGAGCTTGACGGTATTATAGTATTTCCCGACATATTGTGATTTGGATTGCTTTGCTATTCTGTGAGTTATTCGTTGCCCTTTTTACCTTTTTATACTTTTTGGGCATGATTAGCGTTAACAAAGGTATTTTATGGTATATTATTATGTATTATGGTATGTATTATGGTATGTATTTTGGATATGGATGCCTTTAGGTTAGCATTACCCAACTTGTTCCGCCTTTGTGGCAGAACGAGGCCCCGTATACACACCTGTTAGCTTTTGGCCGTCGGTTGTATATATAGCGCTATATGGGTCTAACAAGCCCTCATTGTTAACACTATTTTGGATGATGGATGCGCCCTGTCCGTGTTAGCAATGTTATGACCGTATTATTGATTATCGAGGACAACCTAGCGTAATGCACTAGGTGGGGTTAGTTGCCAGTATTATTGTTGAGGTTCAGGTGTATCGTATTTACCGAAGGCTGTATTATTCTATCCAGTATGGTATTTATCTTATGGTATGAGTATGGTATTATCTTATGAACGGAGTATGGTATTTTTATGAAATTATTATGGTATTTTTATGGTATAAGTATGAGTATTTTATCAAAAGGTCTTGTATACGTCACGTATATTTTGAAACATCATTTTCAAATGACTTATCTTCAAACCAAAACACTTTTGGGTCAAAACGTATTGAAACTTTTCTACTACTATGCTTTTATTTACTATTGCGAATAATTCACCAACTTTATGTTGACGTCGTATTTTAACGCTTTTCAGGGATTTGAGGTTACGCTTTTTGTTGATATGCCTTGCTTGGCTACGTGGATCTTTTGCTTGGAATTTGTTTTGCTATTGTAATTCCTTAGTATCCCAAACGCTGTAGCCGTATTTTGATTTTCTGGATGACTGTATTAACGTATTCTATTTCAAACCCTTTATCTATGTTGATGATGTATGGTTTATTTATGTTTGATGTAACCTTTGAATCTCTGATACCGTATACACTGTACACCTCGGTTCCGCCATTCTATGCGGGGTGTGACAGAAGTTGGTATCAGAGCCAATGGTTATAGAGAACTAAGTGACCTTACGGAATCACTTAGACTATGACCTAGGCTTTTGGACCTATCTGATTTACTCTATGTGCGCATTTCTTTCTTTTGTGGGCCTGTATGTGATTTGTATGCGTATTGTGCTTTTATTTTGCTTTTTATGTTTTGAGGCCTGCATGTTTTAGTCGCACGTACAGTTATCGTTCTTATTTATTCCGTTTGATATTCGTAGAAGATGCCGCCTAAGAGAACTTCTACTAGGTCTACTCCGGCCGTCACTGCTACGAGAAGGTTAACGAGGCGAGGTCGCGCCAGCACTAGACCGGGTGCTACTGCTCGGAATACCACTGCCGTCCCCAATGCTAATGCCACTACTCCGAACATCAGTCAATTGATTGCGGAGCAGATTGCAGCGGCAATACCCGTGATCGTGGCACAGCTTAAGGGTACTGAAGATGCGGTTGATATTGCTGATCGACTGACCGCAAGTGCGATTCGTGGTGGTACTCTCCAGCCAGCTGTGAGCCGAAGAGATTTTGGAAACTCTGAAAGAAGAGCTATGGGCATTTCGGGGAAGAGAAGCCGTAGTCATTATCAGAGACCTAAAGCTTCTCAAGTATATGCGTTGGCGGGTCCTGGAGCTGGTTATCAGGGCGTGCGCCCTAAGTGTGGTACATGCGGTAGTGCGCATGCGGCGAATGTGGCGTGTTGGGTGTGTAAACGCTGCAAGAAGTTAGGCCACACTGAGCAGTTTTGTAAAAAGGTTACTGGAGCATGTTTTGAGTGTGGAGAAATAGGTCACCGTCGTCATCAGTGTCCCAAGCTTAGAAAACCTACTCCCCTTCCTACTCCTGGTGCTGGTACTAGTGCGAAAGGAAATCCTGCTAAGAGCCGGGCTTTCGCCATGGAATCTTCCGAAGCTCATCAGGATCCTACCGTAGTCACTGGTACATTTCTTGTCTATGATTATTCTACTTTTATCTTATTTGATTCGGGTACCGATAGAAGCTTTATTCCTAGTGACTTCCGTCCCTTAGTAAACCGTGCCTCTAGTCCTTTAGAGCCTGCGTATGATGTAGAAATAGCCGATGGTAGAGGTGCCTGTGTTAGAGAAGTTATTCGTGATATTCCCCTCGTTTTAGCCGATATTCCTTTTCCATCGACCTTATTCCTATGAAACTCGGTAGTTTCGACGTCGTAGTCGGTATGGATTGGCTAGCTAAGCATAAGAGCGAAATAGTCTGTTATGAGAAGCTTATACGTATTCAGAAACCGGATGGAGATCAGTTGGTTGTACACGGAGACAAGGCTGGGAAGCGTCTTAAAGTCATCTCAAGTCTGAAAGTTCGCGAGTATGTCCGTCAAGGTTGTTCCTTATATCTCGCTCATTTGGTGAAGAAAGATTCTGCGATAAAGATTGATGGTGTACCGATCGTCCGCGAGTATTCTGACGTTTTTCCCGAAGATTTATCTGGAGTCCCTCCCCAGAGACAAACCGACTTTCGTATTGATCTTATTCCTGGAGCTGCACCTGTTGCTAAAGCTCCGTATCGTTTGGCTCATCCCGAGATGCTCGAGTTGTCGAAACAAATTCAGGAACTGGTCGATAAGGGTTTTATCCGTCCTAGTTTCTCCCCGTGGGGCGCTCCGGTTCTCTTTGTTAAGAAGAAGGATGGCTCCATGCGTTTATGTATTGATTATCGGGAGTTAAACAAGTTGACTGTGAAGAACCGTTATCCCCTTCCTCGTATTGACGACTTATTCGATCAACTTCAGAGTCCTTGCTATTTCTCAAAAAAATCGATCTTCGCTCTGGCTATCATCAGTTGAGAGTTCTGGAAGATGATATACCTAAAACCGCTTTTCGTACTCGATATGGTCATTATGAGTTCATGGTGATGCCGTTTGGTCTAACAAACGCCCCTGCAGCATTCATGGATCTAATGAACCGTATTTGTCGTCCGTATCTTGACAAATTCGTTATCGTATTCATCGACGACATTCTTATTGATTCCCGAAGTCGCAAGGAACATGAAGAGCATTTGCGTCTTGTTCTAAAAGTGCTTCGAAAAGAAAAGTTGTATGCGAAATTCTCTAAGTGCGAGTTCTGGTTATCCGAAGTTCAGTTTCTTGGCCACGTAGTTAGCGCGAAGGGTATTCACGTTGATCCTGCTAAGATTGAAGCTGTTAAAGGTTGAGTTGCACCAAAGTCACCGACCGAAATCCGTTCATTTTTGGGTCTTGCTGGGTATTATCGCCGATTCATCGAGAACTTCTCCAAGATCGCTTCACCTATGACAAAGTTGACACAGAAGAGTGAACCATTCGTTTGGGGTTCCGATCAGGAGAAAGCCTTTCAAGTATTGGAGCAGCGGTTGTGTGACGCTCCTATTCTTAGTCTGCCAGTTGGTTCCGAGAATCTTGTTGTTTATTGCGACGCTTCGCACAAGAGTCTGGGTTGTGTGCTTATGCAGAATGGTAAAGTTATAGCTTACGCTTCGCGTCAGTTGAAAGTCCATGAGCAGAATCACACGACACATGATCTGGAGTTGGGAGCCGTCGGATTCACATTGAAGATTTGGAGGCATTATCTGTATGGGACCAAGTGTACTGTATTTACCGACCACAAGAGTCTTCAGCACATATTCGATCAGAAGATGCTGAACATGAGACAACGACGCTGGGTTGAGTTATTGAATGACTATGATTGCGACATTCGCTACCACCCTGGTAAGGCGAACGTTGTTGCTGATGCACTAAGTCGTAAAGAAACAGTCAAACCAGTCCGTATCCGTTCTATGGTGATATCTATTCAGACGAGCTTGAAGGCTCGGATTATCCAAGCACAGGAAGGTATTATGACAGAGGGCCGCGTTAAAGAGGAAAGATTATATAAGTTAGCGTTGGAATTAGAACCAAAGGAGGATGAAATTCTGTATTTCCTCGAGCGTATTGGGGTTCCGATTAGTATCCGTCAGTTGATTCTGGACGAAGCCCATAAGTCTAACTATTCCATTCATCCGGGTTCCGACAAAATGTATCATGACTTGAAAGAATTCTATTGGTGGCCGGGTATGAAGTGTGAGATCGCCGAGTATGTTAGTCGATGTTTGACCTGTTCTAAAGTGAAGATTGAGTATCAGAAACCGTCTGGACTACTCCAACAACCGAAGATTCCCGGGTGGAAATGGGAGCGTATTACTATGGATTTTGTTACGAAGCTTCCGAGATCTTCGAGTGGCTATGACAGTATCAGGGTTATTGTTAATCGTTTGACGAAGTCTACTCATTTCCTACCGATTCGTGAGAATTATCCGATGGAGAGATTCGTACGTTTGTATATTGCTGAGATTGTATCGAAACACGGAGTCCCTGTATCGATTATTTCCGATCGTGATGCTCGTTTCACCTCACGATTTTGGAAGACATTCCAGACTGCTATGGGTACAAGGTTAGATATGAGTACCGCCTATCATCCTCAGACCGATGGTCAGAGTGAGAGAATTATTCAGACTTTAGAAGATATGCTACGAGCTTGCGCAATTGATTTTGGTGGTAGTTGGGATGTTCATTTGTCGTTGATTGAGTTCCCGTACAACAACAGCTATCACACGAGTATCAAGTGTGCACCATTTGAAGCATTGTATGGCCGCAAGTGTCGATCACCTGTATGTTGGGCAGAAGTTGGAGATAGTCAGATTTCCGGTCCGGAGATTATACAAGAGACCACTGACAAGATCTTCAAGATCAAGGAACGATTGATTACTGCCAGGGATCGACAGAAGAAGTATGCTGATAAGCGCAGGAAGCCTCTTGAGTTCAGTGTTGGAGATATGGTATTACTGAAGGTATCTCCATGGAAAGGGGTTGTCCGATTCATGAAGCGCAGCAAGCTGAGTCCGAGATACACGGGTCCGTTCAAGATCTTAGCCCGCGTCGGCCCAGCTGCATATCGACTAGATTTGCCGGCAGAACTGAGCAGCGTACATAATGTATTTCATGTATCTCAGTTGAAGAAATGCCTGGCCGACGAGACGTTATTAGTTCCACTTGAGAAACTCCAGATTGATGATAAGCTTCATTTCGTTGAGGAACCGATCGAGATCGTTGCTAGTGATGTTAAGCGTCTGCGACGAAGTAAGATCCCGATTGTCAAGGTTCGTCGGAATTCCCGTTTTGGAGCTGAGTTCACGTGGGAACACGAAGATGAAATTCTGCGGAAGTATCCTCACCTTTCCCCCGGAAGTAGTACCAGGTGATAATTTCGAGGACGAAATTTCTTTTTACTTGGGGAGACTGTGACATTCGCGAATTTCTAGGTATATTTCTATCGTCGCGTATTCGTTTTATTTATTTATGTTCGTGTTTTGACCCTATCGTATTCCTTCTTATGTTTTATCGTATTCGTATTTTATGGGTATCATATTCGTATTTCTCGTATTTTATGGGTATCGTATTTGTATTTTATGCGTATTTACGTTTATCGGGTATATATTATGTAATTCGAATCATTATGTCGGGAACGTATAGTCTTAAGTGCCTTTAGTATAAGTCTAGTATACTCTTATGATAAGTTTAGGGGAATTATGCCTTAATTATATGATTAAGATTAACGTTTAAAAAGTATTTCATTTTTAGTCCTTTCGGAAATTTTATTTCAAAACTAGTCCTACGGGAGAAATTCTATTACAATTTTAGTCCTATTCAGATTTTTATTACGAAAATCGTCCCCCACCAACTTGTTTGTCCTATCTAGACCAGATTATTTGTCCTTATCCTCATTATTTCACCTACTCACTCTCTCTCTAAAAACACACACAACACACACACAAAACCCTAACTTCTCTCTAACTTTTCCGGCAATCCAACCGTTGAATTCCAAATCCGAGACCGGATTATTGTTCACCATCATCATCTTCATCTATCCTCCAAGTTTCATTACGATCAAGTAAGTATTTCTTCATTTTTGTTTTAAACTTTGTTATTTAGATTCCATCACGTAAATCCCATTTCTCACCGTCAAAACTTAGATTTTATTGAGGATTATTGTATGTAATCATATTCTGGACATAGGGTTCCAATATGGGATCATTTAGATGCCTAAAACACTCAGAAATCGAATCCCGAATGTATTTTTCGTAAAAACCCAGTTACATGCACGTAACTGTAGTTACATGCACGTAACTGATCAAGTAACTGATTTCCCTTGCACGTAACTAACACCCCTCACGTAATTATGAGTTACGTGACCTGCAAGTCATGTAACTATCATCATCATCACGTAACTCCTACATATTTACATAACTAGTCCCTTTAACACGTAATTGTTCACGTAATTGGTCCTTTTGTCACGTAATTAGCCCCTTATGCACGTAATTGCCTTATGATTCACGTAATTGAGGTCTAAGTCACGTAAGTGACTTGAAAGTCACGTAATTGACTCCCCATTCACGTAACTATGGTCCTTATGCTCCGTAACTTCTTGTTTTGTCCCGTAACTCTTGTCTAAACACGTAACTTGATATCTACGTGACTTGTAGTGCACGTAAGTATGAGAATCACGTATCTAGTCTGTTGACTTTTCGAAACACTTGTTATTCCGTTATATTGATATTCCTAATGGTCATTTCAAAACCCGTATAAAACGTTAAACATTAAGGCATAACCCTACTAGACTTAGAGATACTTAGACATGTTTATTTACGTGATGTATAGGGCACTTAGACGTGGGAGCTTGACGGTATTATAGTATTTCCCGACATATTGTGATTTGGATTGCTTTGCTATTCTGTGAGTTATTCGTTGCCCTTTTTACCTTTTTATACTTTTTGGGCATGATTAGCGTTAACAAAGGTATTTTATGGTATATTATTATGTATTATGGTATGTATTATGGTATGTATTTTGGATATGGATGCCTTTAGGTTAGCATTACCCAACTTGTTCCGCCTTTGTGGCAGAACGAGGCCCCGTATACACACCTGTTAGCTTTTGGCCGTCGGTTGTATATATAGCGCTATATGGGTCTAACAAGCCCTCATTGTTAACACTATTTTGGATGATGGATGCGCCCTGTCCGTGTTAGCAATGTTATGACCGTATTATTGATTATCGAGGACAACCTAGCGTAATGCACTAGGTGGGGTTAGTTGCCAGTATTATTGTTGAGGTTCAGGTGTATCGTATTTACCGAAGGCTGTATTATTCTATCCAGTATGGTATTTATCTTATGGTATGAGTATGGTATTATCTTATGAACGGAGTATGGTATTTTTATGAAATTATTATGGTATTTTTATGGTATAAGTATGAGTATTTTATCAAAAGGTCTTGTATACGTCACGTATATTTTGAAACATCATTTTCAAATGACTTATCTTCAAACCAAAACACTTTTGGGTCAAAACGTATTGAAACTTTTCTACTACTATGCTTTTATTTACTATTGCGAATAATTCACCAACTTTATGTTGACGTCGTATTTTAACGCTTTTCAGGGATTTGAGGTTACGCTTTTTGTTGATATGCCTTGCTTGGCTACGTGGATCTTTTGCTTGGAATTTGTTTTGCTATTGTAATTCCTTAGTATCCCAAACGCTGTAGCCGAATTTTGATTTTCTGGATGACTGTATTAACGTATTCTATTTCAAACCCTTTATCTATGTTGATGATGTATGGTTTATTTATGTTTGATGTAACCTTTGAATCTCTGATACCGTATACACTGTACACCTCGGTTCCGCCATTCTATGCGGGGTGTTACAAAATCCTCTCAAGAACACCTCCTTGTCCAGTAATTTACAGCCATAAAATCCACCAAAATCATCCATAAATATCGTCCAAACCTTCAAGCAAGCAAGAAGGAATCAAGTCTAGTTCGGTTCAAGAAATTTTCACCACTTTTGGAACTCTAAATCCGTCTAAAACATCATCCATTAATTTTCATCAGGTAGAAATCCTTCATTTTACCTTATTTACTGTTTTTATCATTTGCATGCATGATCCACGGCACAAAAATAAGTTTTTACAAAGATTTGTGACATGTTATGGACAAAAACGAATTTTAACCAAATAACCCTTTAGATCTATGTTTTTATGAATAATGTTATGTACAAACTGTTAAAATGATATATTATGAAGTTTAGACCGATTGCATGTCGAAATCTGTGGTTGGAATCAACGATTTTGCAAGAAAAACACAAAAACGGGAAAAGACAGCGGCAGTGCGCCGCACCCCTGCTCAGTGCGGCGCACCGGGCTGCTATCCTTCCCGAAAATCGTCGTTTTGGTCGTTTAAAACTTATGTACGTGTTTTGGATTTTTGTTAATGACATTATGGGACTGAGATGAGTAAAATAATAATATTGGTGACTCGAATTGAACTTTTTGGACTAAAATGGACTTGTTTAAATAAGATTATGTATATATATGTGTTTTGTGAGCGGGAAATGAATTTATGTTTTGCACATGAAATTTGGGCGCGGAAGCGCTGCCCAAATTTCGTTAGAAAACCTAAACCATTTCAGTAACCAAAACATGTCTATCATAATAATAATAACGTTAACTATGGACTTTTCGGACTAAATATAACGTTAACCGCTTCGGTCCATTTTTGGGACAATATTAAACTTGACACTTAAAGTTAACTAAAACTTATCTATTATATTATATAAAGTAACATAATGGTAACACTTGGACAACCTTGGTATCCTTAGGCATTCTGTGATTCCCGACTCTCATTTCCGACCGACTTCCGAGTTCTCTATCTTCGCAACCCGTGAGTTACAACCCCACTTTAATTACTATTTTAAATGTTTATTTTGGGGGAAACATAATATTTGTTCGTCTTGGAAACTTTTATGAACTTTTGCAACTCGTATGAACTTTTGGAAACTTTGTCAAACTTTTGGAAACTTTGTGAAACTTATATGCGTAAAACATTTTTATTGCCCCTATTGGCTTACTGGCTTGCCCCCGTTAATTGGATAAACTAAATTAAGGTTACTTGTATGCGAAACCAACCCTTGATGAGAATATAAACTCCGTAAGTGCTTACTATCAGTTTTTAGACAAAGAGTTCAAAGTGCCCCGTTTTTAGATCAGATTCATTACACACTATTACCAATAGCTGTTAGTATTATGGGTATCGATACTTAGGAGAGGTCACTCCTTACTTGTGGTTCGCGACCTAAGTACATATTACTAAGTTCAGATGAAACTCCATTTATAGTGCAACTTTGGGGCGTGTTCTGACCAGTTAATCGGTTTATGTGAAACTTACGTTATATTATGCCAAGAGGTTGATACAAGATTTAATTTAGTTACTTATTTATTTACGCATATACACTCTTTTAGCGATTGACTCCGCAAGTACTATTATGTTACAAGTATTGTTCTACTTGTGTCTGTTCAAACTTTTAAAGTATATATATATTTAAGCGCCGCTCCGCTTCTTTTTAATTTATGAAACTATTTACTTATATATACTTCACGGAAACTTTTGTCGAGAAACTCAAACTCTAACTCACTCACTACTTTATTGTAGTTGACACTTTATCTTATGTTTCAGAAATTAAGTGTAAGAATGAAGTGCATGGAATGGACGGGTCAGGATGGTCGCGTGAGACTTACATTGGGAAAGACCTGTTTTCATTTTGGGAATTTTATTTGAAACTCCAGTTTATGTATTTGTATTAAACATTAAACTACTTGGTTGTTTTTGGGATTTGTGAACAATTTTAATTTAATCAATGACTTGAACCGTTATATTTTGTTATAACCCGTGTAATGGTATTCCAGCTCTTCACATCTCGTGTTTCCGCTTTAGTGGGGTGTGACAGACTTGGTATCAGCACAGGTTATAGTGAAAACGGTTTTAAAAATTTTTCAAAAATTTTCGAAACCAAACTATAACCAAGGCTTTTTTTCGGAAAATCATTTATGGGTTCAAACTTTAGGGAATTAATTTCGCGATTGCATGATTATTTCAACTATGCATGACCTGATCACTCATGCCTAGTTCAAAATGAATTATGCAAGGACGGAACGTAATTACTATCGTTAAACGGTTTTTGAGTCAGAAAATTCCCGGTCTTATCAATTCCCGAATCTCACGTGACTGACCCGTGCATGCATTTCATTACACATTTCCTTTACTATTATTTTTTTCCCCTTACTTACGAAACTCCTTGTTCGCAGATCCGTCATGTCTCACTCTTCCCGTTCACGATCACCATCGCGATCCCAATCCCGTTCACTACCGCGAGCCGCATCATCCCGCGAGGCTTCTGAGGGCCACACCGCCTCGGAAAGCCAACTCCACCAGACCACCGATGCCACGGAGGACACCTCCATGGCGATCTCGAGCAGCATCGGGTTTATCCCGAGGACGTTACTACCACCTCCTCGACCGGCGCCCGTTGCAGCACCACCGCAGTCCCTAGGGCTCCGCGCTAGGTTGACCACGCGCCATCAGCCGGGTCCGTTCCGACCCGCACCTCCTCAGTCCTTCGCGGACCCTTACGATCCCGCCCTGCGTACTCCGGTAATGGAAAGCTATGCGTGGGAGCGTCAGTGCCTTGAGGAGCGGCGACGTGCTCAGGAGGCCGGACCCTCCCAACCTATGATGCCGCCTACTCTACAGCCTCCCCCTCCTGCCGCTTTCTTGCACCTCCACCGCGAGGTAAGGGGACTATCCGAGGAGGCCCAACAACAAGGGCTTCTCCTCTGTGAGGTCGCCGACGCCGCGCATCGGTTGTCGGAACAGTCGTTGCGACATGTCGCTTCGGCTCAGGCCACAGCCCGGACAGTGCAGCGTCTGGTTGGAGCGTGTTTGATTATGGGGACCCTGTTGGCGGTTATTGTCGCCAAGATGTTTCTCGAGAAACTCCGCTAGTTATCTTCTTTTATTTATTGTACTGTAGGCTTGAGTTGTAATTTTCCATTGTACACAACTCAAAGCCATATCTATTTCATTTCCATATGTATTGTACCTGTACTTCTTTTCTCATTTGAACTATGTATTCAACATTATTATTAATGGATGGAATTTCTATCTTTATTATCTATTATTGCCATTGTCGTATGAATCTTGAATTGTGGTTGAATTATTATTTTGCGTATGAATCCTTGTCGTGTGAATCTCTAGAATCATTGTCGTGCGTGTACTATTTGTTCTTTCTTAATACTCATGCGTGGTCATTATCATTGTTCATTAGGTTATATTCTTATCGTATTCCGTTCGTGCGTTCTAAACTGAATCTATTTTCTGTTTTAGAATCATGACACCTAGGCGCTCCAACACTGACCGCATTGCTGAGCAAGTTGCTGCTCAGTTGAACGCAGCTATGCCCAACATGATCGCCCAGATCACTGCTGGGATCAACGCTAACGTCAACAACCACCAGCAGCAACAGCAACAGCAACAACAGCAACAACAACAGCAACAACAACAACAGCAGCAACAGCAACAACAACATCAGGGAGGCCACCAAAACCCTCCCATATGTACCTACAAGAGTTTCATGGCCTGCAAGCCTAAGGAATTCCACGGCACAACTGGTGTTGTGGGACTCGTGTCCTGGTTTGAGAGCATGGAGTCAGTTCTGCACATTAGCAGGTGTGCTGAGGCTGCCAAAGTGGAGTACGCCTCCTGCGTACTGCACGGAAAGGCCTTGACATGGTGGAACAACGTAGTCCGAAACAGAGGACGCGAAACCGCCTATGCTCTCACATGGGACCAATTCAAGAACCTTCTGATAGAGGAGTACTGCCCCAAAGGGGAGATTAAGAACTCGAGGCGGAGCTCTGGGATCACACGATGATCGGGAACGACATCGAAGGGTACACTACCCGATTCCACGAGTTGGACCGACTGGTCCCGAGGCTAGTAACTCCTGAAGAAAACCGAATCGACCGCTATGTCTCCGGTCTCGTTCCTGAGATCCGGGGAATGGTCATCTCAGCTGAACCTCAAACTCTCCAGAGCGCCATCATCCTAGCTCACCGCCTCACCAACAATCTACTCACCGCTCCTGCATCTTCCAAGAAGGAGTCGGGTGAGAAAAGAAAATCTGATCAAACCCCCAGGAGGAGCGACAGAAACAAGAAGAAGAAAACCACCCGCAATTTCGCGGTGACAGCTGTAGCACCACCACCACCGCCACCAACTGGAGCCTGAGCTTACACGGGAACGAACCCCAAGTGCAACAAGTGCAACTTCCACCACCACGGGAACTGCCCGGTGTGCTTAAAGTGCCAAAAGGTAGGGCACTTTGCTAGATATTGTACGGAGAGGGTAATAGTCCCAGGTCAGAAGCCGGTGTGCTTCGAGTGCGGGAGTGATCAGCACTTCCGGAACGCTTGTCCAAAACTCCAGAACGCCCAACCGAACCAAGGCGGGCGAGGTCGAGGACGTGCCTTCGCACTCACAGCTGAAGAAGCCCGACAGGACCCTAACGAGGTGAACGGTACGTTTCCTGTACATCAGTATTGTTCGATTCAGGGGCTGAGAGAAGCTTCGTATCCTTAGAATTTAGACCCCTCATTAACTTAGGATCTAAAGTTCTTAAGGATAGCTTCACCATAGAGTACGCTAACGGTCAAGAGTTCGAAGCTAAGGATATAATCTTAGGATGTTCTTTATGCCTATCTGATAAAACTTTCCCCATTGACTTAATTCCGATCGAGCTGAAAAGCTTTGATGTAATCGTCGGAATGGACTGGCTATCTCGTTTCCGAGCCGAGATCGTCTGTTTCGACAAACTTATTCGCATCCCTCTCTTAGACACCGAAACTCTAGTTGTTCAAGGAGACAAACACGGACGACGACTCCGTATCGTGTCCACCATGAAAATGCGCAAGTACCTCGAGAAGGACTGTGACGCATTCCTCGCTCACGTTGTCGAACGTAAACCCAGAGAGAGCCGAGTACAAGATATCCCAGTAGTCAAGGATCACCCTGAAGTCTTTCCCGAAGATTAACCTGGGCTACCGCCGCATCGACAAATGGAATTCCGAATAGACCTAGTTCCTGGCGCAGCACCGGTCGCTAAGACACCGTATCGTCTAGCCCCACCGGAAATGCAAGAGCTATCGAAACAGCTACAAGAACTCTTGGATCACGGTCTTATTCGTCCAAGCTCGTCCCCCTGGGGAGCCCCAATACTCTTCGTTAAAAAGAAAGACGGATCCTTTTGTATGTGCATCGACTACCGCGAACTGAACAAGCTGACCGTCAAGAACCGATACCCACTCCCGAGGATCGATGATCTGTTCGACCAGTTGCAGGGTGCAACTTATTTCTCGAAAATCGACCTTCGTTCGGGTTATCATCAGGTTCGAGTCAGTGAGAACGACATCCCAAAAACCGCATTCCGAACTCGTTACGGTCATTACGAATTCCTCGTCATGCCATTTGGTCTGACCAACGCACCAGCGGTGTTCTTGGATCTGATGAACCGGGTGTGTAGACCATATTTGGACAAATTCGTGATCGTATTCATTGACGACATCCTTATCTACTCGAGAAACAAAGAGGATCACGCGAAACACCTGAAACTTATCTTGGAACTCCTCCGAGATCAGAAACTGTACGCCAAATTCTCGAAGTGCGAATTTTGGCTCCGGGAAGTCCATTTCCTTGGTCATGTGGTCAACCAAGAAGGGATCCATGTAGATCCGGCTAAGATCGAAGCGATCGAGAAATGGCAAGCCCCAACGACTCCTACGAAAATTCGACAATTCCTAGGGTTGGCCGGCTATTACCGAAAATTCATCGAGAATTTCTCGAAGATCGCTAAGCCTCTTACCGAACTCACTCAGAAAGACAAGGATTTTGTTTGGGGTACAAAACAAGAGGAATCCTTCCATAAACTTAAACACCAACTCTGCCACGCACCGATTTTGTCCCTACCGGAGGGTACGGATAACTTCGTGGTATTCTGCGATGCATCCCATTAAGGACTTGGGTGCGTCCTTATGCAGAAGGATAAGGTCATCGCCTACGCTTCAAGGAAACTTAAAGTGCACGAACAGAACTACACCACACACGACCTAGAGCTGGGAGCCGTCGTGTTCGCTTTAAAGATCTGGAGACATTATCTGTATGGTACTAAGTGCACGGTTTTCACAGATCATAAGAGCCTTCAACACATTCTAGATCAGAAGATGCTCAACATGAGACAGCGGATATGGATCGAACTGCTGAGCGACTACAATTGCGAGATCAAATACCACCCGGGTAAGGCAAACGTAGTAGCAGATGCCCTGAGTCGGAAGGAAAGGGTAAGACCATCTCGGGTTAGAGCATTAGGTATTCAGATTCAGACAAATCTTCAAATGCAAATCGCCGAGGCTCAGCGAGAAGCGTTGAAACCCGATAACCTAAAGGACGAAACGTTGCACAATCATGAGAAGGAATTCGAACTCAAATCCGACGAAATCCACTACTTCAAGGGCCGAGCCTGGATTCCGAAATCCGAAGATCTTCGCAAGCTAATTTTGGATGAGGGCCACCGTTCCCGATACTCCATCCACCCTGGATCCGATAAATTGTACAAGGACCTTCGGGAATATTATTGGTGGCCGGGCATGAAGAAGGATATCGCCTTGTACGTAGCCAAGTGTCTTACTTGCTCGAAGGTCAAGGCGGAATATCAGAAGCCCTCAGGACTACTGCAACAACCGGAGATTCCTATGTGGAAGTGGGAACAGATCTCCATGGATTTCATCACCAAGTTGCCCCGGACGGGAAAGGGTAACGACACGATTTGGGTAATTGTGGACCGATTGAAAAAGTCGGCTCATTTCCTACCAGTACGGGAGAACCACTCAATGGAGAAATTCGCTCAAATCTACATCAACGAGGTCATCTCTCGCCACAGAACACCTCTCTCCATTATATCTGACAGGGATAGTCGATTTACGTCCCGCTTTTGGAACGCGCTTCAGAAATCGCTCGGGACGCGACTAGACCTTAGCACCGCTTACCACCCTCAGACCGACGGTCAAAGCGAAAGGACGATCCAAACACTTGAGGATATTCTAAGAGCATGCGTACTTGACTTCGGAGGAAGTTGGGATACTCACCTCCCTCTGGTCGAATTTTCCTACAACAACAACTACCACGCTAGCATCAAGTGCGCTCCGTTCGAGGCCTTATATGGACTTAAGTGCCGGTCGCCGTTGTGTTGGCTAGAAGCCGGCAATCGACAACTCACAAGGCTCGACATCGTCCAAGAAACCATCGACAAGATTACTACCATCAGAGAACGATTGAAGACGTCCCATACCCGACAGAAGAGCTACGCCGATAACCGAAGGAAGCCCCTCGAGTTCCAAGTTGGCGATCGCGTGCTTCTCAAAATATCGCCATGGAAGGGGGTAGTTCGCTTCGGGAAGCGCGGCAAGCTAAGCCCAAGGTATACCGGACCATTCGAAGTCATCGAGCGTATCGGCCCAGTAGCATATCGACTCCAACTCCCGCATATCCTTTCCAACGTTCACAACGTATTCCATGTCTCGCACTTGAAA
The DNA here is from genome assembly GCA_910822075.1 of Senecio squalidus. Lineage (NCBI taxonomy): Eukaryota > Viridiplantae > Streptophyta > Magnoliopsida > Asterales > Asteraceae > Senecio > Senecio squalidus. The sequence goes on along the minus strand of CAJVGC010000432.1, from coordinate 26,936,817 downwards.
AAGTGCCTATCTGATGAGACCATCGTCATCCACTCGACGAGGTCAAGATCGACAACAAACTCAATTTCATTGAGGAACCGCTTGAGGTTGTTGACCGAGAGGTCAAACAACTCAGGCAAAGTCGTGTTCCTATTGTCAAGGTTCGGTGGAATTCCCGACGTGGTCACGAATTCACATGGGAACGTGAGGACCAAATCCGTCAGAAGTATCCACATATGTTCGAGAACACCTCTTCATGATGGTACGAGCTAAATTTCGGGACGAAATTTCTTTCAACCCCGGGAGAATGTGACAACCGTCAAATTTCAGGTGCATTTTATACTCTATGTCTCTCATATTGTCCGTCGTTGTCTTTAACTGTACATTTATCGGGAACGCGTTAGTGTCGGAATAACTCCCAGAATCGAATTATATAAGTCCTAATACCAAGAAAACACCTAATGAACTTTCCTAAGTTCATAACGTATCATAATTAAGAACTTTCAGTTAACGAAAAGGTCCAACGAAGCAAAACGTAAAAACGAAAAATCAGAAAAATGCTGAAAACGTGAACCAGTGCGCCGCACAGGCAAGCAGTGCGACGCACTGGCTGGCAGATTCAATTTTTTTTTTAGTTTAAAAGTCTTGCCTCGTTTTTATAAAACTTAATACCAATCAATCTCGGTTTTTATCCATCATTACTGCTTTTTGCAGTACCCAAACCCCTCCCATTATTACTCTCTATTTTTCCATTTCATTTTCATTTTATATAATGAAAAACACACACACGCTAACATTTTCTCTCAAATCCTCTCAGGAACACCTCTTTGTCCAGTAATTTACAGCCATAAAATCCACCAAAATCATCCATAAAAATCGTCCAAACCTTCAAGCAAGCAAGAAGGAATCAAGTCTAGTTCGGTTCAAGGCATTTTCACCACTTTTGGAGCTCTAAATCCGTCTAAAACATCATCCATCCATTTTCACCCGGTAGAAATCCTTCATTTTACCTTATTTACTGTTTTTATCATTTGCATGGATGATCCATGGCACAAAAATAAGATTTTACAAAGATTTGTGACATGTTATGGGCAAAAACGAATTTTAACCAAATAACCCTTTAGATCTATGTTTTTATGAATAAAGTTATGTACAAACTGTTAAAATGACATATTATGAAGTTTAGACCGATTTCATGTCGAAATCTATGGTTGGAATCAACGATTTTGCAAGAAAAACACAAAAAACGGGAAAAGACAGCAGGCAGTGCGCCGCACCCCTGCTCAGTGCGGCGCACCGGGCTGCTGTCCTTCCTGAAAATCGTCGTTTTGGTCATTTAAAACTTATGTACGTGTTCTGGATTTTTGTTAATGACATTATGGGACTTAGATGAGTAAAATAATAATATTGGTGACTCGTATTGAACTTTTTGTACTAAAATGGACTTGTTTAAATAAGATTATGTATATATATGTGTTTTGTGAGCGGGAAATGACTTTAGGTTTTGGACATGAAATTTGGGCGCGGAAGAGCTGCCCAAATTTCGTTAGAAAACCTAAACCATTTCAGCAACCAAAACATGTCTATCATAATAATAATAACGTTAACTATGGACTTTTCGGACTAAATATAACGTTAACCGCTTCAGACCATTTTTGGGACAATATTAACCTTGACACTTAAAGTTAACTAAAAGTTATCTATTATATTATATAAAGTAACATAATGGGATAATAACACTTGGACAACCTTGGTATCCTTAGGCATTCCGTGATTCCCGGCTCTCATTTCCGACCGACTTCCGAGTTCTCTATCTTCGCAACCCGTGAGTTACAACCCCACTTTAATTACTGTTTTAAATGTTTATTTTGGGGGAAACATAATATTTGTTCATCTTGGAAACTTTTATGAACTTTTGCAACTCGTATGAACTTTTGGAAACTTTGTGAAACTTTTGGAAACTTTGTGAAACTTATATACGTAAAACATTTTTATTGCCCCTATTGGCTTACTGGCTTGCCCCCGTTAATTGGCTAAACTGAATTAAGGTTACTTGTATGCGAAACCAACCCTTGATGAGAATATAAACTCTGTAAGTGCTTACTATAAGTTTTTAGACAAAGAGTTCAAAGTGCCCCGTTTTTAGATCAGATTCATTACACACTATTAGCAACAGCCGTTAGTATTATGGGTATCGATACTTAGGAGAGGTCACTCCTTACTTGTGGTTCGCGACCTAAGTACATATTACTAAGTTCAGATGAAACTCCATTTATAGTGCAACTTTGGGGCGTGTTCTGACCAGTTAATCGGTTTAGTGTGAAACTTACGTTATATTATGCCAAGAGGTTGATACAAGATTTAATTTAGTTACTTATTTATTTACGCAAATACACTCTTTTAGCGATTGACTCCACAAGTACTATTATGTTACAAGTATTGTTCTACTTGTGTCTGTTCGAACTTTTAAAGTATATATATATTTAAGCGCCGCTCAGCTTCTTTTTCATTTATGAAACTCTTTACTTATATATACTTCACGGAAACTTTTGTCAAGAAACTCAAACTGTAACTCACTCACTACTTTATTGTAGTTGACACTTTATCTTATGTTTAAGGAAATTAAGTGTAAGAATGAAGTGCATGGCATGGACGGGTCATGATGGTCGCGTGAGACTTACATTGGGAAAGACCTGTTTTCATTATGGGAATTTTATTTGAAACTCCAGTTTATGTATTTGTATTAAACATTAAACTACTTGGTTGTTTTTGGGATTTGTGAACAATTTTAATTTAATCAATGACTTGAACCGTTATATTTTGTTATAACCCGTGTAATGGTATTCCAGCTCTTCACAACTCGTGTTTCCGCTTTAGCGGGGTGTGACACATGCTTCATTAGTTTATTTCGTTTTATGTATTTTACTTTAGTTTAAGTTGTAATTTTCCGTATTCGTAACAACCCAAAACTCGTATTGTATTTTATGTTCCGAATTTTTCCGTTATTTTCCTTTATTACCATGTAACCGTTTATTATGAAACGAAACTTTTATTACTATTATCCTTACTTTTCTATTGTGCTTGGATTGTACTATCGTTCTTTGATCGTTTATCGTGCTTGCACTATCTAATTCTTCCTATAGATATTATTGTCGTTATTCGTTGTTAAAATACTTATCACATATTCTAATTCGTGTGTTCTAAACTAGTTTCCCTTTTCTGTTGTAGAATCATGCCTCCCAAAAGGAGAAACGCTAACTTAATAGCCGAGCAGTTTGCTGCGCAACTCAACGCAGCAATCCTAAACATGATCGCCCAGATCACCGCTCGGATCAACAACGGAAATCAGGGAAATAATAACCTCAACAACAACCACGAAAACAACAATGACAACAACCAACAAGACGACCAACACCAGAACCTTAACCAAAATCAACAATAGAACAACAACCGAAACCAAAACGAGAACCGACCCTGCTACAGCTACAAGAGCTTCATGGCTTGCAAGCCGAAGGAATTTCACGGCACCTCTAGTGCGGTTGGACTACTCTCGTGGATTGGGAGTATCGAATCGGTTCTCCACATCAGCCGTTGTGTAGAGGATGAAAAGTTTGAGTACTCCTCATGTGTACTCCACGGACGAGCCCTCTCCTGGTGGAACCTCGTGGTCTAAACCCGAGGCCAAGCCGAAGCATACGCCCTCTCGTGGGAGGACTTAAAGAAGCTTATCATGGAATAATACTACTCAAAGAGCGAAGTGAAGAAGCTCGAGGCAGAGTTGTGGAACCATAATATGGTCGGAAACGACATCGATACCTATACCGCTCGATTCTACGAATTTTCCCGCTTGTTACCACGGATGGTAACCCCTGAGGAAAACCGGATCGATCGTTACATCTCTGGTCTTTCCCCCGAGATCCGTGGAATGGTAATATCTGCAGAACCGATGACGATTCAGAGCGCAGTTTTTCTCGCTCATCGTCTGACCAACAACCTCCTTCTCTCTCCAGCACCAGTCAAACGCGAAGAAGGTGAAAAACGGAAAGCTGATCACCAACCAAGTAGGGACGACCCCGAAAAGAAGCAAAAAGCCGCCCTCAACCTTGCAGTAGTTGCTGCCCCCACAACCGGACCCCAAAATTACACTGGGCCGCACCCCAAGTGTGGCGAATGCCACTACCATCATGTTGGAAACTGCCCGGTGTGCAACATATGTAACAAAGTGAGGCACTACCCCAAGTACTGCCGAGAGAAAACTAACAATCAAGGAAAGAAGCTAGTGACAGGTACATTTCCCGTAAACGACAATTACGCATCTATATTGTTTGATTCAGGAGCAAAAAGAAGCTTCGTATCCTTAGAATTTAGACCCCCTTATCAATCTAGGACCTAGAGTTCTTAAGGATAGTTTCACTGTGGAGTACGCTGACGGTCAAGAATACAAAGCTAAGGACGTAATTGTAGGTTGTTCAATGTGCCTAGCCAATAAGATCTTCCCTATAGACCTTATCCCCATAGAACTGAAAAGTTTCGATATCATCGTCGGAATGGACTGGTTAGCTCGATTCCGAGTTGAAATTGCCTGTTTCGACAAGTTCATTCTGATACCCCTCGAGAACGGGGAAACCCTCATTGTGCAGGGAGACAAACCTGGACAACAACTTCGTATGGTCTCTGTTATGAAAATGCGCAGATATCTCGAGAAGGACTGCGATGCCTTCTTAGCGCACATCGTTGAGCGTAAACAGAAGGAGAAATGTATTCAAGACATTCCTGTAGTCAAAGATCATCCCAAAGTCTTTCCAGAGGATTTACCCGGACTACCGCCAACCCGACAAGTGGAATTCCGAATTGACCTGATTCACGGAGCAGCGCCGGTTGCCAAGACACCGTACCGTCTAGCGCCACCCGAAATGCAAGAACTGTCATAACAACTGCAGGAACTCTTAGATCATGGTCTAATTCGTCCTAGTACGTCACCCTGGGAGCCCCAATCCTCTTCGTTAAAAAGAAAGATGAATCTTTCAGGATGTGCATAGATTATCGAGATCTCAATAAACTGACCGTCAAGAACCAATACCCTCTCCCTCGAATCGACGACCTATTCGACCAGTTGCAGGGTGCAACTTACTTTTCAAAGATCGATCTTCGTTCAGGGTATCATCAGGTCCGAGTCAGTGAACCTTACATCCCTAAAACTGCTTTCCGAACTCGTTATGGGCATTACGAATTCCTCGTTATGCCATTCGGTCTGACCAGCGCACTGGCAGTGTCGATGGATTTGATGAACAGGGTGTGTAGACCATATCTGGACAAATTTATAATTGTATTCATAGACGATATCGTAATCTATTCCCAGAACAAATAAGATCATGAACAACACTTGAAACTCATTCTGGAACTTCTTAGAAATCAGAAGTGTCCGCACTTATTCAAGAATTCTCCCACTCTCGGCGAAACAAATTAATTTCGGGGCGAAATTCTTTTAACGGGGGGAGAATGTGACAACCGTCAAAATTTCAGGCTAATTCCATTATCTTTAGCCTCGAAGAATTCCGATATTGCTTCTATTCGTAGTTAAACGTTAAACGTGTATGTCTCGGAATCGAAATCGAATCAATAATGAATCCTAATACCAAGAAAACATATAATGAACTTGCCTAAGTTCATTGCAAAACAATCGTAAACTCTAAACAAACGCAAATGCTTCACGATAACGCAAACGAAAAACGAAAAATGCCAAAAATCAGCCCTGGTGCGCCGCACAACTGGAGGTCTGAAAAACTTTTTTTTTTAGTTGGTAAGTCACACTTGCATGTTATAAACAATCAAAACCTGTCCGAAAACGTGGCATAAGCTCCATGATTCCAGAAATGACTCACTTTGAGCCATTGGTATACATTCATGAGCTCATTTGAACACCATTTTGTTTACACATATCAAACAAACACACACACACTTTTACTCTTTAACACACACATGCAACACCAAATCCTCTCAACTCACACAATATTCCAGCAACTTTCAAGTAAAAACACACCTATAATATCATAAACAAGTCATTTTATACATCAAGATTATCAAGAGCATTCACCAACTCGGTTACATACACCATTTTCCACCATTTTGGAGCCGAAATCACCATCAAGACACTTGAAATCATCATCCATTCACTTTTCTTTGGGTAAAATCACTTATCCTCACTTTTTCTACATGAATCTTCCATTTCATGTCTAATCCATTATCTAAAAATAAGTTTTATTAAGTTTTTATGGTTATTAACATAAGAATACAAGTTTTTATAAGTTTATACATAGATCTTTATACATATTGTTGTTAAGCTAACAAAATTACTATTATTTATAAATACTTTTAAGGTTTATTACTGCATGTTTAAAACCACCATCAAAAAGATAAGTTTTACGACATAAACTATTTTCGCTAAAATCCAGTGTCACACCCCGTTAAAGCGGAAACACGAGGTGCGAAGAGCAAGAAAATCATTTCACAAGTCATAACAAAATATAACGGTTCCAAGTCATTAAAATAAAGTTTAAAAGTTCATATGTTCAAAAGGCATAACCAAGAGTATTTACAATTTACGAAAACAATACATCATTAAATTGTTTTTATAGAATTCCCAAAATAAGACAAGTCTTCTCCCGATTTAAACTTCACGTAACTTTCCTGACCCGAGCTATGCACTTCATGACTTACACTTGATTTCCTGAAACATGAGATAAAGTGTCAAACTACATAAAGTAGTGAGTGAGTTACAGTTTATAAGTTCTCGACAAAAGTTTCGACAAGTATATATAAGTAGAAATTTTTCTTAAAATAAAGATGAGCGGAAAAAGGCGCTTAAAATATATATACTTTAAAGAAGGTAATAGAAAAGTAGAGTAAAACTTGTAAAAGTTTAGTTGCGGATTAAGTCGCAGAGTAAATATGTATATATGCGTAAATAAAGGTAACTTATGATTAAAGCATTGTATCAACCACTTGGCATAATATAACTGTAAGTGTTCACACTAAACCGATTAATCCTGATAGTGAACAGCCCCTACCCCGCACTATCTACGAGGTTCGTCTGAACTTAGTAATATGTACTTAGATTGCCATCCAAAGTAAGGAGCTATCCTCTCCTAAGTATCGATACTCATAGTTACTAACGGCTTATAGCTAATAGTGTGTAAACGTCTGAAACGGGGCACTTTGATTTAATTTAAAAACTGATAGTAGGCACTTACATACATGTTATATTTTGATCAAGGGTTTACGGAGGTGCCTAGTCAGTGGCGAGGTCGTATAACACAATCAATCATAGTTTTTAGTCAAATGTCGATCGGGGGCAAGCCATAATGTCAAAACGTCAAAGAGTGCCGAATCGGGGCAATTAAAATAGTTTTTACGCATATAAGTTCAGTAAACGTCAAATAGTTCATAAATGATCATAGTTCATAAAACGTCATAGTTCATAAAGCATTTAGATCTCATGTTTCCCCCAAAGAGTACTTAAAATACGTTAAATAGCGGGGATGTAACTCACGGTTTGCGAAGATAAAGTCTCGAGTGAAAAGAAGAGTCGGGACACGTCGGGAATCAAGGAGAACCTAAAACAACCAAGTCTCGTATAAGTATAATGATTTAGGTTATGTTAAAGTTCCATTTTAACATTTTGAGTATTAAATCTTTATGCTTAAGTTTTGTCCAAAAAGTTTTAGTATTGAAAACTTATGTGTTACGACAAGTCAATTTACGTTTTATTGTCCGATTAATCCAATTATGTCCAAAAAGGTCCGATGTTCAAGGTCAATATGGTTAAGTTATCATAATAATTCGTTACTGAAATTCAAGTTCATGTTACGGTGAAATTTGGGCAGCGCTTCCGCGCTATAAAAATTTAGTCCATTTTAAAATCCACTTTCCCGTTTAACAAACATATTCAACGACAAAGATACAAACAATATAATAATTTTAGTTATAGAAACTTAACCAAACATTTTACTTTACCAAAACATGTAACCTGTCAACATATTATAATCTGTGAGAATTTATTAGTTCTCGAATCTTGACGTTTAAGTTGTAAAAACGAAGTTTTTTTGTGTGTACAGCAAGATCCAGACAGCGGCTGAAGATACTCAACCGCCGGCTGGACCTCTGCCGCTGGCTGAATATCTTCAGCCGCCGGCTGGAGGCCTTTGGCCAGTGTCGCCATTTTGACATTTTTACGATTTCTAAGCATTTTAGTGATGGATTTCGACATGCAATAGGTTATTAATGAAGTATGTTCATATTAGTGACAAAATCACAGTTTCTTTTTAGATCTTTAACACAAATGTGTAGATTTATATGAAAAACTCGTTTTTTGTAACAAAAATGTTATAAATCTTTATGAAAACAAGTTTTTAGGTCATGGATCATCCATGCAAGTGTTTATTTGTATAAAAACAGTAAAATAAAAGAGTTTCACCGAAGGAAATGAAGGGATGACGGTTGGATGCGATTAGAGCTTCAAAAGTGGTGGAAAACTTCTTCAAAACCCGTTTTTATGTTACCTTTTTGACTCCTTTGCTTTTATGGACGATTTGTGTAAGTTTTTGATGGTGTTCTTGGTGATTTAGTGGCTGATTTAATGGAGGAAATCACTGGATATTTGATGTTCTTGAGAGAGAGTTTGAGAGAGAATGGAGAGATGTGTGTGTTTTGTGTGTTTTTGAAAGTTGGAAAATGAAGTGAGTTAAGCAAGATGAGATTTACTGACATGGGGAAGTGTTTTGGCCAGTATTTGGTCCAATCCCCGAGTTTGGGAGTTGGCCATTCAAATTTCATGCAATTATGACTCATCAAGTCACTGGTCCGCGACTTTCAGCCGCCGGCTGTGCATATCCAGCCGCCGGCTGGGCTTCAGCCTCTGGTTGAAAGTCTTCAGCCATCGGCTGGATGGCTTTCCCAGCTAGATGTCGTTTTAAGTTTTCGTTAAGTATTTGTCTAGAGTTTTATGTTAGATCCCGTTATGAACTTAGTCAAGTTCATAGTCTAGTTTCTTGGTGTTAGGATTTATTTGTTGATTCCGAATTTGATTCCGACACAAACACGATCACGATAAAATACGACTAAGAATAGCAAAGACATAACGAAGGCATAATATACGAGAATCACCTTAATTTTTGGACGGTTGTCACATTCACCCCGGGTTGAAAGGAATTTCTTCCCGAAATTTGATTCGTCCCATCAGGAAGAAGTGTCTTTGAATAGATGTGGATACTTCTGACGGATTTGGTCCTCACGCTCCCACGTGAATTCATGACCATGTCGGGAATTCCACCGAACCTTGACAATAGAAACACGACTTTGCCTGAGTTGTTTGACCTCGCGATCCACAACCTCAAGCGGTTCTTCAATGAAATTTAGCTTGTTATCGATCTGGACCTCGTCGAGCGGAATGACGATGGTCTCGTCAGATAGGCACTTTTTCAAGTGCGAGACATGGAAAACGTTATGAACGTTCGAAAGAGCCTGCGAAAGTTGGAGTCGATACGCAACCGGGACGATCCGCTCTATCACCTCGAATGGACCGGTGTACCCCGGGCTTAGCTTGTCGCGCTTTCCCGAAGTGGATTACCCCCTTCCATGGCGATATTTTGAGGAGAACTCTATCGCCAACTTGGAACTCGAGGGGTTTCCTCCGGCTGTCGACGTAGCTCTTCTGCAGGGTACGGGATTTGTTCAGTCTTTCCTGGATGGTAGTGATCTTATCGATGGTTTCCTGGACGATATCGAGCCTCGTAAGTTGTCGATCTTCAGCTTCTAGCCAACAAAGCGGTGACCGAAACTTGCGTCCATATAAGGCCTCGAACGGTGCGCACTTGATGCTAGCCTCGTAGCTATTGTTATATGAAAACTCTATCAAAGGAAGGTGAGCATCCCAACTTCCTCCGAAGTCAACTACACACGCCCTTAGCATATCCTCAAGCGTTTGGATCGTCCGTTCACTCTGACCATCGGTCTGAGGATGGTAGGCGGTGCTAAGGTCTAGCCGCGTCCCGAGCGATTTCTGAAGCTCGTTCCAAAAGCGGGACGTGAATCGACTATCCCTGTCGGAGATAATGGAGAGAGGTGTTCTGTGACGAGAGACGATCTCGTTGATGTAGATTTGGGCGAATTTCTCCATCGAGTGGTTTTCTCGTACCGGTAGGAAATGAGCGGATTTCGTCAATCGGTCCACGATGACCCAGATCGTGTCGTTACCCCTTGTCATACGAGGTAGCTTGGTGATGAAGTCCATGGATATCTGTTCCCATTTCCACATGGGAATCTCCAGCTGCTGCAATAGACCTGAAGGCTTCTGATATTCCGCCTTGACCTTCGAGCAAGTAAGGCACTTAGCTACGTACAAGGAGATATCCTTCTTCATGCCCGACCACCAGTAATATTCCCGGAGATCCTTATACAACTTGTCGGATCCCGGATGAATAGAGTATTTGGATCGGTGGCCCTCGTCCAAAATGAGTTTACGAAGGTCGGAATCCATGCTCGGCCCTTGAAGTAGTGGATTCCGTCTGATTTGAGTTCGAATTCCTTCTCGTGATTGTGCAACGTTTCGTTCTTGATGTTCTCGGGTTTCAACTCTTCTCGCTGAGCTCTGGCAATTTGCGCTTGAAGGCTAGTCTAAATTTGTATTCCCAATGGTCTAACTCGAGATGGTTTTACCATTTCCTTCCGACTTAGGGCATCTGCTACTACGTTTGCTTTACCCGGGTGGTATTTGGTCTCGCAATCGTAGTCGCTCAAAAGCTCAATCCATCTCCGCTGCCTCATGTTGAGCATTTTCTGATCCAGAATGTGTTGAAGGCTCTTATGATCCGTGAACACCATGCACTTAGTGTCGTACAAGTTGTGTCTCCAGATTTTCAATGCGAACACAACGGCTCCCAGCTCTAATTCGTGTGTCGTGTAGTTCTGCTCGTGCACCTTTAGTTTCCTCGAAGCATATGCCATGACTTTGTCCTTCTGCATAAGGACACACCCAATTCCTTGGTGGGATGCATCGCAAAACACTACGAAAATATCTGTGCCCTTCGGTAGGGACAAAATTGGTGAGTGACAAAGTTGGTGTTTGAGTTTCTGGAAGGATTCGTCCTGTTCTTTTCCCCAAATAAAGTCCTTGTCTTTCTGAGTGAGTTCAGTGAGAGGCTTATCGATCGTCGAGAAATTCTCGATGAACCTTCGATAATAGCCAGCCAACCCTACGAATTGACAGATTTACGTAGGATTCGTTGGGGCTTGCAATTTCTCGATCGCTTAGATCTTTGCCGGGTCTACATGAGTTCCCTCTTGGTTGACTACATGACCAAGGAAATGTACTTCCCGGAGCCAAAATTCGCACTTCGAGAATTTGGCGTACAGTTTCTGATCTCTGAGGAGTTCTAAGATGAGCTTCAGATGTTTCGCATGATCTTCCTTATTCCTTGAGTATATAATAATGTCGTCTATGAATACGGTTACGAATTTGTCTAGATATGGTCTACACACCCTTTTCATTAGGTCCATGAACACTGCTGGTGCGTTGGTCAGACCAAATGGCATGACGAGGAATTCGTAATGTCCGTATCGAGTTCGGAATGTGGTTTTAGGAATGTCGGTTTCACTTAAACGAACCTGATGATAACCCGAACGGAGGTAGATCTTGGAGAAATAAGTTGCACCCTGCAACTGGTCAAACAGATCATCGATCCTCGGGAGTGGGTATTGGTTCTTGACGGTCAGCTTGTTCAGTTCACGATAATCGATGCACATACGAAAAGATCCGTCTTTCTTTTTGACAAAGAGGATTGGGGCTCCCCAGGGGGACGAGCTTGGACGAATAAGACCATGATCTAAAAGTTCCTGCAGCTGCTTTGACAGTTCTTGCATTTCAGGTGGTGCCAGACGATATGGTGTCTTGGCAACCGGTGTTGCGCCAGGAACGAGGTCTATTCGGAATTCCACTTGTCGATGCGGCGGTAGCCCAGGTAAATCCTCTGGAAAGACCTCTGGATGATCCTTGACTACTGGAATGTCTTGTACTCGGTTTTCTTTGGGTTTGCGTTCAACGACATGCGCAAGGAAAGCGTCGCAGTCCTTTTTGAGGTATTTGCGCATTTTGACAATAGAGACGATACGAAGTTGTCGTCCAGGTTTGTCTCCCTGAACAACGAGAGTATCACTGTCCGAAAGGGGAATACGAATAAGTTTGTCGAAACAGACGATCTCTGCTCGGAAACGAGATAGCCAGTCCATTCCAACGATTACATCAAAGCTTTTCAGCTCGATCGGGATTAAGTCGATGGGGAAAGTTTTGTCAGATAGGCATATTGAACATCCTAGAATAATATCCTTGGCTTCGAACTCTTCGCCATTGGCATATTCGATAGTAAAGATATCCTTAAGAACTTTAGATCCTAGGTTAATAAGGGGTCTAAATTCTAAGGACCCAAAGCTTCTCTCAGCTCCTGAATCGAATAATACAGAGGCATAGTGGTCATTTATAGAAAACGTACCCGTGACCGCGTTCGGGTCGTGACGAGCTTCCTCTGTTGTGATTGCAAAGGCACGTCCTCGACCTTGCCCGCCTTGGTTTGGTTGGGCGTTCTGGAGTTTGGGGCAGGTGTTATGGAAGTGTTTGTCACTACCACACTCGTAGCATACCGACTTCTGACCCTGGTTGATGGTTTTCTCTATACAGTACTTAGTGAAGTGCCCCGCTTTCTGGAACTTGAAACATACCGGACAATTACCGATGTGGTGGTAACGACACTTGTCACACTTGGGGTGTGGCCCAGTGTAAGGTCGGGGTCCAGTAGGTGGTGCAGGTGCGGGTGTAGCAGTCACAGCATAATTACGGGTGTTCTTGGCTTTCTTGTTTCTATCGCTTCTTCTCGGGGTCTGCTCCGATTTTCTTTTCTCATCCGACTCCTTCTTGGAAGATGCAGGAGTGGTGAGGAGATTGCTGGTGAGTCTGTGAGCTAAGATGATTACGCTCTAAAGTGTCTGGGGTTCGGAAGAGATAACCATGCCTCGGATTTCCGGAACAAGACCGAAGATGTAAAGGTCGATCCGGTTCTCCTCAGGAGTCACTAACCTTGGGACTAGTCGGGCGAGCTCATGGAACCGGGTAGTGTACCCTTTGATGTCGTTGCCGACCATCTTGTGATCCCAAAGCTCCGCCTCGAGCTTCTTGATTTCCCCTTTTGGGCAGTATTACTCGATCAGGAGGTTCTTGAAGGCGTTCCAGGTAAAGAGCATAGGCAGTTTCATGCCCTCGGGTTTGGACCACACTGTTCCACCACGATAAGGCTCTGCCGTGGAACACGCAGGAGGCGTACTCCACTTTATCGGCTTCAGCACATCTGCTGATGTGCAGGACTGATTCGATGCTTTCGAACCATTGTAGTAGTCCTACGGCACCAGTTGTACCGTGAAACTCCTTTGTCTTACAAGCCATGAAGCTCTTGTAGTTGCAAGCAGGAGGGTTTGGGTTCTGATTCTGGTTCTGGTGATGGTTGTTGTTCTGGTTCTGGTTCTGGTTATTGTTCTGGTTCTGGTTGTGGTTCTGGTTCTGGTTCTTGTTGTGGTTCTGGTTCTGGTTATTGTTGATGTTTTTGTTTATTCCTGTCGTGATCTGGGCGATCATGTTAGGCATAGCTGCGTTCAGCTGAGCAGCAACTTGCTCGGCTATTAGACTAGCGTTGGAGCGCTTAGGAGCCATGATTCTACAACAACAGGAAAGACCCAATTTAAAACGCACGTATAGAATGCGATAAGAATTTAATTCAATGAACAATGACATGATAATGCAAGAGTAATATAGAAGAGTAAAGAGCACACGCACGACAATGATTACAGAGATAATAATATAATGATTCAACAGTAAATATAAAGATTCACACAACAACGACAAGTACGGATAATAAAAGTAGAAATTTCCATTAATAATAAATATTCGATTACATAGATTAATAGATAAATAAAGGTTCAAACGACAGTACGATACAATAATAAGATAAATAGCTTAAGTCGTGTACATGGGAAAATACGACTTAGCTTACAGTACAATACATAAAAGAAATGACTAACGGCGCTTCTCCAGGAACATCTTCGCCACAATAACTCCTATCAAGGTCCCCATGACCAAACACGCGCCAACAAGACGTTGCACGGTCCTTGCTGTGGCTTGAGCAGATGCGATGACTCACATCGACTGTTCCGACAGCTGGTGCGCGGCGTCGGAGACTTCGCAGAGAAGAAGACCCTGTTGTTGGGCCTCCTTGGAAAGTCCCCGGAGCTCGCGGTGGAGGTGCAGGTACGCTGCTGGTGGGGGAGTCTGTAAAGCAGGCGGCATCATGGGCCTGGAGGGTCCGGCTTCCTCGGCATGTCGTCTCTCCTCGAGGAACTGACGCTCCCAAGCGTAGCGTTCCATAACAGGTGTACGCATTTCCGGGTCATACGGGTCCACGAAGGATTGAGGAGGAGCGGTTCTGGATGGACCGGGCTGCTGTCCGACCATCCGATCCGGCAGAAGACCAGGGAGAATGACCTGCTTACGCGCAGTCAATCTCTTGCGAGGCCCGTGCTGCTGAGGAGGTGCGGAAACAGGCACCGGGGGAGCAGGCGGTAACACGGTCCTCGGACTGGAATCAATGCTGCTGGAGACGGCCATAGAGGTATCCTCTGTCGGGTCCGTAGTCTGGTGACGCTGACTCTCAGAAGCGGCGCGATCCTCAGAAGCTTCGCACGATGAAGCAGCTCGTGAGAGTGAGCGAGACTGGGATCGGGAAGGTGATCGCGAACGAGATGACTGAGACATGACGGATCTACGAATAGTGAGTTATGTAAGTACAGGGGAAACTAAAATAGGAAAAGTGTAAATGAAATGCATGCACGGGTCAGTTACGTGAGAATCAGGAATCGATAAGACCCGGAATTTTTCGACTCAAAACCGTTAACAATAGCAATTACTTTCCGTTCTTGCATAATTCATTTTGAACTAGGCATAGTTAATTAAGTTATGCGTAGTTGAAAACAATCATGCAATTGTGGACTAAAGTTTGAACTCGAAAAATGATTTTTCTGAAAAGCCTTGGTTATAGTTTGGTTTCGAAAACTTTTTAAAAAATTTTAAAACCGTTTTCACTATAACATGTGCTCTGATACCAAGTCTGTCACACCCCGCTAAAGCGGAAACACGAGGTGCGAAGAGCAAGAGAATCATTTCACAAGTCATAACAAAATTTAACGGTTCCAAGTCATTTAAATCAAGTTTAAAAGTTCACATGTTCAAAAGGCATAACCAAGAGTACTTAAAATTTACGACAACAATACATCATTAAATTGTTTTTATAAAATTCCCAAAATAAGACAAGTCTTCTCCCGATTTAAACTTCACGTAACTTTCCTGACCCGCCCGAGCTATGCACTTCATGACTTACACTTGATTTCCTGAAACATGAGATATAGTGTCAAACTACATAACGTAGTGAGTGAGTTACAGTTTATAAGTTCTCGACAAAAGTTCCGACAAGTATATATAAGTAGAAATGTTTCTTAAAAGAAAGATAAGCGGAAAAAGGCGCTTAAAATATATATACTTTAAAGAAGGTAATAGACAAGTAGAGTAAAACTTGTAAAAGTTTAGTTGTGGATTAAGTCGCAGAGTAAATATGTATATATGCGTAAATAAAGGTAACTTATGATTAAAGCATTGTATCAACCACTTGGCATAATATAACTGTAAGTGTTCACACTAAACCGATTAATCATGATCGTGAACAGCCCCAACCCCGCACTATCTACGAGGTTCGTCTGAACTTAGTAATATGTACTTAGATTGCCATCCAAAGTAAGGAGAGATCCTCTCCTAAGTATCTATACTCATAGTTACTACGGCTTATAGCTAATAGTGTGTAAACGTCTGAAAGGGGGCACTTTGATTTAATTTAAAAACTGATAGTAGGCACTTACATACATGTTATATTTTGATCAAGGGTTTACGGAAGTGCCTAGTCAGTGGCGATGTCGTATAATACAACCAATCATAGTTTTTAGCCAAATGCTAATCGGGGGCAAGTCATAATGTAAAAACGTCAAAGAGTGCCGAATAGGGGAAATTAAAATAGTTTTTACGCATATAAGTTCAGTAAACGTCAAATAGTTCATAAATGATCATAGTTCATAAAACGTCATAGTTCATAAAGCATTTAGATCTCATTGTTCCTCCAAAGAGTACTTAAAATACGTTAAATAGCGGGGATGTAACTCACTGTTTGCGAAGATAAAGTCTTGAGTGAAAAGAAGAGTCGGGACACGTCGGGAATCAAGGAGAACCTAAAACAACCAAGTCTCGTATAAGTATAATGATTTAGGTTATGTTAAAGTTCCATTTTAATATTTTGAGTATTAAATCTTTATACTTAAGTTCTGTCCATAAAGTTTTAGTATTGAAAACTTATGGTCGACATGTCAATTTACGTTTTATTATCCGATTAGTCCAATTATGTCAAAAAAGGTCCGATGTTCAAGGTCAATATGGTTAAGATATCATAATAATTCGTTACTGAAATTCAAGTTCATGTTACGGTGAAATTTGGGCAGCGCTTCCGCGCTATAAAAATTTAGTCCATTTTAAAATCCACTTTCCCGCTTAACAAACATATTCAACGACAAAGATACAAACAATGTAATATCTTTTGTTATAAAAACTTAACCAAACATTTTACTTTACCAAAACATGTAACCTGTCAACATATTATAATCTGTGAGAATTTATTAGTTCTCGAATCTTAACGTTTAAGTTGTAAACACGAAGTTTTTTTTTTTTTGTATAGCAAGATCCAGACAGCGGCTGAAGATACTCAGCCGCCGGCTGGACCTCGGCCGCTGGCTGAATATCTTCAGTCGCTGGCTGGAGGCCTTTGGCCAGTTTCGCCATTTTGACATTTTTACGATTTCTAAGCATTTTAGTGATGGATTTCGACATGCAATAGGTTATTAATGAAGTATGTTCATATTAGTGACAAAATCACAGTTTCTTTTTAGATCTTTAACACAAATGTGTAGATTTATATGAAAAACTCGTTTTTTGTAAGAAAAATGTTATAAATCTTTATGAAAACAAGTTTTTAAGTCATGGATCGTCCATGCAAGTGTTTATTTGTATAAAAACTGTAAAATAAAAGAGTTTTACCGAAGGAAATGAAGGGATGACGGTTGGATGATATTAGAGCTTCAAAAGTGGTGGAAAACTTCTTCAAAACCCGTTTTTATGTTACCTTTTTGACTCCTTTGCTATTATGGACGATTTGTGTAAGTTTTTGATGGTGTTCTTGGTGATTTAGTGGCTGATTTAATGGAGGAAATCACTGGATATTTGATGTTCTTGAGAGAGAGTTTGAGAGAGAATGGAGAGATGTGTGTGTTTTGTGTGTTTTTGAAAGTTGCAAAATGAAGTGAGTTATGCAAGATGAGATTTACTGGCATGGGGAAGTGTTTTGGCCAGTATTTGGTCCAATCCCCGAGTTTGGGAGTTGGCCATTCAAATCTCATGCAATTATGACTCATCAAGTCACTGGTCCACGACTTTCAGTCTTCAGCCATCGGCTGGATGGCTTTCCCAGCTAGATGTCGTTTTAAGTTTTCGTTAAGTATTTGTCTAGAGTTTTATGTTAGATCCCGTTATGAACTTAGTCAAGTTCATAGTATAGTTTCTTGGTGTTAGGATTTATTTATTGATTCCGACTTTGATTCCGACACAAACACGATCACGATGAAATACGACTAAGAATAGCAAAGACATAACGAAGACATAATATACGAGAATCACCTGAATTTTGGACGGTTTTCACATCCAGTCGCTCAGTGCGCCGCCCCTATGCCTCAGTGCGACGCTCTAAGGTGCACACAAATTACAAAAATGTCGTTTAAGTCGTTATAAATTGTAACCTTAAACTTGTATTTTAAGAGTAGGTGTAAAAGTGGTATTTATAAAATTATAACTTATGTTAAAGTAACTTACTTAACATATAATCATTATATTGTTTTATTATGAGTTAAGATAAATATTGTTATATAATGTTTGGTTTTCAAACGGGAAAGTGTATAAATTTGGAAATAATTTCTATAGCGCGGAAGCGATGCCCAAATTTCGTTAGACAAAATTATAACACTTTAACAAGCATTTCGTTGACTAACGAGTATAAAAATTAATAAATAAAAATACTTACACGAAAATTTAGCATATTCTAGGATTTCGGTGATTCCGACATACTTCGAGTACATTCCGCACACGTCTTATCTTCGCAACCCGTGAGTTACATCCCCTCTTTCACTATTTTTACATAATCTTTTGGGGGAAACATGATAACCAACTATTTTATTCAATTATATATTCTCGTGAGTTACAACCCCTCTTTTTACTATTTTTGTACAATCTTTTGGGGGAAACATGAGAATCAACCGTTATATTAACTTATATGCGTATGTCTTTCACTCGTTATATTTATGAACTCAATGATTGATTGTATGTCTTTTAAACGCCATGTTTCCGACATCTCTATTGACTCTTGATAGGAATATAGCCTCGCGTAAGTGCCTACTATCAGTTTTAAATAAAATTAGTGCCCGGTTTTCCTTACACACTATTAGCTTGTTTAAGCCGTTTAATATATGGGTATCGATACGTAGGGAAAGACCGTCCCTTACTTAGGTGGCATCCTAGGTACATTATACTGAGATCAAATTCCTCCTCGTAGAGAGTGCAGGGAAAGGGGCCTCACGGTCGGTAATCGGTTTAGTGTGAACACTTACAGTCATATTATATCAAGACGTCGCTATTCATTATACAATCAATATTTCTTTATACGCATATCTTTGCAAGTATATATATCGTTATTTCTGTTGAGAAATACGTCATATATATACTTAGCCGAAATTTCTATCTTTGCAAGTATATATATATATATATATATCGTTATTTCTGTTGAGAAATACATCAGATATATACTTAGCCGAAAATCATATCTTTACAAGTATATATATTATCAAGCATGTGTTCGCTTCATTTCTGTCGAGAAATATGTCAGATATATACTTATTCGAAAATCATTTTTAGTCTAGGACTAGAAAATTGTATCTCACTCACTACTTTTGTAGTTGACACTTTTTCTCATGTTTTCAGGAAACGCAATGTAAGGACATGAAGTGTTGGGACAACCGTCTAAATTTCAGGTGAAATTCGTACTCGATATCTTTGAAATGTCTGTTATTGTCTTTAACCGAACTTTTACCGGAAACGCGTCTGTGTCGGAATCAAAATTCGGAATCTATAAATAAGTTCAAATACCAAGAAAACACATAAGGAACTTTCCTAAGTTCATTTCGTATAAAAATCGGAAACTTTCAAATAACGAAAAGGCTCAACGGTAACAAAAACGTAAAACGAAAATGCTAAAGATAAGCCAGGACACTGCCCTAAGGAAACCAGGACAACGCCCTGGCGACGCAGATTCAAATTTTGGAGCTTTTAAAGCTCCATCTCGATTGATATAAAATACCCCAACTACCTAGCTCGGGATTGAGCACTCTATGACAGTGTTTACACTCCCTAGACCCACTAATACCACCTCTTGTCATTTCTTTTCATTTTTACAAAACTAAAACACACACAAACCTTTTTCTCTAACTACTCTCTAGCTTCTCTCTAAAAACTCCTACAACTCATGTCATTTACAGCCATTAAAACATCAAGAATATCACCATAAACATACATAAAAATCGTCCAAATAACAAAAGAAGCAAGGAGGATTCAACCATTTCTGTTAAAAGACGTTTTCCACCGATTTTGAAACTCAAATCTCTTCCAAATTATCATCCAAGCATTTCATCCGGTAGAAACTTCTCTTTTTACTTTATTTACTGAAATAAACTTTTGCATGGATGATCTAACACCTAAAAATGACTTTTTATAAAGTTTTATAACCATTTATATACAAAAACGGGTTTTTATCAATTGGTACTTAGATCTTCATTTTTGTGGATACAAGTTACATAAAAACTGAGAAAATGTTAAATAATGAAGTTTATAACAGTTGCATGTCAAGATCTATCGCTTAAATAACCATTTTTGCAAGAAATACGAGTTTCGGGGAAACTGCAGTGACCAGGGCGCCGTCCCCATGGACCCAGAACGGCGCACCGTGGCCTTGCAGCGTTCAGGGCGCCGTCCTAAGGCCCAGAACGGCGCACTGAAGTTGCTGGCAGTTTTCCGGGAACCGTCGCTTGTCGTTAAAAACTTATCTACACAATCTGACTTTTCGAAACTAAATATTCGGGACTGAGATAATTAAAATAGTTATGTTTGGAATAATTTATGGGACTTAATACATCTATATTGAACTTGTTGAATTATATTATGTAAACGTATGTGATTCGTAAGCGGGAAAGTGTGGACTCTTTGGACATAAACATTATGGCGCGGAAGCGCTGCCAGAATTTCGTTACAACATATAATAACACTTCAGTAACGAACGAATAAAATTTTGATAATAATAATGTTGACTTTGGACACATTTGGACTAAACGTGACGATAACCGGTTCGGACAATATTTGGACAAATTAACTTTTGACACTTAAAGTTAACTAAAGAGTACAACTTATAATATATTATATAATATGTTAACTTAATGTAATCGTCGTACTTAATTAATCTTGGTATTCTCTTAGGACTTTCGTGATTCCCGACACGCTTTCTACCGCTTTTCGCATTTGTCTAATATTCTCAATCCGTGAGTTACATCCCCTTTATTTGTTGTCTTTTAAATACTATTTTGAGGGAAACATGAGATCTAAATGCTTTATGAACTTTGAAATTTTATGAACTATTGGACGTTTTATGAACTTATATGCGTAAACTATTTTTATTGCCCCCGTTCGGCACTCTCTGACTCTTTGACTTTATGGCTTGCCCCCGATCGGTACTTGTACATTTTTGGTTTGCCACCGTATCGGCACTTGTTCAAACTATGATTGATTGTATATGCTTCCAACCCTTGATGATAGTATAACATGTTTCGTAAGTGACTTGTCACACCCCGCTAAAAGCGGAAACACGAGGCGTTCCAGTTATAATATCAAGAGTCAAGATTACAACAATATAACCGATAAACAAAACATCAAATTAAATGGCTCATGCCAAATGTTTCAAATACATCATAAAGTCAAAGGCGATGAGACGCCAAGTACAAATACAATTCCAAAAGAAATAAACAAACGGATCGTCATGGAAATTACAAAAAACAGTTCAAATTCAAATTTCCCAAAAGCAAGCGATCCGAAAATAAACTATGGCATGATCAATGGAAATCCTCAATTTCCTGCAAAGCGTTAAAACGACATCAACAACATGTTGGTGAATTATTCGCAATTTTAAGTAAAAAGTGACCCATCGACAAGTTTCAGTAAACAATGTAAGTTCAAAATCATATATCTTGTATTCATCCATTAGTGAAAGGTACTATGCCTAGGTAGTCATACATCTCGATCCTAACCAATCAGTTTAATCCCCAATCCAATGGTGTGTCAAACCAAAGGCAATCAGTTTAATCATACAGTTTAATAATAAGGTCATAACATCCGCTCGTAGTATCAGCCTACAGAGGAATGTGGGTTAAGTACATAACCCAATACAGATCTATACATATGAACCACGGGCAAATCTTAACGAGTGTATTAAAGGGGAGCCACCATGGCTTAGACACTTAAAACTAAGGCAGACCAATTTCACTGGTAAACAAGATAATTTATAACATTCCGCATTTCAAGCAGACAGTTTAAAATACATAGACAGTTTAAAATACATAGACAGTTTAAAATACGCTTTACAGCCCAAAAGTATTTAAGACAAGGGCTACGAATAACTCACAAAACAACTTCAGCAAATCTCGGGTAAATACAATCACGGGACCACAATTCCACCGTCTAAGTGCCCTAAAACAGTAAATAATATAGTCTCAGTATCTCTATAAGTATAGTTCGGTTTAGCCTTGTCGGTTGAGATTAATTTAATATAATATTCCAACGATTAATAAGTCGAATAAGGATGACGAATTAAGAAGACGATGTTCCACGCCAGAAAAGGGCCGATCGGCAAGATATCGATCTTTCACGTCAACAGCGACCGTTGGAAGCAAATGATAACTCCGAGTCGAAAGGATTATTAATACAAATGTTCATTATGTCGACCAAAATTAAGATGTTGACTTATAAAAGTCAAAGGTCAATTATGTTGACTTATGAAAGTCAAAAGTCAATTATGTTGACTTATGAAAGTCAAAAGTCAATTATGTTGACTTATTAAAGTCAAAATCAATTTAAAAGTCCAATTGACACTTTGAATAATTTGGAGTCTTTTCTTACCAAATGTTTAGAGCAAAATGCCTTTCAAAACCATTTTATAAAGCTTGTCGTAAAGACATATTTAGTTGAATTAAAACGAGGTTCAACAATTTGTGGTGAAGTTTAATATCGCGACGAGGTTTAAAATGTCCATTTTTAAGTAAGATTACGACATTTTTGATTGCGTTGGCGTCTTTGAGTCCAAAGACGATGTTATTGTAATATATGTTACTTTTGTATATACTTGATTTATATAAGTGTTTTAGTGTCGTAAAAAGTTGTGAGATGAAATTTCGGCAGCGCTTCCGCGTTATAAAATATTCGCCCAAATTTCAATCACTTTCCCGCTTAACAACAATTTCATTTTAAACCATTATTCATAATACATAATACCATATTAAGTTCATTACAATACTTTGGTTAGATTATCCTTTTAACATTATAGTCCAAATTTCAGTCCAATCCGAAGAAATACAAATAGTGTTGGTCTAATAATTAATCCTAACCGATTTCAAGGCTAAAACCGAATAATGAATATAATGAAATCGAAGGATTCACAAGGTTAGTAATTTATACCGCTAACACCCGCTTGATTGACAAGGATCTGGAACAATGACTTCAGTGGTGTAGTGATGAGAATATCCGCCTCCAAAACACAAGACAACCACCGATAATTAGCAAAAACGACAATTTTGGTGACCACAGACTGATCCAGCCGCCGGCTGGAGGCTCACAGTCAGCTCCGGATTTTTGTTATTTTGTCGATTTTAAGCATTTTCAAGAGTATTTTCTTTAGATCTCGACATGCAACTTATAAACCTTTAATAACATCCATTTATTTCTTCAAATAACATCTTTTTATATCAAGATCTAAGGTAAAAGTTTATAAAATTTATGTTTTTAGATAAATCTCCATAGAAACTTTTATAAAAACCTTTCTTTGATCTTTGATGATACATGCATGTAATAAAATGATAAAATGTGAATAAAAACAGTGGGTAAAAGTTATTATACCGCAAGAATAGAGTGTGTGATGATCTAGCTTGAACTTGAATGGAGGTTTTGATGAAGATTTAGACCCAAAAATGATGAAGAACTTCAAGAACAACCCGGAAAATCACCACCTCTTGCTCCCTTTGATGAACATAATCGATTATTGTGATGTTTATGATGTTTTTATGGTGAATAAAGGCTGGGAATCACAGCAACAATGGAGTGAAAATGAAGAACAAGGGAGAGTGTTTGAGAGAAAATACACTATGTGTGTGTGTTTTGTGATAGAAAAATGAAAGAAATGACAAAAGAAAAGAGAAATATCACATTGGGGCAGTAAGTTCTGGCAGTTTAGGGGTCAAATAGGGCTTAGCCAAGTGTCCCCAATCGATTTTCATGAAAAAATGAGTCACCAACACCTGTCCAGACACATCCAGCCGCCGGCTGGAGAGGCTCAGCCGCCGGCTGAAGCCCTGCCAGCTGCTGGATGGTCGGCTGGCTCGGCAGACTTGTTTTCGACCGTTAAGGAGTTTCGTTCGTCGAAAGCTCCCGATTCTTTTTGCGTTGAACTTAGGAAAGTTAATACTTTGATTTACTTTATATTAGGTTCATTTAATATCACATTTTCACTTTCGATTTCGAGATTCGCACGATTTCGGTAAAGGAGTAATCGAGAGCAAAAGCACGATATCTCGAGGATAAAGGATCCGATAACCGACAAATTTGGCATAAACCTTCTAACTTATATTTATGAGAATACTAACTAATTGTCACTTAGATAAAATAATATTATTACGTCTCAGGGACGAATCAACAAATACAGAAAACCCGATACTCAATAACAGTAAATCGTGAGCAAAACAAAGTGAAATACAAGGGTCGAAATCAATTGCGAATAACTTTAAAATAATGACGGTAACTCAAGTACCTCAAATTGACGGGACGTCACAGCCTCCCCCAGTTAAAAGAATTTCGTCCTCGAAATTACTAATGATCATCGCTAGTAGAAAATAGATGGGGAAATTTCCGCTGCATTTTCTTCCTGCCCGTTCCACGTAAACTCAGCTCCAAACTTAGAGTTCCATCGGACCTTTACAATAGGAATCCGACTCCGCCGTAAGCGCTTGACCTCTCGGTCGACGATTTCCACCGGCTCCTCTATTACGTGAGCGAATATCCAAACTTAGTCTCCAAAGGCACAATTAACGACTCTTCGCCCAAATCTTTAAGGCAAAAACCACCGCGCCTAATTCCAAATCATGGGTCGTGTAGTTCTTCTCATGAATCTTTAACTGACGAGAGGCATAGGCAATGACCTTTCCGTTCTGCATCAGTACGCACCCGAGTCCCTTATGCGAAGCATCGCAATATACAACAAAATTTTCGGTACCCTCGGGAAGACTCAAGATAGGAGCATCACACAACCGCTTCTTTAATAACTGAAAAGCTTCTTCCTGCTCGGCACCCCAAATAAACTCCTCGTTCTTCTGGGTCAACTTCGTCATAGGCGAGGCTATCTTCGAAAAATTCTCAATAAAACGACGGTAATAACCTGCCAGACCCAAAAATGAACGGATATCGGTGGGTGTCTTAGGAGCAACCCAATCTCTGACGGCCTTAATCTTGGCAGGATCAACGTGGATGTCTTCCTTGCTAACCACGTGGCCAAGAAATTGGACCTCAGATAACCAAAACTCACACTTCGAGAACTTAGCGTAAAGTTGTTCCTTCCTGAGCAACTCAAACACTATTCTCAAATGCTCCTTGTGCTCCGCACGGCTACGAGAATAAACAAGAATATCGTCGATGAATACTATCACAAACTTATCGAGGTAAGGACGGCATATACGGTTCATCATTTCCATAAAAGCTGCAGGCGCATTCGTGAGACCGAATGGCATGACTAAACACTCATTATGACCGTATCGCGTCCGAAAAGCAGTTTTCGGAACGTCCTCCTCCTGCACTCTCAACTGATGATAGCCGGATCGTAAGTCAATCTTAGAAAAGAAACATGAACCTTGAAGCCGATCAAACAAATCATCTATACGGGGTAAAGGATAGCGGTTCTTTACTGTCAACTTATTTAGCTCTCGATAATCTATACACAATCTCATTGAACCATCCTTCTTCTTAACAAAGAGTAACGGCGCGCCCCACGGAGAGAAACTTGGCCTAACGAAGCCTTTATCCACTAACTCCTGGATCTGCTTAGAAAGCTCTAACATCTCCGAAGGTGCTAACTGATAGGGAGCCTTTGCCACTGGCGCTGCTCCGGGAACTAAGTCGATCCTAAACTCTACTTCTCGTCTAGGCGGTAAACCAGGTAAGTCCTCGGGGAACACGTCGGGGAAATCACACACTACTGGCTTCTCCTCCAGTTTCTCAGTGTTATCCTTCTTCACAAGATGTGCTAGAAAGAGTGAACAATCCCGCTTGATGTACTCCCGGACCTTCATACACGAGACGATCTTAAGGGGCTTCCCTGCCTTATTTCCTCGAACTAATAGCGGCTCTCCATGCGGTAACGGAATACGGATCATCTTCTCGAAACATACGATCTCTGCACGATGCGTCTCTAACCAATCCATGCCGATAATTACGTCGAAGCTACCTAACCTAATTGGGATTAAGTCGATAGGAAAAGAATGGTCGTCGAAACTAACACTACAGTCGGAAAGTAACTCAGTCGCATGCAGAAACTCACCATCAGCCAATTCTATCTCAAAGGAAGGTACTAAAGGTATAGACTTACAGGGAATCATAGCCTTAAACTCATTAGATATAAAACTTCTATCCGCACCAGAATCAAATAAGATAAACGCAGGTCGACCACAAACAAGAAACGTACCTGTAATAACGTGTGGATCCTGCTGAGCCTCCTTGGCTCCCATAACAAATGCTCTACCGCGAGGAGCATAACCAGCGGCAGCTAACTTAGGACACTTGTCCCTGCGATGCTCGGGAGATCCACATTCATAACAATTGCCCTTCGTGGTCTTACAGAAATTTTCGGTGTGCCCTAACTTCTTGCACCTACCGCATACCCAACAAGCAACATCTTTGGTGTGGTGCCTTCCACACCGATCACACTTTGGGTACTTACTCTGGGTACCCGATGCCACAGCAGCATACGATTTCACCACTTGAGGAGCGTCATTCCTCCTAAACCTTTTCCTTGAATCCTCATTGCGGTTTCCACCACTCCGTTTCCCTCCGGAGTTTTGCTTAACAATCATCGGGGGTAACTCACCATCCCGAACCGCATTCTGAGTCAAAGTAGTCGCAATCTCAACCGCGCTCTGGAATGTGCCTGGTTTGTTGGATAGGACACTCTTACGGATTGCTTGGGGTAACCCGTGAGTGTAGTGACCTATTCGCTTGAGTTCAGGTCGGACTAAGTGTGGGACCAGTTGGGACAAGGCGTGAAAACGCGAAGTGTACCCCTGGATGTCGGACCCAATCATGGTCAAGTTCCACAACTCATCTTCCAACCTCTGAATCTCAGATTCAGGTACATACTCAATGATCATCAACTCCTTCAGTTGTTCCCAAGTCATGGCGTTAATCTCCGCTCGGCCTCGCACATTCACGACCGAGTTCCACCATGTCAAAGCCGTACCTTGGAATACAAACGTATCAAATCGGACTCGATCTTTGTCCGCACAATCAACAGCATCGAAAATAGATTCTAGCTTCTCCGTCCACTGAAGCGTTCCAGTCGCTCCCTCATTACCTCGGTACTCTGGGGCCTTGCAGCTCATGAAGGTCTTCATTGTGCATCCAGCACGCTGAGTCGAGCCCTCTGCCCGATTAATCACAACTTCGGGACCTTCATTATTAACAATCGGCTCGGGATTTCCAGAACCCGAACCATTACCTTGGGCGGTGCCCTCCCTCAGTTGAGCTACAAGCTCGGGCATCATCGCCGCTAGCTGCTGAGCAATCATCTGAGCCATGTCAGGATTCGTAACATTTTCCACATTGTTCCTTCTCGCATTGGACGTATTAGCACTCGCGTTCGGATTCGCGGTATTCGCTCTCGCATTCGCATTAGCACGTCGCGCGGAACTTCGTGTCGCAACTCTCCTCTTAGGCGCCATTGTCCTAAAATAAAAGGAAAGAAAATCGATCAGCAAATGTGTGCAAAAACAAGGCCAAACGCCACAATAACAACCCGAAATAAACACGTATGAAAAATAGTGCACACATTGCAATCAGAGAAAATCGATTCAAAAAGCCTATGGTCATAGTCCAAGTGATTTACTCAGTTTAAATCACTCGGTTTGCTATAACATTTGGCTCTGATACCAACTTCTGTCACACCCCGCTAAAAGCGGAAACACTAGGCGTTCCAGTTATAATTTCAAGAGTCAAGATTACAACAATATAACCGATAAACAAAACATCAAATTAAATAGATCATGCCAAATGTTTCAAATACATCATAAAGTCAAAGGCGATGAGACGCCAAGTACAAATACAATTCCAAAAGAAATAAACAAACGGATCGTCATGGAAATTACAATAAACAGTTCAAATTCAAATTTCCCAAAAGCAAGCGATCCGAAAATAAACTATGGCATGATCAATGGAAATCCTCAATTTCCTGCAAAGCGTTAAAACGACATCAACAACATATTGGTGAATTATTCGCAATTTTAAGTAAAAAGTGACCCATCGACAAGTTTCAGTAAACAATGTAAGTTCAAAATCATATATCTTGTATTCATCCATTAGTGAAAGGTACTATGCCTAAGTAGTCATACATCTCGATCCTAACCAATCAGTTTAATCCCCAATCCAATGGTGTGTCAAACCAAAGGCAATCTGTTTAATCATACAGTTTAATAATAAGGTCATAACATCCGCTCGTAGTATCAGCCTACAGAGGAATATGGGTTAGGTACATAACCCAATACAGATCTATACATATGAACCACGGGCAAAGCTTAACGAGTGTATTAAAGGGGAGCCACCATGGCTTAGACACTTAAAACTAAGACAGACCAATTTCACTGGTAAACAAGATAATTTATAACATTCCGCATTTCAAGCAGACAGTTTAAAATACATAGACAGTTTAAAATACGCTTTACAGCCCAAAAGTATTTAAGACAAGGGCTACGAATAACTCACAAAACAACTTCAGCAAATCTCGGGTAAATACAATCACGGGACCACAATTCCACCGTCTAAGTGCCCTAAAACAGTAAATAATATAGTCTCAGTATCTCTATAAGTATAGTTCGGTTTAGCCTTGTCGGTTGAGATTAATTTAATATAATATTCCAACGATTAATAAGTCGAATAAGGATGACGAATTAAGAAGACGATGTTCCGCGCCAGAAAAGGGCCGATCGGCAAGATATCGATCTTTCACGTCAACAACGACCGTTGGAAGCAAATGATAACTCCGAGTCGAAAGGATTATTAATACAAATGTTCATTATGTCGACCAAAATTAAGATGTTGACTTATAAAAGTCAAAGGTCAATTATGTTGACTTATGAAAGTCAAAAGTCAATTATGTTGACTTATGAAAGTCAAAACTCAATTATGTTGACTTATTAAAGTCAAAATCAATTTAAAAGTCCAATTGACACTTTGAATAATTTGGAGTCTTTTCTTACCAAATGTTTAGAGAAAAATGCCTTTCAAAACCATTTTATAAAGCTTGTCGTAAAGACATATTTAGTTGAATTAAAACGAGGTTCAACAATTTGTGGTGAAGTTTAATATCGCGACGAGGTTTAAAATGTCCATTTTTAAGTAAGATTACGACATTTTTGATTGCGTTGGCGTCTTTGAGTCCAAAGACGATGTTATTGTAATATATGTTACTTTTGTATATACTTGATTTATATAAGTGTTTTAGTGTCGTAAAAAGTTGTGAGATGAAATTTCGGCAGCGCTTCCGCGTTATAAAATATTCGCCCAAATTTCAATCACTTTCCCGCTTAACAACAATTTCATTTTAAACCATTATTTATAATACATAATACCATATTAAGTTCATTACAATACTTTGGTTAGATTATCCTTTTAACATTATAGTCCAAATTTCAGTCCGATCCAAGAAATACAACGAGTGTTGGTCTAATAATTAATCCTAACCGATTTCAAGGCTAAAACCGAATAATGAATATAATGAAATCGAAGGATTCACAAGGTTAGTAATTTATACCGCTAACACCCGCTTGATTGACAAGGATCTGGAACAATGACTTCAGTGGTGTAGTGATGAGAATATCCGCCTCCAAAACACAAGACAACCACCGATAATTAGCAAAAACGATAATTTTGGTGACCACAGACTGATCCAGCCGCCGGCTGGAGGCTCACAGTCAGCTCCGGATTTTTGTTATTTTGTCGATTTTAAGCATTTTCAAGAGTATTTTCTTTAGATCTCGACATGCAACTTATAAACCTTTAATAACATCCATTTATTTCTTCAAATAACATCTTTTTATATCAAGATCTAAGGTAAAAGTTTATAAAAAATTTATGGTTTTAGATAAATCTCCATAGAAACTTTTATAAAAACCTTTCTTTGATCTTTGATGATACATGCATGTAATAAAATGATAAAATGTAAATAAAAACAGTGGGTAAAAGTTATTATACCGCAAGAATAGAGTGTGTGATGATCTAGCTTGAACTTGAATGGAGGTTTTGATGAAGATTTAGACCCAAAAATGATGAAGAACTTCAAGAACAACCCGGAAAATCACCACCTCTTGCTCCCTTTGATGAACATAATCGATTATTGTGATGTTTATGATGTTTTTATGGTGAATAAAGGCTGGGAATCACAGCAACAATGGAGTGAAAATGAAGAACAAGGGAGAGTGTTTGAGAGAAAATACACTATGTGTGTGTGTTTTGTGATAGAAAAATGAAAGAAATGACAAAAGAAAAGAGAAATATCACATTGGGGCAGTAAGTTCTGGCAGTTTAGGGGTCAAATAGGGCTTAGCCAAGTGTCCCCAATCGATTTTCATGAAAAAATGAGTCACCAACACCTGTCCATACACATCCAACCGCCGGCTGGAGAGGCTCAGCCGCCGGCTGAAGCCCTGCCAGCTGCTGGATGGTCGGCTGGCTCGGCAGACTTGTTTTCGACCGTTAAGGAGTTTCGTTCGTCGAAAGCTCCCGATTCTTTTTGCGTTGAACTTAGGAAAGTTAATAATTTGATTTACTTTATATTAGGTTCATTTAATATCACATTTTCAATTTCGATTTCGAGATTCGCACGATTTCGGTAAAGGAGTAATCGAGAGCAAAAGCACGATATCTCGAGGATAAAGGATCCGATAACCGACAAATTTGGCATAAACCTTCTAACTTATATTTATGAGAATACTAACTAATTGTCACTTAGATAAAATAATATTATTACGTCTCAGGGACGAATCAACAAATACAGAAAACCCGATACTCAATAACAGTAAATCGTGAGCAAAACAAAGTGAAATACAAGGGTCGAAATCAATTGCGAATAACTTTAAAATAATGACGGTAACTCAAGTACCTCAAATTGACGGGACGTCACATGACTACTATCATTATGACAAAATTGCATAAGGGCCCCGTTTTCAGACTTACACACTATTAGCTATAAGCCGTTAGTAATTATGTGTATCGATACTTAGGAGAGGATCGCTCCTTACTTAGATAGTAGCCTAAGTACATATTACTAAGTTCATACATACACTTCGTTGATAGTGCGAGGTGGGGGCTTTTCACGATCAGGATTAATCGGTTTAGTGTGAACACTTACGTTATATTATGCCAAGTGGTTGATACAATCTTTTAATCATTAGTTACTTTTATTTACGCATATTTTTCTCTGCGCTTGAATCCGCAAATAGTCTTTTTCCAAGTATTGTTTTACTTGCCTATGATCTTCTTTAAAGTATATATATATTTCAAGTGCATGTTCCGCTTCTTTTATTTTGAGAAACCTTTATTATATATACTTGTCGGTACCTTTTGTCGAGAACTTGAAAACTGTAACTTACTCACTACTTTATGTAGTTTGACACTTTATCTCATATTTCAGGAAATCAAGTGTAAGTCATGAAGTGCATAGCGTGGGCGGGTCAGGCAGGTTACGTATCGGGAGAAGACCATGTCCTTGTCTTTTATTTTGGGAATTTTTATGAAACAATTTAATTATGTATTTGTTTGTCGTGAACTTAAGTACTCTTGCTTATGTTTCTTTTGAACTTGTAAAGTTTTAAATTCTATTTTTAATGTCTTGAAACCGTTGCATTTTGTTATAACTTGTGAAATGATATTCTTGCTCTTCGCACCTCGTGTTTCCGCTTTAGCGGGTGTGACAGACTTGGTATCAGAGCACAGGTTATAGTGAAACGGGTTTTAAAAATTTTCAAAAGTTTTCAAAACCAAACTATAACCAAGGCTTTTCGGAAAAATCATTTTTACGAGTTCAAACTTTAGTGGATTATTCCGCAATGCCATGATTGTTTTCTAACTATGCATAACTTGATCAACTATGCCTAGTTCAAAATAAATTATGCAAGAACGGAAAGTAATTGCTATTGTTAACGGTTTTTGAGTCGAAAAATTCCCGGTCTCATCGATTCCCGATTCTCACGTGACTGACCCGTGCATGCATTTCATTTACCCTTTTCCTATTAGTTTCCCCTGTACTCACGTAACTCATTATTCGCAGATCCGTCATGTCTCAGTCATCGCACTCCCTATCACCGTCTCGATCACAGTCCCGCTCACTCTCACGAGCCGCTTCTTCACGTGAAGCTTCTGAAGACCGCGCAGCATCCGAGAGCCAGCGCCATCAGACCACGGACCCTACTGAGGAGACCTCCATGGCCTTCTCCAACAGTATCGGTACCTTCAGTCCGAGGACCGTACTTCCACCTGCTCCCCCGGTGCTTGTATCCGCACCCCCTCAGCAGCATGGACCCCGAACGAGATTGACTGCTCGTAAGCAAGTCATTCTCCCTGGCCGTTTGCCGGACAGGATGGTCGGACAACATCCCGACCCATCCAGACCCGCTCCTCCCCCGATGCCTTTCGGAGATCCCGAGGCGTCGCGTACTTCGGTCATGGACCGATACCATTGGGAGCGACAGTTCCAGAAGCAACGGTTCCGGGAGAAGCAGATGCGACGTGCCGAGGACGCCGGACCGTCTGGACCAATGATGCCACCTGCTTTGCGGTCTTCCCCACCAGCAGCGTTTCTGCAACTCCACCGAGAGCTCCAGGGACTTTCGGAAGAGGCCCAACAGCAGGGTCTTCTCCTCTGTGAAGTCTCCGATGCCGCACACCAGCTGTCGGAGCAGTCGATGCTAGTCATCGCGTCGGCTCAAGCCACAGCGAGGACAGTGCAGCTTCTCGTTGGCGCATGCTTGATCATGGGGACCCTGATTGCGGTCATCATGGCAAAGATGTTACTTGAGAGGCGTCGTTAGTCATTTATTTATGTATTGTATTTTAAGCTTAAGTCGTATTTTTCCCATGTACACGACTTAAAGCTATTATCTTATTGTATTGTATCGTACTGGCATTTGAACCTTTTATTATCATATTGAACTATGTAACCGAATATCTTTTATTGAATGAAAAGTTCTACTTTATTATCTGTACTTGTCTTTATTGTTGAATCATATTGTTATTACCTTGATCGTTGTCGTGCGTGTGCTATTTATCCTTCCATATTACTCTTGCGTTATCAATATCATTGTTCATTGAATTAAATTCTTATCGCATTCTATTTGTGCGTTCTTAACTGGATCTTTCTTTCTGTTGTAGAATCATGGCTCCTAAACGCTCCAACGCTAGTTTGATAGTCGAGCAAGTCGCTGCTCAACTCAACGCGGCTATGCCCAACATGATCGCCCAGATCACTACTGGGATCAACGCCAATGTCAACAACAACCAACATCAACAACAGGAGCAACAGCAGCAGCAGCAACAACAGCAACAACTGAACCAGAACCAGAACCGAAACCCTCCTGCCTGCACGTACAAAAGCTTCATGGCTTGTAAGCCTAAGGAGTTTCACTACACCACTAATGCTCTAGGACTTGTATCCTGGTTCGAGAGTATTGAATCGGTCCTACACATCAGCCGATGTGCTGAGGCTGACAAGGTGGAGTACGCCTCCTGCCAATTCCACGGCAGAGCCCTATCATGGTGGAACAATGTGGTGAGAACCCGAGGACGGGAAACTACATATGCCCTTACGTGGGATCAATTCAAGAACCTCCTGACTGAGGAGTACTGCCCCAAGGGAGAAATCAAGAATCTTGAGGCAGAGTTGTGGGATCATATGATGATCGGTAACTACATCGAAGGGTATACTGCCCGATTCCATGAGCTAGCCCGACTAGTTCCAAGACTGGTGACTCCCGAGGAAAACAGGATCGACCGATACATCTCTGGTCTGGTTCCTGAGATTCGGGGTATGGTTATCTCTGCTGAACCCCAGACACTTCAAAGCGCAATCATCCTAGCACACCGACTCACCAACAACCTTCTCACCACTCCTACATCTTCCAAGAAAGAGTCGGGTGAGAAAAGGAAATCTGAGCAAACCCCGAGACGAAGCGACAGGAATAAGAGAGCCAAAACCACCCGAAACTATGTTGTGACTGCTACACCCGCACTTGCACCACCAACTGGACCCCGACCTTACACTGGGTCGCACCCCAAGTGTAACAAGTGCAACTTCCACCACAGCGGGAACTGCCCGACGTGTCATAAGTACTAGAAGGTGGGGCACTTCACCAAGTACTGCCCAGATAAAACAAACAAACAGGGTCAGAAGCCTACGTGCTTCGAGTGTGGAAGCGACCAACACCTCAGGAACACCTGCCCCAAACTCCAGAATGCCCAACCAAACCAAGGCGGGCGAGGTCGAGGACGTGCTTTTGCACTCACAGCTGAGGAGGCTCGTTAGGACCCAAATGCAGTCACGGGTACGTTCTCGATAAACAATCATTTTGCTTCTGTACTATTCGATTCAGGAGCTGAAAGAAGCTTTATGTCCTTAGAATTTGGACCCCTCATTAACCTAGGATCTAAAGAGTTTAAGGATAGCTTCATAGCAGAATACGCTAACGGTCAAGAATTCGAGGCTAAGGATGTGATCGTAGGATGTCCTGTGTGTTTATCCGACAAAATTTTCCCCATAAATCTAATTCCTATCGAGCTGAAAAGCTTCGACATTACGTCGGAATGGACTGGTTATCTCGTGTTCGGGCCGAGATCGTCTGTTTCGACAAACTCATTCGAATACCTTTTCCCAACGGTGAAACCCTCGTTGTACAGGGAGACAAACTTGGGCAACAACTTCGTATCATTTCCATTGTCAAAATGCGTAAATATCTCAAAAAGGACTGCGATGCATTCCTAGCGCATGTCGTTGAACGTAAACCCAAAGAGAACCGAGTACAAGACATTCTTGTGGTCAAGGATCATCCAGAGGTCTTTCGAGAGGATTTACCTGGGCTACCGCCGCATCGACAAGTGGAATTCCGAATAGACCTCGTTTCTGGCGCAGCACCGGTCGCCAAGATACCATATCGTCTGGCACCACCCGTAATGCAAGAACTGTCAAAGCAATTGCAGGAACTTTTAGATCATGGTCTTATTCGTCCAAGCTCGTCCCCCTGGGGAGCCCCAATCCTCTTCGTCAAAAAGAAATACGGATCCTTTCATATGTGCATCGACTACCGAGAGCTGAACAAGCTGACCGTCAAGAACCGATACCCACTCCCAAGAATCGATGATATGTTCGACCAGTTGCAGGGAGCAACTTACTTCTCTAAAATCGATCTCCGTTCGGGTTATCATCAGGTTCGTGTCAGTGAGACCGACATTCCTAAAACCGCGTTCCGAACTCGATACGGACATTACGAATTTCTCGTCATGCCATTTGGTCTGACCAACGCACCAGCAGTGTTCATGGATCTAATGAACAGGGTGTGTAGACCATATCTAGACAAATTCGTGATCGTATTCATAGACGATATCCTTATCTACTCAAGGAACAAGGAAGATAATGCGAAACATTTGAAACTTATCTTAGAACTCCTCAGAGATCAGAAACTGTACGCAAAATTCTCGAAGTGCGAATTTTGGCTCCGAGAAGTACGCTTCCTTGGTCATGTGATCGACCAAGATCGAATTCATGTTGATTCGGCAAAGATCGAAGCGATCGAAAAATGGCAAGCCCCAACGACTCCTACGGAAATCCGACAATTCCTAGGGTTGGCTGGCTACTATCGAAGGTTCATCGAGAATTTCTCGAAGATCGCTAAAACCCTGACCGAACTCACTCAGAAGGATAAGGACTTTATTTGGGGAAAAGAACAGGACGAATCCTTCCAGAAACTCAAACAGGAACTTTGTCACGCACCTATTTTGTCCCTACCGGAGGGCACAGATAATTTTGTGGTATATTGCGATGCATCTCACCAAGGGCTTAGGTGCGTCCTTATGCAGACGGAAAAAGTCATTGCATATGCTTCGAGGCAATTGAAGGTGCTCGAGCAGAACTACACGACACACGACATAGAGCTGGGAGCCGTTGTGTTCGCATTAAAAATCTGGCGACATTACTTGTACGGCACTAAGTGCACGGTTTTCACGTACCACAAAAGCCTTCAACACATTCTTGATCAGAAAATGCTCAACATGAGACAACGGAGATGGATTGAACTTCTGAGCGACTACGATTGCGAGATCAAATACCACCCGGGTAAAGCAAACGTAGTGGCGGATGCCCTGAGTCAGAAGGAAAGGGTAAGACCATCTCGAGTTAGAGCATTGGGAATACAAATTTAGACTAGCCTTCAAGCGCAAATTGCCAGAGCTCAGCGAGAAGCGTTGAAACCCGAGAACATGAAGAACGAAACGTTGCACAATCACGAGAAGGAATTCGAACTCAAATCAGACGGAATCCACTACTTCAAGGGCCGAGCATGGATTCCGAGATCCGAAGACCTTCGTAAACTCATTTTGGACGAGGGCCACCGATCCAGATACTCTATTCATCCGGGATCCGACAAGTTGTACAAGGATCTACGGGAATACTACTGGTGGCCGGGCATGAAAAAGGATATCGCCTTGTACGTAGCTAAGTGTCTTACTTGGTCGAAGGTCAAGGCGGAATATCAGAAACCTTCAGGTCTATTGCAACAGCCGGAGATTCCCATGTGGAAGTGGGAACAGATCTCCATGGACTTCATCACCAAGCTACTTCCTACCGGTACGAGAGAACTACTCGATGGAAAAGTTCGCTCAAGTATACATCAACGAGATCGTCTCTCGTCACGGGACACCTCTCTCCATTATCTCCGACAGGGATAGTCGATTCACGTCCCGCTTTTGGAATGCGCTTCAGAAATCGCTCGGGACTCGACTAAACCTTAGCACCACTTACCATCCTCTGACCGATGGTCAGAGTGAAAGGACGATTCAAACGCTTGAGGATATGCTAAGAGCGTGTGTAGTTGACTTCGGAGGAAGTTGGGCCGCTCACCTTCCTTTGGTCGAGTTCTCCTATAACAACAGTTACCACGCTAGCATCAAGTGAGCACCATTCGAGGCCTTATATGGACGCAAGTGTCGGTCACCGCTTTGTTGGCTAGAAGCCGGCGATCGACAACTCACAAGGCTCGATATCATCTAGGAAACCATTGACAAGATCACTACCATTAGGGAAAGGCTGAAGACATCCCGTACCAAGCAGAAGAGCTACGCCGACAACCGGAGGAAACCCCTCGAGTTCGAAGTTGGCGATAGAGTTCTCCTCAAAATATCGCCATGGAAGGGGGTAATTCGCTTCGGGAAGCGCGACAAGCTAAGCCCGAGGTACACCGGTCAATTCGAGGTGATAGAGCGAATCGGCCCGGTGGCGTATCGACTCCAACTTCCGCAGGCTCTTTCGAACATTCATAAAGTTTTCATGTGTCGCACTTGAAAAAGTGTTTAGCGGACAAGACCATCGTCATTCCGCTCGACGAGTTCCAGATTGACAACAAGCTCAATTTCATTGAAGAACCGCTTGAGGTTGTGGACCGCGAGGTCAAGCAACTCAGGCAAAGTCGTGTTCCTATTGTCAAAGTTCGGTGGAATTCCCGACGTGGTCATGAATTCACGTTGGAGCGTGAGGACCAAATCCGTCAGAAGTATCCACATCTGTTCAAAGACTCTCCCTCCTGATGAGGCGAACTAAATTTCGGGACGAAATTCTTTTCAACCTGCGGAGAATGTGACAACCGTCTAAATTTCAGGTGAAATTCGTACTCGATATCTTTGAAATGTCTGTTATTGTATTTAACCGTACTTTTACCGGAAACGCGTCTGTGTCGGAATCAAAATTGGGAATCTATAAATAAGTTCAAATACCAAGAAAACACATAAGGAGCTTTCCTAAGTTCATTTAGTAAAAAAATCGGAAACTTTTAAATAACGAAAAGGCTCAACGGTAACAAAAACGTAAAACGAAAATGCTGAAAATAAGCCAGGACGACGCCCTGGCGACGCAGATTCAAATTTTGGAGCTTTTAAAGCTCCATCTCGATTGATACAAAATTCCCCAATTACCTAGCTCGGGATTGGGCACTCTTTGACAGTGTTTACACTCCCTAGACCCACTAATACCACCTCTTGTCATTTCCTTTCATTTTTACAAAACTAAAACATACACAAACCTTTTTCTCTAACTTCTCTCTAGCTTCTCTCTAAAAACTCCTACAACTCCAGTCAATTACAGCCATTAAAACATCAAGAATATCACTATAAACATACATAAAAATCGTCCAAATAACAAAGGAAACAAGGCGGATTCATCCATTTCGGTTAAAAGATGTTTTCCACCGATTTTGAAGCTCAAATCTCTTCCAAATCATCATCCAAACATTTCATCCGGTAGAAACTTCTCTTTTTACTTTATTTACTGAAATAAACCTTTGCATGGATGATCTAACACCTAAAAATGAGTTTTTATAAAGTTTTATAACCATTTATATACAAAAACGGGTTTTTATCAATTGGTACTTAGATCTTCATTTTTGTGGATAAAAGTTACATAAAAACTGAGAAAATGTTAAATAATGAAGTTTATAACAGTTGCATGACAAGATCTATCGCTTAAATAACCATTTTTGCAAGAAAAACGAGTTTCGGGGAAACTGCAGTGACCAGGGCGCCGTCCCCATGGACCCAGAACGGCGCACCGTGGCCTTACAGCATTCAGGGCGCCGTCCTAAGGCCCAGAACGGCGCACTGAAGCTGTTTGCAGTTTTCCAGAAACCTTCGTTTGTCGTTAAAAACTTATCTACACAATCTGACTTTTCGAAACTAAATATTCGGGACTGAGATAATTAAAGTAGTTATGTTTGTAATAATTTATGGGACTTAATACATCTATATTGAACTTGTTGAATTATATTATGTAAACGTATGTGATTCGTAAGCGGGAAAGTGTGGACTTTTTGGACATAAAAATTATGGCGCGGAAAATCTATAAAGAGTTAGAAAACGAATCTTACGTTTTTTAAAACTAGACTCCGAGACCTACAACTTATGTTCAGGTCACAGAGTCTAATTCTCAGTTCAAGATAGGGAAAAACATACATCAATACAGATTACAAAGAAATGGGACCCAAAAATGTCCAAATACAAGTTTGTCCGAAATTACGATAACACGAAACGATACGAATAACGGAATTCAACCACACAGTTATATACGAGAAATATAAAAAACCACGCAATTAAAATATACGAAATAAAGAATAACTGGCAAAACAAACGCCACCAAAAACAGAAACGCAAAAGAAGTAAGAAAAGTGATTTACCGTTAGTCGTAACGGTTATACTATCGGGAGTCGATTACCGTTACTACTTGAAATCGCTTGAATAGAGACTCGAGAGCTGAAATAATACAAGGATATCTAAAATTAGAATTACTACTAAACTTATGTATCAAAACGATTTCAAATCAAATTGGCACGAGATATAACAAAGGTAAGTTACTCGGATTTACTTGTAATAATGAACGGAATAGAAATAGATCGGAAACCCGACTACAAACCTTTTAAGGCACGATGAAGGAACTTTATTCCCGCTGTCCAAAACTCGATTCCAATACGAAATTCGCCTTCCCAAATTGTTTTGTAGTCCCTAGCACGAAACAATGTAAAATTAGGGTTTCACGGTAGAATTTTCGACACGATACTAAAACACGAAAGATGACACAATTACTAACAAGTACCTTAACGAAAATTCTCGGTAAAGTTCTGAATATGATGATTACGGGCTGTAGAGGGACTGAAATTAGTGTAGCACTTTCCCGTTATCAATTTCGCCTAACGAATAAACATAAACTCGAAAACACCGAACCATCAGCATCCAAAAGAGATAGATTTCAAGGAAATTAATATGAATCGAGTTTACCTTATTAAACTCTCGGATTACTGATAAATCATTCGCATGGTGGCTGTAGAAGATTAACAACCGAACATCAAAACATAAAACGAATTCTTAGAAACCCTAATTAGGGTTTCGGCCAAAAAATCCAAAACCAACGAATGAAACTGATTACCTGCTGATGGTTTGAATTTGACGAAGCCAGGGGGTTGTTTGCTCGGGGTTGGGGTGCTGTAGAAAGAAGATTATGAGCAGAACATTGGCAAACGATCTCCATGAGTCCTAGAACTCAGGTTTCGGTTGAAACAAAACAAAAGAAGAAAAGAATTCTGCAATCTGTTACCTTGAAGTGATTACTCGATGAAGATGGAGGGGGCTTCGGACTTCCCTTTGCTGGTTAATGAAAACGACGAGGAGATGGTGTATGAATTCCGGTCGGCCGAAAGGAAAAAGAAGAGGGGGGCGATTAGGGTTACAAAATATAACGGGAAGAGAGGGGGAGGGTGACGGTAGGAATAAAAACAAGATTAGGGTTTTTTAATTTTTGTTAATTATCTTAGGCTTAGTTTAAGGTTAGTTGTTAATGGGTTTGGCTTAGTAAGAAAAATAAAACTAGGCTAAAGCCCGATCTTATAGCCAAATAAAACCAAAGCCCACTTTTAACTCGGTGAATGAAAACGAGAGAAAAACAAATGTCCAACGGGACGTAAATAGTAAAGTGATAGACGTAAACTAAAATGAGTGATAATCAAGAAATAAGTATAAGTCTAGAAATAGAGATTCTTACACGAGATATATCCTTAGATATCCCAAAGTCCATTATTAGTACGAAACATAAATTTCCCGCTAATCATCTAGGAGCTCGACTACTGGAATAACTATTGTGCACCTAACTAATACTATAGCATCACATATAGAGTATACACACATGTCACAAGTAATCATTATACATAAAAGAAAATGTAAGTTCTTTTTATAAAAAATTTTGTAAACCCGGTAAGAGCATACGGCATACTAGACTAATCTGAGTCGGAAAAGTGACGGTTGTCACAGTATTCCCCACTTAAAAGAATTTCGTCCCGAAATTCAAGTGGTATAACTGTTGACAGAAGCATCAATCAAAAATGAGTATCTAAGGGGGCTTTCGTACAGCAAATCCTCAAGACTTGCTGAAGAAGTGTGTCATGAATCTAAACACTGATTAGAAAAGTTTAAATTTCCATCCGATACTGGAACAGATACGCGTTAGAATATATTTATAATTTCGTCTAATTATAAACACATTCTACATGTACGTTCACATAACCATAACAGTTCATAGGTAGTTTGTGTAAGCGCTTAAGGTCAATCGTATAACAACGCACAAGGTTCAGTTCAACAGAGAGTGTGAATTCAGGTAGATACATGGTAAACGATAAGTTCTCCATTATGTTGGCCAGACATAACTTAAAACTCGTCATTAAGTATCGTTTATAGAATTTGATATGTTACACTTAATTGTTGAAACACATTCAACAATAGTAGTCATGGGTCACGGTTGACGAACAACATCGTCGGTCACAAAAGAATCACACCTAATCGATAAATAAGTGAAATAATTTCATAAGTACTACGAAAGGGTTTGAAAGTAAAAAGCTACGCGAAAGCTTGAAAATTAATATAGGGGTTGAAAGTTTTTATCAGATCGCGTATAACAACCAGTTTCCTCTTATGTTGATCAGACACAAGAGAATTCCTATCATTACCTGCGAGTGATTATCACTGAATGTAAAACATCGAATTACAAATAAGATTAACAAAACGGAGATTAAGGAAAACGAAGTCA
The DNA here is from genome assembly GCA_910822075.1 of Senecio squalidus. NCBI lineage: Eukaryota > Viridiplantae > Streptophyta > Magnoliopsida > Asterales > Asteraceae > Senecio > Senecio squalidus. The sequence goes on along the minus strand of CAJVGC010000432.1, from coordinate 26,895,163 downwards.
TTAGAACGAATTTTGAATCATCAGGTAGTTGAATAAATTGCTAGTCTGAATGCTAGTAGATGAGAAAGAAATCCCGCATCAAAGAATATCTCAAGTCTGCATCACAAACAGAAAGTAATAAGAGTAGGTTCGTTGAGAACTGTGTATCGAAAGAGTTTCATTAGGGTGATTGAGGTGTAGTGCGTAAATCGAATCAATTCCACAAGTCTACATCAGCGTTTGGTGTCATCAAAAGATTTCAATAACATATATGAATGCGCTAACAGAAAGTTTACATGTTTGGATGCGTCTGTACAGTATCATAGGTCAAAAGAAATCAAGCGACTAAGATCAAAAATGAATATCGCTTCAAGTATTATTTACATCCAGAAATCTACAAGTTACATCGAGGGGGACATGAAAAGCTGTCAAATAGCGAACTCAGGATAATGAAATGAATTAGTATTTTAATGCACAGTACGCTTGAAATTTTATCTCGAGATGTCGAAAGTCTAACGCCCGGAGCAATGTCGGTTGAAGGTTTCAGTACCGAATGAAAGTCGTATGGGTATCAATGATGTACGAGCTATTGAGTTTTCAACTGATAATGTTTACTCTCCTCGTGGGTACGTATAAGAATAAGGTTTCAAGAATCACACGCGATAAAGAAATAGTCGTCAGATGTCACCGTCTTCTGTCTCAAGTCACATCTAAAGTCACTTCGAGGTTTCGATAAGAACTGCGATGATAAAAAATTCAAGGATAAAGTTTAACTCGGAAAGCTGTTTGTTGTAGGATGCTCATGGAAATTGAGGATACAATCAAGGAGGGATATCCTTAAAGCATACTAAATCGGATATAATGAAGTTTGAGATATCAAATTCTTCTCGTACTAGAATATATGTCTTACCGAAGGAACGTGTCGAAGGTCACAATTATATTGGAACTGAATAGGTATAAATCAAAGTAGAAATCTTTATCTGCAACCGAATGTGAAGTAGATGGAAATTTCTCGAAGTAGTTGAGAATACGCTAGAGTTGACAAAGGCATCGTCTTAGAAAACATCTGATTTGATTAAGAAAATAGAGAAAAGAGTTTCACCGGTTCGTATAGACTGACTGATAAGGAAATCAACTAGTTTACAACTCCAGATGGTTTTAGAACACTGACTTTCTATGAATGCACTCGACCAATATCAGCGGTAGTAGTATGTGGAAACTCACATGTTTTCGAGATCATTGGCTATCAGATGATGGGTAAAAGAATCTAGAATCGGATAGTTTATCTCCTCGGGGCGGCGAATACATCACGAGTAAACTTTCGGGGCGAAGACGATACGTTTGCATCATCAGGAACTAGCTTCGGCTTGAGTGATTTTCACGAATAAAAGTGATTATGAAAAAGGGATAGAAGAATCAAGATTTGAGGGCATGTCAACTTCGTAATCAATTCCATCCATAGCTTGAGAGAACACGAGTTCAAGTGAGTTAGTTCTGACCAACTCGAGATTAAATAATAGAGTTTGAAGTGGTGTTCTAGAAAGACGTTTAGACAGCGATTTCATTTGAGAAGATTAGTATAAATCGTGAAAATGTTTTGGGGTCAGGTTTCCGTAATAGTTATATTTCGACATTTGAATAGTTTTGTAGTAGAGACCAAAATTTGAAAACGAACAAAATAGGAGAATAGATGTTTTGCTGCTGAGACATAAAAAAAAAATTTTACCGACTAGAATGCGTATTTCCGAGCGTCAATACGAGAATCTTTACGAAAGAATATGACGAGAATTAATATTCTCCTCGAATTTTGAAATAATGTAGCAACCGAAAGGATAGATACAATCTCGTAGTATCTAGTTTAAACAATTTGTTGAGTAGCAACGTATATCGATTTTGTGGTAATATAATAATGAATGAAAAGGGTTCAAGGATGTACAAATCGAGATAAGCGAAAACATATAGCACCGTCTTCAAAATAGGGTAGGCGAGTCTTCATCTTCACATCTTCAAATCTGCGAGAAGGTTTTTCCACGAGAGCGTCACGTACGGGAGAATAGAATTCCGGAAGTACGAAGATCGAGAAATCGAAATGACAAAAAATAGAAATTTTAAGTGAGGGGTGGAGTCGTAAATGAATAAGAGAATGATTCCAATACTGCAACTAGATGAGGCACTCAAAGATAGACATACAAGTCTGCTTCTCGTTTACATGATCATAATGGTAACGCTTACATTTTATTGAAGTAGAAGTATAAGAGTTTAAGTCGAATTCGATTAAAAAAAACAAGAAATGAGATTTTAAGGAAATGAAAAGTGAATAAATAGAAACTCCTTCAGCATCGTAAGTGGTTGCGGTTCACCGTCTTCCTTAGGCGATAAGTCGATAGATACGAGTAGTGAGACGATATGAAATATTAAAAAGATCCTAGAAAGAATCTATATGAAGGACACCTAGTTATAGTCTAGGTCAAACCACCTAGTTCTCTATAACCATGTGCTCTGATACCAATCTGTCACACCCCGCCTTTGGCGGAAACGCAGAGTGCAACACGATTGGCGATCGTCATAACACAACAGTAATATAAAGAATATAATCTATATGAATAAATAAATAATGTATTGTTATGACGTCGCCATACTCAAGGTATAAACCTTAGTACACGAATATCGTCAAACACTACAAGAAGAATATTCAAATGCAATCATCAACGAATGAAAGAATACTTGGGCGTGCAAACCCGAAATGTAATTCAAATGTATAAATATAAAATGTCCAAAATGCAAAGATATCCTGAAGTCAACTAAAGCCCGACTCCTAAGTCCAAGTCCTATGCCTGCTCGTTACCTGAAAGTAAAGCTTAAAAAGTCAACATAAAGTTGAGCGAGTACATCGAGTAAGTAATAAAATGTAAGGTAGAAAACATATCTTAAAATCAGTAGTAAAGTAATGTGTAACTAATGCGTGTAAGTAGTAAGAAAACATCATCCACAATCAAACAACGTAAGCATGTATCACAAGTAAGCATAGTAAGTACACCTCATTAGTAGGAAAGGTATACGAATGAGCGTGCATGTATCACAAGTAAGCATAGTAAGTACATCTCATTAGTAGGAAAGGTATACTAATGAGCATGTAGGTATCAGTAGGAAAGGTATACTGATATGTATCATCCGCAGTAGTCGCGCTACCGTAAGTACACCTCATTAGTAGGAAAGGTATACTAATGAGCGTGCATGCATCAGTAGGAAAGGTATACTGATGTGTATCAACCAACTGTCTCGTAAAGTTTTAGAAAAATTGCATTAGTTCCGTTACACATTTCATGGTTTCTAAAAATAGCAAGTTTCCATAAATATAAGTATCTATTTATGGAAAGTTTCCGAAAATAGTAATGTTTCCATATATAGTAAGTATGGAAGTAAAATCTGTTTATTGTAAATCATTTTTCTCAAAATAGTTTGGTTGAGCTTTACTTTCCCCCGATTTAAACATAGAAAATAGTAGTAAGTAAAAGGGGCGACGACTCACCTTATCGAGTGAGCGTATGTAAGCGGTACTGTGTGTATATGGTGTAGTAAGTTGGTCACAACTAGAGTCCTCACTAGTCCTAGAGCTCCCCTAGATAAAAGTATAAACGTATAAGAGTAGAATTCGACGGTTAACTATTTTGAATTAAACGACAAACTTTTCAACAACACATAGGTTCACTCAAACTGAGATATCTATGGTTCTAGAAGGAATTAGACGTTAACGGAAACATATTTGAAAACCAGACACCGAGAGCTACGTTTTGGACTAAGACATCGTTATAAAAGAGTTTGATACGAATGAGATATGACTAAAACAAAATTGGTTTTCGAAACTATCCAAAAACGTTATTCTTAAAGATGTTGGGTTTATTACATTAAAGTGTCGTATAATTTAGGTGTAGACAAGATAAACAATTTTATTAATTTTAAAGCTTGTTATTAACTTAGTGTAATCCCAATTAATAATTATTATGGTTGTCTAAGTGGTTACACGAAATAGATTAATGAACCTAGACATATTACTCAAAATAATCAGATTAGACCCCTAGCTGGTATTTTACGTTTTTAGGAAAATCTATAAAGAGTTAGAAAACGAATCTTACATTTTTGAAAACTAGACTCCGAGACCTACAACTTATGTTCAGGTCACAGAGTCTAATTCTCAGTTCAAGATAGGGAAAAACATACATCAATACAGATTACAAAGAAATGGGACCCAAAAATGTCCAAATACAAGTTTGTCCGAAATTACGATAACACGAAACGATACGAATAACGGAATTCAACCACACAGTTATATACGAGAAATATAAACAACCACGCAATTAAAATATACGAAATAAAGAATAATTGGCAAAACAAACGCCACCAAAAACAGAAACGCAAAAGAAGTAAGAAAAGTGATTTACCGTTAGTCGTAACGGTTATACTATCGGGAGTCGATTACCGTTACTACTTGAAATCGCTTGAATAGAGACTCGAGAGCTGAAATAATACAAGGATATCTAAAATTAGAATTACTACTAAACTTATGTATCAAAACGATTTCAAATCAAATTGGCACGAGATATAACAAAGGTAAGTTACTCGGATTTACTTGTAATAATGAACGGAATAGAAATAGATCGGAAACCCGACTACAAACCTTTTAAGGCACGATGAAGGAACTTTATTCCCGCTGTCCAAAACTCGATTCCAATACGAAATTCGCCTTCCCAAATTGGTTTGTAGTCCCTAGCACGAAACAATGTAAAATTAGGGTTTCACGGTAGAATTTTCGACACGATACTAAAACACGAAAGATGACACAATTACTAACAAGTACCTTAACGAAAATTCTCGGTAAAGTTCTGAATATGATGATTACGGGCTGTAGAGGGACTGAAATTAGTGTAGCACTTTCCCGTTATCAATTTCGCCTAACGAATAAACATAAACTCGAAAACACCGAACCGTCAGCATCCAAAAGAGATAGATTTCAAGGAAATTAATATGAATCGAGTTTACCTTATTAAACTCTCGGATTACTGATAAATCATTCGCATGGTGGCTGTAGAAGATTAACAACCGAACATCAAAACATAAAACGAATTCTTAGAAACCCTAATTAGGGTTTCGGCCAAAAAATCCAAAACCAACGAATGAAACTGATTACCTGCTGATAGTTTGAATTTGACGAAGCCAGGGGGTTGTTTGCTCGGGGTTGGGGTGCTGTAGAAAGAAGATTATGAGCAGAACATTAGCAAACGATCTCCATGAGTCCTAGAACTCAGGTTTCGGTTGAAACAAAACAAAAGAAGAAAAGAATTCTGCAATCTGTTACCTTGAAGTGATTACTCGATGAAGATGGAGGGGGCTTCGGACTTCCCTTTGCTGGTTAATGAAAACGACGAGGAGATGGTGTATGAATTCTGGTCGGCCGAAAGGAAAAAGAATAGGGGGGCGATTAGGGTTACAAAATATAACGGGAAGAGAGGGGGAGGGTGACGGTAGGAATAAAAACAAGATTAGGGTTTTTTAATTTTTGTTAATTATCTTAGGCTTAGTTTAAGGTTAGTTGTTAATGGGTTTGGCTTAGTTAGAAAAATAAAACTAGGCTAAAGCCCGATCTTATAGCCAAATAAAACCAAAGCCCACTTTTAACTCGGTGAATGAAAACGAGAGAAAAACAAATGTCCAACGGGACGTAAATAGTAAAGTGATAGACGTAAACTAAAACGAGTGATAATCAAGAAATAAGTATAAGTCTAGAAATAGAGATTCTTACACGAGATATATCCTTAGATATCCCAAAGTCCATTATTAGTACGAAACATAAATTTCCCGCTAATCATCTAGGAGCTCGACTAGTGGAACTAACTATTGTGCACCTAACTAATACTATAGCATCACATATAGAGTATACACACATGTCACAAGTAATCATTATACATAAAAGAAAATGTAAGTTCTTTTTATAAAATTTTTTGGAAACCCGGTAAGAGCATACGGCATACTAGACTAATCTGAGTCGGAAAAGTGACGGTTGTCACACTGCCAGAATTTCGTTAGAACATATAATAACACTTCAGTAACGAACGAATAAAATTTTCATAATAATAATGTTGACTTTGGACACATTTGGACTAAACGTGACGATAACCGGTTCGACAATATTTGGACAAATTAACTTTTGACACTTAAAGTTAACTAAAGAGTACAACTTATAATATATTATATAATATGTTAACTTAATGTAATCTTCGTACTTAATTAATCTTGGTATTCTCTTAGGACTTCCGTGATTCCCGACACGCTTTCGACCGCTTTTCGCATTTGTCTAATATTCGCAATCCGTGAGTTACATCCCCTTTATTTATTGTCTTTTAAATACTATTTTGGGGAAAACATGAGATCTAAATGCTTTATGAACTTTGAAATTTTATGAACTATTGGACATTTTATGAACTTATATGCGTAAACTATTTTAATTGCCCCCGTTCGGCACTCTTTGACTTTATGGCTTGCCCCCGATCGGCATATGTAAATTTTTGGTTTGCCACCGTATCGGCACTTGTTCAAACTATGATTGATTGTATATGTTTCCAACCCTTGATGATAATATAACATGTTTCGTAAGTGACTACTATCATTTTGACAAAATTGCATAAGTGCCCCGTTTTCAGAATTACACACTATTAGCTATAAGCCGTTAGTAATTATGGTTATCGATACTTAGGAGAAGATTGCTCCTTACTTAGATAGTAGCCTAAGTACATATTACTAAGTTCAGACATACACTTCGTTGATATTTCGAGGTGGGGGCTGTTCACGATCAGGATTAATCGCTTTAGTGTGAACACTTACGTTATATTATGCCAAGTGGTTGATACAATGTTTTAATCATTAGTTACTTTTATTTAGGCATATTTTTCTCTGCGCTTGAATCTTCAACTAGCCTTTTTCCAAGTATTGTTTTACTTGCCTATGATGTTCTTTAAAGTATATATATATTTCAAACGCATGTTCCGCTTCTTTTCTTTTGAGAAACCTTTATTATATATACTTGTCGGTACCTTTTGTCGAGAACTTGAAAACTGTAACTCACTCACTACTTTATGTAGTGTGACACTTTATCTCATGTTTCAGGAAATCAAGTGTAAGTCATGAAGTGCATAGCGTGGGCGGGTCAGACAGGTTACGTATCGGGAGAAGACCATGTCCTTGTCTTTTATTTTGGGAATCTTTATGAAACAATTTAATTATGTATTTGTTTGTCGTGAACTTAAGTACTCTTGCTTATGTTTCTTTTGAACTTGTAAACTTTTAAATTCTATTTTTAATGACTTGAAACCGTTGCATTTTTTTATGACTTGTGAAATGATATTCTTGCTCTTCGCACCTCGTGTTTCCGCTTTAGCGGGTGTGACAAGTGAATCTATTCGGTCTCGGGTCAGAAAATGTCATGTAATCGAGAATCGGGGAGACCTTTATTACTAATTTAGGAATGTCTTTTGTGTATTTTGGTTGTGATGTAAACAGTTAAAATACTTGGTTATCTTTGAATCTTTGTAAACGCTTTATGTTTTTAATGACTTAATAACTGTTCGTATTAATTATGTCTAGTGAAATGATATCCGCTCTTCACATCTCGTGTTTCCGCTTTAGCGGGGTGTGACAATATGGGTGTAAAAATGTATATTTTTACGTAAAGTAAATCTCGTAGACCTAATTCCGGTATCCGTATATGTTTTATACGTAGTTATTAAGCATCATTTATGCATGGTGTGACCTATGGGTCGTACATAATTGAGAACATATACTAGTTTTGTAGAACGTTAAAAGGTCGAGTTGGTGTGAACCTGGATTTTTGTGGGTTGCCACACATATACCTCATAGCCACTCAAATTCATTACAAGAATTTGTTTCAATATTCACGGAGACTTAGCACATTTCTATCATATTCTCATTCGGAGAATGTTGATATTGAAACAAGAGAAAACCAACTTCATTTCGCGACTTCATTTCATGCACTATTGAGTCTAGCTCCAAAATGTTAAACATTTTCTAGGACACGAACGAATTTTCAAAAAGCATGTCTTTGTGATATAGCTAGGAACATTTGTAGTGGTACCAATGATCTTGGTATTTCACAATGATCTAATGTAAATCCTACCAATGTTAACGCTTTTTCAACATTGAATGTAGGTCACACAATTGACTTCTTCTCGTAGTTACCTTCCCATTTTCACGACCATGGATACTATTTGAGCTTACGATCAAGAATTCAAAGATCAAGACTTAGGAACGACAAGATTTTCTTCAAACATACAAGTTTTCCAGCGAAGTCAAGTTTTGAAAGTCAAAGGTTTCGCATACAAAACACGGGGAATTCAAAGATATATTCAACAATGGAATATCATCAGATATTTCATCGATTTTTTCAAATTCCGATATTTGGGGGAGTATGTCTCGTTTTTTTCACGACGTAATACACGTTTACATGATGATTACAACGCGTCGTAATCATCATGAGGGGGAAGAAAGTGTACCAAGGAGAAAAACGTGTGTAAATGGTGTACCAGGGGGAAGAACGTGTGTAAATGAAGAAATGGGAAGAACGTGTAACAAAAGGAGATCTCAAGACAAATCAAGCTTCGAGAAGATAATAAGTATTCATTCACGAAACGAATGAAATATGACTTCAAAAAAGACATAATCAAGATTGGAGAATAAACGCAAGTAAACAAAGTTTGGAAAGAATAAGAGTTTCGATGTACAAGCTTCATGGAGAGTTCAAATGATCAAGATTCAAACGTTCAAGAATAAATAGATGCGAGAACATGACAAACATGCAAGTAAAGAAGAATGTTCATCATCAAGCTACAACGAAGGAATACATCAACTTTCGGATAGTTGATTACAAGTATGTGTTGAGGGGGAGCTAAATGAAATATCAAAACTTCAAAGAATTTGGAAATGGTTATTCAATCAAAAGAATCTTCAAACAAAGAAATCAAATCAAGCTTCTACAAGTTGAACGATAAAGTGAAACTACTCAATTAAGGGGAAGCGTTCCACTTTATGGTTCAAACGATCAAAGGAAACGAATGTTATGTCTACATTGGAATCAATAAATTAAAGACTACAAGTCTACATTCAACATTTGTTTGAAACAAAAGATTCTTCAAGTCAACTTACAAAGTGTGCTTTTCCGCTTGACAATGATTTAAACGCTACTCTGATGAAATCTAAAGTTGAATTTGAAGATCACGAAGAAAAAGGAGGAGATCGTTAAGACTATCATTCAAGGTTCGCCAAAAAGAGTTTTTGGATGATTAGGTTCTTAAGACTTATTCAAAGAGCAAGACCTTCGAGAATATTTCATCAACGACATATTCAATACAACATCAAGGTCAAGCTTTCAAGAGAAAAGAAAATTATTCTTCAAGCAACTTATCTTTAGATACAAAAGTATCAAAGATTACAACAAGCTACTCTAATGAAATCCAGAGTTGCGGTTGAAGATCAAATCAAACATCTACGCGTTCAAGATAACAACAATGAAGATGCTTCAAGATGAAGACTTCATATTTTGAACAACTACAAATAAGGGGGAATTGTTAGGATTAGAATATTCATAACATTGTATTTGTATTTGTTATTAGGGGCATAATTTTAATAACTAGGAAGTCTTTGTAAAGCACTTACACTCTTATAAATAGGAGTGTGAGGTGTGATTAATGTAACCTTTTTAGAGCTTAATGCTAAATCTACTTTCTCTCTCTAGATTAATTTTTTCTCTCTAAACTGATCAAACTCAACACCAACGATTAAAAATATGCTAGACAGATAGATATATATATATACATGCATAGTGCATTTCTTAAAATACTCAAATTCAGGCCATGAAAGCAGCAACAAAAAAAAAAAAAAAAAAAAACACCATGGTTGTGTTTACCATCACACACCAAACTGAATTAACATAGCTAAAGAAGACATCTACGCAAAAAATCCTTAGGATTTGAAATATTTGTCCAAGCCCATAACTAAAACCTATTTGAAATCCAAATTAACTCAATTCTGTGAACCAAATGGAACAAATCCTCATTTATAATCTTTTGATCGACATTTGGTGAAGATTGAATAATTACGTTTCACCATTTCCATATCTCCCACTCCGTTGCCAAACGAATTTATTCGTTATTCGTTATTCATACCCCCGTCAGATTGAATTTATAATGATTTGAGTAAAGGAGGACGGCATTACCGAATTCCAACCCTACCTGGCCCAAATAGGTAATTGTTAGCTAGAGAAAATAAGTTTCAATTCCTCATAAGTGACATACAAATAGAAATAAGTATCCCAAATGTAACTTTAGCTTCATTATTTGAATCCCTTTCAAAATTATTCTTATCTTGAGGAGATGTCATATAAAGAAATTAGTCAGTTGTCGACAAAGAAGATTTTAATCACTCATATAGTCCATGGAGCTTGATTTGCGAGACGTGGTAAATAGGAAAGCAAACAAAACAAAACAAAGAGTAAGGTGTTGTTCTTTTTTGAAAAAAAAAAGTCTGGGGCTCTGAACTCTGACCCGGTCAGGGATTTTTTATTTTGTTGTTCTTTTTTTTTTCAACCATGGACAAAAACCTCTTTTTACCTCTGATAGAACCCTACATAAAATATCTCTTTTTCATCTCTGGTTAGGTTTTTTTTATTTTTATTCCAGCCACCCACTCAAAAAATCCAACCCTAACATCCCTTCCCTGTTTTCTCTCTTCTTCACGCCATTTTGGTGGCAGCCACCGGAGATCAAATCTTCTCGGACACCCAAGATTTTCACGGGGATTACCTCTTTCTCTTCACCAGTAAGTTTTTCATCCTTAAATTCAAGTAATTTTTGAGTTTTTTTCAATGGTTTGTCACTTGATTTCGTTATATAAATTTAAGAAACTCGTATAAAATAATTATGAAACAGAACCACAATTACTAATCACAAATTACTAATCACACCAGTCAAAATAGGAGTGAAAATAAATGAAAAGAGCCTATTTGGAATCGACCAGGTACAAAAGGTAGGAGCATATACATACATATTAGCGAAAACGAAGCACCGTCACTACTAATATTAATCTCAATGCTAAAACAAGTATCTTCCAAACATCTACGTATCTCTGCTTCATGCTTTTTCTATTATTTTTTTCTAATGGGCCGAATGTTAACTGCAGTTGTAGCTTAGGTTGTTTTTTTCTTTGGCCAGTAATTGGGACGACGTAGTCGGAGAAGATAGAGGCCATAGTGGCAGTGCACAATCTTATACAGAAAACTGAGACGACTAATATTAATATCAATGCTAAAACAAGTATCGATCATAGTGACTCATCTAAAATTCTAATTGCTTTAACTAATCTGCAGCTCATAGAAAAGAATATAATAGTAAAGAGATAAGACAAATACTTACGTGATACATATATACTTCACTCATGTATCTGGTTAGGATTCATACACATACTCAACTAATATAATGTAATTATCATATTCATCGAACTGATCTGTTATACATTTGCAAATCCTGCTTTCAAACAATTGTTGTACATGTTATGCTTATTTGTGTAATGGTTTGTATAATTAGGCTAACGTAGTCATATATGTATACTTGGTAATTAGGGATATACACATGTTATTAATATATTTTGCTCTTTTGGTATAGAAATGGGTGAAAATATCCGATTGAAACTATTGGATGATCAACTAAAGTGGTTTTATGAGATGTGTATTGAAGAGATTAATAGGACCAATTGGAACGGAAGTAGTTTAAAAATTGAGTCGTGGGCGGTTTTAGGAAAAAAAAACTTGAGGAAACTTACGGCAAAAAAGCCACCCAACGACAATTGAAAAACAAGTTCGACTATCATAAATATATTTATTTTGGATGGTGTTATTTGAGGGCCAAAACCGGGAATATTTACAATGCTCAAACAAATACTTTTAACCTAACAGAAGAAGAGTAGATAGACTTTGGCAAGGTTTGTTTACGACTATCCTTTCATTTAGTTTTTTAATGTTGACTATAGTAATGACATAAAATAAAAATAATTTCCGATGTAGGTACATCCCAAGGCAAATTCATTACGAACTACTCCATTGCTTTACCCCGAGCTTTGTGCAACTTTATATGATAAAACTTCAGCAATTGGTTCAATTCGCCAACCTGTAGCACCTCGTAAGGTTTCTAGTACCCCAACACTTCAAATTGAGGATGTCCCTGTTGTGAATTTAGGTGATGACAATATCAATGATACTAACGAAACTGGTTATGAAACGGGTTTTGAATCTGGTTTCGAAGGTGATTCTTCGTTTCCTCAAAGTGAAGGGGTTCCTAATGTCGATACAGTTAGGCCTAAGAAAAAGTCTAAAAAAACCATTGATTTATCTGATGTAGAGGGTGATATGAGAAAAATAATTGCTAATCTTGTTGTTACCACTAAACCCAAAGAGACTACAATAGATGAATGCCATAAGAAATTGAAGGGGCTTGAGTTGGATGGTGATGATTCATTATATTTGGCGGCTTTTGGTATTTTTGGTCAACCTTCGAGTAACTATAGAGAGTCATGGATGGAGTTACCATCGGATCCGAAAATCTTGAAAGGTTGGATTACGATGATGGCGAAGATGTTGGGTGTTATGTAGTTTTTGTTGGTGGGTATTATGTAGTTTTTGAAACATGTCTTGTTAGAAACATGTCTTTATTATTATGTATTTGGAACTATTTGAAACATGTCTTGCTTGAAACATATCTTTATTATTATATGTTTGGAACCATTTGAAACATGTCTTATTATTATTATGTATTTGGAACTATCATGTCTTTATTATTACGCATTTGGAACTATAGAAAACATGTGTTTTTAATAATGTATATTAGAACTATTTGTTTTTTTAATAGGTTGAACATGGATAACACACAAACAATTGCTTCCGTCTTCTTTGTATACTTGTACTTTAAGTACTTTCGGCAAATGAAAAGAGAAAAAGATAATACATCTGCAATGTCCGGACATCAATTTACTCAAGAGCTTTTGGAAGGAAATGATAAACAATGTATCGAATTGTTACGCATGTCACGTGATTCATTTGTCCGACTATGCACACATTTTAAAGAGAGAGATTTGTTAAAAGATAGCAAACATGTATCAGTTGAAGAGAAAATGTCTATATTTTTGATGATAATTGGACATAACCAACGTTTCGTGGTGTTGAAGCGTAGATTTCAACACTCAAATGCAACAATTCATAAGTATTTTCATGAAGTCTTGGATAAAATGATGGTGTTTGCGGAAGAAGTTATAAGACCAACATCTTTTAATCCTAACCCAAACTTTTCGGGTAATAATAAAAGAGAACGACGAATTTTTAAGGTAAATAATAATGTTAGAACTAGTATTATTTTTCTAACTATTTATTTTTTAACTTATATATTTTATTTTTTCTAATTATGGAGCAGTTGGTACCCTTGATGGAACTTTGGTACATGCTATTATCCCTGCAGATCAACAACATGTGTATAGAGAAAGAGGTAGAGGTGAATATTACCAAAACGTTTTGGCGATTTGTGACTTCAACATGATCTTTACTTATGTTGTAGCTGGATGGGAAGGCACGGCACATGATCCTAGAGTATTGACTGAAGCTATAGTAGATCCGGAATATGAGTTTCCAACTCCTCCCGCAGGTAAATTTGTGATAAAATAGTATTCGTTTTTTAATCATAAATTATATTTGAGTTCTTAATAGATCTTGTTTCTATATATCTATTAATGTATTATATTGTTATGGAAAATTTTATTAACTTTCAGATAAATATTATCTTTGTGATGCCGCATATAAACATACTCGAGGGTTTATGGCACCATATCGTAATGTTAGATATTGGCTTGGAGATTTCCGTAGACGACGTGCCATGAATAGTAAGGAGAAATTCAATCACGCTCATGCTAAACTTAGAAACGTGATTGAGCGTACTTTTGGTGTTTTGAAAGCACGTTTTCCCATCTTGAAGAGAATGGCTCCGTATTCTTTGGTGAAACAAAGAGATATTACTATTGCATGCTTTGCTATTCATAATTTTATACTAAAAGAAGGATTAAGCGATGATTTTTTCTCCGAATATGATCGAGGTGAAGTACATGCTAACGAGAATGTACAATATAGGGACGAGTACGATGAGGACGAGGTTCAACCACATGGAAATACAACAGATCAACAATATATGATCAATTGTCGAGATCAACTTGCGGCACAATTAATGCAAAATGTTGTTTGAATATTATCTTTATTTGAAAAATGTTGCCACTATTTTTGAACATTTTTATGAATGTTTTTATTTAAGAAGGTTTATAAATGCAACAGTTTAGTACTAATATAGTAAAACAGATGTTATGAAGGAAAAAAGAACATAGTATATTGATTCAGATTCAGAGTTTTGGACCACCTCTGATTATTCAGAGCTGGTATTCAGATTCAGAGGAAAAACCTTTGGTTCAAAAGAACAGCAAAAAGAAACTATACAACAAAAACTGGTGTTATATATTAGAAACATGTGAAAAGTTAGAGATTGAACATCTCAAAAACGGTATTCTAATCGGGTGTCATCAGAACTTGTAACGACATTTGAGGGAAAAAATAAACACATACCTTAGTTAGAGAAGGAGCATGGATGAGATGACAAGGCTTGGTATCAAAATTATCTTATTCACCACTCACGTATGTATATCATCAGTATCCAAGTAGTAAAATGTGATCAAAACAATGGCAAAAACACAATCATTTCAAGAGCGGTAAGATAAAACTCAGATACTTGTCACTTGACCGAATAAAATCAAACGACCATGAAGGTGTAATACGAAATCAATTTTGAAGTTTCGAAGCAATTGATTCAAAATAATAACATTGTAACCATGTAATATAATCTTAGAATCACCTACGGTTTGACGAAAATGTGTAGCCATGCACCGATGAATAATGATGATGAATCAATGATAATTGTTTTGAAATTCAAAATAACTGTTTTAAGGCTATGTTACCAAATATATCGCCAGATTTGATGGCAACAACTCTTAATTACTAAATTAACCATTTAAATGTCCAACGGGCCGTTAGTAAAGCTGCATTTTTCTTTTTCATAAAATTTTAAAATCTGAGAATTTGACAGCTCATATTAAGCTGATGTGTCGTCCATAGAAAATTGATTCGAAAATCCTTCTTTTAGTAATATACTAGATTATTGTCCCGCGATAATGTGGAAAAAGAAAATTGAATCGTAAATTTTATGTTTATATAGATTTTAATTTATTATGAAAAAATAATGTTATATGTATAATAATATATATAGTTTTACGTTTATACACATGTTGTTTATAGTTATAATAACATATACATTTTTATGTTTATGCACATGTTTTCATATTTTGTATTAGGAGATTTTAGAATAAAAATAAGTTAAATCAATATCCAAATTAAACGATTCTATAAGTAAATTATAGTTATGTTTTTTATTTTAGTAAAGATAGAAAAAAAAAAAGGGAATGTAATTATGTATTGTAAGAGAGTATAAAATGAAAATAATATTTGATGATATCATCAATCTGATCTAACGGCTGTTATCAAATAAGTTAATTCATCCAATGGACCTTAATTCGCCATGTAACATTTTTTTTTTGGAAACGGCAAATATATTAACAACCAATCCCGCCTAGCAAATAGCCAGTAAAACGGGAAACAAACACCCAAAACGGTTACATACAAGAAATAGGGTCCGACAACCAAAGAGACCAAACGATATTAACAGCACCAGCTCTAAACTTAAACCAACTAAAAACTGTAGACACAATATTGTGATACACCTTGATAGGGGATAACATAATCCCGTTGAATATTCTATCGTTCCTCGCCTTCCAAATGCACCATAACACACCGTAGCAAATCGCCGTCAAAAGCATTGATTTTTGTTTAGACCTTCTCCCCCAAATAGCTATCCAATTGATGACATCACTGATCTTATTGAAAGTGATGATCTCCATATTCAACCATTTAAAAATCTTGCCCCAAATAAATTTTGCAAACGGACATGTAAGTAACAAGTGATCACCAGTTTCGTCAACATTAATACATGAGCTACAAATCGTCGAGTCAATATCAACACCTCTGAATTTTAAAGCAGTAGCAGTGGGTATTCTACTAAGCTTTGCTCTCCAAACAAAACAGGAAACTTTAATAGGGACAGCTTTGGTCCATATAAATCTACCGTCATAAATCCAGTGGTTGGAACGATCAACTCTTTTCCTAAGGGCGCTGGTGCAGAAAATACCATTGGCCGCAAAGTTCGAGTTCCAACCGTTGAGGTCCCTGTTCTGTCTAATAATGTCACCGCTGGGAATACCATGTTTGTTTAGCACACTGTCAACACGACAAATGGACCTCCAGACCCCATTCCTATTGCCAGCGAACATTCCCCCGCTTCTAACTCGAGCAGATTCGTGCAGACCTTTAATAACAGAAACCCAAAAGGCAGTAGCTTCACTCCTAAATCGGTACCACCATTTTGCCATAAGGGCAATGTTAAGAGCCCTAATGGACCCAAGGCCTAGACCACCCACCTATTTTGGGCTTAAAATCCGCTCCCAGGAGACCCAACTGATATGCTGTTTGTTATTAGTTCCTCCCCACAGGAATTTTCGCCTAATTCTCTCAAGATTATCCACAACACTAATGGGGGGCATTACAGATAGAAAGGAAATAAGTAGGAAGACTACCGAGCACTGATTTAGCCAAAGTGAGTCGTCCTCCAAAACTCAGATTGGTAGCTTTCCACGAAGAGAGTTTGGAATTAAATTTGTCTAATATCGGCTTCCAAGATACTATACGATTCATATTAGCTCCAACCGGGATTCCAAGGTAAGTAAAAGGGAGCATTGCCGGTTCACACCCAAGAGGGTGTGCCCAATTTTTCACCTCCAAATGATCCGCCCCGATGCCAAAGACTTTAGATTTATTGAAATTTACTTTGAGACCCGACGAAGCATAAAAGCATCTGAGAATCCTAGCAAGATTTGAGATATTTTCGCTTGACCATTCACCGATAAATAGGGCATCATCTGCGTAAAATAAATGTGAAACAGTTATCTTAGTGCTTGGGATAAGTAAACCTTGGAAGATATTCTTAATTCTCGCTTCCTTCATAGCGATATTAAGACCTTCCATAGCTAAAATAAACAGGAAAGGGGATAAAGGATCTCCCTGTCGAACTCCTTTATTCATGAGGAATTCCTTTGTGGGGCTTCCATTCACAATGACCGAAGCTTTAGCCGACTTCAGACTACCATTAATCCAAGACCTCCATTTATCGCCGAAGTTCATCTGTTCCATCATTGAATCTAAGAAACCCCAGTTTACCGAATCAAAGGCTTTATTAAAATCTGCTTTGAAAAGTAACATCTTTTTATTTTTTGATTTTGCCCAAGAACACAATTCATTCACGATAAGGGGACCTTCGAGAATGCTTCTACCCTTAACAAAAGCAGTTTGCACTCCATCAATAACTTCCCCTATGACCGATTCTATCCTAATAGCCAATAGTTTAGAGATGATTTTAGCAAGAGCTCCGATCAAACTAATGGGTCTATAGTCGCCAAGTAATGTGGGATCCTTTGTTTTAGCCGCTAAGGATATAAAAGATGAGTTGCATCCTCTAGAAAACTGACCGTGGGCTTCGAAGTATTTAGCGAAAGCAACAATATCCTCTTTGAGAATTTCCCAGTAGTGCTTGAAAAATTTGAAAGTAAAACCGTCTGGTTCAGGGGCTTTTTCTGAACCACAGGCCCAAATCGCTCCTTTAATCTCCTCAATCATAAATGGCCTCTCCAATGCTGACCTGCTAGTCATCGAAAGTTTCCTAAATTGCTGACTGTAAGCTTAGGTCTGATATTCCAATGATCATGAAATTTATTCTTAAAAAATCTTGCCACCTCCCTTTTAATAAGATCAGGATTGTTAATCCACTCTCCGTTCACCGAAAGTCCGTTAATCCAATTCTTCCTGTTTCTGTTTCGCACCAAACCGTGAAAGAAACTAGAGTTTTCATCCCCATCAGTGATCCATTTGATTCTTGATTTTTGCTTCAAATCCATTTTTTTCGTTTTCTCCATATCAAGCAATTTCGTTAAAATTTGTTGTCTTTCCTCTAAATCCTCCGAAACAAATCCCAGAGCATCGCTTTTTTTATCAATAAATTCCAGCCGCGACCTTAGGTTTGACAGTTCATCCGTATCTCTAGCGGACTCTATCGCTCTCCACTTCTTAATAGCCGCTTTGATGAACTTAAGCTTGCAAAGAAAAAATGCATCCGAAGCTCCATATCCTTTAAAATCCGAACAAGCTTTCCTGACAATGTAATCAAAGTTATCCTTCTCAAACCATGAATTAAATAGTCTAAAAGGAGAGGGGCCAAAATCAAAATTAAAAGGTATTAAGAGAATAGGATTATGATCAAAAATGTCCCTGTTTAGCGCGATGGAGGAGGCGTGAGGAAAGTAATCCAAGAACTTCGAACATACAAGGAAACGATCCAGCTTACTTAATTTTCCACCTGCCTGTTGAAGATATGTAAATTTGGAACCACCCAGTTTAAGGTCGGTCAGGCCTGCAGTCGTAATAAAATTATTAAAATCTCTAGCACTCGAGACACAGAATCTGGAATTTAATCACTCCTCTTTCCTTCTGACCACGTTAAAATCACCAACGATAACCCAAATAAACGAATTCCTAGCCGCCATCAAAAGTTGAATTGAACTCCAGAGGGCCGATTTATCAGCCAATGATTGAGGTCCGTAAACATTAAGAATAGCAACGTTTCCCGCAATCCCTTTACAGTGACCCGTAGTAAGAATGAAGGATCTCGCCTTAATAATTTCGGTAACATTAAAGAAGTCCGGGTTCCAAATAGAAAGTAAACCACACGATCTTCCGTTAGCTTCCATGTTCACAAACTGAAATTCCTCTCTTCCCCAGCAATCTGCCACCGCTTCTTTATCCATTTCGTTGGAAATGTGTGTTTCCTGAATACAAACCATGACACATTTGTGAGAACGCCTAAGTTTACGAATGCCATCCCGCTTAAAGGTCTCGCCAATCCCTCTAGTATTAAAGGATAAAATATTCATTTGTCAATAGTCATCTCTCTGGTTTCTCCAACTACCTCTTTGAGGATTAGATTGTCCCTATCGACATCAAACCCAATTAACTTCCCAATTTCCGCAGTAATTTCCAACTCCGAAGGACTATTATACCGATGGGGAACCGGCGGAGAAGAGGGGAGATGGGGAAGGGAATTGATGTCCACTGAATTGGGGGGTTTAGCCTGGGGGAATTTGTGAAGAGAGGAATTTGGATGAGGATGAGTCTGTTTATGAACGTTTCCCCCAATCTTTGTTCGACGTCGTTTATTACAATCGCTGAGATAATCTTTTGAAAGTGGGCCTGGAGTTGACTTACCTGTACCAACCGAAAATGCAAAAGGGCCAAAACATTTTTCCTGGACCAAATTTTTAAATGGCCCAAAGTAATCCACTAAATGAATAAAATTTGTTGTCATGTAACATTTAAAGTCACTCTTTTATTATATATTAAAGATATAGATATAGATATAGATTAATTGCAATTAATGTTGTTCAATTGGGTGGCTTCCTACGCCCTCCTTTTCGTTGGATCTTTTGATTAATTTTAACATTGTCCATTCGCTCATGAAAGATTCTCTCATGAAAACGTTTATTTTTATTAGTTCCTAGTTTGTTTATTTAGTATATTTTGGCTATTTAAATAATTAATTTGTGGCTTCATGTTTTGAGAACATTCATCGATATAGCCTTAGTATTCTATAAATTTAGTGTTTATAAATGATAAAAAGATAAGTTATGGGAAAAGAGGAAATAGGCGAGTATATATGCCCTAATGTATTTCGCACATAACTTAATTTAAAGTAACTATTTAATTCATATCTAAATTAAAAAAAATTAAGGTAATAAGTTTTAAAAATAAGGATGTTGTATACAATTTGTATAGTTAGTAGAGCATGTGAAGTAATGGTGCCAGTGGTGAAAACTGACGTCGATACGTTGTCTGACACCCATTAACATCAAACACGTGGTCGTTAGTTAAATATGCCCTTGTGTGTGTTTGCACATGATTTGATTTAACATAACTATTTAATTCATATTTAAATCAAGAAAAATTAAGATAAAAACTTCAAAAGTAAGGATGATTGATACAATTTGTGTAGCTAGTAGAGCAGGGGTACTAATTTGACTCGTGTCAATGGTGAAAATTGTCGCCGGTCAGTTGCACACCCATCGACAACAAATGTGTGGGTTGGTTGTCATTTGAAAACAAGCGGTTTTCAGACGTATAAAATAAATAATGTATGAGTTTAGAAAAATTTAGCAACAATTATTGTTGACAAGAGTTTAACCAGATTTTAGTTATTTTGATTTATATAAATATGATGTTGAGTTGATAAAAATCAATAGTTAGAGCACCCGGAGTGATAATCACGATTGTGGGTGATTGTGAGATTTTTTTGATGACGTAACATCCACAATGATAGTTGTGAGTTTTTTGGTAGAGTGATAATGATTATTATGGGCTATTCACGGACTCCTTATTTCTCTCCACCAAACCTAGCCCCTTAGCTCGTTCGTTGTAACCCGACATAATTCGTCTCCAAAATCGTGCGTTCGGTTGGTTGTTGGTGATGTCGGAATCTTCCGAAATGTGACACCACATCTTCGCCAAAAGTACTTCCTCCGGCGTGGTCCATGACACCTTTTTACAAACCTTTTTCTTTTTTGGCTTAGATGTTCCGGGTCGTTGCGTTTCTTCGATAACGTCTTGAGTTTCTTGAACATGTTCTTGCGTTTCTTGAAGCGTTTGTGATTGTTGAGGTGAAAATTGCGAATTGGTGTGGTAGAAATTGTGATTGTTGCGATAAAGATTGTGATTGCTGCAACAAAAGTTGTTGATGCATAAAAAATTGTTCGGGGTTGAACATGGGTTGGGGTTGTTGTTGTGTATATATTGTTGGGAAAAAAGGTGTTTAAAATTTGTTGTTGGTTAAAATTTGGTATTTTGGGCTCATAATAATGGGTTTGCTAGATTATGTAGTTTGCGAAACCGGAATTGGGGATGGTTTGTGATTGTGGCGTCGAATGTGTGTTTGCGTTTGTTTGGGGACGTTTGAAGACGATGATGACATTTTTACGATTGAGAAATGTATGAGATTGAGATTATAGATGAAATGTATATAAAGATAGAATGAGATCGAGAAATGGTGTGATTTTTTGGTTAGATTGTAGATGTATTTATAGGTGAAATGGTATTAAAAAAAATTAAAAATAAATAAATAATATAACGGTAATATATATATATATATATATATATATATATATATATATATATATATATATAGGATTAGGATCCTATAAAAAGGATTTAAAAATACAAAGAATAGTAAGCAACATGGGGCTGCCACGTGTCAGAAGAAAAAAAAAACCATTTTTATATCATAAAGGGTATAATCGTCTTTTTACAACACAATTTTCAAATCTATATTTTTCCCTTTTGTCCCATTATCTAACCAAGATCTGCTTTTTTCATTTTTTTCCTCTCAACCGATTCTTCTTTCCTCTCACCAAGATCTCACCAATTGACTGTTTTTGCTCACCATTTCGTCACCGGAGTTACAGGTTTTGCTCACCAATTGACTGTTAAGCTCACCATTTCGTCACCGGAGTTGCAGGTTTTTGCGGCGGCGGCGGCGGAGGAGTTGCAGGTTCGATCTCATCGGTTTCCTCCATTTCGTCGTCAGGTTCAACAGGTAAAGCATCGTATTTTGTATCCAGTGACGGTGTTTCAGGCGGTTTCCGGTGACGGTAAGGCGACGGGCGGTGATGGCGATGGTGGAATTGGACGCCGGAGTGGCGATGGGTGAAGATGATGGCGATGATGGCGGTGATGATGGAGAAGACGAGCAGATCTGGCGATGACGACGGAAGACGAGCAGATCTGTGATGGTGATGACGGCGGAAGGCGACGGCGGAGCGGTGGGGTGGCGACGGAGATGGTGGAATTGGACGCCGGAGTGGCGATGGGTGGCTGAGATCCGGGGAAGGCGGCTGTTTTTTTTATGCACAGTGGTTTGTAAAATATGCACAATGGTTTTGTAAAGTTATGCACAATCTTTTTGTAATTATGCACAGATATATTTAATATTTACGCACAATGTTTTGTAATTTTTTATAAATAAAACTTACATAAAATTAATGCACAAGTTATTTTTTAAAAACCGATACACAATGTTCGTAATTTTTATATAGAAATTTGTTATGCACATAAAATCGATGCACACGTTATTGATAATAGTTATGCACAAAGATTGAAATAGTTATGCACAAAGATTCAAAAAAATGAGTAATCTGGGAAAATGAAATTATAAAAAAAAAATATTTCTGCATATTACCAAAAGGGCATGAAAGTTCGAAAATATTACCAAAATGCCACCGCGTTGACTTTTCTTGATTCCCTTTTTGTTGACTAAATGAGTGGCCTACATTCCTTCTTATCCTTTTTATTTTAAAATTTTTTTACAATAACCCACCATTATATATATATATATATATATATATATCCGTTAGGTTAACAAGTTTTCTTTTAAAAAAATGTGACCGTTTGAAAGAAAAAAGAAAAATATACAAAACAAGCCGATACCACGAGACAAGCCGATACCACGAGAATGAAGTACCACAACAAGCCACAACAGAGTGGTAATGAGCTACCCGCTCGTTGTCGGCTCGAGAGTGCTCTTCCGGGGTGTTTACTCTTCCTACTAAAAAGTCAAAAACAAACAATGTACTAGTAAAAGGTCAAAAACAAACAAAACAAACAAAATACAGTAAGTGGCGGTTTGGGACTGTAAATTACCAAAACACCCTCAACCCTTGTGTAAAGTTACCCCTAAGTTTTCATTTTATCAAATGAGTATGTTTACAGAACACAGAAACCCTATACATACACACTTTTTAAACATAGTAAGTGTGTGAGATGGAGAAAGCAATGGTGAAAGTTGGTAGTATGAAAGCTAAAGCAGGAAGTTATTGGATTTCAAAGAAAGCTAAATTTATTAATTTCAATTGACCTTACTGTATATTTATTTTTACCCAAATTTATTAATTTTAATTTTTTCTTTTTTATATTTGAGTTGTGAATAATTGTTGAAATGTAACTTAATTTTGACCTAGATATATTGATTTATCTCTTACAGATATTTTTTACTTATGAAAGTATGTGCTCAAATTCATTTTTTATTTTGACAGTTTTGGCCATTTGGGAGCTGTTATGCCTAGTGGGCTTGTGATTGTGGGAAAAGCAAAGGCAATAAACAAAAAGATATAAATTTGACTTCCTTCATTTTGATTTGACTTTTATCTTAGTTTTGAAAATTGTTAGCTTTAGTTGTAAATCTTTTTTTGTTAAAGTCTGGTATTAATTGGGGCGTTTGATGTTTATAATAGCTGAAATCAGCTCTATAGGTGTTTCAAAGTTGGTATTTTCGACAAAATGTCTCAAAGTATTTTGAATATCTTTTTTGATACTCTGTTTTTTTAGTGAAAGAATGAGTTATCTACTTTCTAGCTCTTAGAGCACCCGGAGTGATAATGAGTGACAATGAGTGTTGTGGGGAAAAAGCTGATTACGTGGCAGTGAGAATGTGGGTTGTGAGATTGTTGGGTGGTATGATAATGAGGGTTGTGGAGGTTGTGGGATTATTTTATTATTTTTATTTTTTTTCTTAAAACATTAAATAAAAGATAAATAAATAATTAAAAGAATATAAAATATTAAAACTTAATAATTAAAACATTAAATAAGATAAATAAATAATTAAAAGAATATAAAATATTAAAACTTAATAATTAAAACATTAAATAAGATAAATAAATAAAAAATACAAATAATTAAAACAAAAACAAATAATTAAAACAATACAAATAAAAGCTAAACTAATTCATCCCGTATTTTTCTAGGATTTTTATTTTCTCCGCTTCGACCAAAGCCGCTTGTGCCGGCGGCATCCCCTCCGTGCTTTGTTGAAGAAACATCATATCGTCTCTTCTTGCACTAGAGTAAGCCGCTTCTTCTTGTTGGATAGCCGCTTGTTCTTGAGCCTGGAGGGTTTGCGCCTTTTTTTCCGCGGTTTGCTTTTTTGTCTTCGTAATCTTTTTCAAGTGTGACGCGATGAGCCCGCAAAGCGTCGAAGACGAAGATGTTTGCGCCTTTTCGGAGGCGTCGGATGATTCCTTTCTTTTACTACCTCTTTTTTTCCCTGGAGGTCGTTGTTCTACATCATCCGCAAATATATCGTCCCCTACGTCAACGTCGTCTAGGTTGACGGTATCGAGTGGAGGGTCTAACCTGACAAATGCACGCCATCTGCCGTGATCCTTCCAGATTTCCCACGCCTTGTCATGCTTAAACTGCGAATGCTCGGCCTCATAGTACATTTGCCGAGCCGCTTGGTAAACCGCCGCGTCGTCGGTCCCGCTTTCCCGATTTCTTACCGCCTCGCAATGGTGGCCGATAATAACCTTGACCAAGGCACTCATCGCCGTAAACTTGGAGTTGATGGACTCCTTGCCTCTCTCCGGCAATCCTTGCTTTGTCGCCTCTTTGTTGTAACCCGCAACGATCCGTCTCCAAAATGTCGCGTCGGGTTGGGCGATTCCTACGGCGGCATCTTCCGAGGTAGCGCACCACATCTCCGCCAAAAGGACCTCCTCCGGGATCGTCCATGGCATCTTTTTGCACGTCTTTTTCTTTTTCGGATTAGACGTGGACGGTCGTGGGGTTACTTCGACCACATCGTCCGTTTCTTGGACGATTTCTTGCGTTTCTGGAACAAAAGTTGGTGTTTGTTGGGTTGGAAAAGTTTGGGAAAGAAAAGTTTGGTTATGCATCATAAGATGTTGATGCATTGCGAATTGTTCGGGAGAGAAGAAGGGTTGTGAGGGTTGTGGTTGTAGAGGTTGTTGGGTTAAATAAGTGTTTAGAATTTGTTGGGATTGTTGTTGGTTAAAGTTTGGTATTTGGGTTGGATATAGGGCGTTTGTTGTGCCGAAATAGTTAGCGAAACCGGATGGTGTTTGTGATTGTGGCGTCGAGGGATTGCTTGTGTTTGTTTGGGGAGCGTTTGAGGAAGATGAAGACATTTTGTGTTTGTTTTGGGATTGGTATGAGATTGAATTGGATTAAGAATAAGATTGTTGAAAAAAAAAAAAAAAATCTCAAAACGACCCGTTGTGGAGACAACGGTCGTCTCACAACGAGCCCCACAACGAGGGTGTCCGAGTCATAACGACGAGAACGCTCGTTGTGACTCGGACAACGAGCGTGACAACGAGCCACTCCGGGTGCTCTTATACTTGATACTTTCGTCGCAAATTGAATACTGCACTTGCTAAAATGCTAAGGAGCACAACAATATGCTAGAATCGTTTGTGTTCTGTTTCTTAGCTGTTTTCAATAGCCATTCAATTATGTTAGCTAAACTCGTTTCCCTAGCATAGTGAATGGTGTTACTTCTGAAAGTTTGCATAATTTTAAGTACGCAATTTACATAATTTTATTTCAAGTTGGAATGGTTTTTCTTGATTTTTTATATCGTTAAACTCTCATCGCAACAAATTAAGTGCATAGTTAATAAGGAATAAATGATTATGTAGATTATTTAAAAAATATTTTACATCTTGCAGACTTTCTCAGGTACGGTTGAAGAGAAAGCAAAATGGATTTTTAACAAACTCAAAGGTACAAGATCCATATTTTTATTGTTATTATTATTCGCCATTATTACCCTTGCATTATTTATGGGTGTCACTGTAAACAAAGATTTGTGATCTTTTTCTGTTAAATCGCAGGAAAGCCGGTGAAAACATTGCCTCAACTCCTCCATGAATACAACTTACCACCAGGTCTTTTCCCTTACAACATTGTATCTTACGAATTTGATGAAACAAAGGCAAAACTAGTGGTGTACTTGCCTTCTTCTTGCGAGGTAACTTTCAAAGATTCATCTGTCATAAGGTATGCCACTCGGGTCAAAGGTCTTTTGATGAGAGGAAAGTTGACTGGAATTGAAGGAATGAAAACAAAGGTGTTGGTATGGGTTAAAGTCACGAATGTGTCAGTTGAAGGGTATAGATCGGATAAACTATGGTTTACTGCAGGAGTTAAAAAGTCGAGGAATAGAGATGCTTATGAAATGCCTCGTGATGCCATTCGAGTTGAAGAATGATGAAAAAGGAAATGATGGATGGGTTCAAACTAGTAGAAAGTTATTTTGAACTAGACTTTTTTGTAGGATCAAATCAGTACAGTTTATTGTTGCTATTCCCTTTGAAAGTTATTTTAATCTAGCATGAGGCAGACATCCTTTACCTGCTTATCGTGTTTGTTTTTATCGCCCTTCTAACTTACTACTGTTGCCTTTTTAACATAATTATAGCAAACTACAAACTTTTGAGGTCAAAATTGCTTTTCATGTACATGTTTGCCATCATAAAAATCATAAGTAGGCACTAACGACGGCCCAATCCGCAAATTGTAAAAAGAAACAACGAATCAAGGAAAAATATAAACCACAATCTGAATTCTTATTTGCTCCCACAGAAAAAGATAAGAGCAATATGTTCAAAAAGAATAGAGCAATATGTTCGTTTTCTGTCAATTCACATGCAAGTGCAATGGTAAACGAAGTATGTATCTAGTCGTTTAAATCAATATTTTCCTATTTCTCTTCAACTGTATGTTCTAACCATACCAACAAAACCAAAACTGAATATTTGTCAGAAAATCCATCACATCGGGACTATATTCGCTTCCCGGATGATTTCATATATTCCTATAATGTTCTCGATGCTCAGTAACACTATGATGCACCATTCCAAGAGATCTGACTTTCGGTTTTGGAGGGCTTCTTGTAGAAAATGAATATTATGCTGTAAATAAAATAAACAACGATAAGTGATAACTTATATAACATAGATAATGTTCAATGGATCAAATAAAAGACGGACTATCGATCTCTCTCAGTTATATCCTATTTATAGCTTAATGGTTTCGTTTCACATGAAAAACTTACCTCCACAAACTTCAGTTTATAGTCGAGATTCCCAAAGCGCTGGGTGACTTCATATTCCTCACGAAGGTATTCGTATATTTGCGCATATTTTGCCTCTCTCCACGCAATCTCTGATCTGAAATATTAAAATTGTCCCCTTTTTCAACATTAAGAAATCAACTTTTAGCACTCTATTCTAACATTTAGCTAAAGCCACTAGGTATTTTCTAGTGTAAAAAAATCACCATGAAAAAACGCAAACAATATAAGAACTTTTGAATTCTAAAATTAGCCTAACAACGAATTCAGTATTCACAGATACAAGCAATTTACCTGTCAAAAATTCCTACTTTAAGAATTACGTCAGCAAGATTTGAATTAGCCTTTCCAACAAGCTGGAAGAGCTTCTTCCTTTCCATAGTAAATGTGCCGGTTTTCTCCATTACACGATTAATATCCGTAAATTCTCCAACTATTCCATCAACCTTTGTAAAAGAGCAAAACACGCATACTTGTAAGATAGTGGTGCGTTGAATTGACCCGCCAACAATTTTTAAAATTTTTACAAAGCCAATATTTGTTTTGAAGATACCTGTGAAACAAAATAATCCAAAGCAATACTTTGGCCAAGCACGCTACTAATAATACGTATACTGTCAATGTCAAGTTTTTTCAACACAATGTAATCTGGGCCACCCTGCATTTCTTCGGTCAACGATGGGTTCTCCTTGACCACATAATCTGTTTACAAAAGCCCACATGCGTTAACACAATTTTATATGAACAAAAGTGTCTGAAAATGGTATCTAAAATAGTTCACCAACCATCTTTTCTTGTATCTTCCACTTTAAGTTTTCCAGAGGCATGTCGTCGTACAATATTAAGATAAGACTCAACTTCATGGTCCTCCATGTTAAACACGATAGCAGATCCGTACCGGAATACAACCATGTAACTATGAGAGCTATGGTTTTCTTCAACACCAAGCTCCTGCAGTAAAGAGACATTTTTTTTATTACTTGTTTTGTTCCAAAATAAACAAATCAGTTTCCTTTTCAGGCAGACGTTCTTACCGTATAATCTAAATTATAATTGCGAAATCTGAGGGTGATATGATTTGTTGAGCGGGAGGTAGGACGAACAACATGGTTCGACATCTCGAGTTGTAAGCTTTTCAAATCAACACTGTAAAAAATAACATGAAGTAAAAATGACAGTTGACGGATTCATTGCCACAATGCCGAAAAGAGCACAAATGAATTATCAAGCAAGCAGCCAAAACATACAATATAAGTATAAGTAAAACGAAACGAGTTGTTTGGTTATTAACAGTAGTACATAAACACTAGCTAGTAAATAAACCCTAGAAATGAATGAGATAAATTAGAAAAGTGATAATGGCATTTCAACAAACAGTTGATGTGCAAGGTAACCAATAATAATAGGTTAAAAAAAGGAATTTGCTAAACATACGCATGATTGTATCGAACATTAATAATAACCAACCTGGTGCAAAGAAAGATGGCTTTAACAGAAACATTTCCCAACTCATGTTTATCATGATGATGATCGTGATCATGTAAAAACAATTCTTGTGAATATTCAACATTATTATTATTATTATTATCATAATGAGTAAGATCAAAAAGAGGGGAAGCAGAAGAGCGGAAAGAAGAGAAAGGCCTAAACCTAGAAAATTGATTGGTAGGAAATGGATTCGGGCTGGTTGTAATTAAACGGCGGAAAACAAAATTATGATTAGGTTTCCGGGAGGCGGTGGTGAAGAATCGTGACAAGAACAAGAGAGAGGGTTTCCATCTCCCCATTCAATCTCTTGTTTGATTCAATTTTTAAGGTTTCATTTGGTTGCGTTACAACACCCACCGGAGTGATTGAAAAAACCCGGTGACCAAAATTATGAAGTTTTAGGATTTTTGTTTTTTCAAATAGGTTCTTAATAAAAGTAATTTCAGGACATTAATACTGTTTGAATTTATTTTTTCTTAAGCTCTTATAATATCTTAATTTCCTCTTGTTCGATGAGTGAAAATAAATGTCTGAACATCCTCTTATTAAATAACTCATACCAATATCATGTACTCAAACTCAACACACAAATCTTTACATATTTTAAAATTTATTTGTCATAATTTACTTCTTACAAATGAATAAAACAAAAGAGGAAAAGAATACTTTTTGAAAAAAATGAAATCTCCTTGTTATTTAGATCGTTTAAAAAAATTTGAGTCCGTTAATATTATATATAAATTTTAATTTAAAATCTCGTTATTTTAAGCTTGAACTAACTTATGATTTTTTTTAATAAGTGTTACATACGTTATATATATAATTGTTTATATTGATTTAAATGGGTAAAAAAAAGTCAATGGTTTGAATAGTTATGATTAATTTACGTGAAAAATAACTGGATAAATTATGAAAATGAAAAATAATTGATAGAAAAGTTTTTATCATGTTAGTTTACGAAGAAAAAGTACTACATTTTCCCCTTTTATCGTACTTTGCTTGTTATAATATTTTCACTAACATTTTATTAATATTCGATATTATTGTTGAAAGCACATGTTTTCTAATATAGAGATATTTTTTTTGTTAAATTTTACATTCAATTATTTGTTATTGTTTTTATGTAATTTAGTTAATTTAATATCATTAAAAATGATAAGAGGAACCAAAAGAGAAAAGAAAAAAAAATTAAAAATTAAAATGTTCAGACTATTTTTCAAACAGTCTTACTGATTATGCTTTAAGGTTTCAGACACTGCCTCTTATCATTCAGAACTTGGTTTCAGATTTTAGACTTAAGTATTCAGAAAAAGCAAAAGACCCCTTATACTTTTAATTTTTTAATTTTTTTGGTATTTATGTTTTTCTACAAAACCCGCGCGGTGCAGTTGGGAGGTAAACTTTCGGCTTCTTAAATCAAAAATGAAATTGTAATAAGGTGGTATGCTAACAAAACTTATAAAAGGAAACAAAACAAAAATATCAAATGCATTTGTCAAACCTGTCATGTCTCAAGAGTGAAACAAGTGTGAATCCTCAACCACAAATCAGTTTGACTCTCATTTAAAACCTGAAACTGACCAAAAAGTAAGTCACAACACTAAACCTTCTTTACCTAAGAATGTTATCAAACCCAAGGTTTTAAGTAAACCACAAGTCAGTCTCAAACAAGTCAATTCAAACACTGTTGAAAAAGAGTCTAAATAAAAATTAATCCTATTGATCAATTAGGTAATCAATTTTTGCAACTAACTAATATTGTGAAAACACTGGTTAGGAATAAATCACCAATTTCAAAAGAACCAAGGACTCCTCCTAAAAGAACTTGTTATAATTATGGTGAAAAGGGACATGAAGCTGTATTTTGTAAACAGTTACATCAGAATAGACCTAGATACAATGGACCAAAAGTATCTCAATCTTTAAAACTAAAGGCAGTCTCACCCCAAAAACAAAGGTCAGCTCAACCTTCAAAACAACAGTCAGTTTCACCCCAAAAACATAGGTCAGCTATGTTGGGTTATAAGGTGTTAATACTGGTGAAGTTAGTTCGTACTGGTGGATAAGTTTGTTAATACTGGTGAGTGATAATACTGGTGAATATAGTTTCTACTGATGGCCAAGTATTGGAGATTACTACTGGTGATATTACTACTACTGACTTAATACTGGTATCAATGTTACTACTGCCTGCATGGATCTGCATGAAGAGTTTATACTGGCGTGCATGTTAATACTGCTTATTAGAAAGATTTAGTTAACGCATTGTAAGGAGATAATTATGTAAACAAATATTGATAATTATCTTCGTAGATTTCGTTTGAGTTTTAACCTAATTGTATTAGGATTTCCTCAAGGTGGTCTATATAAATAGATCCATGTGTCGTTGTAAACACACGTCTGTTAACGAAACAATTATTCTTAATAGATTGAGGTTGTTGGTGAAATATTTGTGTTCTTAGTTGTTAACGTTTATTCATTCTTATACTTATAAACTGTTAATCAATTAACCATTGTTAATATCAAAGTGTTGATCCGCCGCAACTTCTTTGATAAATCTAGATCTACATGTCTGTTTATACAAACCTAAGTTCGACAGATCCTAACAAGTGGTATCAGAGCACAAGGTTGCTCTAGATCTACGATCAACAAGGCGTTTAAACAAGTTTTTCATACACCAATTCAAGATGTATGATCTTACTGAAGGCGTTCAAGCCAATAGGGTTCCTGTTCTCACATCATCAAACTATGATATGTGGAAGAGTCGCATGTATCAATACATGCTACAAACCAACTACTCCATGTGGCAAGTGGTGAAGAATGGTGCAAAACATGCTCCATTACCTGGACCAGATCTCAAGAACAAAGCACCAACAGAAGGTTCAGCCCAACCAGTAACTGAGCAAGAAAGAAGAGATACTCACAATGAATGTCAAGCTCTGAGTACTCTACTTATCGCTATTCCGAATGAGTATCAACATCAGTTCAGAAATCATACTGATGCTAAACTGTTATGGGAGGCCTTGGAGAAAAGATTTGGTGGAACTGCAAGCACAAGAAGGAATCAAAAAGATCTGCTGAAACAACAGTTTGAGAACTTCATGGCTGTGAAGGGTGATACTCTATCTCAAACGTTCGACAGATTCAACAAACTGATTGGTGAATTATCAAACATGGGAGTTAATACTGCTCAAGATTACATTAACAGAAAGTTTCTTAGAGCATTGGGTGAAGAATGGACGATGTACACAGTCAGTTATAGGCAAGGAAACACTCTTGACACTATGGAGATTGACGAGCTATATAATGAATTACGTGTGTTTGAACCTGAAATCAAAAGACCAACTAATCAATCAACACAGAATGCAACGTTTGTTTCTACTGGTGGAGCACCCTATGAAATTGGGTTCATATCTAATGAATCTAAAGGAAACAAGAATGATGAAAGTGTTAGAGGAGCCTTCTTCGCCAGTCATGGAAATTCTGGGTTAGTCATTGAAGACTTGGAGCAGGTAAATGCTGACGATCTGGAGGAGATGGATTTAAAGTAGCAATTCGGTATGCTCAGTGTTAGAACAAGAAGGTTCATTCAACGAACGGGAAGAAACAACTTTGCAGTCAGAAAGGGTGATAGGACCGGTTTTGATAAAAGCAAAGTAATATGTTTTGACTGCAAAAAGCTTGGACACTTTGCCAGGGAATGTCCAGAAAGCCAAAATGATCAACAGAAGCAGACAACTCAACACAACTCTTCTGGATCAAACAACAATCATCAAGGAAGAACATCTAATTCGACTGCATTAGTCACTCAAGATGGATTGGGATTTCATTGGAGCTTTCAAGCCAATGAAGAAAAAACAAATCAAGCTCTCATGACAGACATTGCTAAAGACGATATTCCAACTGAGGTACTTTCTGAACTCTGTACTTCTGTATGTATTAAACAGGTTAGGGAATATAGAGAACATAATAAACTTGTGTGTGAGTCTTTACATAAGTTAGAAGAGAGGAGAAGAGAATTGTCCACAGTAATTGCTAGTTATGAACAACAAGTGAAAGCTTATGTTAAGAATGAGACAAAATATCATGAAGATCTAGCAATTGTTAAGTGGGAAAGGGATAATGCTTTAGCTAAAGTTCTTAAAGCAGAAGAACAGGTTGAGGAGATTAAAATAGAAAATGATCAAATCAAGCTCAGTATCAAGAAGTATGAAAATGCTTCTAAAATTGTTGATCAAATTCTTAGATCTCAAGTACATGGGAACAACAAACAGGGGATTGGGTACAATAGTGTTTCGCCACGATATAACAACAATTATATTCCCCCTAAGGCAGAGTCTAGCGAAGAACTTAGTGAGGAAGAAATTGAAGTCAATACACACGCTAATGCAGACCCAATGAAAAGTAAAATCCTTTTAACTAAACCTAGAATTAATGAACAAATCAATGAACTACTTGTCCAACAGGAGATATCTAGTGATTCTGAGTCTAGTAAAAGTCCCAATTTTCAAAAAAGTCGAAATCTACTGTTCACAAAAATATCAAAAACAGACCAGGAATTTACAGGGAAAGAAACTGGCATTGGGTTGGTCAACTGCAACAGGGAAAATCTTGCAATTGTAGGTGTCAAAAGGAAAGTTCAGCTCGTGTGAGGGGTAATGTGAGAAACTGGAATAAAAAGATCACTCAACAGAGAGGGAAAAACGTTTTTAAAAGTTGTGAAATATGTGGAAAGAACAATCATCTGACTATGGATTGTTTCTATAATAAAAATCATCTTCATGGAATTGGATTTAATAGAAACAGATCTAACACAACACCTAGATTTGGTAGGACAGCTCAGAAATTTGTGAGCTCAAAGAATATGCATGAAAAAAAGGCAAAAACCAAAATTTTAAAATACCACTTCCAGCAGAAACTACTGGAAAGTCACCAGTAGTAAGCCTACCAGTAGAAATGCTACCAGTAGTAAGCCTACCAGTAGAAATGCTACCAGTAGAAACTACAGGAACTCTACCAGTAGTAATACTGACAGTAGTAACTCTTTACATGCACAAACTAAGAATTCTGCATATCATTTCAAACGTTTTGATTATGTAAATGAAATGGGTAAACCCAAGACTACTTTGGCTTGGGTTCCTAAAAGAAACTAACATCTTATTCATGAAAGGAGAGACGTGGCATGTGGACAGTGGCTGCTCTAGGCCCATGACATGCAACAAGCTGCAGCTCAAAGATTATGTTGAATATGATGGTAGCTATGTTGCATTTGGGGGAAATCCACGAGGTGGGAGAATTACAGGAAAGGGTACAATCAGTAATGGTACAATTACGTTTGAAAACGTTCTCTTTGTTCAAGAGTTAAATTATAATCTGGTTAGTGTCTCACAAGTTTGTGATAAAGAGAACAAGGTACTGTTTACTAAACCTGAATGTATCATTCTTGATCCTAAGTTTGAGGTAGTTGACGAAAGTATGATTCTACTACGAACACCTAGGAAAGAGAATGTGTATTGTTTAGACATGGGTCAACCTACCTCTGAAATTAAAGAAATCTGTTTTATTTCAAAAGCGTCACAGGATGAATCATCTTTATGGCATAGAAGAATGTGTCATATGAATTTCAAAAACATGAACAAATTGGTGAAAAATGTGACATCCGTCTAAAATTCAGGTGAATTCCGTATTCTCTATCTTCGAGATATCTGTGATTGCTCTTAATTGTACTTTTACCGTAAACGTGTGTGTCTCGGAATCGAAATCGGAATCAATAAATGAATCCTAATACCAAGAAAACACATAATGAACTTGCCTAAGTTCATTGCATAACAAATCGTAAACTTTCAACGAACGAAAATGCTTAACGATAACGAAAACGAAAAAGGCTGAAAAACTCCACGGTGCGCAACCCTAACCACCTAGGGCGACGCCCTCCTTAGCAGAAACATTTTTTTTTATAACTTTGATGACTCAAACTTGCATGTAATATCACACCAACATCCGTCCAAGCTCGGTTGGACCTCCCCATGGTCCAGAAATAGAGTCAACTAACACCAATATCTCTCATCTCTCTCTCTCTCTCTCACTTTTAACATTACAAACACACACACACTTCACAAAAAATCTCTCAAGCCCTCCATTTTTACAGCCACCATTCACAGAAAAATCACATAAAAAACACTCCATAAATCGTCCTAAAAATCAAAGAAAGCAAGAAGGTTTCATTCATTTGGTTGCATAAACGATTTGCATCAATTTGAAGCTAAATTCACTAACAAATCATCATCCATCCATTTCTCTCCGGTAAAAAAACTCTTTTATCTTCTGTCTTTACTCAAATAACTCATTGCATGTTGGATTAATCACCTAGAAATGTGTTTTTATTAAGTTTCATGATGAAAAATGAGTTTTTATAAATTATTACATAGATCTTCGTTTTTGTGGTTAAAAATCTAAAAGAAACTGATATGTGAAAGTATTTCAAGGTTTTTATAAGTTGCATGTTAAAAATCCACCATTAAAATGACCATTTTTACCACGGAAACGGTTTTTGGAAAAACTGTCAGCAGGGGCGCCGCCCTCCCTCTTCAGGGTTGCGCACCTGAGTGCTGACAGCTCCCAAAAACCGTTTTAAATCATTAATAATCGTCACTTTGAGCTTATATAACTAGAATATGAATAAACGGAACTGTAATAAAACTAAACTTCTGTTTAAGGTGACTAATTTGACTTATAAACATTATGTTGTGTTTGTGAATATAAGTAATTATTTCTATAAAAATTGTAAGCGGGAAAGTGTTGGAAATTTTGGATTTTAAATTTATAGGGCAGAAGCGCAGCCCGATTTTCGTTAGACCTTAACATAACCTTTAAAACTTAAGCATTTTCGCTGACTAACGATCGTATAAACTTAATAAATAATTATACTTACTCGAGAACTTGGTATGTTTTTAGGATTTCCCTGATTCCGACGCGTTCCGACTACTTCTCACACACGTCTCATCCTTTGCAAAACATGAGTTACATCCCCACTATTTCTACTATTTCATACTATTTTAGGGGGAACATGAGAAACTAAATGCTTTTAATAAATTATATGCGTATGTTTTCACTTATCATTACAATGATTTCAAATGATTGATTGTTGTCATTAAATGCCACGGGTTGGCATCTCCGCTAACTCTTGATAGGAATATAACCAGACTTAAGTGCCTACTATCAATTTTCAAAATAAGTGCCCGGTTTTCATTACACACTATTAGCTTGCTTAGCCGTATAGCATTATGGGTATCGATACTTAGGAAATGATCGTTCCTTACTTAGGTCGCAATCTAAGTACATATGCTAGTCAATTTTCTCCTCGTAGATAGTGCGGGGAAAGGGGCCATTTCACGGTCGTGTTAAATTCGGTTTAGTGTGAACACTTATAATCATATTATATCAAGAGGTCCCTATACATTATACAATCAATATTTTCTTATGCGCATATCCTTTACCCGTATATATAGAGATATACGGAGACGAAAACTATATTCTTTACCCGTATATATATATAGAGTTATATGGTGCCGTAAACATTTTTAAAGTATTGCTATACTTTTCGAAACCATTTTAGTCGAGTACTAGAAAACTGTATCTCACTCACTACTTTTTGTAGTTGACGCTTTTTCTCATGTTTCAGGAAACGCAGTGTAAGGATTGAAGTGCATATCTTTGGACGGGTCAGGAAAGTCACGTAGTTATGAGTCGGGAGAAGACCTTATTTGAAATTTTGGGAATGTTGTTTGAAATCTTTACTTATGAATTTTATTTGTAATGAAACGTTAAATACTTGGTTATCTTGAACTTGTAAACGTTTTAATACTTATTTCAATGACTTGAAACCGCTTGAATCTATTATACCTCGTGTTATGATATCGACGCTCTTCACATCCTGTGTTTCCACTTTAGCGGGGTGTGACAGACTTGGTATCAGAGCACAAGGTTATAGTGAATACAGGTTTTCAAATTTTCAAAACAAAACCAAACTATAACCAAGCTTTTTTCGAAAATCATTTCACGAGTTTTAAACTTTAGTGGATTAATTCCGTAATTGCATGATTCGTTTCCAACTACGCTTAACTTGATCAACTACGCCTAGTTCGAAATAAATTATGCGAGAACGGAACGTAATTGCTATTGTTAACGGTTTTCGAGTCAAAAGTTCCTGGTCCCATTGATTCCCGATTCTCACGTGACTGACCCGTACATGCACTGTCATTTTTACATTTTCCTTTTTCCCCCATACTCCCTTGCACCGTTTATTCGCAGTTACGACATGTCTCGCTCGTCATATTCTCGTTCGCAGTCGCACTCTTACTCACGAGCGGAGTTCTCAAACGAAGTCTCGGACGACTTCACAGCATCGGGGGCTCAGTACCACGGTACGACAAATCCTTCTGAGGAGAGCTCGATGGCGTTCACCAGCAGCCACGACACGTCCAGTCCGAGGACTGTTCTGCCAGCCGCACCACCGGTCCCTGCCGCAGCTCCACAGCAGCGCGGACCGCGCATCAGGTTGACTGCTCGCAAGCAGGTCACCATTCCCGGTCGTTTGCGGGATCGCATGATGGGACAACCGACTCCCGAACCAGCCAGAGCTACGCCTCCTCAGATGCCACTGCACCCCAAGGACCCATACGCAGCATCATCCACGTCGACCATGGACCGCTACCGATGGGAGTGACTCCACGGTTACTCGATGCACCGCCCCTCGACCACCGATGATGCCACCTAGTCAGAGGTTCACCCCGGCCGAGTATCACGCACTCCGCCGAGACCTTCAGGGACTTACTGAGGAGGCTGAGCAGCAGGCTCATCTCCTGTTCCAGGTCTCAGACGCCGCTCACCGTCTATCTGAGCAGTCCCTCCGAGTCGTCTCTTCGACTCAGTCTACTTCGAGGACTGTTCAGCGCCTCGTGAGCGCATGCTTGGTGATGGGTACTCTGATAGTCGTCATCCAGTTGAAGATGTTCTTGGATAGGCGCCTTAAGATTATTTCCTTTTTATTATGTATTGTACCTTAGTCTAAGTTTTAATTTTCTATACTTGTACACAACTTAAGACTCGTATTGTATTTGTAATTGAACCTTCCTTATTGTTATGAACCTTGTAACCCACTATTATTAATTATGGGATGGAATTTCTATCCTTATTATCCTTACTTGGCTATTATGCTTGAATTGTATTATCATTCCTTGATCGCTTATCGTGCGTGAAATCTCTATACCTCCTATATACTATATGTGTTATTGTCGTTATTCATTGTTTAAATTCTTATCGCGTATTCCTATTCGTTCTTTCTAAACTGGTTTCCCTTGTCTGTTGTAGAATCATGCCTCCCAAGAGAAGCAATGCTAACCTGATAGCTGAGCAGGTTGCCGTGCAACTTAACGCGGCAATTCCCGACATGATCGCCCAGATCACTGCTGGGATCAACCAAGTAAACCAGGGAAACCAACAACAAAAAAACAACAACAACAACAACAACAACAACAACAATGACCAACAGCAAAACGATAACCAAAACCAAAACCAAAATCAACACCAGAACCCTAACCAGAACCAACAAGGAAACCGCCCTGGCTGCACTTACAAGGGCTTCATGGCATGTAAGCCAAAGGAGTTTCACGGCACCTCTGATGTTGTTGGACTACTCTCGTGGATCGAGTGTATCGAATCAGTCCTCCACATCAGCCGCTGTGCTGAAGCTGAGAAGGTGGAGTATGCTTCTTGTGTACTCCACGGACGAGCCTTATCTTGGTGGAACCTCGTGGTCCAAACCCGAGGACGAGCCGCCGCCTATGCCATATCGTGGGACGATTTTCAAGAAGCTCCTTATGGAGGAATACTGCTCCAAGGGCGAGGTGCAGAAGCTCGAGGCAGAGCTATGGAACCACAAGATGGTCGGCAACGACGTCGACGCATACACTGCCCGCTTCTACGAGCTTGCTCGTTTGGTGCCAAGGATGGTAACCCCGGAAGATAACCGGATCGATCGTTACATCTCCGGTCTCTCTCCTGAAATCAGAGGAATGGTCATCTCTGTTGAGCCATTAACCATTCAGAGCGCTGTTCTTCTAGCGCATCGACTGGCAAACAACCTCCTTTCCTCTCCAGCACCCGTCAAGAGGGAGGAAGGTGACAAAAGAAAGCTGATCACTAGCCGAGGAGGAGTGATCGAAACAAGAAATCCAGAACCACTCGCAACTTTGCGGTAACTGCTGCACCTACAGCCGGACCCCGACCTTATAATGGGCCATACCCCAAGTGTGGCAAGTGCAACTACCACCATGTCGGGAACTGCGCAAGGTGCGACAAATGTAATAAGGTGGGGCACTTTACCAAATATTGCTGAGAAGGAACTGGAAATCAAGACAAGAAGCCATCTTGCTATGAGTGCGGAAGTGACAAACACTTCCGAAAGTCTTGCCCTAAGCTGCAAAACTCTCAACAAAATCAGGCCGGGCAAGGCCGAGGACGTGCTTTTGTAGTCACAGCCGAGGAAGCACGACATGATCCAAATGCAGTAACGGGTACGTTTACAGTGAACAACCATTATGCATCAATATTATTCGATTCAGGAGCCGAGAGAAGCTTCGTGTCCTTAGAATTTAAACCCCTTATCAATTTAGGATCTAAAGTTCTTAAGGATAGCTTCACCGTAGAGTATGCTAATGGTCAAGAGTTTTAAGCTAAGGATGTAATCCTAGGATGTTCAATGTGCTTAGCCAATAAAAGTTTCCCCATAGAACTCATTCCCATTGAACTGAAAAGTTTCGACATCATCGTCGGAATGGACTGTATGCTCGTTTCCGAGCCGAAATCGTCTGTTTCGACAAATTTATCCGAATACCCCTCTCAGACGACGAAACCCTCATTGTACAGGGAGACAAACCTGGACAACAACTTCGTATGGTTTCAGCCATGAAAATGCGCCGATACCTCGAGAAGGACAGCGAAGCCTTCTTAGCGCACATTGTCGAACGCAAACCAAAAGAGATGCAAGACATCCCTGTGGTAAAGGATCATCCCGACGTCTTTCCATAGGATTTACCCGGGCTACCGCCACACCGACAAGTGGAATTCAGAATTGATCTCGTTCCTGGCGAAGCACCGGTTTCCAAGACACCAAACCGTCTGGCACCACCTGAAATGCAAGAACTCTCCGAACAACTGCAGGAACTCTTAGATCATGGCCTAATACGTCCTAGTACCTCCCCCTAGGGAGCCCCAGTCCTCTTCGTGAAAAAGAAAGATGGATCCTTCAGGATGTGCATTGACTACCGCGAACTCAATAAGCTGACCGTCAAGAACCGATACCCTCTCCCTAGAATCGACGATCTATTCGACCAGTTGCAGGGTGCAACTTACTTTTACAAGATCGATCTCCGTTCGGGGTATCACCAGGTTCGAGTCAGTGAACCCGATATTCCAAAAACCGCTTTCCGAACCCGCTACGAGCATTACGAATTTCTCGTTATGCCATTCGGTCTGACCAACGCACGGACAGTGTTCATGGATTTGATGAACAAGGTGCGTAGACCATATCTTGACAAGTTCATGATCGTATTCATAGACGACATCCTCATCTATTCATGGAACAAAAAGGATCACACGAAACACTTGAAACTCATCCTAGAACTCCTTAGAGATCAGAAGTTGTAAGCTAAATTCTCGAAATGTGAATTCTGGCTCCGAGAAGTACACTTCCTTGGACAGGTGATCAACCAGGAGGGAATTCACGTAGACCCAGCCAAGATCGAAGCGATTGAGAAATGGCAAGCCTCAACGACTCCTACGGAAATCCGTCAATTCTTAGGACTGGCTGGCTACTATCGAAGGTTCATTGAGAATTTCTCAAACATCGCTAAGCCTTTAACCAAACTCACTCAGAAAGACACGGATTTCCTTTGGGGAAGGGAACAAGAGGAATCGTTTCAGAAGCTTAAACACAAGTTGTGCCACGCACCGATTCTGTCCCTACCGGAGGGTATAGATAACTTTGTAGTATATTGCGATGCATCTCACCAAGGTCTTGGTTGCGTCCTTATGCAAAAAGACAAGGTCATCGCATATGCATCAAAACAACTGAAGGTACACGAACAGAACTATACCACACACGACTTAGAGCTGGGAGCAGTCGTGTTCGCGTTGAAAATTTGGAGGCATTATTTATACGGCACTAAGTGCACAGTTTTCACGGACCACAAAAGCCTTCAACACATCCTCGATCAGAAAATGCTCAACATGAGGCAACGGAGATGGGTAGAACTACTAAGCGACTACGATTGGAAGATCAAATACCACCCCGGTAAAGCAAACGTAGTAGAAGATGCCCTGAGTCGGAAGGAAAGGGTAAAGCCATCACGGGTTAGAGCATTGGGGATACAAGTTCAGACAAGCCTACAAACACAAATCGCTAGAGCTCAGAGCGAAGCACTGAAACCCGAAAACCTTAAGGACGAAACACTGCATAACCACGAGAAGGAATTCGAGCTCAAACCGGACGGAATCCACTACTTCAAGAACCGAGCGTGGATTCCGAGATCCGAAAGCCTTCGGAAACTGATTCTAGATGAGGGCCACCGTTCCCGATATTCCATCCACCCGGGATCAGACAAGCTGTACAAAGACCTTCGGGAATATTATTGGTGGCCAGACATGAAGAAGGAAATCGCCTTGTATGTAGCTAAGTGTCTGACTTGCTTGAAGGTCAACGCGGAATACTAGAAACCCTCAGGTCTACTGCAACAGACGGAGATTCCCTTATGGAAGTGGGAACAAATCTTAATGGATTTCATAACCAAATTTCCCCGTACGGCAAGGGGGAATGACACGATGTGGGTCATCGTGGACAGCTTAACGAAATCTGCACACTTCTTACCTGTCAGAGAGAACTACTCGATGGAAAAGTTCGCCCAAGTCTACATCAACGAGATCGTCTCTCGTCATGGAACTCCTCTCTCCATAATATCCGACAGGGATAGTCGATTCACGGGACCCGACTAGACCTTAGCACAACCTACCATCCTCAGACCGATGGTCAGAGTGAAAGAACGATTCAAACGCTTGAGGATATGATAAGAGCGTGTGTAGTTGACTTCGGAGGAAGTTT
The DNA here is from genome assembly GCA_910822075.1 of Senecio squalidus. Lineage (NCBI taxonomy): Eukaryota > Viridiplantae > Streptophyta > Magnoliopsida > Asterales > Asteraceae > Senecio > Senecio squalidus. The sequence goes on along the minus strand of CAJVGC010000432.1, from coordinate 26,853,262 downwards.
GGACGCTCACCTACCTTTGGTCGAGTTCTCCTACAATAACAGCTACCATGCTAGCATCAAGTGCGCTCCATTCGAGGCCTTATACGGACGCATGTGTCGGTCACCGGCTAGAAGCCGGCGATCGACAATTAACAGGGCTTGACATCGTCCAGGAATCCATCGACAAAATCACGACCATTCGGGAAAGGCTGAAGACATCCCGAAGCAGGCAGAAGAGCTACGCCGACAACCGAAGGAAACCCCTCGAATTCCAGGTCGGCGATAGAGTGCTCCTCAAGATATCGCCATGTCATGAAACATATAACCTGTTATGTCACAAAACATATAACCTGTTATGTCATGAAAATAAACTGTGAAAATATTAGGTTCTCGATCTTTATCGTGTTAAACGTAAAAATTAAAGTTTTGTGAACAGCGGGATTTAGACAGCGGCTGAAGGTATTCAATCTCCGGACAGTTTAGTCATTTTGCCATTTTCGCGATTTTTGAACGTTTTTGGGTTGGATTTCGACATGCAACAGTTTAATAGTGAAGTATATTCATTTTTGTGACTAAATCTCAGTTTCTTTTTAGATCTTTAACACAAATATGTAGATTTACTCAAAAATCCGTTTTTGTAAGAAAACCGATATAAAAATTCTTAAAAATGAGTTTTTTTTTATGAAATGGATCGTCCATGCAAAGTCATTTTTATATAAAAATAGTAAGGAGTAAGATATCTACCGAAAGAGATGGATGGATTTCGATTTGGAGGAGATTTGAGCTTCAAAAACCGGTAGAAACTTCCTTAAAACCCGATTTAAAGTAACCCCTTTGATTTCCCTTGCTATATGGACGATTTGTGTGGTGAATATATGTGTTTTCTTGTTGTTTTAATGGTGGTATTTCACTGGTTTTCTTAATGATTTTTAGAGATTTTTAGAGAGAAGGGAGAGAGTTTAGAGAGAGATGTGTGTGTTTTTGATTTTGAAAAGAGAAGTGAAAGAATGAGAGAGAGAGGAGTGTAAAGACTGGCCTAGGGACTCCACAATGGCAGTCTTTGGTCCAATCCCGTGTTTAAAAGTTGGGCCAATTGAGTTTCATGCAATTATGAGTCATAAAAAGACTGGCCAGCGTCTTTCAGCCGCCGGCTGAGCATATCCAGCCGCTGTCTGAAATGCTTCAGCCATTGGCTGGATAGCTTTTCCAGCCAAATGTCGTTTTAAGTTTTCGTTTTCGTTAAGTGTTTGTCTAGAGTTTTACGTTAGTTCTAGTTATGAACTTAGTCAAGTTCACAATATAGTTTCTTGGTATTAGGATTTATTGATTCCGACTTTGATTCTGACACAAACACGGTCACGATAAAGTACGACTAAGAATAGCATAGACATAACGAAGACATAATATACGAAAGTCACCTGAATTTTAGACGGTTGTCACATGTTGTGTTTGTGAATATAAGTAATTATTGCTATAAAAATTTTAAGCGGGAAAGGATTTAAAATTTATAGCACGGAAGCGCTGCCCGATTTTTGTTAGAGCTTAACATAACCATTAAAAGTTAAGCATTTTCGTTGACTAACGATCGTATAAACTTAATGAAATATTTATACTTACTCGAGAACTTGTAATGTTTTTAGGATTTCCTTGATTCCGACGCGTTCCGACTACTTCTCACACACGTCTCATCCTTTGCAAACCGTGAGTTACATCCCCACTGTTTCTACTATTTAATACTATTTTTGGGGGAACATGAGAAACTAAATGCTTTTAATACATTATATGCGTATGTTTTCACTTATCATTACAATGATTTCAAATGATTGATTGTTGTCATTAAATGCCACGGGTTGGCATCTCCGTTACTCTTGATAGGAATATAACCAGACTTAAGTGCCTACTATCAGTTTTCAAAATAAGTGCCCGGTTTTCATTTCACACTATTAGCTTGCTTAGCCGTATAGCATTATGGGTATCGATACTTAGGAGATGATCGTTCCTTACTTAGGTCGCAATCTAAGTACATATGCTAGTCAATTTTCTCCTCGTATATAGTGCGGGGAAAGGGGCCATTTCACGGTCGTGTTTAATTCGGTTTAGTGTGAACACTTATAGCCATATTATATCAAGAGGTCCCTATACATTATATAATCAATATTTTCTTATACGCATATCCTTTACCCGTATATAAAGAGATATACGGAGACGAAAACTATATTCTTTACCCGTATATATATATATATATATATAGAGATATACGGTGCCGTAAATTTTTTTAAAGTATTGCTATACTTGTCGAAACCATTTTTAGGTCAAGGACTAGAAAACTGTATCTCACTCACTACTTTTTGTAGTTGTCACTTTTTCTCATTTTTCAGGAAACGCAGTGTAAAGATTGAAGTGCATATCTTTGGACGGGTCAGGCAAGTCACGTGGTTATGAGTCGGGAGAAGACCTTATTAGAAATTTTGGGAATGTTGTTTGAAATCTTTACTTATGAATTTTATTTGTAATGAAACGTTAAATACTTGGTTATCTTGAATTTGTAAACGTTTTAATACTTATTTCAATGACTTGAAACCGTTTGAATCTATTATACCTCGTGTTATGATATCTACTCTCTTCACATCTCGTGTTTCCGCTTTAGTGGGGTGTGACAAAAATAGGTTGGTTTGGGGTTTACCACAAAAAGAATTTACTTGAAATGATCACTGTGTTGCATGTCTAAAGGGTAAACAACATAAATCATCTCATAAAATCAAAGTCACCAACTCTAATTTGTCAAGTTTACAATTACTGCACATGGATCTTTTTGGTCCAACTCATGTTATGAGTCTAGGAAAGAAGTATTACTGTCTGGTTATTACTGATGACTTTATAAGATATACTTGGGTTTTCTTTCTTGGTACTAAGTATGAAACAAGTGATCATCTACGATCTTTCAACACGAATTGAGAACAAGACAGAAAAGAAGGTGAAGATCATCCGCTGTGACAATGGCACTGACTTTAAGAATCAAGAGATGGATGAGTTTTGCACCACCAAAGGAATTGAACGTCAGTATAGTGCTCCTCGCACTCCTCAACAAAATGAAGTGGCAGAACGACGAAACATGACTCTTATAGAAGCAGCACGATCCATGCTTGCAGATTCCAAACTTCCTGTTACCTTCTGGGCAGAAGCAGTTAACAATGCCTGCTACGTCCAGAACAGAGTATTGATTGCCAAATCTCAAACAAAGACCCCTTATGAGCTCTTTTATGAGAGAAAGCCATTCATAATCTTCTTTAAACTATTTGGGTGTCCTTGTACAATCTTAAATACTAAGGAATATCTGGGGAAGTTTGATAGCAAAGTCACTGAAGGTTTCTTCGTCGGATACTCTACCCAGAGCAAGGCATACAGAGTCTACAATATCAAAACCAGAATTGTGGAGGAAAGCACAAATGTGTCATTCAACGAGAAGACTCTGAATGCTACAGGATAAGGACCAGGCTGGTTATTTAATATTGACGAACTAACCAAATCTTTGAATGCTCATTTTATAGGTTCAAGGAACAATGAACCGGGAAGAGGAGTTAATACTGGTCATCCAGTTAATACTGTTGAACCAGATACTACTGGGGAACCAGTTAATATTAGTCAATCAGTTACAACTGGTCAGAAGGTTATTCCTGGTACCTCAGTTAAAACTGGTCATCCAGTTAATACTGGACATTCAAATGTTCCTACTGGTTCTACAGTTAATATGGGTGACCCCGTTTGTACTGATTCCAATGGTAAACCTGGTCCACCACAGTCTTCTATTCCATCAACTCAACAAGATCAGTTCATATACTTTCCATACATCAGCATTGATCCTCCTGGAGTATCTAAGCCCAACACCACTGACGCTGCGAGCACTATGGATTCTCATGCTGATGATGATACTTCGAGTAGTCCAAAGGAAGATGAGATTCCACTTTCAGACGATGATGATCAATATATCAGTCCTACTCCAACATATACTGTTCAAGAAGCAGAGCCTATTTGTGACGTCCCGTCAATTTGAGGTACTTGAATTACCGTCATTATTTATATTTTATTCGCAATTGATTTCGACCCTTGTATTTCGCTTTGTTTTGCTCACGATTTACTGTTACTGAGTATCGGGTTTTACGTATTTGCTAAATTGTCCCTCGAGACGTAATAATATTATTTTATCTAAGTGCCAATTAGTTAGTATCCTCATAATTATAAGTTAGAAGGTTTATGCCAAATTTGTCGGTTATCGTATTCTTTATCCGCGAGTTATCGCACTTTTGCTCTTGTTTACCCCTTTACCGAAATCGTGCGAATCTCGAAATCGAAAGTGAATATATAATATTAAATGAACCTAATATAAAGTAAATCAAAGTGTGAACTTTCCTAAGTTCAACGCAAAAAGAATCGGGAACTTTCGACGAACGAAACTCCTTAACGATCGCGTAAACGAAGAAGCAAGAAGTCTGAATTTTGGTCGGTGCTTAGCACCTACCAAGTAGGTGTGCAGCACCTACCTTGCTGGAAAATATTTTTGTCTTTTTGTGTGAGTCATTTTTGCATGTATTCTTATTGGGCACTTCTCCCAAACGTGTAAGACCTGAAATATGGCAGAGAAAACTCATTTGGGGTGCCTAAACCCACCTCACAACTCATTTCTATCATTACACAAACACACACACAACCCCATTTCTCTCTCATTTTCCATACACTTTTCTTTTGTTTTCTCTCATTTCTCTCTCAACATACAACACATTTCCAGAAACTTTGAGCCATAAATCAACCATTTGAAGAAGGATTAAAGTCTAGAATCATCAAAGGAACAACTTCCTTTTGATCTCCATCAACTTTTGGTAAAGTTTTCTTAAGGTTTCTTTCACTTTTCTTCCATTTTTCTCCATAAATCTTTTTCTTTTGTTGAAGATTCTAACACATGCTATTTTCTTTTGCATTCCAAGCTATTTTCTTCCATATTACTTTTCATTTGGGAAGATCCATCTAGCTTTTCTTGAAGAGAAATCTCTTTGATCTTGGTAAGTAATCTTTTTACCGAAAATCTCTCCTAAAACGTTATTGATCATCTTGCGTGTTAAGATCTAGACTAATGGTGGTTTTATTTTGTGTTTTGGAGCTGTGATTTTCCCATCATCTCACCACCAAAAGTTACTCTCGGGTTCATTTCTCAAGCCTAAAGATCTTGCGGTTGTATTTCGGTAAAATCGACATTTTTCCCATATTCAACTTTTTACATATTTCGTTATTATTTTTCCATATATATTTCGGTTATAGCCTTGAAAATGGTTAGGAATAATATATTAGACCAACACTTGTGAATATTTTGGTTATGGACAAAGATTTGGACTAAAATACATAAAGATGTGATTATTACCGAAATTAACATATTGTATGTATTATTATGTAAAATGGTATATTTATATATATGTAACGCTTGGTAAATATATTTGGAACATAATGTAAGTTGTTAACAGTAAGCGTTTTAACCAAAAAGTCTTTAAACGATCGGATTTCGACAAAACGATAAAATTCAAGATTTGGGAAATGCACTAGGTGCGCAGCACCCCATGCCTGGTGCGGCGCACCGGGCTATTTTTCGTCAAAAATCAGCACGTTGTTGCTTTTGTTGTTTAAACCGTCTTGACGTTTTGTTCCCGTGAATTGTTGTTTCAAAGCCACTGATTTTATGATAAACTTATTTCAAGCTATAAACACTTATATAAACATAATAAAATATATAAAAGTAATATATTTTGACAAAATATCGTCTTTGGACTCAAAGACGCTAACGCAATCTAAAATGCCTTAACACTTATTTAAAATGGACATATTACCTACATTTCAATAAATAAACATTTACTACAAATAGCGATCGTAATCTAAAGCCGTCAACTATTATTCTTGCGATGAAATTTTATAAAGACATTTTACATTATATTTTGATAACTAAAAGTCATTGTAAACTACATTGGTGAAAAGTAAAGACATACAAACTTTCTAAACGTCAAATTAGATTTTCGCGACAACTTCGATTGTCTTTCAAATTATCTACGTTTCAACCTAAACTAGTTGTCTTTAACTTTGCAAAATCAACATTTTTGACATTTGACTTTTATAAGTCAACATCCTTGACATTTGACTTTTATAAGTCAACAATGTTGACATTTGACTTTTCTAAGTCAACTTATTTAACATTTGACTCTTATAAAGTCAACAACTTTAACCTTGGTCAATCTAATAAAACCTTGGCATTCAATATTCCTTTCGAATCGAAGAAATCATTCGTTTCCAACGACATTGTGGACGTGAAAGACCGATATCTTGCCACTCGCTCTTTTTGACGCGGAACATCGTCTCTCGAATACGTCGTCTTGATTTAAATTATTAAAAGTTGGAATATTTTATTAAACTTAATCTTAACCGACAAGGCTAAACCGAACCATACTTATGGAGGTACTGAGACTATATTATTTACTGTTTTAGGGCACTTAGGCGGTGGAATTGTAACTCTTTGATTACTTTACCCGAGATTTGCTGAAGTTGTTTTGTGAGTTATTCGTAGCCCTTGTCTTAAATACTTTTGGGCTGTAAAGCGTATTTTAAAATGATTGTGTATTTTAAACTGTCTGCATAAATGCGGAAACATTACTGATTATCTTGTTTACCCAGTGAATTTGGTCTGCCTTAGTTTTAAGCGTTTAAGCCATGGTGGCTCCCCTCTAATACACTCGTTAAGCTTTTGCCCGTGGTTCATATGTATAGATCTGTCATCTGTATTGGGTTATGTACCTAACCCACATTCCTCTGTAGGCTGCTACTACGAGCGGATGTTATGACCGTAATATTAAACTGTATGATTAAACTGTTTGCCTTTGGTTTAACGCACCTTAGGATAGGGGATTAAACTGATTGGTTCAGGATCGAGATGTATGACTACTTAGGCATAGTACCTTTCACTTTTGGATGAATACAAGATATATGATTTTAAACTTACTGGTTTGCTGAAATTTATCGATGGGTCACTTTTTATTTAAAATTGCGAATAATTCACCAACATGTTGTTGATGTCGTTTTAACGCTTTGCAGGAAATTAAGGATTTCCGTGGATCATGCCATAGTTGTTTTTGGATCGCTTGCTTTTGTGGAATTTGAATTTATCTTGTTTATGTAATTTCCATGACGATCCATTTGTTGATTTCTTTTGAAGTTGTATTGTATTCGGCGTCTTACCGCCCTTGACTTTTGATGTATTTTTAACATTTGGCATGATCTATTTAATTTGATGATTTGTTTATCGGTTATATTGTTGAAATCTTGACTTTGATATTATAACTGGAACGCTCCGTGTTTCCGCTTCCAAGCGGGGTGTGACAGAAGTTGGTATCAGAGCCAAAGGTTATAGCGAACCGAGTGATTTTAATTGAGTAAATCACTTGGACTATGACCATAGGCTTTTTGAATCGATTTTCTCTGATTGCAATGTGTGCACTATTTTCATACGTGTTTATTTCGCGTTGTTTTGTGGGGTTTGGCCTTGTTTTTGCACACATTTGCTGATCGATTTCTCTTTCCTTTTTATTTTAGGACGATGGCGCCTAAGAGGAGAGTTGCGACACGAAGTTCTGCTAGGCGTGCTACTGCGAACGCGAGGGCTAATACCGCGAATCAGAATGCGAGAGCGAATACGTCTAATGCGAGAAGGAACAATGTGGAGAATGATACGAATCCTGACATGGCTCAGATGATTGCTCAGCAGTTAGCGGCGATGATGCCCGAGCTTGTAGCTCAACTTCGTGAGGGCACCGCCCAAGGTAATGGTTCGGGTTCTGGAAACCCTGAGCCGGTTGTTAATAATGAGGGTCCTGAGCCGATTGTTAATAATGAGGGTCCCGAAGTCGTGATTACTGGATCAGGTAGAGCAGAGGGCTCAGCTCGACGCGCTGGTTGCACGCTGAAGACTTTCATGAGCTGTAAGGCCCCAGAGTACCGAGGCAATGAGGGAGCGACTGGAACGCTCCAGTGGATGGAAAAGCTGGAATCTATCTTCGATGCTATTGACTGTGCGGACAAAGATCGAGTCCGATTTGCTGCGTTTGTATTTCAGGGAACGGCTCTAACCTGGTGGAACTCGGTCGTGAATGTGCGAGGCCGAGCGGAGATTAACACCATGACTTGGGAACAACTGAAGGAGCTGATGATCATTGAGTATGTACCTGAATCCGAGATTCAGAAGTTGGAAGATGAATTGTGGAACTTGACCATGGTTGGGTCAGACATCCAGGGGTACACAACGCGTTTTCACGCTTTGTCTCAACTAGTTCCCCACTTGGTCCGACCGGAGCTTAAGCGTATCGGTCGCTACACTCACGGATTACCCCCAGCAATCCGTAAGAGTGTCCTATCCAGCAAACCGAGCACATTTCAGAGCGCAGTGGAAATTGCGATCACTTTGACTCAGAATGCGGTCCGGGATGGTGAGCTACCCCCGATGATTGTTAAGCAAAACTCCGGAGGGAAACGGAGTGGTGGAAACCGCAATGAGGATTCAAGGAAAAGGTTTAGGAGGAATGACGAAGTTGCAAAATCTTATGCTGCTGTGGCAACGGGTACCCAGAGTAAATACCCGAAGTGTGAACGGTGTGGAAGGCACCACACCAAAGAGTTGCTTGTTGGGTATGTGGTAGGTGCAAGAAGTTAGGGCACACCGAAAATTTCTGTAAGACCCGAAGGGCAACTGCTATGAATGTGGATCCCCGAGCATCGTAGGGACAAGTGTCCTAAGTTAGCTGCAGCTGGTAATGCTCCTCGTGGTAGAGCGTTGTTGTGGGAGCCAAGAGGCTCAGCAGGACCCACACGTTGTTACAGGTACGTTTCTTGTTGTGGTCGACCTGCATTTATCTTATTTGATTCTGGTGCGGATAGAAGTTTATATCTGATGAGTTTAGGACTATGATTGCCTCTAAGTCTATACCTTAGTACTTTCGTTGAGATAGAAATTGCTGATGGCGAGTTTTTGCATGCGACTGAGTTACTTTCCGACTGTAGTGTTAGTTTCGAACGACCACATCTTTTCTCGATTAGGTTAGGTAGTTTCGACGTAATTATCGGCATGGATTGGTTAGAGACGCATCGTGCAGAGATCGTATGCTTCGAGAAGATTATCCCATTCCGTTACAGCATGGAGAGCCGCTATTAGTCCAAGGGAATAAGGCAGGGAAGCGTCTTAAGATCGTCTCGTGTATGGAAATCCGGAGTACATCAATCGGGACTGTTCACTCTTTCTTGCACATCTTGTGAGAAGGATAACACTGAGAAGCTGGAAGAGAAGCCAGTAGTGTGTGATTTTCCCCGACGTGTTCCCAGAGGCTTTACCTGGTTTTACCGCCTAGACGTGAGTAAGTGTAGGATCGACTTAGTTCCCGAGCACGCCAGTGGCAAAGCTCCTTATCGGTTAGCACCTTCGGAGATGTTAGAACTTTCTAAGCAGATCCAGGAGTTAGTGGATAAAGGGCTCATTAGACCGAGTTTCTCTCCGTGGGGCGCGCCGGTACTCTTTGTAAAGAAGAAGGATGGTAGATTACCGCGAGCTGAATAAGCTGACAGTGAAGAACCGCTACCCTTTACCATCGTAAGATGATTTTTCGCGATCAACTTCAAGTTCATGTTTCTTTTCC
>CAJVGC010000432.1:26815377-26843473 GCA_910822075.1 Senecio squalidus | reverse complement strand
AATAGAGAAGTTGTCTTGTATATTGATGAGATCGTGCCAGGCATGGAATTCCTGTATCTGTATTTCGTATCGCGACGCCCATTTTACTTCGAGATTCTGGCAGACGCGTACAGCGAGCTTTAGGCACGAGATTAGATATGAGTACGGCTTATCACCCTCAGACCGTGGACAGAGTGAGCGCACGATTCAGACGTTGAGGCTATGCTACGCGGGTGGTTTTAGATTTTGGCGGAGTTGGGATGACATTTACCGTTGTCGAGTTTTCGTACAACAATAGTTAGCACTCCAGTATTAATTGCGCGCCTTGCTCTTTACGGCCGTAAGTGTAGGTCTCCACTCTGTTGGGCTGAGATTGGTGATAGTCAGATTACGGGTCCCGAGTTGATCCAGGAGACACTGATAGATCTTTAGGATTAAGGATCGTCTAGTAGCCGCGAGAGATCGCCAGAAGAAGTACGCGGATTTACGTCGTAGCCTTGGAATTCAAGGTCGGCGATGGTATTGTTGAAGGTTTCTCCTTTAAGGGTGTGTTTTCGTTTTGAGAAGCGCAGCAGCTAAGTCCACGTTTTACGGGTCCTTTTAAGATTTTGTCTCGTGTTGGACAGTAGCTTACCGTATTGAGTTCCACCTGAGTTGAGCGGTTTGCATAATGTATTCCATGTATCGCATCTCAGAAGTGTCTTGCTGATGAGTCGTTGATTGTACCTTTGGAGAAACTCCGTTTAGATGAATCGCTTCATCTAATAGAGGAGCCGGTGGAGATCGTTGATCGAGAGGTCAAGCGTTTACGGCGGAGTCGGATACCTATTGTTAAGGTCCGATGGAACTCTAAGTTAGGAGCTGAGTTTACGTGGGAACTGGAGGACGAAATGCAGCGGAAATTTCCCCATCTATTTTCTTCTAGCGATGCTCATTAGTAATTTCGAGGATGAAATTCTTTTAACTGGGGGAGGCTGTGACGTCCCGTCAATTTGAGGTACTTGAATTACCGTCATTATTTATATTTTATTCGCAATTGATTTCGACCCTTGTATTTCGCTTTGTTTTGCTCACGATTTACTGTTACTGAGTATCGGGTTTTACGTATTTGCTAAATTGTCCCTCGAGACGTAATAATATTATTTTATCTAAGTGCCAATTAGTTAGTATCCTCATAATTATAAGTTAGAAGGTTTATGCCAAATTTGTCGGTTATCGTATTCTTTATCCGCGAGGTAACGCACTTTTGCTCTTGTTTACCCCTTTACCGAAATCGTGCGAATCTCGAAATCGAAAGTGAATATATAATATTAAATGAACCTAATATAATCCTAAGTTCAACGCAAAAAGAATCGGGAACTTTCGACGAACGAAACTCCTTAACGACCGCGTAAACGAAAAAGCAAGAAGTCTGAATTTTGGTCGGTGCTTAGCACCTACCAAGTAGGTGCGCATCACCTACCTTGCTGGACAATATTTTTGTCTTTTTGTGTGAGTCATTTTGCATGTATTCTTATTGGGCACTTCTCCCAAACGTGTAAGACCTGAAATATGGCAGAGAAACTCATTGGGGTGCCTAAACCCACCTCACAACTCATTTCTATCATTACACAAACACACACACAACCCCATTTCTCTCTCATTTTCCATACACTTTTCTTTTGTTTCTCTCATTTCTCTCTCAACATACAACACATTTCCAGAAACTTTGAGCCATAAATCAACCATTTGAAGAAGGATTAAGTCTAGAATCATCAAAGGAACAACTTCGTTTTGATCTCCATCAACTTTTGGTAAAGTTTTCTTAAGGTTTCTTTCTACTTTTCTTCCTTCCATAAATCTTCTTCTTTTGTTGAAGATTCTAACACATGCTATTTTCTTTTGCATTCCAAGCTATTTTCTTCCATATTACTTTTCATTTGGGAAGATCCATCTAGCTTTTCTTGAGAGAAATCTCTTTGATCTTGGTAAGTAATCTTTTTACCGAAAATCTCTCCTAAAACGTTATTGATCATCTTGCATGTTAAGATCTAGACTAATGGTGGTTTTATTTTGTGTTTTGGAGCTGTGATTTTCCCCATCATCTCACCACCAAAAGTTACTCTCGGGTTTCATTTCTCAAGCTAAAGATCTTGCGGTTGTATTTCGGTAAAATCGACATTTTTCCCATATTCAACTTTTTACATATTTCGTTATTATTTTTCCATATTATATTTCGGTTATAGCCTTGAAAATGGTTAGGAATAATATATTAGACAACACTTGTGAATATTTTGGTTATGGACAAAGATTTGGACTAAAATACATAAAGATGTGATTATTACCGAAATTTGTATGTATTATTATGTAAAATGGTATATTTATATATATGTAACGCTTGGTAAATATATTTGGAACATAATGTAAGTTGTTAACAGTAAGCGTTTTAACCAAAAAGTCTTTAAACGATCGGATTTCGACAAAACGATAAAATTCAAGATTTGGGAAATGCACTAGGTGCGCAGCACCCCATGCCTGGTGCGGCGCACCGGGCTATTTTTCGTCAAAAATCAGCACGTTGTTGCTTTTGTTGTTTAAACCGTCTTGACGTTTGTTCCCGTGATTGTTGTTTCAAAGCCACTGATTTTATGATAAACTTATTTCAAGCTATAACACTTATATAAACATAATAAAATATATAAAAGTAATATATTTTGACAAAATATCGTCTTTGGACTCAAAGACGCTAACGCAATCTAAAATGCCTTAATACTTATTTAAATGGACATATTACCTACATTTCAATAAATAAACATTTACTACAAATAGCGATCGTAATCTAAAGCCGTCAACAACTATTATTCTTGCGATGAAATTTTATAAAGACATTTTACATTATATTTTGATAACTAAAAGTCATTGTAAACTACATTGGTGAAAGCTAAAGACATACAAACTTTCTAAACGTCAAATTAGATTTTCGCGACAACTTCGATTGTCTTTCAAATTATCTACGTTTCAACCTAAACTAGTTGTCTTTAACTTTGCAAAATCAACATTTTTGACATTTGACTTTTATAAGTCAACATCCTTGACATTTGACTTTTATAAGTCAACAATGTGACATTTGACTTTCTAAGTCAACTTATTTAACATTTGACTCTTATAAAGTCAACAACTTTAACCTTGGTCAATCTAATAAAACCTTGGCATTCAATATTCCTTTCGAATCGAAGAAATCATTCGTTCCAACGACATTGTGGACGTGAAAGACCGATATCTTGCCACTACCGCTCTTTTTGACGCGGAACATCGTCTCTCGAATACGTCGTCTTGATTTAAATTATTAAAAGGAATATTTTATTAAACTTAATCTTAACCGACAAGGCTAAACCGAACCATACTTAGAGGTACTGAGACTATATTATTTACTGTTTTAGGGAACTTAGGCGGTGGAATTGTAACTCTTTGATTACTTTACCCGAGATTTGCTGAAGTTGTTTTGTGAGTTATTCGTAGCCCTTGTCTTAAATACTTTTGGGCTGTAAAGCGTATTTTAAAATGATTGTGTATTTTAAACTGTCTGCATAATGCGGAAACATTACTGATTATCTTGTTTACCCAGTGAATTTGGTCTGCCTAGTTTTAAGCGTTTAAGCCATGGTGGCTCCCCTCTAATACACTCGTTAAGCTTTTGCCCGTGGTTCATATGTATAGATCTGTCATCTGTATTGGGTTATGTACCTAACCCACATTCCTCTGTAGGCTGCTACTACGAGCGGATGTTATGACCGTAATATTAAACTGTATGATTAAACTGTTTGCCTTTGGTTTAACGCACCTTAGGATAGGGATTAAACTGATTGGTTCAGGATCGAGATGTATGACTACTTAGGCATAGTACCTTTCACTTTTGGATGAATACAAGATATATGATTTTAAACTTACTGGTTTGCTGAAATTTATCGATGGGTCACTTTTTATTTAAAATTGCGAATAATTCACCAACATGTTGTTGATGTCGTTTTAACGCTTTGCAGGAAATTAAGGATTTCCGTGGATCATGCCATAGTTGTTTTTGGATCGCTTGCTTTTGTGGAATTTGAATTTATCTTGTTTATGTAATTTCCATGACGATCCATTTGTTGATTTCTTTTGAAGTTGTATTGTATTCGGCGTCTTACCGCCCTTGACTTTTGATGTATTTTTAACATTTGGCATGATCTATTTAATTTGATGATTTGTTTATCGGTTATATTGTTGAAATCTTGACTTTGATATTATAACTGGAACGCTCCGTGTTTCCGCTTCCAAGCGGGGTGTGACACTATTCCTTCTCCACACTCTATTTCCCATGATCTTCCTGAGCAAAACGATTCAAACTTGGAAGAGGAGATTTCAGAAGATCCGTTTTCAAACACAGAGAACTAACAAGAATCATCCATTGGATCAAATCATTGGGGATGTTCACTCCACAGTCAAAACAAGAAAACAGCTTCACCAAAGTTTCAATGAATGTATGTTTGTTTGTTTCCTTTCGCAATTAATTACAAAGAAGATCGAGCAAGCTATCAGGGATCCTAGCTGGGTCGAGGCAATGCAGGAGGAGTTACTACAGTTCAAGTTACAAGCTGTTTGGACACTTGTAGTACTCCCAAGTGGGAAAAGAGTGATTGGTACCAAGTGGATCTTCAAGAACAAAAAAGATGAACGGGGAATAGTAATCAAGAACAAAGCACGGTTGGTCGCACAAGGTTACACACAGGACGAAGGAGTTGACTATGATGAGGTTTTTGCTCCACTAGCTAGAATTGAAGCTATTCGAATTTTCTTGGCGTTTGCTTCTTTCAAGGGATTTAAAGTATATCAAATGGACGTCAAGAGTGCCTTCCTGTATGGTAAAGTAGAAGAGGAGGTTTATGTTTGTCAACCTCCAGGTTTTGAGGATCCTGAACACCCTCACATGGTATACAGATTGGATAAAGCTTTATATGGTCTCCATCAAGCTCCTCGAGCTTGGTATGATACTCTATCTGTGTATCTTCTTAATCGCAAGTTCAAGAGGGGTGAAATTGACAAAACCTTATTCATCAATACGGTTGGGAGTGATATTATGCTTGTTCAAATCTATGTCGACGACATTATCTTTGGATCTACTAATGACACGTTGTGTAGAGAATTTGAACAGATCATGCATAAGAAATTCAAGATGAGTTCTATGGGAGAACTGACTTTCTTCCTCGGTTTACAAGTGAAGCAGAGTCCTACTGGTATCTTCATTCATATGTCAAAGACATTCTTGAGAAATTTGGCTTTTAGGATGCCAAACATGCCAGTACACGAGTTGAAACTCACAAACATCTTGAGGCCGATTATGAGGGGGAGGATTTTGATGAGCATCTCTACAGGTCAATGATTGGATCATTGATGTATTTAACTGCGTCTCGTCCAGACATCATGTACAGCGTGTGTGTGTGTGTGCACGTTATCAGACTCGTCCCAAGATCTCACATTTGACTGCAGTAAAGAGCCAAATCTGGGTTTGTGGTACCCGAGAGATTCTCCTTTTGAACTCATTTCTTACACTGTGACAACCGTCAAAGATTCAGGAGAATTCCGTATTCTTTATCTCCGAGATAATCTATTATTGCTCCTACTTATACTTTTACCGTAAACGTGTGCGTCTCGGAATCGAAATTGGAATCAATAAATGAATCCTAATACCAAGAAAACACATAATGAACTTGCCTAAGTTCATTGCATAACAATCGGGAACTTTCAACGAATGAAAATGCTTAACGATAACAAAAACGAAAAACGGAAAAGGCTGAAAACAGCCTGGTGCGCAGCCCTAAGTACTAGGGGCGGCGCCCTAGGCTGCAGACTCATTTTTTATTTATTTTGATGACTCATATTTGCATGAGAACTCATTGGACCATTTGCGCAAACGACATAGGACCTCCCCTAAGTCCAGATTGCAGTCCAACAACCCCTTTTTATCACTCTAACTCCCTTTCTTTTTCTCATAACTCACAAACACAAACACACATTAGAAAACACACACTAACTCTCTCTCTCAAACCTTCAACTTCCAACCGCTATTTGCAGAAGACAACACCTCATAACCACCATCAAAATCGTCCTAATAATCAAGGGAAGCAAGGAGTGTTCTTTCATTTGGTTGCATAAACCTTTTTTCATAAATTTGAAGCTAAAATCACCAACAAATCATCATCAAACCATTTCTCTCCGGTAAAACTCTTTTATTTACTGTCTTTACACAAATAATCAATTGCATGTACGATCCATCCCTTGAAAACATGTTTTTATATAGTTTTATAACGATTTACATACAAAAACGAGTTTTTATAAGTCTTTTTACATGGATCCTTGTTATTATGGTTAAAAAGCTTAAATCACTTGTTGTTTAAAAGTATTTTGATGTTTTGACCATTGCATGTTAAGATCCACCATTAAAATAACCATTTTCTCAACAAAAACGAGTTTTGTAAAAACTTAGACAGCAAGGGCGACGCCCCTGCCCTTTAGGGCGGGGCACCGTGCTTCTGACCGTTTCCAAAAATCGTTTTAAATCGTTAATAATCGTCACCTTGAACTTATATACTTAGAATCTGAATAAACGAAGCTGTAATGAACAAAAACTTGTGTTTAAGGTGACTAATTTGACTTATAAACATTATGTTGTGTTTTGGGAATATAAGTGAATATTGTTATAAAAATTGTAAGCGGGAAAGTGTTGAAAATTTGGAGTTAAAATTTATAGCGCGGAAGCGCTGCCCGATTTTCGTTAGAACATAATATAACCTTCAAAACTTAAGAATTTTCGTTGACTAACGATTGTATAAACTTATTAAACTATAATACTTACTCAAAAACTTGGTATGTTCTAGGGTTCCTTCGATTCCGACGAGTTCCGAATTCTTTTACGCACACGTTTATTCTTCGCAATCCGTGAGTTACATCCCCACTCTTTTACTGTTTTTATACAATTTTTTTGGGGAAGCATGAGAACGAAACGATTTATGAACTTATGAACTGTTTTATGAACTTATGGACTGTTTTATGAACCTGCGAACCGCTTATGAACTTATATGCGTTTACTTACTTAACCAACCATTTTACATGCCTATTGGCGTATGTCTTTTACCCGCCACGAGAACGGCATCATTATTGACTCTTGATAGGAACATAGTACGGTCAGACCTTTAGTGTGAACACTTATAGTCATATTATATCAAGAGGTCCCTATGCTTTATGCAATCAATATTTTCTTTATACGCATATCTTTTACCCGTATATATAGAGATATACGGAGGCAAAAAACCATATTCTTTACCCGTATATATAGAGATATACGGAGGCGCGCATTATATTCTTTACCCGTATATATATATAGAGATATACGGTGTCGTAAACATTTTTTTTAAGTATGGCTATACTTGTCGAAACCATTTTTAGTCGAGGGCTAGAAAACTGTAACTCACTCACTACTTTTTGTAGTTAACACTTTTTCTCATGTTTCAGGAAATTCAATGTAAGGACATGAAGTGCATTCTTTTGGGAGGGTCAGGCAAGTCACGTGGTTATGAATCGGGAGAAGACCTTAATTATTACTACTTTGGAACCTATCTTTTATGTATTTTGATTGTGATGTAAACTCTTAAAATACTTGGTTATTTTCGAACTTGTAAACACTTTTATATATGAACTAATGACTTGAAAATCGTTTGTGTTTTATTATACCTCGTGTTATGATATCGACGCTCTTCACACCTCGTGTTTCCGCTTTAGCGCGGTGTGACATACACAGACATCGATTATGAAGGAGAAAACCTGGACAGGAAGTCAACGTCAGGAGGATTTAAATTCTTTGGATCACGCTTAATCTTCTGGCAATGCAAGATACAGACAAATGTGTCCACATCTTCAACAGAAGCAGAATATGTTGCTGCATCAAGCTGTTGTGCTCAAGTGCTCGGGATTCAAAATCAAATTATGGACTATGGTATCTGTTTCTTACACACTCCTATTTTCATTGATAATAAGAGTACCATAAGTATAGTCAATAAAGTATTTATACTGATGGTTACTACTGGTAAAGTTTATACTGGTAAACATTCTACTGGTTAATAGTTATTTATCAGTTTCTACTGCTAAATATCTATTAAACAGTTTATACTGGTAAACATTTATTAAACAATTACCACTGATGCTTTCTACTGGTAGCCGTTACTACTGCCAGTTATTATAATTTTGGCAGGAAGTTTCTACTGCTAGTAGAGAGGTGGTTATTTTGTTTTGTGTGCAGGGGCAAAATTAATATAAATAAAGGAGCCCAATGAAATATTTAATTCCATTCAAATTGAAATTTTGCTCTTCTCACCCAAAACCCTCTGTTGAAGGAAACCTATTTCGAAAGAAACCCTCTCGTCTTCCGCAAACCCGAAATCGATCAATTTCAACTCAAAATCATTCACTAAATCAATGGCGGAACATGAAGAACTTGCTTTTGGTGCATCTCACAACATCGTCGCTGACCTAACCCTTCATAAAGAGGCAGCAGATTTTCATCAAATCATCAAATTCCTTCGAAAATCCTTCATTCGTTATGCTTTAACGGTGAACCTAGAGGTTCATGAAAAGCACATCCGTGAGTTTCGGAACACAACCACTCTTGAAAACATTAATGATCAAGAAAGCATCAAAGCTGTGATTGAAAAAAAGGAAGTGATCGTTACAGAGCCAACATTAGATCTCATCTTGAACTTAAAGATGCCTCAGGTATTACTTCTATTCCAAACGATGAGCTTTTTGCCATTTTTGAAAGAATGGGGTATGAGGGAAGCCTAACTAAATTCACTTTTCAAAAGGCGCTTCTCTCTCCCCAATGGAGATACCTGGTACACGTTTACAACAATGTATTTCCAAAAAGAGATACACCTGGCGTGTTTAGCTACAGGAAGGGTGTACAGCTTTTCCAACATGATATTTTCAGACCTTAAGTGGAATCTTGCTCACGTGGAAAACAAATTTCTAATGTATCCACGATTTTTGCAAGTCATTTTTAATAAAGAGCTAGATAACCTATCCGCTGAGGGTGAAGTTCTCCTCATGGATTCATATTCCAAGAAAACTTTTTCAAATATGAGGAGAACTGTAAATAAATTTTCTGGGAAGGTGACACCACTATTCTCTACAATGGTGAGTGTCCCTGTTACAATTGGTGAAGGTCCAAGTAACCCACTTGAGTCCCAACCCACACCACCTGTTTCATCATCTAAACCTGCTACTGAAACCCAAAAGAGTGCCTCTAGTGCACCACCCCCAACAACATAGAGTACACCTCAGAAGGAGTACTCCCCCAAGGCCAAGAGGGGTCCTTCACCTCTTGGACCTAAACCTAAAATTGTCAAACCAGTTTCAAAATCGGCTAAGAAGGTGGTCCAAAAGGAGGGGGGAGACCATGTCGAAAGGGCTCATACTACTGATGCATCACCTCGTGGTGCTCAGGACAGCAAGAAAGTCAATAAGACCCAATCGATGGCAACTCTTAATGAGGATGTTTCTTCGGAATCATTCTCAAGAGGTCCTACGCACCAAGAGACTAAGGGGGAGGGTGATGCTTCTGCTAGGCACGAGGTACGCTCTAAATCATCCAAGGATTTGCCCAGTGTTGGTACTCACCAGAAGGGTGGTGAGGATAGATTTCACTATACTAATCTTGAATTGATGGAAATGTGCCAGAAGTTCATTTTAAAGGTGGATGGTCAGGAGGAGGAGATCAAGAGACTAAAGAAATTAGTGTCTCGTTTGGTGAAGGAGGTCAAACTGTGCCGAATTATGATAAAGAAACCTGTCAAGATGGGAAAGAAGACTGGTAAGAAAGGGGGAAAGAAGGGTGGAGGAAAGCCAAAAATGCCCACTCCTTCTGTTTCAAGCTTAAGCTCTAGCTCCTCAGGCAAGCATGATGAGAATGCTGCCAATAAGGGGGAGAAAATTGAAGAAAAGACTGTTGATAAGGAGATTCAGAAAGAGGAGGAACAGCAAGCTGAAAAAGAGGTTCCTATTTTTGAAAACATTGAAATGGAGGTAAAAAAGGAAGAAGAAGAGGTGGTTGTTACAAAGGGGGAAAGGGTAGTCACTGATGCAGACTTTGAATGGTCTGATCATGAAGATGAAAATGAAATTAAAACAGTGACTGATGACAAGGAGGAAGGTAAAGGAAACAAGCAATCTGAGCAACCAGATAAACGATCTGGCCCATATGTCCCTTATTCAGGCTTCCCAAAGTCCACTGAATGGATAGCTGAAGATAAAGAATTGCATGATGTAATAATGAACATGGGAGAGATTGAAGCTGAAATCAAACAAGTAAGGGAGCGTGTGTATGAAATCTTGAAAGGATCTGCTAAATCTGAGAAGGAAGAAAAGCAAGAAGAGGTTGAGAAAGAACAAGAGAAGGAAATTATAACTGAACCACCAGTTAGTACTGCTGAGGAGCCACCAGTTACTATTGGTGAGGAGCCACCAGTTAATACTGGTGACAAAGAAGATCAAATTCCTACTGGTGAACCACCAGTTAAAACTGGTGAATCTGAAGCTGATGTTACTACTGGTACTCCACCAGTAGTTGCCCTAATTGAAGATGATGCAACGTTAGCTTCAGAGCTTGAGAAGATGAAAGAGGAGAAAGCCAAGCAAGAACGGGAGAAAGTTGAGGCTATGAGAAAGGAAACAGATTGCGGCTGCTGTAGCTCGTCAAAGAAAAGCAGTTGGTGATAAGCCTAAGGAGAAACCAATTACCTTTACTACTGGTGGATCTACAGGTACTACTGGAGAAACTACTGAGCCAATCATTCCTCCACCTATTCAGCAAAGACCCATTGGATTCATCACTACCAAGAAAGGAGTACAAAAGGTGTTTCTTGATGATGATCTAGAACATAGAAGCAACGGAAAGGGTAAGCTGATAGAGAAATAAAAGAAAGAACTGGAGGAGGAAGAACAAGAAAAGAAAAGTAAGCTGGCTGAAGAAAGAGATGAGAAGATAAGGCTGATGGAGCTAGAGAGAGAAGAACAAGAAAAAGCTCAAGCCGAAAAGGAAAGGTTAAGGAAGATTGAGCAAGAAGATAAAATTGCTGCTCAAAAGATGGCTGATGAGCAGATACAAGACGAATTGAAACGAAAAGCTCAAGGGAAGGACGATGCAGAGCTTGCACAGAAGATGCTAGAAAGAGATGAAATCTTGCTGCAAAAGCAAAAGAAAGCTGAGGAGAGAAGCTAAAACACTGTCAAACGAAACAAAAGGAGGGCTGAGGATAAAAATAAATACACAGACTTCCTTAAGTCTACTTGTGACAATCCGTCTTTTTGAAGTATTTTTCATTACCGATATTTATTCTTTTATTCGCAATTATTTCGACCCTTGCATTTCGCTTTATATTTACTCACGTTTTGTACATTTGAGTCGGGTTTTATATGTTTTGTTACTTCGTCTCTCGAGACGTAAACTTTATAATCGTCTAAGTGCCAAATAGTTAGTATTCTCGTATTATTAAAGTAGGGTTTACGCCGTAATCGTCGGTTAAGAAAATTATATTTCGAAATTTCATTACAAAGTTAGTCCTCTAACTTAATGTATTACAAAGTTAGTCCTTTAACGAAGAACTAACGGAATCTGTTACAAATCTAATCCTTTAACGACGACTTAACGGAAATAACTATTTTTGGCCCCGGTGCGCAGCACCAGGCCAAATTCAGCTTATTTCCAAAACGACTTTTTGGGTCAAAATCTTGAGATTCCACACCTTTTAGCAAGTGAAGTCTTCTGCAAAATCCCCTATCTGGGTGTGTTTGATCCCATTGTGGATCTCTAAATGTGTTTAGACCCTCTCTCATTCCAAAAATGCAAACTTTACATCAAACATTTTACCACTTTTCATCACACAATTCCACTTTACACTTGACTCCTTTTCTCTCAAACTTTACAGAGAATTGAGGGCATTTTCACAAGTGTTTTGAAGAGGAATTCAAGTTAAGAAGTTTACAACTTCATCACTCAAGAGTTCCTTCACAAAACCATCAATTTCGGTAAGGTTTCTTTATTAAATTCCTTCACTTTTCTCTCTTTTTCTCCCATTCTTGGTTGAGATTTCTAACATAATATTATTTCTTGTATCTTACAAGCTTCATACTTCCATTTCCATCTTGAAGTCGAGGAGTTTCGGTGATTTCTTTGGAGAACCGTCATTTTTGGTTTTGGTATGTAAACTCTCCGAAATCTCCCTACTTATCTCTTTTTTTTTGGAAACCTCTAACATATCTTTTATTCATGTGTAAATGGAAGCCCTCTTATTCCCAACCTTTGCTTTTGAAGTTTGGCTACCATCTCGGAGAAACCTTCAAACTTTTAGCTGTGGTAAGTAACTTCTCCGAAAATATCTTTAACTTTCTTTCATTTTAAGAACCCTTACTAATGGTGGATGTTTTTGTGTTTGGAGCCGGTTATCTCCTCACCACCACCACCGAAGTCTTCTTTCTCCGGGTTCATACATTTCTCATGTTTGTAGAATTCTTGCGGGTGAAATCGGTAAATTCGTTATTATTCCTAATCTATCTCTTTTTCATTATTATCTTTCTTAGTCTTTTCGGTTTAAGCCTTGAAAAATGGTTAGGTTAATATATTAGACCAACACTTATTAATTTTGGAGATTTGGACTTAAATATGTTAAAATGTGAATTTAACCGAAATTAACATATTTACTATATTAGTATGTAAAACTACTCACATACATATATATAAAGCTTGGTAAAGGTTATTTGAACTTAATTTAACTTTCGGACAGTTTACCTTTTTACCATAAAACGTCAAATGAATCAGATTTCGGCTAAACATAAATTTTATAAAACTGGAAATAGTCCAGTGCGCAGCACCAAAACTTGGTGCGCAGCACCGGGGGTCTGTTCCTCGAAAAATCGTTTTTTTTCACTATTCTGTTGCGACGCATTTGCTTTGTGGTGCGTCGCAGCCAAACCCCAGATCGCGTTTATTCAATTTTAACAACTCTAAACACTTATATAAGTAAACTAATACATATAAAAGTATTATATAATGTTAAAACAACGTCTTTGGACTCAAAGACGTCACCGCTATCATAAACGTTACAAAAATCATTCAAAACGAACGATTTCTTATCTTTTTACGACAAAATCGTATAAAACCGTTTTAAATCACTTTACTCCACTATTTTTGAAATAAAAAGGATTTTTAACTCTCAAATTGTCAAAGTTTGACTTCTCCAATGACTTTGACTTTCCTTCAAAATTGTTGACTTTGACTTTGACCAAGTCAACATCTTTAAACTTTGACTTTCCTTTAAAATTGTTGACTTTGACCAAGTCAACATCTTTGACTTTGACCAAGTCAACATTTTGACCTTGACTTTGGCCGATCTCAATAAAACTTTGGTAACAGTATTCCTTTCAACCGATATTCCTTGTAGTCATTCTCCGGCTCGGAATATTATTCCTTTCTAATAGTCAATTACGACGTGAATTATCGATATCTTCCTATCGTCCTTATCGGCGCGGAACATCGTCACCTTGATCCGTCATCACGACTCGACTTGGAAATCATTGGAATATTTTAATAAAATCTTAAATAATAAACTTAACCGACAAGGCTAAACCGTACTGTATTTATAGAGATACTTAGACTATGTTGTATTGATTTAGGGCACTTAGGCGGCGGAGTAATTGCTCCATATTGATTATTTACCTGATACTTGCCGAGCTTATCTAGTGAGTTATTCGTAGCCCTATTCTTTTACTATTTTTGGGCTGGAAAGCGTATTTTAAATTGTCACATGAATGTATATCTTGTTTACCTAGTGGATTAGTATCACCTCAAATTAGATGTTCATTAGGCTTGGGTAAGCCCCCCTTATACACTTGTTAAGCTTTATGCCCACAGTTTACATATATATAGATCTATATTGGGTTTGACCTAACCCTCATTGCTCGATAGGCCGTACCTATGAGTGGATGTTATGGCCGTTTGTTATTGTTGCCTTTGGTTTGACATCGCCTTAGGTTAGGGGATTCGGTGTGGTCAGGTTCAGTGTATGATTAATCTAGGTATTATACTCGCACTTTGGTTATAAATCAAGATATGCTATATTGAGACTTGTCATGTTTATTAAATCTTTTATTGGGTCAACTTTTACTTAATTATTGCGAATAATTCACCAACATGTGTTGATGTCGTTTTTAACGCTTTTTCAGGAGTTTGAGGATTTGTTTGATCATGCCATGCTTATTGTGGGATCATTTATTTTATGTATTTGGAATTCATTATGTTGATGTAATTCCTTTATGATCCACTTTATGACATTGATTTGTATTTGTATTTGACGATTGGTTCACATTTGACTTTGTATTGTATTTGATAAACCTTTGGCATGATTAATATATTTCGATGTTTTGTTTATGGTTGTAATGTTGTAATCCTTGACTCTTGATATCTTTAACTGGAACACCTCGTGTTTCCGCTTTGAGCGGGGTGTGACACTACTGGAAAATACAGTGGTAAGCAACTTGGTCCAATGAAGCTTGACAATGTTTTGTATTTGTACATCAAGGAGAAGAGGATATTGAAAGCTACTCAAGAGCAAGCCAAGCTGGAAAGAGAGAGGCAAGAGATGGAGAAGGAGAGAGCTCTCAAGGCTGATCTTGACAGACGCTACAAAGTAGTCCACTTTGGTAAGAAGAAAAAAGCAGAACCAAAGGTGGAGAAGAAGAAGGTTCAACAAAAGTCAGTGCCTGTTAGGAAAAAGAGAACTTATCCAGGTGGTGATGTTCCTACTGCCAAAAAGTCAAAGCAAGCAGTAGAAACAGTTACTACTGGTATCAAGAGAAAGGCTAGCACCAGTTCATCTGTTAAGACTGGTGTGAAGAAGACAAAAGTTGAACAACAAAAGAAATCTACAACAAAAGATTCTCAGGGCAAGGAAAAGGAGAAAGAAGCTGAAAAAGAGGAAGAGAAGCCAAAAGTTGTCCAGGTCAAGCAAGAAGACATTTCTGGAAACTTTGAGTTTAGATGTGTACCTGAGATTTTGGATGATCAGGTAAATGAAGCTGCATATAGAATTTTTGACGACATGAAGACTCTGATCATACATTCTGAAGATATTAATTGTGCAACAACCTTCACTGAGATGCCCATAGTAGACTGGTTTGCTGTGGTTATTGATGGAAAGAATGGGTACAAGGTTGTTAGAGCTGACAAGAGCTTCAGAGTGTTTTACAGTCATCTGGAAATCTTTAGGAATATCAGTCGAAGGGACTTGGTGGATCTTTTTCTTATTGGAAGCAAGAAGTACTCAAATGGCCAAGGTACTGTTCTAGATTTTAATCATAAATTTATGGAGGGGTTAGAACTTATTTTGGAGCCCGAAAATGTTCCTGAGAAGCTATCAAGATTCACTCCTGTACTTGAATGGATATATTACGAAAGTTGTGGAGTTTACTCTTTGAGCAGAAGTGATGGCTCAATAGAGTATTTCTTGGTAGAGAAAAAGTACAAGCACAACGTCAACATAATGATCAACATGCTTAATGTCAAGTTGAAGGCTAATCAAGATTCAAATGAAGCAGTTCAACTACTTTGGAAGATCAGGTGCCAGCTCACAGATCACAGAAACTCGATGTAGTCAGTAAGAGGTTGTAGGTCCCGGTGGTCAGATCTACAGGATTAAACCAATTGATTACAAGGCGGAAACTCGTAATCAATTGAATCTACACAAGTAATAATCGAATATGAAATAACACAAGAAACACAATTACGAATTCCAAATACTTTGATTACTAAACTCAGTTACAATCCACAAGTATTCTCTCAGAATTCTCTCTCTAAACCAACAACCCTAAACTAACCTAAATGTCTCTTTATATAGAGAGACATGTTTGGCCAGATAGGGCTTTAATGGGCCTCACGAACATGTAAGTTCGTGAGCAGCCCATTTAACTTTAAGCCCACGAACAAACAAGTTCGTGGGATTACAAAATGACTAAGTAAATAAAAGTACTAATTACAAAGCAAATAAAACAACCAGTCATCTGATATCTGCACTAACAAACTCCCCCCCTGACTGTTGCTTCTATTCTTTGTGAAAAATATCACTGTCTGCATTTAGTCCCAAATTCACGCAACCGGTGACGATAAGTTGATAATCTCTACCAAGGTCCGCCTAACCGTCTCTTGCGTATATACGATTTTTTTTCAAAATCTGCAAGTCTTTTTCAGTTAGATTAGCAAGTTGAGTTGCATCAATAACTCGCAGAATCTCTGACATCCCATCTTCAACATCATCATCTTGCTTGTACATTACAACTTCACCTGTTAATGTATCCACAACCCACATATAAAGATCTGCAAGAATATCTCGTCCAAAATTCTTCATCGGATTCTTGGACATGCAGGCAATCGGTGGATAAATAACTCTTGTTGCAGATTTGCCAGTTCTGGGATTGATCTTGCTCTTGTGAATCATAAACTTCCCTTTTGTTGGCTGAAGCTCCTGAAACTTCCCTGTGCTTCCTTCTTTTCTAATAATGCCCTCCAGCCATCTTGCCTATTCTTCGTTTCCGTGATTTATCAGCGGAAGTCTTGATAAGCATATGAGCTCAGACTTTGGAAATGAGTTGAAGTTCTCTCGTTTTTTGCTCAAATACCGAACACCATCAACCCGCTTAATAATAAATGCACTAAGCTCAGAATCAAACGACCAACTAATAATTCCCAAATGCGGTAGACGTTCAGAGTTCTTAGTGAAGAACTTTTGAATTATCGTTTCCTGCTTCTTCATGTTGAATTGCCGAAACCAACTCCTCCGCTCATCGAGACTTGGCTTGATGCTACTTTCAGCCTTGTCTCCTGTACCATCATGATTAATATTTACTGGCTCCTCAAATACATGTTCATCACAATCAGCTTGTTCACCACTTTCCCTTTCCTCAACTTCCCACAAATCATCATTGTCTAATATATCATGATCATATCTAAGTTCTTCCTGTTGTTGTTGTTGTTGTCGCTGCCCTTGTTATTGTTGTTGTTGTTGCTGTAGCTCCCCCTTTCCACGTGCCTGGAAAATCACCATCACTTGAGAAGTTGTACCAATCTGCTCTCTTGATCTTTCAGCGTTGGGATCATCCTGATCATCTCTCCCTGGGAGCCTGAGAGTATTGTCCTTGCACGTATTCCCCCCTGAGCAGATGGGCGCTTTGAAAGCTCCCGAATCTTTGCCTCGAGGTCAGAAATGCGCCTGGTCTTCTCTGCATCTGATCTCTTTAAGTCTGCAACTTCAGAAGAAAGCTGCAAAACAAGAATATGTAAATCATGGAGGTTAGTGGTAGGAGGAGCAGCATCATGAATAGGCGCCTGAATAGGAGGCTCCGTGGCCTGACGTTTGCTAGGTCGCCTGATCAAAGGAGTGGAGAAGGAGTCAAATTCATCGTCTTCTGGGAAAGAACGTTTCCCGGTGATGGGCTCGACAATCGGTACATTGACTGGCTGAAAATGGGAGGTGACCACATCCTGATCGTCGGTATCTAGATTGAGCTCCTCAGTTTGGGCATAGATGTCCTCAGTATTTGCAGCAGCAACATCAACATCAACATCAGCTACAATGTTAGTAGCTATAACCTCTGTAAGCTCAGTATGCTGACTCCCCGGTGGAGTAACAGCTGGGTTCTCATGAATAACCGGCATCGGTGGACTCTTGGGTGGAGTACCCTGATAATTATCGATCTCGGCATAAATTTCATCACTCGATGTAGAATCAAGAGCAACGGGAATCGGCGCCCTGCGCGGAGGGTGGTAAGATTCGCCACGAGAAACTGGTGGAACATTTGCTGAAGTAGAATTACCAGTATGCGGTTCCCCAGAATCTGCAACCTCATCAACATCTGGGTCAACAAAATCAGGATTAATGAGAGCCCCAAATAAAGGGGTCTCATGTGCTTGAGCCTCGCCCTGCAACTCGAGGGTAATGCTTGAGACAAGAATGAAAGATTTTGCCGGCAACCACACTAACTCTAGCACATTTACCAGTAAGAGGAAGCTCCGGGATGCAGTGAGAGATGATGAGCATTATAAACCATGGATATAGCAGTAGAGTCTTAGGATGGAAAAGCTCATTCTATAGTTGCTGGTAGATGTATTGAGCAACTGGATATGGTCTGTGAAGAATTAAGCAGAGAAGCATAGACATAAGTTGGGTATCCATGGTATCATGCCCTGTCTTTGTCGTTTTGAACACCGAGACTATAACGTGAACGAGGTATCGCCACTGGCCTAAAATTTGCTCTTGTGATAAGTATTTATGGGTAGATCGCCAGAATAACCCATAACAGGCAATTTACGTCCAAGAAAACGTTGGCCAAGCATAGAACCCGATCGTTCCTGAGATGAGCGTCCAAGATGGAAGATTTCACGTAGGCGAGTACCGGTGATAATAATTTACAGCCCGTAATTTTTCTCCTGTGTAACAGGATGATGTAAATCCACATGCTCGAGTGTGGTGTAAAATTGTTGAACCAAGGGAAGTATTATGGGCACATCTTCCTGAAGAATGTAGGACATTCGAGATCGTTGGAGAAAGAGAAGAACATGACGGAAGTTAATTGCTTGAGGAGAATCCGTTGCCAAATTTACAGCCTGATTGTGCCTTTTGTTGAAGATTCGCTGAGCCATCTGTAAGATCTGAAAAGATAAAAAAATTAGACATATAGGCCACGAACATGTATGTTCGGCGAGCAAACATGTTCGTTCAAGTAAAGGTCATGTTCGGCATGGCATGGTCTCACACATGTTCGTGAAACATGTTCGTTAAAAAACTGAGAATTGTCCACGAACTTGCATGTTCGTCAAAGGTGACGAACATACATGTGCATGGAACAACTACTTAAGTACCCACGAACTTGCATGTTCGTCAAAGATGACGAACACACATGTTCGTTGAAAATATGTTCACTCACGAACTAGCATGTTCGTCGGAGGTGACGAACAAAGATGTTCGTGGAGAAACTTTTACTATTAACAAATTCCACGAACATGTGTCAAAGAGTCTACGAACTTGCCACGAACATACATGTTCGTGGAGGCCCACGAACTTGCATGTTCGTGGAAAAACTTGAAGTGCTAACAAGTTCCACGAACATGTTATCAAAGAGTCTACGAACTTGCTGCTTAGGTGAACAAAATATGTCACGAACATACATGTTCGTGGATTGCCACGAACTTGCAAGTTCGTGGGATCATGCAAGATTACTCTAAGACATAAACTATAGTGGGACGAACATCATAAACCTGGACTCCTAAATCTCACGAACATGATCATGATGAACATGATCATGAACAAGAACAATCATCAATATCATTGGCAAAACATAACAACGGTGTAATGAACTTGTGACGAACATATGAAGAACATGATGAATATTAGCACAGATCTGGGCAAACTTATGGTTTCCTAACGAACATACATGATCATTAAAAGGAATCTAAGAAAATTTCATGCATAATTGAAGAGATTTGGACGAACATGAATGAAAATAGTTGAAAATTTAACGAACATGAAGAACTTACTTGAAAAGTTACCGAATCAAGATCTTCGTGAGAGGAAAAACTCTTAGCTTTGAAAAGTAAAAAGTGAAAAGTGAAATTCTTTATTCATCTTTTGAGCTTATATATGCCTAGCATGGGCCTGTGTGAACGGGCCAGAAGAGTTGGGCCCAATGGACTCTTGAAATAAGTTAACCGACGTTTACAAGTGAATGGAAAATATAAGAAAAATCAAAAAAAATTTAATAACAAAAAAATAGCTATCTAAAATTATAACGAAACGTAAAAATACGGTAGCGTACATTTATCGGTAGTATACAGTATGAAATTTAAGGATTCAATCATATTGCTTATCGGAATGTTGTAAGGGATGCATTAAAGGGGGACCA
Organism: Senecio squalidus; assembly: GCA_910822075.1. Lineage (NCBI taxonomy): Eukaryota > Viridiplantae > Streptophyta > Magnoliopsida > Asterales > Asteraceae > Senecio > Senecio squalidus. Next base: position 26,823,484 of record CAJVGC010000432.1, on the reverse strand, counting down.
AATTAATTAAATTTAAACCCATGTTTGTGTATGATATCGCTCATTTATATGACTATTTATCGCGATATTCATTGTGTTTTGTGTCCCAAACGAAATGGAAATGCCCTTTTATACTTATGTTTTGTAAAGTTTTGTATTAGAATTGAGTTAGGAGTTTTTGGAGCAAAAGCAAGGGAATTTTGGAATTTTAACTTGAAGTTGGACAAGCAGCAGGACAGGCGGCGCATTCAGGAGGATTACTCAAAGCATTCAGCTCGGTGGCTGGAATGCGCCGCCAGTCAAGCCATAGGCGGCGCATTCGTTGCTTCGACAGTTACTAGCAGTTTTAATTATTAATCATGGGGAATGAAGAGTCTATTATCACTCCTTAAGAACCAGACGTTGGAAGACGAATTTTATCATCTTTTTATCATTGTTTTAGTCTTTTTCATATCATTGAAAGCCTAAAAACAATCTTTGATTCCGTATTTCATCACGAATTGCTATTTCGATTTCGTTTATTGCTTGGAGACTATTTCAGCACTTGTTTGGTATAACTCTATTATCACTTTTATTTCGATTAAATCATGTCTTTTTCATATTTGATTGTTATTGTTACAATTATGAGTAGCTAATTTCATTGTACGTTTGCTTGGATTATGTGATCGTTTATGTGTTAGGTTTTGGGTGTGAAATGAGAATGATGTGTAGAGGTTAATTGGGGATCCGTTTGGGTGAATATCTTAATTATCTTTTTAGAATTGTTTATACTCTTGTTTGGTAATCTAAAAACGGGTATTCGAAAGGAATCCGTAATTTTTACTAAAATAGGAACGAATTAATCGGCCGGTCTTTAGTTGATTATGAGTTTATGATATTCGAAAGGAATCATTAACAACGATTTGAAAAAGTAGATATTAACACAAACGCTAACTACTAAATTAAGAGAAATCGGTTTAGGAGTTAGTAAGCTATTCGAAAGGAAGCTTATAGATTAATTCTCACACATCGGCTTGAAACTTTATGCACAATTACTTGAGGTGTTAACGGTATTCGAAAGGAATCGTTGCATGGTTAGGTAATTGGAGAAATCCGGTATTCGAAAGGAACTTAGGATTTTACATTAGAAGTTTATCGACATTTTCACACCTAAGAAATAACACATATTCGTAAACGGTCCAAGCAAGCGTCTTTTTATCCATATTTGAATCTTAAAGTATTTTTATCGTTAATATAAGCAAGTCTTCATTAAGACTAAAACCAACTTGTTACTTGTTACGTGTTTTTATAAACTAATATTTTTCAACTATAAATAGTCCCTGTGTTCGAACCCGATATTTACTAATACTATTTTGCAATTGACAAGGGTACACTGCCCGTGTCAAAATCTAGTAAAAGTTTATTTTCGGAAAACTAGATTTTTCGCATTAAGTTTTTGGCGCCGCTGCCTGGGACTTGATTTAGTTGAAGTTTTTAGTTTATTGTTTGATTACTTGTTTGAATATTTTTCACGGGTAGTTGTTTTGTTTGTGTTGTGATTTTCAGGATTATTGATTGTGGATGTACACGAGATCCCAAGGGAAACAAGTGCAAAGTCCTCTTTCGGATCCGGAAAAACTTTTGAGGAAACGAGGTTTAGGAGCAGTCGCGTCGGTAGTTTATAGTGAAAGCGAATCTTCCGAGGAGGAAGTTGAACTAGTTTTTGAGGAAGAGATGGAAGGAGGCGAAGATAACCGAAGGCCGATAATAGAAAACAACCCACCCCATCCTTTTGACATACCGATGATCAATAGGAATAGGGTAGTACCACAAACGAATGGGTCGGCCATTGTAGCACCGGAGTTGGGGGTCGATTTTTTCCGTTAAAGGGCATCATTTAAAAATGATTCAAGATAGCACTTTTGACGGACATTTCAAGTCCGACCCGCACAAGCATGTGGCACATTATATGGAGGTATGCAAAATGTTCCGATATGGAGCGGGTCAAGAAGAGAGCGTTATGCTAAGTTTGTTTCCATCGTCTCTCACGGGAGAGGCGAAAACTTGGTTTAATGAATTGGAGCCGGGAACAATCGAGACTTGGGAAGATATGAGGGAGATTTTTGTGACAAGATTTTTTCCACCCATTCTGCGTAGGAAGCTATTGAACCAAATCCGCTCGTTTCAACAATGGGATAACGAGACTATCACGGATGCTTGGATTAGGCTTAAGGAGTTGTTGAGGAACTGCCATGGGCATGATTTGAATCGGGATGAAGTGATTGACATTTTCTACTATAGCTTGGATAGTCGTTCTCAACACGACTTGGATCTAGCGGGAGGTGGAAGCTTCTTGTACAAGTCACCAAACGAGGCGCACCGAATGATGGAAGACCAAGTTCAAGCTCGTATTGCTAGGGATCGGGTTACTAGGAATAGGCGAGTTAGAGGAACGGTGAACCAAGTCGAAGAAGGGGGTAGTAGTGGTAGTAATAAGGAAGTAGTGAACGAGATTAAAGCCTTGGGTGATGAAATGAAAAACCGGATGGGTCGTTTGGAAAAGGATGTCCACTTGGTGAAAAACGGTTGCGGGAAATGTGGGGGACCACATTATACGGATGATTGTGAGCCGAAAACCGAAGAAGCCAATTATGCCAACTATGGGTATCAAAACCGAGGAAATAGTGGATATGGAAACCAAAACCGGGGCAATAGAAACGAGGAAAGATTTCAACCCAAACAGAGGGAAGAGAATAAATCGAATTTTGAGGAAATGATGACAGAGTTCGTTTTCTCTCAAAAGGCAAATAACGACTTGATGGCTAACTCACTGAAGGGATTCACCGCTAAATGGGAGCAAAGCCAAAGGAACACGCAAGCCAACATGCAGGATTTGGAACGAAAATTTGAAAGGCTAAGTGAGAAATTCTCAAACCGACCAACGGGTCAAATGCCAAGTTCTACCCAACCAAACCCGAGGCAAAACCAAAATAACAACGGGGGATCATCAAGCCAAGGTTCGAAGTATGTACCGCCAAATAATCGTGATGAGCATGTTAATGTGGTGGAGACTCGATCAGGACCTAAGTATGGGGGAGTTGGAGAAAAGGGGCTGAATAACAAGAAAAAGCAAAACGGTGCTGAAGAAGGCACGAATGCGCCGCCAATGGAGGACAGGCGGCGCATTCCCAGCTCCGAGCCGAATGCGTTTTCCCCAACCCAGGAACAGGCGTCGCCTTATGCCCAGAACACCTCGAATGCGCCGCCTGTTGACGATAGGCGCCGCATAGAGCCTGTTGACAGCGATTCGGAGGACGAGGAAGAGATTGAAATGGAGTCAAGGCCTGGGAAGGAACCAATGGTTCCCAGCAAAGAAAAAGAGCTAGAAATCGAAGCAAAGGGTCCATATAAGCCACACATTCCATATCCGCATAGACTTCGAAAAGAAAAGAAAAAAGAGCAATACGGTAAATTCATCGAATTAATGAAAACTGTTAAGATTAATGTTCCTTTAGTTGATCTTATTGCAGGTATGCCGAATTACGCGAAATTCATGAAGGAACTAGTGAGCGGGAAGGGTGATTACATGGAGAAGATCACCGCGTTTCTAAATGCCGAATGTTCGGCGATTGTGAAGAGGTCTATCCCACCAAAACTTGAAGACCCAGGAAGTTTTTTGTTGACTTGCACTTTTAATGATACATTTACTTTTAGTGCATTAGCGGATTTAGGGGCAAGCATTAACTTAATGCCCAACTCTATTTACACTAAACTGTCTTCAAATGCTTTAACACCAACACGTATGAGCATAAGATTGCCCGATCGATCTTATCAATATCCATTGGGTATTGCCGAAAATATGCTTATACGGGTTGGAGAATTTTTATATCCCGTAGATTTTGTTATTCTTGAAATGGAGGAGGATGAAAAAGTTCCTCTCATTTTGGGTAGACCATTTTTAAATACCGCGGATGCTATCATCCGGGTTAGGGATACCGAAATTTCTTTGGGTTTGGGTGACGAAAGGGCAACATTTTCTCTAAATCAAGCAATGAAACATTCTTATTCTACTGACGAGTCTTGTTTTAGAATTGATGTTATAGATGAAGCAGATTATGACCTCGATTGGGAAGGAATTTTGGAAGAAGAGGCGGAAATGGAAATGTTGAATTCCATTGGAAAAGAAGAGGCGGAAGAAGAGCAAGGCTCGAGTGAAGTGAAGGAGTTGGTAATTAACGAAGGGGCAAGGATCAAAACGTCAATTGAAGACCCCCCAAAGGATTTGGAGCTTAAGCAATTACCGGAACATCTAGAGTATGCATTTTTAGATGGTAATTCTAGTCTCCCAATTATTATCTCGTCTTCACTTTTGGAGGACGAGAAAGTTAAATTACTAACGATCCTTAAAAGCCATAAAAAGGCTTTCGCTTGGCGCATTTCTGATATTCCGGGTATAAGTTCAGATTTTTGTAAACATAAAATCAACTTTTTAGATGATGTAAAACCCGTTGTCCAACGACAACGGAGACTTAACCCGAATATGCAAGATGTGGTCAAGAAGGAAATTGTTAAACTCTTGGATGCAGGTATTATTTATCCGATAGCGGATAGTCCTTGGGTTAGTCCGGTCCACTGTGTGCCCAAGAAAGGAGGAATGACCGTCGTGTTAAATGAGAAAAATGAGTTGGTACCCACGAGAACTGTAACGGGGTGGAGAGTTTGTATAGACTATAGGAGGTTGAATGAGGCGACACGAAAGGATCATTTTCCGTTGCCATTTATGGATCAAATGATAGAAAGGTTAGCGGAAAACGAGTTTTATTGTTTTCTCGATGGATTCTCGGGTTATTTTCAAATTCCAATTGATCCCGAGGACCAAGAGAAAACAACATTTACTTGTCCTTTCGGTACCTTTGCTTATAGACGGATGCCATTCGGGTTGTGTAATGCACCGGGAACGTTTCAGCGGTGTATGATGGCAATTTTTCAGAATATAGTAGAGAACTCCATGGAAGTTTTTATGGACGATTTTTCGGTATATGGGAGTTCGTTTGATGGGTGCTTGGAAAGTTTAGACAAAATGTTGGCACGGTGCGAAGAAACAAATTTGGTTTTGAATTGGGAGAAATGCCATTTTATGGTAAAGGAAGGAATAGTATTGGGGCATAAAATTTCAAAGGCGGGAATTGAGGTTGATAGAGCTAAGATAGAAGTCATAGCCAAGTTACCACCTCCAACGAACGAGAAGTCAGTTAGAAGTTTTCTAGGACACGCGGGATTTTATAGGCGGTTTATTAAGGACTTTTCAAAGATAACTAGGCCGATGACCCGTTTGTTAGAGAAGGATACAAAGTTCGAATTTACGGAGGATTGTATGAAGGCCTTTGAATTGTTGAAGGAACGGTTGACGAACACACCTATTCTAATCTCACCAAATTGGGATCTTCCCTTTGAGTTGATGTGTGATGCTAGCAACTTTGCGGTAGGGGCGGTATTGGGTCAACGAATTGACAAACACTTTCGACCCATTTATTTTGCTAGCAAGACTCTAAATGAAGCTCAGCAAAATTACACTACTACCGAGAAAGAATTATTAGCAGTGGTGTTTGCCTTCGATAAATTTAGGTCTTATTTGGTATTGAGTAAGACGGTAGTGTTCACGGATCACTCGGCCTTGAAGTTTCTGTTTTCAAAGTTAGATGCGAAGCCGAGGTTGATTAGGTGGATATTATTACTTCAAGAGTTTGATGTGGAGATTCAAGATAAGAGAGGTAGAGAAAATGTGGCGGCGGATCATTTGAGCCGTTTGGAGAATCCGAGTCTTGGAGCTTTGAATGAAGAGGACATTCGAGATACCTTTCCGGATGAAAGGTTGGCATTTGTTGGAAAGGCGTTTGGTGAACGACATAGCCAATTATTTAGCTGGTGGAGTTGTTAGTAGGTTACTTACTTATCAACAACGGAAAAAGCTATTTTCGGATGCCAAGTACTATTTTTGGGAGGAGCCGTTTCTATTTAGGATGTGTGCCGATGGCATGGTGAGGAGGTGTGTTTATGGAGCCGACACGAGAAGGATTCTTGATGAATGTCACCATGGTCCTACGGGGGGACATTATGGTCCATCGGTGACGGGTAAAAAGGTCTTTGATGCGGGTTTCTATTGGCCCACGATTTTTAAGGAGGCACATACCTTGGTGAGGACATGTGACTCGTGTCAAAGGCAAGGTACAATTACTAGAAGAGACGAGATGCCTCAGCAAGGAATTCAAGTGTGCGAAGTTTTTGACATTTGGGGCATAGATTTCATGGGACCATTTAAACCGTCAAATAGGAATGTTTATATTTTGGTGGCGGTGGATTATGTGTCGAAATGGGTCGAGGCGAAGGCGTTACCTACTAATAATGCTAATGTTGTTATTGACTTTTTACGAAGTTTGTTTTGTAGGTTTGGCATGCCAAAGGCGTTGATTAGCGATCGGGGAACCCATTTTGCAAATGCCCAAATGGAGAAAATTCTGAAGAGATATGGAGTTCAACACCGTTTTTCGACTTCCTACCACCCTCAAACAAGTGGGCAAGTCGAAAACACTAATCGGGCTATTAAGCGGATTTTAGAGAAGACGGTTCACAACAACCCGTCTTTGTGGTCAAAGAAGCTTGATGAGGCATTGTGGGCGTTTCGGACAGCCTATAAGACACCAATTGGCACTACTCCGTTTAAAATGTTATATGGGAAAACGTGTCATTTGCCCATGGAAATTGAGCATAAGGCGTATTGGGCGCTCAAGGAGTGTAGCATGGATTTGATAAAAAGTGGTGAAACCCGATTTTTGCAACTTCACGAGTTGGACGAGTTAAGATGGAACGCATATGAAAATTCCGCTCTTTATAAGGCGAGGACTAAACGATTTGAGAATTAGACGAAAAGAGTTTAAAGAAGGGGACAAGGTGCTGTTATTTCAATCGAAATACAAGTTCAAAGCCCCCAAATTGAAGTCTAAGTGGACGGGTCCGTATTTGGTGAAACGGGTCTTCTCGGGTGGTTATGTCGAATAGGAAACGGATGATGGCGGTTCATTCATTGTTAATGGGCAACGAGTAAAAATCTATCGTGAGGAAGATGAAGAAAACGGAATGACAATGGAGGATGGGTTTCACCCATTCTAAGTGGAGAAGAATACCGAGGAGTCAAGCTAGTGACTCGAGCCAAAAACGAGCGTTTGCGGGAGAAAACCCCGGTTTGTTGTATCTTTTCTTTTAAATTTTCATTTTTCTTTCCGTTATTTGTTATTTGTGCCCGTTTTCGTTTAGGAGTCTTTTGTTTAGTGTAGTAGTATCCTTTAGCTTAAAAAAAAAAAAAAAAAAAAAGTTAGGATTCCAGTTCTGTAGTCGGAATGCGCCGCCTGTCACCCATTGGCGGCGCATTCGACTGAAAGTCAGATATTACTAGGCCGCCAGTTAAAACAACAAACGCATTCTACCCTCTTATTTTTCACAACCGGCGCCTACCAAGAGAAACACACACACAATATCAAAAGCTTTGATTTTTCATCTATTCTCCATTCAAATTACTCAAATCACTTCATGGGGAAGACGGTAAACCTCTTTAACATTGTTTAATCTTTCAATTTTGTTTAATTTCAATTAGGGTTCTTAGGATTAAATCAATTTGGGGAAAACCTTAGATTAGGTTAAATTAGGTTTTTATTTGTTGATTAGTTAGTTAATTAGGTTCCCTTTAGTTAGTTACTAGTAGTTGTGGTTTTGATTTCATGATTTTGGGTTGATTGCTTACTTGCTCCGATTCCCCTGCTGTCGCCTACCGGAATGCGCCGCCAGTCCCTGACAGGAGGCGCATTCTGACCTCAGTTTTAAAAAAAAAAAAAAAAAAAAATTTTTTCTTTTGTCTTTCGTTTTGTTAGTTACGTACATGTTTGTTTCTTGTTTTGCTTAATGTGTTGTTTGTATAGGGTAAACGCAGAATAGTTGAATCCGATGAATCCGATGAAGAAGAGGTCGTTTATGAAACAAGACGGGTTGAAGTGGCCCGAGGCTCGACTTATGAAACCCGAAACATACCCTTGGTTGAAGTGGCCCGGGGCTGATAAGAATAGAATTATTCAATTAAACAATCAATTGGCACTTCTTC
>CAJVGC010000432.1:26796692-26815277 GCA_910822075.1 Senecio squalidus | reverse complement strand
CTTGTAAAAATGTTCACGGGCAAGTAGAGCAATACTCGTAAAAATGGTTGCGGAACTGATGTGAAAAATCTAGTTTTCCGAAAATTAACTTTTACTAGATTGCTACACGGGCAGTGTACCCTTGTTGGTTGCAAAATAGTATCGGTAAATATCGGGTTCGAACACAAGGACTATTTATAATTGAAAGTTTTAGTTTTATAATAACACGTAACAAGTAACAAGTGGGTTTGGTCTTAAGAAGACTTGCTTATAATAACGGTAAAAATACTCTTGATTTCAAATATGGATATAAAGACGCTTGCTTGGACCGTTTACGAGTATGTGTTATTTCTTAGGTGTGAAAATGTCGATAAACTTCTAATGTAAAATCCTAAGTTCCTTTCGAATACCGGATTTCTCCAATTGCCTAACCATGCAACGATTCCTTTCGAATACCGTTAACACCTCAAGTAATTGTGCATAAAGTTTCAAGCCGATGTGTGAGAATTAACCTATAAGCTTCCTTTCGAATAGCTTACTAACTCTTAAACCGATTTCTCTTAATTTAGTAGCTAGCGTTCGTGTTAATACCTACTTGTTCAAATCGTTGTTAATGATTCCTTTCGAATATCATAAACTTATAATCAACTAAAGACCGGCCGATTAGTTCGTTCCTATTTTAGTAAAAATTACGGATTCCTTTCGAATACTCGTTTTTAGATTACCAAACAAGAGTATAAACAATTTTAACAAGATAATTAAGATATTAACCCAAACGGATCCCCGATTAACCTCTACACATCATTCTAATTTCACACCCAAAATCTAACACATAAACGATCACAAAATCCAAGCAAACGATAAAAGAAATTAGCTACTCATAATTGTAACGACACAAATCAAATATGTAAAAGACATGATTCAAATTGCAATAAAAATGATAAAAGTTCAATACCAAATTCTGGAAAATAAGTTCCAAGAATCTCCAAAATAACAAAGTAGAATTGAAAGTAACGATTGTTCAAACTTGAAATAACGATTATGAAAACTCCCTTGATTCTCCTTGCCAAATGATGATTGTAGACTGAGAATATGAGTGATGATGATGCTATTTCTGTCCCCAAAAACGTCTCTATGTAATAGCCCCCCACTAACTCTTGGGTTCCCACATAATTAGCATTAAAGAAACAGAATTATAACTGCCAGCACCTCCCTTGCGCCACAACTACCTTTCTTGCGCCGCAACTCAAGCAAATGTCTTGAGCCAGCACGTTGTTCACTTGCGCCGCAACTCATGTCTGTTGCGCCGCAAGTCGTCTTCAGTACGCTCCACAAATCTCTTGTCAAGCAGTTGCGGGGCAGCTAGTAGAAATGGTCAAGGCAACTAGACGTTTTGTTCCCCACTTTGTCTTTCTTTGCACCTTTTGGTCCCAACTTGCCTCCTTTGACTCCAAACATAACTAAAAACCTATAAAATCAACTTTACACAAAATATAAGCAATACGGGGCCTATCCATTACGTTTTGGACTCTAAACATAACAAATATCGCTATGAAATACTCGTATAAATGAGCGATATCAAACCCCCCATACTTAAACATTTGCTTGTCCCTAAGCAAATCCGACTCGAAACTACTATAAAATTTACAAAAATACAACTTAAGAAAAGGTAGGGAATCACGGGCTCAAATATTAAACTAAATTCCGGTGTTAGAAATTAAAGATATGCGTGAAATTGCTAGATCGTAAAACCGACTACAAACATCTAAAGCTACTAAATTACTTAAGTAAACAAAAACCGCAATTTACTAATGTTAACTCCTAATTCTTCCCCTAGTTTAGATATGTCAAAATAATCACCCCTTTTCCCTCACTCTCTAACCGAAGTTAGAGCGATCAGCCATTACAGCCGACCCCTATACCGCCTTACTTTCGGGGGAACCCTTAAAATATTACTAAGCATTTTTCGATTAAGTACTTCTTTCTTGAGTATTTATTGGTTAGTCTTCAACTTTTTCTTTTCCTCTCACTTTTGTTCACTTCAAATATTATAGATTTGTGTTTATATATTTTCTTTGAAGTGAACGGGTATAACGGGATTTGAGTCTTCGTTATAGTGAGGATCAATTTCTATTTTGTCGACGGGAAAGACCTATGGCCTTTTTCTTCGCCTCTAATTCTCCAATGGCTTAAGTAATCCCCAACTACCCCCCGAAAGGGTGCAAGGACTACAAGGGCTCGGTACTAAGGATATCTAGTGATTATCTATCTTTTTGATTTTTCAGGGAAACTTAAGGAACTAAAATTAGAAAACCTAAATTCTTATTTACAAGTATTTTATTAACTAAAGATGTTCCTAAACAATTTCACGTTAAAGTACCGGAATTAAGTTAAATATACAAGCCCCTATCATTTTCCTTAACTACATTTAAGCGTTTTTTTTTTTTTTTTTTTTTTTTTTTTTTTTTTTTTTATAGACTCTAAATGACTCAAATGGGACTAAAATAAACGTAATGGATATAGGGGACAAAACTAACTAATTTCCCGACTAACCCCCCATACTTGAACAACACATTGTCCCTAATGTGTTCCATCAAAAGAAAAACTAACTAAACTAAGGGAAATTAAAATAAAGCTAAAAATACAAAAAGAAAATAAAGTAAGAAAAACAAAACCGTGCGAGTTCCTTTTGATGTGGCACACGTGCTGAACTTAATGCCAGACTTGATAAGGTACAAAACACATAAACACACAAGTTAATTAGCATAAAATAAAGCATCCTAAACAACGAAAAATAAAAATAGTTCCAAACATGACCAAACACAAACGGAAAATAAATAGTTCAACAAACAAACAAAGTAACATCACAACAACCAAGCCCCACAAGCGGCTTCATCTCTTCACTCTTCATCGGGAGGAAACGGGTTGAACAACGGTGGTGGGTTGTACTCGGTCCACCCACTAGACGACCCAGGATTGTGCGCGTGGTATTGGGTCGTAGTCAGGTACTCCCACGTGGGCTGGTAGCGTTCCATGTGATAGTGAGCATATTCCCCGACCCGGTTCACCTCTCTGCGGGTCCTATCGACCTCCCGCCTAATATGCGACACATCAAACTGTGTCGCATCCACCTGGTGCCCAATGCGATACATCTCGTGCATCATCGGGTTAAAGTCGAATGGGCCAAGTGGTGGTGGTGCTGCTCCCTCAGTGTTCTCGTTCCCCACATCCTCCTCATTCTCTTCCTCATTTGCTTCCCCGTCCCCCGCATTCTCTTCAACCTGCACATGACCAACATAAACTCTGTTTGCTGTTACAATCTTAGCCCTAAACAAATCATTCATCGTGATCGCTTTTCGACCCACAGGTGGACTACACTTTTGAATCCCCGCTTGGGTCATCACTCCCAGATTTTTCGCTATCCTCGTAATGAAATGCCCACAAACCATTGGCCCCACTGCTTGTCTTCCTGACCCCTTCTCATTCATATACTCCGCTAGTGCTCATGGTGCATTCACATATTGTGTCGGGTCCCTCTTGGCAAAGACATGCAAAAGCCAAAGATCATCAATATAAACCTTGTCCTGATGTTGATAGCGTTGCAAAAATGAGTTTGAGATTGCCTTTTCAATCACTCTCAACATCGGGTTCGTGATACTGTTCGCCTTATTTGTGGTTGCGTGAGGCCTAAGTCCGGATAATTCAAACCACACATTTCCTGATGACATTCCAGTTCCAACTTCCATTCACAATGTAACCGCTCATGTTACGCCTGTCTAAATATTCCTCTTCGGTAAATAAACCCGCCAAGAACCCGAAATGTGGTATGGTGACTTCATGAGATTTCCCCCCCAACCTGAACTTAATGATTTTCGCATCATAAACCTCATCACCATTTGAGGGTACCGGGTCAACTGTCAAACTGGAGTAGAATTCTAAGCACATTTCTCTGTAACTGTTCTCCCGTACACTGAACCCTTTCTTCCACACTTCAACCTCAAAAGGTGGGCTTTGAGAATCTCTTACGAACCGTGTCATAAGGTAAGAATTCAATTCCTCAGTGATCCCCAAAGACTCGATCATAGCCCAATCCAAAAACTTCGCGGGTTGAACCGCTTTGTCTTGAAGTATTGCCAAGTTGTTGTTTAACCGGACTTTCTCATTGGCATTGCATCCTTGCCACTTGAGCCAAGGATGTGTCTCTGGTCGCATCACCATGGATGCAGTGGATGGAACATGTGGTCTTGCTACTCGATGAACAGTGGATGTTTCTTCCACTTCCGGCTCCTCCACTGCTTGGCGTTTACCCTACAAAACAATACAACAACACGAACAAAACAAACCACAACTGTTAGACTAAAAGAAACAAAACAAAAGAATTTTTTTTATTTTTTTTTTTACTGCACCTGATAATCTTGCGGCGCAAATGGTAAGTCTTGCGGCGCAAATAGTTGACACGAATTTTCTTTCCGCCACTGAAGACGTCTTGCGGCGCAAGACACTCCTCTTGCGCCGCAAGAAGAGTGGTCCAGCATTTTTTCTCGTTTTGACTCCTAAATTACTTAAACTATGGAATTTAGCTTACTCGTACTTTACGTTAGACAACTAAAAACAGCTAGGAAAATCAAAATAAAAGAAAAGAAAATAAAATTGATACAACAAACCGGGATTTAATCCGTAAGTGCTCGTTTTTTCCTCGAGTCATTAGCTTGACTCCTCGTTGCGCCGAGAACCTAGAACGGGTGAAACCCATCCTCCATCGTCATCCCGTTTTCCTCGTCCTCCTCACGATAGATCTTGACTCTTTGACCATTAACGATAAATGATCCGCCATCATCCGTTTCTAGTTCCACATAGCCACCCGAAAAGACCCGTTTCACCAAATAAGGACCCGTCCATTATGATTTCAACTTCGGTGCTTTGAACTTGTATTTTGATTGGAACAAAAGCACTTTGTCCCCCTCCTTAAACTCTTTTCGCCGGATTTTCAAGTCATGAACCATCTTCGTTCTCGCCTTATAAAGAGCGGAGTTCTCATACGCGTTCCATCTCAATTCGTCTAATTCATGGAGTTGCAAAAATCGGGTTTCACCACTTGCTATCAAATCCGTGCTACATTCCTTAAGCGCCCAATACGCCTTGTGCTCTATCTCCATGGGTAAGTGACATGTTTTCCCATATAGCATCTTGAACGGAGTGGTGCCAATTGGTGTTTTGTAAGCGGTCCTAAATGCCCATAATGCTTCGTCTAATTTCTTTGACCACAATGACGGGTTGTTGTGAACCGTCTTCTCCAAAATACGTTTAATCGCCCGATTAGTGTTTTCGACTTGCCCACTTGTTTGGGGGTGGTAGGAAGTCGAAAACCTATGTTGAACCCCGTATCTCTTCAACACTTTCTCCATTTGGGCATTTGCAAAATGGGTTCCCCGATCGCTAATCAAAGCCTTTGGCATGCCAAACCTACAAAATAAACTTAGTAAAAAGTCAATAACCACGTTAGCATTATTAGTAGGTAGAGCCTTTGCCTCGACCCATTTAGACACGTAATCCACCGCCACCAAAATGTAGACATTCCTATTCGACGGTTTAAACGGCCCCATGAAATCGATACCCCAAATGTCGAAAACCTCGCACACTTGTATGCTTTGTTGTGGCATCTCGTCTCGTCTTGTAACCGTACCTTGCCTTTGGCACGAATCACACGTCCTCACCAAAGTATGCGCCTCCTTAAAAATAGTAGGCCAATAGAAGCCCGCATCAAACACCTTCTTCCCCGTCACCGATGGACCATAATGCCCCCCCCGTTGGGCCATGGTGACATTCATCAAGAATTCTCCTAGTGTCGGCTCCATAAACACATCTCCTCACCATGCCATCGGCACACATCCTAAACAAAAACGGCTCCTCCCAAAAATAATACTTTGCATCCGAAAATAGCTTCTTCCGTTGTTGATAAGTGAGCTCTCTACTAACAACCCCACCCGCTAAGTAGTTAGCTATGTCGGCGTACCAAGGACTCCGTTCACCAAACACCCTTCCAACAAATGCCAACCTGTCATCCGGAAAGGTGTCTCGAATATCCTCTTCATTTAAAGCCCCAAGACAAGGATTTTCTAAACGGCTCAAATGATCCGCCGCCACATTCTCTCGTCCCCTCTTATCTTGGATCTCCACATCAAATTCTTGCAATAGTAATATCCACCTAATCAATCTCGGTTTCGCATTGAGAACAAAAACTTCAGTGCCGAATGATCCGTGAATACCACCGTTTTACTAAGCACCAAATACGACCGAAACTTATCAAAGGCAAACACTACCGCTAATAACTCCTTCTCGGTAGTTGTGTAATTCTGTTGAGCTTCATTAAGAGTCTTGCTCGCAAAATAAATGGGCCGAAAATGTTTGTCAATTCTTTGTCCCAAAACCGCCCCTACCGCAAAGTTACTCGCGTCACACATAAGTTCAAACGGCAAATCCCAATTCGGCGACACCAAAATTGGGGTATTTGTCAACCGTTCCTTCAATAACTCAAATGCCTTCAAACAATCCTCCAAAAATTCAAACTTTGTATCCTTCTCTAACAATCGAGTCATAGGCCTAGTGATCTTCGAAAAATCCTTAATGAATCGCCTATAAAACCCCGCGTGTCCTAGGAAACTTCTAACCGCTTTTTCGTTCGTCGGTGGTGGTAACTTTGCTATCACCTCTATTTTTGCTCTATCCACCTCAATTCCCGCTTTAGAGATCTTGTGCCCCAACACAATTCCTTCCTTCACCATGAAATGGCATTTCTCCCAATTTAGCACCAAATTAGTTTCTTCACAACGTGCCAACATCCTATCCAAACTTTCTAAACACCCATCAAAAGAACTCCCATAGACCGAGAAATCGTCCATAAAAACTTCCATGGAATTCTCGACCATATTCTGAAAAATCGCCATCATGCACCTTTGAAACGTACCCGGTGCATTACACAACCCGAATGGCATCCTCCTATACGCAAAAGTACCGAATGGACAAGTAAAAGTTGTTTTCTCTTGGTCCTCGGGATCAATTGGAATTTGAAAATACCCCGAAAAACCATCGAGAAAACAATAGAACTCGTTTTCGGCCAACCTCTCAATCATTTGATCCATGAAGGGCAATGGAAAATGGTCTTTCCTCGTTGCTTCATTCAACCGTCTATAGTCAATGCATACTCTCCATCCCGTTACTGTTCTCGTAGGAACCAACTCGTTCTTCTCATTAAGCACAACAGTCATCCCCCCTTTCTTGGGCACACAATGGACCGGACTAACCCAAGGGCTATCCGCTATCGGGTAAATAATACCTGCATCCAAGAGCTTAACAATTTCCTTCTTGACCACAGCTTGCATATTCGGGTTAAGTCTCCGTTGTCGTTGGACAACGGGTTTTACATCATCCAAAAAGTTGATTTTATGTTTACAAAAATCTGAACTTATACCCGGAATATCCGAAATGCGCCAAGCGAAAGCCTTTTTATGGCTTTTAAGGACCGTTAGTAATTTAACCTTCTCGTCTTCCAAAAGTGAAGACGAGATAATAATTGGGAGACTAGAATTACCATCTAAAAATGCATACTCTAGATGTTCAGGTAATTGTTTAAGCTCCAAGTCCTTCGGGGGATCTTCAATGGAAGTTTTGATCCTCGCCCCTTCGTTAATCACTAACTCCTTCACTTCCTTTGAACTTTCCTCTTCTTCCGCCTCTTCTTTGCCAATGGCATTCAACATTTCCATCTCCGCTTCCTCTTCCAAAATGCCTTCCCAATCGAGATCATAATCTGCTTCATCTATAACATCAATTCTAAAACAAGACTCGTCAGTAGAATAAGAATGTTTCATAGCTTGATTTAGAGAAAATGTTGCCCTTTCATCACCCAAACCCAAAGAAATTTCAGTATCCCTAACCCGGATGATAGCATCCGCGGTATTTAGAAATGGTCTACCCAAAATGAGAGGAACTTTTTCATCCTCTTCCATCTCAAGAATTACAAAGTCTACGGGATAAAGAAAATCTCCAACCCGTATGAGCATATTTTCGGCAATACCCAATGGATATTGATAAGATCGATCGGCCAATCTTATGCTCATACGTGTCGGTGTTAAAGCACCCGAAGAAAGTTTAGTATAAATAGAGTTGGGCATTAAATTAATGCTCGCCCCTAAATCTGCTAACGCACTAAAAGTAAAGTTATCATTAAATGTGCAAGTTAATAAAAAACTTCCTGGGTCTTCAAGCTTCGGTGGAATAGACCTCTTAACAATAGCCGAGCATTCGGCATTTAGGAATGCGGTAATTTTCTCCATGTAATCACCTTTCCCGCTCACTAGCTCCTTCATGAATTTGGCATAATTAGGCATACCTGCAATAAGATCAACTAAAGGAACATTAATCTTAACAGTTTTCATTAATTCAATGAACTTCCCGTATTGCTCTTTTTTCTTTTCCTTTCGAAGCCGATGCGGATAAGGGATATGTGGTTTATATGGTCCCTTCACTTCAATTTCCAGCTCCTTTTCTTTATTAGGAACCATTGGTTCCTTCCCGGGCCTCGACTCCATCTCTATTTCTTCTTCGTCTTCCGAATCACTGTCTATGGGTTCATTGTTCTGCATCTGCCCTTGTTGCGGCGCAAGTAAAGGTTGATGCGGCGCAACTGGATGGTCGTCAACAATTGGGTCAGCTACTGAAGACGTGTTGCGGCGCAAATCATCCCTGTTGCGGCGCAACAAGGCATTTTCAGCTGATTTTCCCATTTTCTCCTTGTTCAGCACTGTTTCTCGGTTCCCCCCATACTTAGGTCCTGATCGAGTCTCAACAACGTTAACATGTTCATCCCGATTGTTTGGGTGTACATATTTCGACCCTTGGTTTGACGATCCTCCGTTATTGTTTTGGTTTTGCCTCGGGTTTGGTTGGGTAGAACTAGGCATTTGACCCGTTGGTCGGTTTGAAAACTTCTCACTTAGCCTTTCAAATTTCCGTTCCAAGTCTTGCATATTGGCTTGAGTGTTCCTTTGGTTTTGCTCCCATTTCGCGGTAAATCCCTTCATTGAATTTGCTATCGTTTGTTTCCTTTTGGGAGTAAACGAACTCTTTCATCATTTCCTCGAAGTTTGGTTCCTCATTCTCCTCTTTTGGTTTCGATTGGTTGGATTGAAATCGTGCCTCATTTCTATTGCCCCGATTTTGATTTCCATATCCACTATTTCCTCGGTTTTGATACCCGTAGTTGGCATAGTTTGCTTCTTCGGTTTTCGGCTCACAATCATCCGTATAATGAGGTCCTCCACATTTCCCGCAACCATTTTTCACTAAGTGGACATCCTTCTCCAAACGACCCATCCTATTTTTCATTTCTTCACCCAAGGATTTAATTTCGTTCACCACTTCTTTGTTACTACTACTACTACCTCCTTCTTCGACTTGGTTTACCGTTCCCCTTACTCTTCTATTCCTAGTCACCCGGTCCATAGCAATTCGAGCTTGGACTTGATCTTCCATCATCCGGTGCGCCTCATTTGGTGACTTATATAAGAAACTACCACCACCCGCTAGATCCAAATCATGTTGGGAACGACCATCCAAACTATAGTAAAAGATGTCTATCACTTCCTCCCGATCCAAGTCGTGTCCATGGCAATTCCTCAACAATTCCTTAAGTCTAACCCATGCATCCGTTATTGTCTCGTTATCCCATGGTTGAAAAGAACGGATTTGGTTCAAAAGCTTCCTACGCAAAATGGGTGGGAAAAATCTCGTCACAAAGAGCTCTCTCATTGCTTCCCAACTTTCAATTGTACCCGGTTCCAATTCATTAAACCATGTTTTCGCCTCTCCCGTGAGAGACGATGGAAACAAACTTAACATCACACTTTCCTCCTGACCCGCTCCATATCGGAACATTCTGCATGTCTCTATGAAACTCGCCACATGCTTGTGCGGGTCGGACTTGAAATGTCCGTCAAAAGTGCTATCTTGAATCATTTTTAGGTGGTGCCCTTTAACGGAAAAATCAGCCCCCAAGTCCGGTGCTACAATGGCCGACCCATTCGTTTGTGGTACAATCCTATTCCTATTGATCATCGGTATGTCAAAAGGATTGGGTGGGTTGTTTTCTATTATAGGTCTTTCTCCGTCCTCCATTTCTTCTTCAAAAACAACTTCTACTTCTTCCTCGGAAGAATCGTTTTCACTATAAACTACCGATGCTGCTGCGGCTAAACCTCGTTTCCTCAAAAGTTTTTCCGGATCAGAAAGAGGGCTATTCACTTGCTTCCCTTGGGATCTCGTGAACATCCACAACCAATAATCCTGAAAATCACAACAAAACAAACAAAATACCCGGGAAAAATATTCAAACAAGTAATCAAACAAGAAACTAAAAACATCAACTAAATCAAGTCCCCGGCAGCGGCGCCAAAAACTTGATGTGAAAAATCTAGTTTTCCGAAAATTAACTTTTACTAGATTGCTACACGGGCAGTGTACCCTTGTTGGTTGCAAAATAGTATCGGTAAATATCGGGTTCGAACACAAGGACTATTTATAATTGAAAGTTTTAGTTTTATAATAACACGTAACAAGTAACAAGTGGGTTTGGTCTTAAGAAGACTTGCTTATAATAACGGTAAAAATACTCTTGATTTCAAATATGGATATAAAGACGCTTGCTTGGACCGTTTACGAGTATGTGTTATTTCTTAGGTGTGAAAATGTCGATAAACTTCTAATGTAAAATCCTAAGTTCCTTTCGAATACCGGATTTCTCCAATTGCCTAACCTTGCAACGATTCCTTTCGAATACCGTTAACACCTCAAGTAATTGTGCATAAAGTTTCAAGCCGATGTGTGAGAATTAACCTATAAGCTTCCTTTCGAATAGCTTACTAACTCTTAAACCGATTTCTCTTAATTTAGTAGCTAGCGTTCGTGTTAATACCTACTTGTTCAAATCGTTGTTAATGATTCCTTTGAAATATCATAAACTTATAATCAACTAAAGACCGGCCGATTAGTTCGTTCCTATTTTAGTAAAAATTACGGATTCCTTTCGAATACCCGTTTTTAGATTACCAAACAAGAGTATAAACAATTTTAACAAGATAATTAAGATATTAACCCAAACGGATCCCCGATTAACCTCTACACATCATTCTAATTTCACACCCAAAATCTAACACATAAACGATCACAAAATCCAAGCAAATGATAAAAGAAATTAGCTACTCATAATTGTAACGACACAAATCAAATATGTAAAAGACATGATTCAAATTGCAATAAAAATGATAAAAGTTCAATACCAAATTCTGGAAAATAAGTTCCAAGAATCTCCAAAATAACAAAGTAGAATTGAAAGTAACGATTGTTCAAACTTGAAATAACGATTATGAAAATTCCCTTGATTCTCCTTGCCAAAATGATGATTGTAGACTGAGAATATGAGTGATGATGATGCTATTTCTGTCCCCAAAAACGTCTCTATGTAATAGCCCCCCACTAACTCTTGGGTTCCCACATAATTAGCATTAAAGAAACAGAATTATAACTTCCAGCACCTCTCTTGCGCCGCAACTACCTTTCTTGCGCCGCAACTCAAGCAAATGTCTTGAGCCAGCACGTTGTTCACTTGCGCCGCAACTCATGTCTGTTGCGCCGCAAGTCGTCTTCAGTACGCTCCACAAATGTCTTGTCAAGCAGTTGCGGGGCAGCTAGTAGAAATGGTCAAGGCAACTAGACGTTTTGTTCCCCGCTTTGTCTTTCTTTGCACCTTTTGGTCCCAACTTGCCTCCTTTGACTCCAAACATAACTAAAAACCTATAAAATCAACTTTACAGAAAATATAAGCAATACGGGGCCTATCCATTACGTTTTGGACTCTAAACATAACAAATATCGCTATGAAATACTCGTATAAATGAGCGATATCAGGAACTCGTATATCTCTAACTATATACGCGCAACGATATGAGTAAAAGAAAAGTAACTATGATTGGAACCATTGTATCAACCTCTTGGCATAATATAACTATAAGTGTTCACACTAAACCGATTAACCAACCGTGAGGCCCCTTACCCCGCACCATCTACGAGGAGTATTTCTGATCTAGTAATATGTACTTAGACTGCCATCTAAGTAAGGAACGGTTCTTTCCTAAGTATCGATACCCATAATTACTAACGGCTTAATAAGCTAATAGTGTGCAACGAACTAAAACTGGGAGCGAATGCAAATTTTAAAATGATAGTAGGCACTTATGAAAACGTTATATTCTCATCAAGGGTTGGAAGTTATACAATCAATCATTAGTTCGAACGAATGCCGAGCGTGGCAATATAAAAAGTATACGCATATTAGTTCATAAAACGTTCATAAGTTCGCAAGTTCATACAATAGTTCAAAAGTTCACAAGTTCATAAATCGGTTCATAAGTTCATAAAATGGTTCGTTCTCATGCTTCCCCCAAAAATAGTACAAAAAGGTGAAAGAGTGGGGATGTAACTCACTGTTGGTAAGATACGAGACGAGTGTGTGAGTAGTGGTTGGAATGCTTCAGAATCACGGAAATCCTAAAGTTACACTAAGTTATCGAGTAAGTATAATTGTTTATGAGTTGATAAAATCGTTAGTCAACGAAAATGCTTATAATATAAGTGTTGTGTTTAAGTCTAACAAAAATTGGGGCAGCGCTTCCGCGCTATAATTTTTAAATCCAATTTTCAACACTTTCCCGCTTAACAATTTTTCATAGCAATAATTTATATAATTACACCAAATACAATATTATGTTAACATGTCCAATTAGTCACTTTATACACAAGTTTAAGCTTATTACAGATTCTTTAGTACTGTTTTAAGAAATAAGCTCAAGATTACGATTTATGACCAAAACGACCCATTTGCAGCAATGTGGTCTAGGAATGCGCCGTATTCAGTGAGGAATGCGCCGTATTCAGTGAGGAATGCGTCGCATTCCCTGACAGGTTTATGGCCAAAATCGTCTTTATGCTTAAAAATGGTATTTTGGTGGTGGATTTCGACATGCAATGATAGATATATCAAAATACTTGATAGTTTACAATTTATCTTGGATTTTTAACAACAATATCAAAGATCTAAACATCCATTTTATAAAAACCCGTTTTATTATGTAAACCACCTCAAATCATTATAAAAATGTGTTTTCAAGAGTTTGATCTTACATGCAATTCGATTTGTATATAAAAACAGTGATTTAAAAAGGATTGTACCGAATAGAAGTTGATTTGCTGAAGATTTGAATAGTTTACTTGGTGATTTTTGCCCCAAAAATGGTAGTTATTGACTATGAAACCCAAATGGATGAATGCTTCTTTCTCCTTTTGATTATGAACGATTTTTGTGGTGTTGTTTTAGTGATTTTACTGTGATTTACTTGCTGTAAATGAAAGGATTTGTGAGAGTTTCTTGGAGAGTGTATGTAACAAGTGAGAGAGAGTGAGAGAATAAGTGTGTGTGTGTTTGATGTTTGAGTGAACAAATGAATGGAGAGGGTGTTTAAGAATGACTTTACTAGACCCAAAAAGCCTTTTGAACATGTCTAAGACCAGTGTTTTTGGGTTGGACTCGTTTTTAATGGTTTACGGGAATTTGAAAAATTGCTGGTCTGTGCACTAAATGCGGCGCATCTAGCCGTTAATGCGGCGCATTTGGGCTGGTTTCTGCAAATTTTTCGTTTTTTGTTTGTTTTATCGTTAAGCATTTTCGTTAGTTGAAAGTTTACGATTAGTTTTAAAATGAACTTAGGTAAGTTCATTAAGTGTTTTCTTGGTATTAGGATTCATTTATTGATTCCGATTTCGATTCTGACACACACACGTTGAAGGTAAAAGTACAGTTTAGGACAATAACAGATATCTCAAAGATATAGAATATGAAAATCACCTGAAATTTACACGGATGTCATAGTCTCCCCGGGTTAAAAAAATTTTTGTCCCAAAATTTAGTTCACCTCATCGGGAGGAAGAGTCTTTGAACAGATGTGGATAGTTCTGACGGATCTGGTCTTCACACTCCCACTTGAATTCATGACCTCGTCGGGAATTCCACCGAACCTTGACGATAGGAATACGACTCTGCTTGAGTTGTTTGACCTCTCAGTCTATAACCTCAAGCGGTTCTTCGATGAAGTTGAGCTTATTGTTGATCTGGACCTCGTCCAGTGGAATGACAATGGTTTCATCCGATAAGCAGTTTTTCAAGTGCGAGACATAGAAGACATTGTGGATGTTGGAGAGTTCTTGTGGGCGTTGGAGTCGATACGCCACCGGGCCGATTCGCTCTATCACCTCGAATGGTCCAGTGTACCTTGGGCTTAGCTTGCCGCGCTTCCCGAAACGAATTACCCTTTCCATGGTGATACTTTGAGGAGTACTCTATCGCCAACTTGGAACTGAAGGGGTTTCCTCCGGTTGTCGGCATAGCTCTTCTGCCGGGTACGAGATGTCTTCAGCCTTTCCCGAATAGTAGTGATTTTGTCAATGGTGTCCTGGACGATATCGAGCTTTGTGAGTTGTCGATCGCCGGCTTCTAACCAACAAAGTGGTGACCGACACTTGCGTCCATATAAGGCCTCGAATGGTGCGCACTTGATGCTAGCGTGATAGCTGTTGTTATAGGAGAACTCGACCAAGGGCAGGTGAGCGTCCCAACTTCCTCCGAAGTCAACTACACACGCTCTTGGCATATCCTCAAGCGTTTGAATCTTCCTTTCACTCTGACCATCGGTCTGGGGGTGGTAGGCGGTGCTAAGGTCTAGTCGAGTCCCGAGAGATTTCTGAAGTGCATTCCAAAATCGGGACGTGAATCGACTATCCCTGTCGGATATGATCGAGAGAGGCGTTCCATGACGAGAGACGATCCCGTTGATGTATACCTGAGCGAACGTTTCCATCGAGTAGTTCCCTCATACCGGTAGAAAGTGTGTGGATTTCGTCAATCGATCCACGATAACCCAAATCATGTCGTTACCCCTTGGCGTACGGGGTAGTTTGGTGATGAAATCCATGGAGATCTGTTCCCACTTCCACATGGGAATATCCGGCTGTTGTAGCAGACCTAAGGGTTTCTGATATTCCGCCTTGACCTTCAAGTAAGTAAGACATTTAGCTACGTACAAGGCGATATCCTTTTTCATGCCCGGCCACCAGTAGTATTCCCGTTGATCCTTGTACAACTTGTCGGATCCCGGATGAATAGAGTATCGGGAACGGTGGACCTCATCCAAAATAAGTTTACGAAGGCTTTCGGATCTCGGAATCCACGCTCGGTTCTGGAAGTAGTGGACTCCGTCCGGTTTGAGCTCGAATTCCTTCTCATGGTTCTCGGGTTTCAACGCTTCTTGCTAAGCTCTGGAAATTTGCGTTTATAGGCTTGTCTGAACCTGTATTCCCAATGCTCTAACTCGAGATGGCCTTACCCTTTCCTTCCGACTCAGGGCGTCTGCTACTACGTTTGCTTTACCGGAGTGGTATTTGATATCGTAATCGTAGTCGCTTAGAAGTTCAATCCATCTTCGTTGCCTCATGTTGATCATTTCCTAATCGAGGATATGTTGAAGGTTTTTGTGATCCGTGAAAACTTTGCACTTAGTGCCGTATAAGTAATGCCTCCAGATTTTCAATGCGAACACGACAACTCCCAGCTCTAAGTCGTGTGTTGTGTAATTCTACTCGTGTACCTTCAGTTGCCTCGAAGCGTATGCGATGACCTTGTCTTTTTGCATAAGGACGCATCCAAGACCTTGGTGTGATGCATCGGAATACACTACAAAATTATCTGTACCCTCTGGTAAGGACAGAATCGGTGCGTGGCACAGTTTGTGTTTGAGCTTCTGGAAGGATTTGTCCTGTTCTTTACCCCAAATAAAATCCTTATCCTTCTGAGTAAGTTCGGTTAGAGTCTTAGAGATCTTCGAGAAATTTTTAATGAACCTTCGATAATAGCCTGCCAACCCTAGGAATTGTCGGATTTCTGTAGGAGTGGTTGGGGCTTGCCATTTCTCGGTCGCTTCGATCTTTGCTGGGTCAACATAAATTCCCTCTTGGTCGATCACATGACCAAGGAAGTGTACCTCTCGGAGCCAAAATTCGCACTTCGAGAATTTGGCGTACAGTTTCTGATCTCTAAGGAGTTCTAGGATGAGTTTCAAGTGTTCCGCGTGGTCCTCCTTGTTCCTTGAGTAGATGAGGATGTCATCTATGAATACGATCACAAATTTATCCAGATACGGTCTACACACCCTGTTCATCAGATCCATGAATACTGCTGGTGCGTTGGTCAGACCGAATGGCATAACGAGAAATTCGTAATGCTCGTATCGAGTTCGGAAAGCGGTTTTAGAAATATCGGTTTCACTGACTCGAACCTGATGATAACCCGAACGGAGATCGATCTTAGAAAAATAAGTTGCACCATGCAACTGGTCGAACAGATCATCGATTCTCGGGAGTGGGTATCGGTTCTCGAAGGTCAGTTTGTTCAGTTCACGGTAGTCGATGCACATCCGAAAGGATACGTATTTCTTTTTCACGAAGAGGATTGGGGCTCCCCAGGGGGGACGTACTTGGACGAATCAGACCATGATCTAAAAGTTCCTGCAGTTGTTTAGACAGTTCTTGTATTTCAGGTGGTGCCAGACGATACGGGGTCTTGGGAACCGGTGCTACGCCAGGAACGAGGTCGATTCTGAATTCCACTTTTCGATGTGGCGGTAGCCCGGGTAAATCCTCTGGAAAGACCTCTGGATGATCCTTGACTACGGGGATGTCTTGCACTCGTTTCTCCTTGGGTTTACGTTCGACAACATGTGTGAGGAATGCATCGCAGTCCTTCTCTAGGTACTTGCGCATTTTCATGATTGAGACGATACGGAGTTGTTGTCCAGGTTTGTCTCCCTGTACAACGAGGGTTTTGCCATTTGAGAGAGGTATTAGAATAAGTTTGTCGAAACAGACGATCTCGGCTCGAAAACGAGATAACCAACTCATTTCGACGATAACGTCGAAGCTTTTCAGCTCAATGGGGATCAGATCGATGGGGAAAGTCTTATCAGCTAGGCACATTGGACATCCTAGGATTATATCCTTAGCTTCAAACTCTTGTCCGTTAGCATATTCTATAGTGAAGCTATCCTTAAGAACTTTAGATCCTATATTGATAAGGGGTCTATATTCTAAGGACACAAAGCTTCTTTCGGCTCCTGAATCGAATAGTATGGAGGCAAAATGATTGTTCACTGAAAACGTACCCGTCACTGCATTCGGGTCCTGTCGGGCTTCCTGAGCTGTGATCGCGAATGCACGACCGCGGCCTTTCCCACCTTGATTGGGTTGGGCCTGTTGTAGCTTGGGGCAAGTATTCCTGAAGTGTTTGTCACTTCCACACTCGAAGCACACCGGCTTCTTTCCCTGATTGTTTGTTCCCTCTGTGCAATATTTGGAGAAGTGCCCCACCTTCTGGCACACCGAGCAGTTCCCGTTGTGATGGTAGTTGCACTTGTTATACTTGGGATATGCCCCAGTGAAGTTTCGGGTTCTGGTTGGTGGTGTGGTTGTGGTTGCAGCAGTAACCGCATAGTTGCGGGTGGTCTTGGATTTCTTGTTCCTTTCGCTTCTTCTCGGCTGATGTTCAACCTTTCTTTTCTCACCTCCCTCTTTCTTGGAGGATGTTGGGGTGGAGAGGAGGTTGCTTGTTAATCGGTGCCCCAGGACAATAGCGCTCTGGAGGGTTAATGGTTCTGCAGAGATAACCATTCCCCTGATTTCGGGAACAAGACCGGAGATGTATCGGTCAATCCTGTTTTCCTCGAGAGTTACCAACCTTGGCACCAGTCGAGCCAGTTCATGGAATCGGGTAGTGTACCCTTCGATGTCGTTGCCGACCATCGTATTCTCCCAGAGCTCTACCTCGAGCTTCTTCACTTCTCCTTTAGAGCAGTACTCGTCGACAAGGATTTTCTTGAATTCATCCCATGTAAGGGCATAAGCAGCTTCGCGTCCTCGGGTTTGAACCACGAGGTTCCACCAAGACAGGGCCCGTCCGTGGAGTACGCAGGAGGCATACTCCACTTTATCAGCTTCAGCACAACGGCTGATGTACAGGACTGATTCGATGCTCTCGAACCAGGAAAGTAGTCCTACAGCACCCCATCAAACTCCTTTGGCTTGCAAGCCATGAAGCCCTTATAGGTGCAGACGGGGATGTTTCGGTTTTGGTTCTGATTATCTCCTTGTTGTTGTTGTTGCTGCTGCTGATGTTGTTGTTCTTGCTGTTGTTGTTGCTGTTGCTGCTGTTGTTTTTCTTGATGTTGTTGTTGCTGCTGCTGGTTGTTGTTATTGATATTGCTGTTTATCCCAGCAGTGATCTGGGCGATCATATTGGGCATGGCAGCGTTTAGCTGAGCAGCGACCTACTCGGCTATGAGGCTAGCGTTACTTCGCTTAGGAGCCATGTTTCTACAACAGAAAAGGAAAACAGTTTAGAACGCACGAATAGGATGCAGTAAGAATTTAAATGATGAACAACAACAATGATAA
>CAJVGC010000432.1:26768579-26796592 GCA_910822075.1 Senecio squalidus | reverse complement strand
CACTGGTGCTGTAGGACTACTCTCCTGGTTCGAGAGCATCGAATCAGTCCTGTACATCAGCTGCTGTGCTGAAGCTGATAAGGTGGAGTATGCCTCCTGCGTACTCCACGGACGGGCCCTGTCTTGGTGGAACCTCGTGCTCCAAACCCGAGGACGTGAAGCTGCTTATGCCCTTTCAAGGGATGAATTCAAGAAACTCCTTGTTGACGAGTACTGCTCCAAGGGTGAGGTGAAGAAGCTCGAGGCAGAGCTTTCGGATCATACGATGGTCTGCCACGACATCGAAGGGTACACTACCCGTTTCCATGAACTGGACCGACTAGTACCAAGGTGTGTAACCCCCGAGGAAAACCGGATTGACCGATACATCTCCGGTCTTGTTCCCGAAATTAGGGGAATGGTTATCTCTGCAGAACCATTAACCCTTCAGAGCGCTATTGTCCTGGCACACCGATTGACAAGCAACCTCCTCTCCACCCCAGCATCCGCCAAGAAAGAGGGAGGTGAGAAAAGAAAGGCTGAACATCAGCCGAGAAGAAGCGACAGGAACAAGAAATCCAAAACCACCCGCAACTATGCGGTGACTGCTGCACCCACACACACACAACCAACCGGAAACCGAAACTACACTGGGGCAAATCCCAAGTGTAACAAGTGCAACTTCCACCACAACGGAAACTTCCCGGTGTGTCACAAGTGCCAGAAGGTGGGGCACTTCTCCAAATACTGCACGGAGGGAACAAACAACCAGGGCAAGAAGCCGGTGGGCTTCGAGTGTGGAAGTGACAAACACTTAAGGAATACCTGCCCCAAGCTACAGCAGGCCCAACCCAATCAAGGCGGGCAATCGCGGAAGATCATTCGTGGTCACAGCTGAGGAAGCCCGACAGGACCCGAATGTAGTGACGGGTACTTTTTCAGTGAACAATCATTATGCCTCCACACTGTTCGATTCAGGAGCCGGTCGAAGTTTTGTGTCCTTAGAATTTAGACCCCTTATCAATCTAGGATCTAAAGTTCTTAAGGATAGCTTCACTATAGAATATGCTAACGGTCAAGAGTTTGAAGCTAAGGATATAATCCTAGGATGTTCAATGTGCCTAGCTGATAAGACTTTCCCCATCGATCTGATTCCCATTGAGCTGAAAAGCTTCGACGTCATCGTCGGAATGGACTGGTTATCTCGTTTCCAAGCGGAGCTCGTCTGTTTCGACAAACTTATTCGAATACCTCTCTCAGATGGCGAAACCCTCGTTGTACAGGGAGACAAACCTGGACAACAACTCCGTATTGTCTCAATCATGAAAATGCGCAAGTACCTCGAAAAGGATTGCGATGCATTCCTAGCGCATGTTGTCGAACGTAAACCCAAGGAGAAACGAGTGCAAGACATCCCTGTAGTCAAGGATTATCCAGAGGTATTCCCAGAGGATTTACCTGCGCTACCGCCGCATCGACAAGTGGAATTCAGAATCAACCTCGTTCCTGGCGCAACACCGGTTGCCAAGACCTCGTACCGTCTGGCACCACCCGAAATGCAAGAACTGTCTAAACAACTGCAGGAACTTCTAGATCATGGTCTGATTCGTCCAAGTACGTCCCCCTGGGCGCCCCAATCCTCTTTGTGAAAAAGAAAGACGGATCCTTACGGATGTGCATCGATTACCGTGAACTGAACAAGCTGACCGTCAAGAACCGATACCCCCTCCCCAGAATCGATGATCTGTTCGACCAGTTGCAGGGTGCAACCCATTTTTAACTAAGATCGATCTCCGTTCGGGTTATCATCAGGTTCGAGTCAGTGAAACCGATATTCCAAAAACCGCTTTCCGAACTCGATACGAGCATTACGAATTTCTCGTTATGCCATTCGGTCTGACCAACGCACCAGCAGTATTCATGGATCTGATGAACAGGGTGTGTAGACCGTATCTGGATAAATTTGTGATCGTATTCATAGATGACATCCTAATCTACTCAAGGAACAAGGAGGATCACGCGAAACACTTGAAACCTATCCTAGAACTCCTTAGGGATCAGGAACTGTACGCCAAATTCTCGAAGTGCGAATTCTGGCTCCGAGAGGTACACATCCTTGGTCATGTGGTCAACCAAGAGGGAATTCATGTATACCCGGCAAAGATCGAAGCGATCGAGAAATGGAAAGCCCCAACGACTCCTACGGAGATCCGAAAATTCCTAGGATTGGCTGGATACTACCGAAGGTTCATCGAAAATTTCTCGAAGATCGCTAAGCCTCTAACCGAACTCACTCAGAAGGATAAGGATTTTATTTGGGGCAAAGAACAGGAAGAATCCTTCCAGAAACTCAAACACAAACTGTGCCTCGCACCAATTATGTCCCTACCGGAGGGTACAAATAATTTCGTAGTGTATTGCGACGCATCTCACCAAGGTCTTGGATGCGTCCTTATGAAAAAGGACAAGGTCATCGCATACGCTTCGAGGCAATTGAAGTTACACGACCACAACACACGAATTAGAGCAGGGAGATGTCGTGTTCGCATTGAAAATCTGGAGGCATTACTTATACGTCACTAAGTGCACAGTTTTCACGGATCACAAAAGCATTCAACATATCCTCGATCAGAAAATGCTCAACATGAGGCAACAGAGATGGATAGAACTATTAAGCGTCTACGATTGCGAGATCAAATACCACCCCGGTAAAGCAAACGTAGCAGGAGACTCCCTGAGCTGGAAGGAAAGGGTAAGGCCATCTCGAGTTAGTGCATTGGGGATATAGGTTAAGACAAGCCTACAAACGCAAATCGCCAGAGCTCAGCTAGAAGCGTTGAAACCTGAGAACCTTAAGGACGAAACCCTACACAACCATGAGAAGGAATTCGAGCTCAAGCCGGAAGGAAACCACTACTTCAAGAACCGAGCGTGGATTCCGAGATCCGAAAACCTTCGTAAACTTATTTTGGATGAGGGCCACCGTTCCCGATACTCTATTCACCCCGGATCCGACAAGTTGTACAAGGATCTACCGGAATACTACTGGTGGCCGAGCATGAAAAAGGATATCGCCTTGTACGTAGCGAAATGTCTTACTTGCTCGAAGGTCAAGGAAGAATATCAGAAACCCTCAGGTCTGCTACAACAGCCGGAGAATCCCATGTGGAAGTGGGAACAGATCTCCATGGATTTCATCACCAAACTACCCCGTACGACAAGGGTAAACGACATGATTTGGGTTATCGTGGATCGATTGACGAAATCCGCACACTTTCTACCGGTACGAGAGAACTACTCGATGGAAAAGTTCGCTCAGGTATACATCAATGAGATCATCTCCCGTCACGGAACGCCTCTCTCGATCATATCCGACAGGGATAGTCGATTCACGTCCCGATTTTGGAATGCACTTCAGAAATATCTCGGGACTCGATTAGACCTTAGCACCGCCTACCACCCCCAGACCGATGGTCAGAGTGAAAGGACGATTCAAACGCTTGAGGATATGCTGTGTAGTTGACTTCGGATGAAGTTGGGATCAAGTGCGCACCATTCGAGGCCTTATATGGACGCAAATGTCGGTCACCGCTTTGTTGGTTAGAAGCCGGCGATCGACAACTCACAAGGCTCGATATCGTCCAGGACACCATTGACAAAATCAATACTATTCGGGAAAGGCTGAAGACATCCCGTACCCGACAGAAGAGCTATGCCGACAACCGGAGGAAGCCCCTTGAGTTCCAAGTTGGCGATAAAGTACTCCTCAAAGTATCACCATGGAAAGGGGTAATCCGTTTCGGGAAGAGCGATAAGCTAAGCCCAAGGTACACCGGACTATTCGAAGTGATAGAGAGAATCGGCCCGGTGGCGTATCGACTCCAACTCCCATAAGAACTTTCCAACATCCACAATGTCGTCCATGTCTCGCACTTGAAAAAGTGCTTATCGGATGAAACCATTGTCATTCCACTGGACGAGGTCCATATCGACAATAAGCTCAACTTCATCGAAGAACCGCTTGAGGTTGTGGACCGAGAGGTCAAACAACTCAAGAAGAGTCGTTCCTATCGTCAAGGTTCGGTGGAATTCCCGACGAGGTCACGAATTCACGTGGGAACGTGAAGACCAGATTCGTCAGAAGTATCAGCAACTTTTTGAAGACTCTTCCTCCCGATGAGGAGAACTAAATCTCGGGACGAAATTTCTTTTAACCCAGGAAGAATGTGACAACCGTCTAAATTTCAGGTGAAACCCGTATTCTATATCTTTGAGATATCTATTATTGTCCTTTACTGTCCTTATACCATAAACGTGTGTGTGTCGGAATCGAAATCGAAATCAATAAATGAATCCTAATACCAAGAAAACACTTACTGAACTTGCCTAAGTTCATCTCTAAACTAATTGTAAACTTTCAACTAACGAAAATGATTAACGATAAAACAAACGAAAAATGAAAAAGTGCAGAAACTGCCCAAATGCGCCGCACCTAGTGCGTAATGCGACGCATTTGGTGCAAAGACCAGCAATTTTTTTCA
This sequence comes from Senecio squalidus, assembly GCA_910822075.1. Taxonomy (NCBI): domain Eukaryota; kingdom Viridiplantae; phylum Streptophyta; class Magnoliopsida; order Asterales; family Asteraceae; genus Senecio; species Senecio squalidus. The sequence continues at coordinate 26,792,072 of CAJVGC010000432.1, read as the reverse complement.
AAAACTTTGTGATTCATTATAAACGAGTCCAACCCAAAAACACATGTCTTATACATGTTCAAAAGGCTTTTTGGTCCAGTAAGTTAGCTTACAAACACCCTTACAAGACTTTTAGTTCATTTAAACATCAAACACACACACCTATAGAACACTCTCTCAAATCCTCTCATTTATAGCCAAATAATCACAGAAAAATCACCAAAACACACCACAAAAATCGTTCTAAAAATCAAAGGAAGAAAGAAGTATTCATCCATTTGGGTTGCTTAATCGTTTTTTGTGACGTCCCGTCAATTTGAGGTACTTGAGTTACCGTCATTATTTTAAAGTTATTCACAATTGTTTTGACCCTTGTATTTCGCTTTGTTTTACTCACGGTTTATTTACTGAGATTCGGGTTTTATGTGTTTATTTTGATTCGTCCCTTGAGACGTAAGATTGTGTTTATCTAAGTGCCAGATAGTTAGTATGCTCTGGTAATAAGTTAGGAGGTTTATGCAAAATTAGTCGGTTAGCGTATTCTTTATCTTCGAGATTTCACGCTTTTGCTCTTATTAATCCTTTACCGAAATCGTGGGTATCTCGGAATCGAAATTGAAAGTTAATCATTTAATGAGCCCTAATACCAAGAATGCATACAATGAACTTTCCTAAGTTCATTTGAAATCAATCGGGAACTTTCAACGAACGAAAAGGCATAGCGAGAACGCGAATTCGAAACAAATTTTTGCTGAATCAGCAATTCAGCCCATGGCTGAATAATTCAGCTGCTGGCTGAAGGTCCAGACGGCGGCTGAATATATTCAGCCGGCGGCTGGATGCTGCTGGACAAGTGTTTGAGAACTCATTTTTGCATGAAAAACGATTGGGACACATGTTTTAACCCGATTTGACCCCCTTTTCTGCCAGAAGTTACTGTCCCAAGGTGCTATTACCCTTTTCTTTTCATTTTTCTTTCATTATTTTCATTACAAACACACACACACACACTCTAGGTGTTTTCTCCAAACTCTCTCCATTTTTCTTCATTTTTCTTCATCTTGGCTGTGAATCCCAGCCCATAATCACCAAATAATCATCAAAATCATCACAATAATCGGTTATATTCGTCAAAGGAAGCAAGAGGTGGTGATTCTTCCGTTTTGCTTTCTTGGTTTTCATCATTTTTCGGGTCAAATCTCCATCAAAGTCTTCATCAAACGAGCTAGATCATCATACTTTCGTTTTCTTACGGTATAATAACTTTCTCTTACTGTTTTTATTTCATTTTATCACATGCATGTTAAATCTAACACCAAATAAAGGTTTTTTTATAAAGTTTTTATGGTGATTTAACTAAGAACATAAGTTTTATAAACTTTTACTTAAGATCTTGGTATATAAGTTGTTATTTGAAGAGATATATAAACATTTTCAAAGATTCATAAACTGCATGTCGAGATCCACAGAAAATACACTTGAAAACGCTTAAAATCGCTAAAAATAACGAAAATCCGGAGCTGTCTATAGACCTCCAGCCGGCGGCTGGATCTAGGTGTTAACACCAAATTTTCGTTTCGACTTATTAACGGTGGTTGTATTGTGTTTTGGAGGCGGATATTCTCATCACCACACCACTGAGGTCTTGTGTTCCAGATTCTATTCTTGTCAAATCTTGCGGGTGCTAACGGTATAAATTGTTATCCTTGTGAATCTATCGATTTCGTTATATTCGTTATTCGGTTTTAGCCTTGAAAACGGTTAGGAATAAATATTAGACCAACACTTGTTGTATTTTATCGGATTGGACTGAGATTGGACAAATATTGTTAAAAGTGTAATCTAATCAAAGTATCGTATTAAACTTATTATTGTATTATGTATTATGAATAAAGTTTAAAATGTAAATTGTTATCAAGCGGGAAGTGTATGAAATTTGGACGAATATTTTATGACGCGGAAGCGCTGCCGAAAATTCATCTCACGACTTTTTGCGACATTAAACACTCGTATGAAACATCTTATATATAAAAGTAACATATTAAGCAATAACATCGTCTTTGGACTCAAAGACGCCAACGTAAATCATAAATGTCATAATATTACTTAAAACGGACATTTTCAAACCTCTTCGCGATACGTTAAACTTCGCCACAAATTTGGATCATCGTTTTAATTCGTCAAATATGTTTTACGAAAAACTTTATAAAACGGTTTTAAAGGCATTTTACTCTAAGTATTTTGGTAGGAAAAGACTTTAAATTATTCAAAGTGTCAAAGTTGGACTTTTACGTTGACTTTGACTTTCTTTCAAATCGAATTGGATTTTACTTCAAATTATTGACATTTGACTTTTATAAAGTCAACATATTTGATCTTTTTCAATATAATGAACATTGGTATTAATATTCTTCTCGACTCAGAATTATCATTCGTTTTCCAACGGTCGCTGTTGACATGAAAGATCGATATCTTGCCGATGGGCCCTTTCTTGGCGCGGAACATCGTCTTCTTAATCCGTCATCTTTATTCGACTTATTAGTCGTTGGAATGTTATATTAAACTTAATCTTAACCGACAAGGCTAAACCGGACTAGACTTATAGAGATACTGAGACTATGTTGTTTATTGCTTAAGGTACTTAGACGGTGGAGTTGTAGCTCTGTGATTATTTACCCGAGATTTGCTGAAGTTGTACTGTGAGTTATTCGTAGCCCTTGTCTTAAATATTTTTGGGCTGGAAAGCGTATTTTATAAAATTGTCTGCATGTATGCGGGACATTGTTGATTATCTTGTTTACCTAGTTGAATAGGTATGCCTTATATTAGGAGTCTTTATTGCCTTGGTGGCACCCCTTATATACTCGTTAAGCTTTATGCCCAACGGTTTCATATTTATAGCTATATGGGTTATTGTACCTAATTCTCATCGCTCCGTAGGATGCTCCTATGAGTGGATGTTATGACCGGTATATTAATCGTTTACCTTTGGATTGACTCACCTTAGAAGAGGGGACTTTATTGTGTGGTAAGGATCAAGGTGTATGACTAATCTAAGCATGGTATCCTCACTAGGGTTGAAAAAAAGATATAACAAGATATGGTTTGATATGTTATTGAATATGTATTTGAAATTATGATATTTATCGAAACTTGTCGATGGGTCAACTTTTACTTATAAATTGAGAATAATTCGCCAACATGTTGTTGATGTCGTTTTAACGCTTTTCAGGAAACTGAGGATTCCTGTTGATCATGGCATGTATTTTCGGATAGCTTGTTTTTGGGAAATTTGTATTTGAATTGGTGGATGTAATTTCCATGTTGATCCGCTTGTTGACATTTGTGTTGTATTGTATTTGGCGTTGTAACACTTTTGGATTTGTAATGTATTTTGGGTAACATTTGGCATGATTAATATATTTGATGTTTTGTTTATTGGTTGTATGTTGTAACATTTGACTCGTGATATTATAACTGGAACACCTCGTGTTTCCGCTCTAAGCGGGGTGTGACAGTTTTCTATCATTTTGGGGCAAAAATCACCAAGGGAACTCTTCAAATCTTCACCAAATCAACATCTATTCGGTACAATCCTTTTTAAATCACTGTTTTTATATACAAATCGAATTGCATGTAAGATCAAACTCTTGAAAACACATTTTATACAGATTTGAGGTGATTTACATAATAAAACGGGTTTTTATAAAATGGATGTTTAGATCTTTGATATTGTTGTTAAAAATCCAAGATAAACTGTAAACTATCAAGTATTTTGATGTATCTATCGTTGCATGTCGAAATCCACCATCAAAATACATTTTTGAGCATAAAAACGATTTTCACCAAGAACCTGTCACAGGATGCGGCGCATTCCTGGACCAGGTTCCTGGAAATGGGTCGTTTCGGTTATAAATTGTAATCTTGAGCTTATTTCTTAAAACCGTACTAAAGAATATGTCATAAGCTTAAACTTGAGTATAAAGTGACTAATTGGACATGTTAACATAAAATTGTGTTTGGTGTAATTATATAAATTATTACTATGAAAATTGTAAAGCGGGAAAGTGTTGAAAATTGGACTTAAATATTTTAGCGCGGAAGCGCTGCCCGATTTTTGTTAGACTTAAACACAACACTTATATTATAAGCATTTTCGTTGACTAACGATTTTATAAACTCATAAACAATTATACTTATTCGATAAGTTGGTGTAACTTTAGGATTTCCGTGATTCCGAAGCATTCCGACCACTACTCACACACTCGTCTCGTCTCTTACCAACAGTGAGTTACATCCCCACTCTTTTACCATTTTTGTACTATTTTTGGGGGAAGCATGAGAACGAACCATTTTATGAACTTATGAACCGACTTATGAACTTGTGAACTTTTGAACTATTTTATGAACTTTTGAAACTTATTAACATTTTATGAACTTATATGCGTAAACTTTTTATATAGCCACACTCGGCAGTCGTTCGAACTAATGATTGATTGTATAACTTCCAACCCTTAATGAGAATATAACGTTTTCATAAGTGCCTACTATCATTTTAAAAAAATTGCATTTGCGCCCAGTTTTAGTTCGTTGCACACTATTAGCTTGTTAAGCCGTTAGTAATTATGGGTATCGATACTTAGGAAAGAACCGTTCCTGACTTAGGCGGCAGTCTAAGTACATATTACTAGATCGGAAATACTCCTCGTAGATAGTGCGGGGTAAGGGGCCTCACGGTTGGTTAATCGGTTTAGTGTGAACACTTATAGTTATATTATGCCAAGAGGTTAATACAATGGTTCCAATCATAGTTACTTTTCTTTTATGCATATTGTTGAGCGTATATATTTAGAGATATACGAATTTCCGCAACCATTTTTACAAGGTATTGCTCTACCTTGCCGTACGTGAACATTTTTACAAGTATATGTACTTTTAAGCACCGTATTCGCTTCATTTATATTGAGAACTCTTTTATACTTATATACTTGTCGTAAACCTTTTTAGTCGAGGAGTAGAAAACTGTAACTCACTCACTACTTTATGTAGTTGACACTTTTTCTCATGTTTCAGGAAATCAAGTGTAAGGACACGAAGTGCATATCGTGGACGGGTCAGGCAAGTCACGTGAATCACGAATTGGGAGAAGACTTGTTTAATTATTTTAAGAATTTTGTTAAAACGCTTAGTCATGTATTTTGTTGCGATGGAATACTAAACCCTTGGTTATTTTCGGACATTTACTTTTATCTCTCTTAATCAAATGACTTGAAACCGTTATGATTTACTATGACTCGTGTTATGATATCTTTGCTCTTCGCACCTCGTGTTTCCGCTATAGCGGGGTGTGAAAGATGTCCCTTTTATTAGAGTGCTTTGATTATGTTTTGAAATTGTTACGGGAAAGACAAGTTATAATCAACTTAAAGAAACCTTTTTTGTTTGTCCTCTTCCTAGACTGATATCCAGGATTTTTACTTATATAACAATCACTGAGGCTGAGCTGGGATTAACTTCTGTCTTGCTTTAGTGGATTGCAAATCCTTTCATTGATCTTGAAGGAACTGAGTCTGATACCTCAGTTTCTGCAAGTAAGGACAATGTTGTACCTACAAAGGATAGAATTGACGGCAGTGGTGATCAGCCTGTGCTGAATGCCGAGGTTGGGGGTGATAGGGTTGGGCTTGATGGTGCAGATCCAGAGATCAAATCTCCTCATGGAGCCTCAGGTATGAATATTCCCTTCTCTCCACCAGAGAGAAACCCCTCTCAGTCTGAGGAAGTCCCCATCTCTCAGCTTGAAAAGCTTGCAACTCAAGCGGCCAGCCTATTGAACTCACCAAGTTCAGTAGAGAATGTTCACATAATCAGCCCCACACCAAATAAAGCACAAATGGACTTATCACACCATGAGGCTGACAGTCATGAACTGCCCTCCAGTGCTGTAGATCACCCCACTCTCCCTCTGCTAGAGCAGAAGGTGGTTGTGACTACTCAGACTACCCAAAGCCAATCTTGTGTAGTCAGCTTGGAGAAACATGTTACTGCTACCACACTGACACATGTGACATGCATTGAAGATGATATCCCACTCCTGAATATCTCTATACGTAGTATGGGACAACCCCCCTCAGTTTCACAGCCTATTCCACAGGCTATTTTCACAAGTTCTGTACTGGTACAAACTTCTGAACCACCAAACTTCTCCCACTCTAATGCACAAGTTGCCAATGCCTTGCTCCAAAAACTGAGTGAGGTACAGACTTCCATTTCTGTAGTCAAATACCTCTCTCCTAGTCAATAGGAGAGATGTGAGGCTATACCAACCTTACCCACTTCAGTTGTTACTCATATTTCTTAGTCTGAGGGTGCTTTGACTCTGTCTGTCTTACTGCAAGCTATTCAAGACATTCCAACTCAGTTTGATGTCAAGCTGAGTGCATTGCAGACTGAGGTCAGGGATCTAAAGGAACATAATACAAAGGAGGTGGCTGTTTGAAGGAATTGGTGGTGAGTCTGACTATTAAAGTCAAGGCTCTGAGGTCTGGAAAGCAGGTTGTTGGGGAATCTTCTATGGGTGCTCAGACTCAGGGGGAGGAAATTGCTAAAGCCATAAGTGAGTCTGAACCCAAGAAGGGTCTGAAAAGAAAAAGAACTGAGTCTTCTTCTCAGGGGGAGAAAAATGAGAAGAAGTATAGGAGGAACCTGTTATACAATCTCAAAACTGAAAGGACTGAAGGACACTTTGAAACTGACTATAGTGACTTATCATCTGATTCACCAGCTGAAAGTGAGGAAGAAATAGAAATGGAGGTTGTGGGAGACAAAAAGATTGAAGCTGAGAGTCAAACTAAAGAAGTCAGAAAGATTATATTGACTGTAGAAGAAAGACAAGCTAAGTTGGAAAGGTCAGCTCTCAATGCTGGTATGACAGTGGAAGCATACAAAGAGTATGTCAAAGACCTATATTTTGAGAGATTTGGTGACAAGACAAAGGACCAATCAACTGTTGAGAAAGATTCTTGTGATCAAGGTGCTGAAGATCTTGAAGTTAAGTTAAAAAGAGAAGATCAGTTGGCCTTTGATGCAGAACAAGAAAGAATTGAAGTTGATCAAGATATGGAAAAAGGGTTGAAAGAGAGCATGAAAGGGTGGATTACATAGAAAAACATTTCACAAAGAATAAGCTTGATGGGAAAATAAATCACTAGGAGTGTACTGAAACAGGTGGAGGTTTGGTGCTCACATGCCTATTCAAAAATAGCACATTCAAAATTGCTGTGAATAGAATGCACACTCTAGGGCTGGAAGAATGGAAAAGAATTTCCCAGTTAAGCACAAGGATTGGGAATATTGCACATCAGACTGAGGTCAAGAGGGAAGCAATATACAATGTAAATGCTGCTCATTTCTTGCAGCTGATTCCTGAAGAAGATGACAGAAAATTCTGTACCATCATCAGAGTTCATGCTGGAGCTAAATCACTTGGGTTGGAATCAAGAAATAGTCATCCTGTGCTCTCAGATATAGTCTTTCAAGTAAAATTTTATGTCAAAACTGAAAATCTTGAAGGATTGTGCTACATTGATTGTGCTGGTAAAAAGTGTTTTCAAGCAATGGAAGAATTAAACAAGACATCTCTTTACCATTGCCTTGATTTATTGAATGAGTGCACAAATGATCAATGTCAACGATTCATAATGAAGGTGATAAGTTGGTTGTTTATCAACTTAAGGAGGATTGAAGAACTGGAAACTCAGTCTGACAAAGCGGAGCTGATCCAGAAAGAATATCTGGTTTCGAACTCCAAGACTGATGAAGAAATGGACAGATTGATGAAGTGGAAGACTGAGAGAACACAATGGGCCAAAGATGATTTGAAGCCAACAGTCTGGGACTCAATGCTAAATCAAAGTCAAGGAGAAGGAAGTAGGTTTTATCATAAACTTTTTATTTAATAAATGTGTTTTAGTTTGTGTTTGTTTACTACAATGTGTGTCATTGTAAAAAGGCTTTAATTTAAACAGACATGGGGAGATTGTTGGGAAAATTAGCAACTGAACCCAAATTATAAGTCTGTTTGATTAAAGTCCGAGTCTGAGTCATTTTTGAGTCTGAGTGACTAGCATTATGGGTCTGAGTTAGTCAGCTCCATAATGTGTCTTGAACCGAAAGATTAGGAAGTTAGTTAGATAAAATCTTCTATCTTTTTAGAAGATTTTCTAAGATTCGTCCTTATCAAGCTCCCTCTTTTTGTGTATAAATAGGGAGCTTGAGTCTTGTAATTCTGCGCGCTTTTCCTTTGAATCAAACTGAGTTTTATTCAATATCTTGCTAATTGTTATAATTCCGCTATAACTTATTAACAAGAACTATGTGTTTATCAAGAGTGATAATTAACGTTTGAATACTCATTTGCCAATTGATTCGATCATACAAGATTAATTAATTATCTGTATATATCAAGTAATTGGGATCTTACTCAGACCTAACAAAATATGCGATATCAAATCCCCCCATACTTAACATTTTCTTGCCCTCAAGCAAAATCCAGTTTTCAAATCATTACCATGCCGTTATTAAAAAGCATAACCAAACACCTCACGAATTTTGGGAGTAAATCACACAAATCTCTCAATGCTAGTCTAAGTGTGTAAATAATCAGTAAATCCGCTCATTTGCTTAGTCATGGTGAGTTTTTTATTATAGGCTTGATAAAGTATCGCTTCTCCACCACTAGAGACTAGGAACAACTACACCGGGACTTTTATTGGGTTAAAATGTCAAACGGCTAAGGCATGTGAAAATGTATAATGCTGTAACGGGTGAAATGGGTAAATAAGGACAAAGTATACAAAAATAAACGTAGAATACATCTAACTTTAGAATAAATCCGAACTCTTAAAACTTTAACGAACCGAATTGCTACTATTCTTCAAATGACTCATAACACACTAAATTACTTTAATAACTTCTACGACTCTATTTTTTTTCTGCTTTACTGATTGATTTTTTTTTTTTTTTTTTTTGAGCAAAGGTCATTTTTGCAAATAAATATAAGTTTACCTAGTGCATGTCTTCCAGTTTTAACTATTAAGGTTGTATGCTCAAAAGGCCTAATATATACTAATTTTTCCTTTAATTTCTTTTTGTTGGGAGCTGAATTGATTAGATGAAGCTATTAAGTCTTAAAAAGGTACTTGAATAAAGATGTTTAAGTTCGGGGAAAGTCCGAACTAAAACACCAATAATATGAAGTGAAGATTTCAGTTCGGGGAACATGTTAGTTCCTCCGAACTGACTGAAGTTCCTCCGAACTGAATTCAAGCAGAGGATAACTTAAGTCAACACTGGTCAACATTGAAGATATTAGTTCGTGGATGAAGACTTTGACTCCGAATTAGAGTGAACTTCCTCAGAACTAAAATTAAGATGTAGACTTGATGTTTTAATTTAATTTGTATGTTTAGATTTCTATAAATAGGGTGATAGGTCATTAGATTCAGTTGTCTTTGAACCCGGACTCATCTTGAGTGCCGTTGTGCTTAATCTGTCTAGTTGTAACTAAATGATTCAAAAACCGATTCACATTATCAATGAAATCTTAAACAGTTTATCCTATAGATCTATCAGTTCTTTCAATTTCATTTCTTTGCTTCCTTTTTGATTCAACTCAGGGCATGAGATTCCGCATCATGACCTGTTTTATTCGATTCACTGAGTTATAGAGAGCTTTAAGGTTTTGTCACTTTTCGATTTTCTATTTTTCTTATAATACAAGTGTCACAAATATGGCTTCGATGCGAGATAATTTCATGCATAAAACTATCTAAACTCTAACCAAAAAACTAAGCAATTAATAGCAATCAATAACTAAGTTCGGATATTTATAATATAAAACCAAATAAGGCTTACCCTTGTACCAAATTAGACTAAGTTACCTTAATGTAATATTCATATATGGTCTCGAAGCATATGACAATGTCAAGTTCTAAAGTCACCAACCATCGGCACAGTCATACAAAAAAAAAGTAACATTAAAAATGAATGCTTTCAAGACTCAAAATCTCACTTTTCTTTGAGTAGAGTATAAAAAGTGCTAGGTTATGCAACAAGTTAATATGAACAGATTTAATCATATCAAAAAATTTACCATATTGTTCCTTCATTTTCTCCTTCCTCAAGCGTTGAGGATATGAAATTCTAGGCTTGTAAGCTTTGATCGGTGGAGTTGCTGTCGATTTAGGTGCCTCTACTTCAATTTGGACCCTTGGTTCTTGCTCCTCTTCATCTTCTACCTCAATCTTAACTTCATCGCCTTTTTCGCCGTCTGGAGGCTCATTGCGGCGCAATGGAGTTGACCGAGTTGCATCCAAATCATTTACGAAATCTGGAAAACGATCTGGAGCTTCACTGCGTCGCAGTGGTGTTGACAGCGGCGTAGCGGGCTCAGTTTCAACAGAAAATCCGTCTTCGTTCTCTTCTCGATTTCCCCCATACTTATTTCCAAAGCGTGTCATAATTGCGTTCACGTGCTTTTGTCTCTTTCTAGGGGGTTGATACTTTGAACCTTGATTATTTTGATTATTTCGAGGTCTCTAATTCTGTTGAGTGTTGCTCGGCAACTGACCGGGTGGCCTATTTGAAAACCGATCATTCATTCGATCGAACTGTCTCTCCAAATCTTGAATTGTAGTGTGCTGGTTCCTTTTTACCTGCTCAATATGATCATTCATTACTTTCATTTGGTTTGTCCATGCCTCATTCTTCGCAGTTTGAGTATGAATGAACGATTTCAACATATCCTTCAAACTTTGATCACCCCTTCATTTGGTGGATTATCCTCATACCTGGGTCTTGGTGGAGATCGTGATTTGTTTATTTTCCATCCATTTTGATTGTCTCCATGGTTGTAGTTACCTCCTTGGTTTTGATAGTTCCCCCGATTCAGATTCCCATATTGTGCGTAATTTGCGTCATCGGGCTGTCGATCACATTCACTCGCGTAATGTGTCGCTCCAAAAATTTCACAACCGTTCTTTACAATATGCACATCCTTCTCCAATCGACCCATTCGTTTATCCATCTTATTCGCCATTGCCTTAATCTCCTTGAATATCAAGGAAGTATCGTTGTTACTTCCATCAACACTAGCCACAATGCCTTTGGTTCTTCTTCCTATACCATCTCTATCATCACGACAATCCCTAGCCAAGCTCATAACCAATTGATCTTCCATAAGTGTAAAAGCTTCATTCGTTGAATTATACATGAAATTTCCTCCTTCAACTAAGTCCAACTCCCGTTGAGATTCTCTTTCTAGACCGTAGAAAAAGATTTCCATAATTTGATCCTTGCCAAACTGTGTCCGTGATAGTTTCTAAGCATATCTTTCAACCTACTTCATGCTTCAGTCGTTTTTTCTCCTTCATCTTGACGAAATCCTCGAATATCTCTCTAACATTTCCTTCCTAATGCTGGTGGGAAAAACCTCTTGATAAAAGCCTCTCTCATTTGTGTCCAAGTAGTAATGGTGTTTTCTTCGAGGTCTTCAAACCAAGTCTTCGCTTCTCCGGTGAGTGATGAAGGAAATAAAATGATAGAGCTCAATGAATTTAGCTACGTGCTTATGTGGATCTGACTTGAGCCTTCCATCAAACATACTATCTTGGATCATCTTCAGATGATGACCCTTCATAGTAAAATCATCCGCCATGGTTGGTGTTCTAATAGCCGAATCACCAGCCGAACCTCGGGAGGGGGGGGGGGGGGTGGTACAAAAGTGGCCCTCTTATGCATCGGAATATCCAATAGATCTTGGTCTCCCATCTCTTGCAATTCCGCTTTGTCCTCTAAAATCACTTTTTCAATCTCCGAGTCTGAACTCCTATGACCTCCCAAAGAAGACTCAGTGTCCTCTTTTTCGAATTTAATCGGTGAAAACGGTCCAAATGCTGGTGAAATACTGATGGATGATTTGTTCGTTGGTTTCTTGTTACGCCTTTTTGATACCCCTGGATTTGACAATTAACTTTTGAGTGGTAACCCATAACACCTTGTTCATCTACTTCCCTGAATACCTGCAAATACACAACCAACAAACCTTCAAAAGCACCAGTGTATAACAAACAAAATAGAATAACTTTCAAGTACGTGAGTACCTAGAAGGATCGAATCATAAATTCTTAACAAAAACTTAAAAATCAGTTCCCGGCAGCGGCACCAAAAAACTTGATGTGTAAAATCTAGTTTAATTTTAAAAACTCGAAATACGCCAATACTCGACTACACACTCTCAGGCAGTGGACCTAATCGTGTATAATATAGTTCAGGTAAGTCGGATTCGTTCGCAGGGACTGAGTTAAGAAGTACAAAATTTATGATATCTAAAAGTGGGTGTTTTGTGACCGAATTGTCACGTTGCTTAAACTAATTGAAAAAATAATTGTCACGTGAAAACGTTGTTTGAAAAGATTGTTTGATTGTTTATCAGTTTAAGGAAAAGCACTCATTTTGGTAGTTCACTAATTGTTTTATCTCACTTAAGCAATGGAATGTTACTTACTTCTAAGTTATAATTAAGTTCCTCTCGAATACCTAATTAACTTTAATTACCTAAAACAATACCGTTCCTCTCGAATACACTAAAAGTCCTAAAATAACTAAGCTTTAAGAATCAAGTCGATGTTTATGATTTAATCTTATAAATATTCCTCTAGAATAGCTTAACTAGTTTTCTAATCCAATCTCTTGTAATTATAAACTAGTGTTCTCGTTTTAACCTAATTATTTAAGTTTCTATTACCAATTCCTCTCGAATATTGGTAATTCTTAACCAATTATAGACCGATTGATTATTTCATTTAATGTTTAACCTAACTCTAAATTCTTCTCAAATACCTAGAATTTCAATTAATCAAAAAAATATACAAAAGTTTAACAATATTTAAGATTAAAACAAAAACGGATCTTCGATTAAATATAAAAACATCTAATAAACATTTAAAGTCACAAGCTAAATCATCCAAAAAGATTCCTAATCCACACAAGCGTTATGATATTTAGCTACTCATAATGAATAAGAAAAACGACACAAACAAATTATTAAACATAGTACCGAATCGAATAATGAAAGTATAAGATGTAATCTTCAAAATTGTGTTTTCTCCTTGTCTCCAGCTCCAAAAATCGATTCTCTATCTCTAAAATAGTCCTCCAAAAACCGATATCTCTTCAGGGTTGTTTCTAGTCTTTAAATAGGCAAAAATATGGAAGCCCAGCGAAACGGGTTCCCTGCGCCGCAGTGAACTATGACTGCGTCGCAATCAGTTGTATCCCAAACTCGAATTGTAATCTGACTATTCATTGCGTCTCAGTCAAAGTCTAATGCCCCGCAGTCAGGACCAGTTCTCCAATTTCGCTTACTTTTGACCCTTTATTTGCGTTTCTTTGGCCAAATAACCACTTCCCGATCCATGTTAATACCTATCACTTGGATAAACACTGTCAGGATCGATATGGTTTAAGTAAACCCAACACACGTTGAATGAAGATCTTGATCTATCAAAGAAGTTTAGCAGCGGATATAAACACTTTGATATCACAAGTTTATTGATCAAACGAATATTGTTTGCAAAAGTAAAAGAACAATAACGAATGTCAAATTATAAGCCTCACTATATTAATCTTGATGAATGATCAATATACGTGTTTTTCTTAATACAAGGATCTATGTATATATAGACCTTGAGGCTAACATAGCTAATCTTGGAAACGACTTTGCAGTCACAATTGTATTATAACTACAATCACAGTTTCATTATAACTACAATTGCTACAAATAAGGAAGAGATAATTACACACATATTCAATAATTATCTAAATTACACATGCAGTAGTAACAGGAGACATGCAGTAGTAACTGTCTTCAGCAGGAGTAACCATCAGTCTTCAGCAGCATTAACCAGTTACATGCAGTAGTAACTAGTATACATGCAGTATTAAATTGGCAGTAGTTTGGGCGGTAGTAATGAGCAGTATTAATGAATTAAACTTTTTTTTAACAAACAGTTTAACCCCAACAATCTCCCCCTAAACTTGAACTTTTATTATCATTAAAGTACCAAGTTTCTTTACATAACAATGATGCTTACAAAATTACTCTTTAATGTTTCTCTTTTTAGTATCTTTTTCTTCCTTCATCTTCAACTGCTCTTAATTCCTTTGAAGTACCATCATCCAGATCAAGTCATTGGCCATCTGTGAGGTTCTGAGAGCAAACAATCTTATGGTGATCATCTCATGTAGAGTGCCGAAATCCAAGTTATACTTCCTTTCAACTAAGTAAAACCTTATAACACACTGTCTTCTAATGATAGAATGTACTCCACTCCTTTCATACAAATACCATCTCATAACTGGATCATGTCCTCCTCCTCTATGAAAAACACTACTAATCATTTCTTCATCAGGAGCAAACATTCCATTGAGCCAATCAAGTGCAAGATCTGTGCCAGAACATGAACCTCTGTTCTGTAGGTATTTTCTAACTCCAGTTTCATACAGCTTCACAACATCTTGTCTTGAAAACTCTCTAATCATTCTGTAGAAAGTAGGCATAGAGTACTTCTTGTTGACAACTCTTGTCACCACATATGTTGTCCTATTTTCTCCTCCAACATACTCCCAATCTATGATCTCAGGTAACTCAACTGATAAAGGTTCTACATGGATACCTTCTTCAGGAAGAATCAAAGCTGAACAGTCATCAGGAGAGATCTCTACATCTCCCTCTTTCTCCACTATTGCTGAAGAATCAACTAAAATGAATTGATTTGAAGCAGTAGTTGACTCATCAAGTTTTACCTCAGCATGAGTGGTTTCAACTATGGTATGTTCCTTTTCTGCAGTAGTAGATGCAGCTATTGACACCTCCACTCTCTGTTTCTTGCTGGGTTGCTTTGCAGAAATTGACTTATTCCTTTTCTGCTACTCAGGTTAAACAATAGGTTGAGACTGAAGTGGATTTGGGACTACCTTTCCATGAGTTATTACAGTAGCTCCAACTTCATGTGCTCTTTTCACTAGCCTTTCCGGTTCATACGTCTCTTTCTCTTCTTGCTCAGACAACCTAGGAGCTTCTTCCTTATCCTTCTTTCTTTCTTTTTCAAATAGACCAAGAATGTTACCAAAGCTCATAGGCCCCAAAGATTTACCACTATATCCTCTAACCTTTAGGTAATTCATGAACTTTTGCTAACTGAGACTTCTTTGTTTTCTTCATTGTTTTCTTTACTGCTAACTGAGACTTCTTTTCAGGTTCAGCCTTTTGAATCTTCGCAAGCTATTTGTTTTATTCAGCAAGCAAAGCAAGTCTCTCCTTTTCCTCCCTTGCAATACTATCAAACTCTCTTCTTTGAAGTTCTGCCTGCACCTCCCTTGCAATTGCAGGCTCTCCAGACACATCTACTATTTCAGAAGCTAACTGCAAGGCAACAAGCTCATCCCATTTGATATTCTTTGCTACTTCTATCTTCCTCAACCAACACACCTTTCCCTTTGTCCTTTATGGCAGAGTCAGTGGGGTTCACCCTTCTGCATCCAATATAATGACTCACAAGTATGTTGATTTGTCTAGTGTTAGGAGGAATGATAGGAATTACTCCATATATTGTTGTTGGATCCAGAACATAGTCCTCACCCTCAACTATCTTTGAACCCTGCTCATCAGTAGGAATAGTTACTCCTTTTTGTTTGGGTCTCTTGGATTTTTCTGGCTCCCTCTTTTGGATGATATCACTCTTGATCTTCAGCAGTTCCTCAGCAAAAGTTATTTCTTCTACTGAAGGTTCTTCAACAGTAGGAACAACAGTAGAAATAGCATCAATTGCAGTAGGAACAGAAGCTTCAGTAGAAACAACTGCAGTAGAAACAACTTCTTCAGCAGCATTAATGGCAATAGTAATCAGATTATCAAGCACACTTGTACCATGTCATTAACTTCAGTATCAATGACTTCTACTTCCTGCTCCCCCTGAACTTTAGCAGTATCAATATCCATATCCTCATGCTCCCCCTTAACCACATTACTAACCAAATCATCCTTCTTTTCTTCATTCATGGCAGCATCAATCTCTTCTTCATTAATTTCCACTTCCCTCTCCCCCTTAACTGTATCACTTTCATCACTACCTTCTTCTTGATTATTAACAGTCACAAACACTTCATCAGTAGCAGTAATAACAGTTTGATCACCAGTTTCTTGCTTTTATCATTTCCCCCTCAATAGTAACTTCTTCCTCCTCATGAATTGAAGGCAATACTGCAGCAGAAACATATACTTCAACACTGCCTTTAGAAGCAGTAGAAACCTCAGCACCTTCATCTTTATCTCCCCCTTTTTGGAATCATCATTATCAGCATATGAAGAACTGGAGGAGTCAGAGGGCATGGGAGAAGTACCAACATCTTTCATAACAGGCTGCTTTTTCCTTAGCTGAGACTCAAGATGTTTTTATTCTGCACTAGCTTAAGGACCATCTTCTTGAGGACTGCCAGCTCCTCTGCCTGTTGGTAAACTTTTGTAGTGAATTTGAGGCACATTTCCATCAATTCCAAGTTTGAGTAGCTACAACTATCCTCACCCCTTTCCTGTTGGGTAGCAACAGTAGGAAGATCATAGGAAGGAACAAAAGGAGACTTGTGCCTAGTAGAAGCATCTTTCTCCCCTATGGTATCTTGGCACCTGGGTCTACTCTCTAAAGCTTCCTCAAAAGAAGCATCATCAGAGAGTGTTGCCAATGGTTGGGTCTTAATGCCTGTCAAACTGTCCTATGCACCACTAGGTGATGCAAAAGTAGTTTGAGCCCTTCCATTATGGTCATCCCTCTCCTTAAAGACCACCTCACTAGGCTTGGGAAATAGCTCATTGTGTTCCCATAATAAAGCCTCACTTGAAGATTGTTCAGGCAAGGTAGTTTCGATAGAGGGTTCAGGAGCAGGTTTAGACACAAGAGTGTGAGGAGTTCTCTTTGCCTTTCTTTGAAATTGTTTAACAACAGGTGGCTGTTGGATGGGTTGAGAAGAAGATGGGTTGGTTGATTCAGTCACAGGAGGAGTAACAGTAGAAATTCGTGTTGTACTTACAGGTGGAACTATAGAGGTACTCACAGTAGAAACAGGGGCAGGTGTGGGTTGAGACAGAGGTTGAGTACCCTGTCTCTCACCTGAAGTAGAAGTTACCCCAATCATTGTAGAGAACAATAGGGTAACATGTCCAGAAAATCCTTTATTAATTCTCTTCATGTTTGCAAAAACTTTTCTACCATGAGATTTTGTAGGAAAAACAGTTTGGGATTTTGAAAGATCTTTTAGGCTCACAGTTTAAAAGATGTTGTAGGAATCTTGGATACATCAAAATTTTTGATCAGGATGGGCCAAGTTCCACAAAATTCCATCAAAGATCAGTTTTGAAAAATTGAATGATTTTGTTTGTTGCAAGACAGACCATGGCAGTAGCCAAAGAACTGCCTACTTCATTCCAACCAGTTCTCTTTTGAGACAGGGATTGTTGCAAAGTATGCATAAAGAATTTCCATTGAGGGGACAAAAAAGATTTTTGAAAAGTAGTTGTTGTTAGTTTCCCCTCATACCCCATTCTCTGAAAGTTTTCAAAAAGTGTTTGAATGGGAAGATTAGATATACCTTCTACATCTTGAAGTTGAAGATGGGTTCTTAAAGATGCCCTAGACACAATGATCTTCTTGCCATCCACAGTGGCTGAGATAGCAGGGACATTCCCTTCTGTAGAGATAGTAACAGTTCTCCAGAAATTCCTTACATGTTCTTCATTGATTTCTGGACAGATTGTTTAAGCATATTATATGTAGGAATTTGTCAAAAAGTCTATAATCTGATGAAACTCTTGATTCTCTTTTGTTTTGGTCAGATTAACACATACATTGTGGCCATCTATGAATTTTAGGGCTCCCATTTGTGTTTGAGAAACGATTTTTCAGTTACAACTGATTGGAGAAAAATAGGGTTCTAATAGTTTGGGGATTTTTGAAAATTTGAATTTTAGAACAAAATACTTTTATAGGCCAATTGGGGCAACAAGTTGGACATTTTGTGACTAGACGCGTGCCGTAGTTGAAAAAGTGAGGTCCAATTGTCAACTGCCAGGTGGAAAAGTGAGTTGCCACTTGAATTATGACTTCTCAACGTAGTAGTACAGAGTAATTTATTGCCTAAAAATTACCATGCAGTACTAAGCGTTGCAGTAATTACGCATAAGACAGTAGTAACGAGGAAAGTAGTAGTAATGACAATACGGGCCGTACTAACCAGTCTTGCAGTAGTAATGAAACCACGAGCAGTACTAACCATTCAAGCAGTAGTAATGAGATTTCTAGCAGTACTAACCATTCCAGCCGTATTAACAAAACTATTTGTCGTATTAACTAGTCCTGCAGTAGTAATGAAACTACTAGCAGTACTAATCCGTTACAGCAATAGTAATGACAACACTTGACGTACTTATAATACTTAGTCTAATATGATACTTCTATTATTGTTGCAGTAGTAACATAGTGCAGAACTAAAAAGTAAAGCACTAATTTGAAGGTTACTACTGCAGTACCAAAAGGACTTGCATTTAGAAAAATTAAAGGACTAATTGGCACTTGTTTATTCAATATTGAGCATGCCAATACTACTAATCAAGAATGTAAATCTTTCCACAAATTGATTGTCAGTATGGACTTTTTCAACATGAATCAACTTCTTCTCATTGTAGTCTCTGATAAAGTGGAATCTGATCTCAATGTGCTTGGTCTTGGAATGATTCACAAGATTGTTAATGATGCTAATTGTACTCTTGTTATCAATGTAGATAGGAGTATTGATGAAAGCATATCCATGGTCCATCATCTAAATTTGTATCCATAACACTTGAGAATAACAACTCGATGCTGCTACATACTCTGCTTCTGTGGATGAAGTGGACACAATTGTTTGATTTTTACCCTGCTAGGACACCAATCTTGATCCCAAAAATTGACATCCACCTGATGTTGATTTTCTATCCAAGCTTTCACCACCATAATCACTGTCTGTCACACCCCGCTAAAGCGGAAACACGAGATGTGAAGAGTAAAGATATCATTACACGAGATATAATAAATACCAACGGTTTTGAAGGCATTGAAATCATAAAACGTTTACAAAGTTCAAAGATAACCAAGTATTTAAATAATACAGTACAACCATAATAACATATGTAAACTTCAAAAGACATTCCCGAAATAAATAAATAAGGTCTTCCCGATTCATAATCACGTGATTTTCCTGACCCGAGACAAAGAGATGCACTTTATGTCCTTACATTGCGTTTCCTGAAACATGTGAACAAGTGACAACTACAAAAGTAGTGAGTGAGTTACAGTTTTACTAGTCCTTGACTAAAAGTGGGTTCGGCAAAGTATACCAATACTTTGTAAATATGTTTAAAGAGTTTTCTTAACAGAAACAAAGCGTTGAAAAGATGTTTTTCGGCTCCGCATATATATATATATATATATATATATATATATATATATATATATATATATATATATATATATATATATATATATATATATATATATATATATATATATACGTGTAAGGGATGTGATTGTAATAGTAAGAACATCGACCTTGTAATACCCTAAAATTTTAATATTTGTAAGTGACAAAGTATTGATTTAAATTAATATTAGTCGTATACTAAATTTGAATTTCATAATAAAAACTATACAATATATAAAAAAAGACTAACCTATACTAATTAATATATTATATTATGTATGAAAAGTAAATTATACACAAATCAAATTTTGATGGACGATACATTCTTGATTAATATTATATTTAATATATCTTGTTATAAATATTAATATACTATTAATGTGTAGTAAATTGGGTAAATTAATACTTGGGACTTTTCATTATCATATTAAGTTTTAAAATGGGGTATAAGACTCTTGGGAATGATCCCATACTTTTGTTTTCTTTATCAAAATCATATCAAGGAAGAAATAATGGTGTTGAAGGAGCAAGTCTAACAAGATCAATTGTAGTTAAAGGTTAGATTATTTATCTAATTTACTTATCATGTATAAAGAATCACTATATATATTTTACTACAAGTATCTTGAAAGACATAAACTAAGTTTTTGTTTAAATTAGAAGTAATCTCGTATGATTACATATATATGTTTATTATATACGTAAAACATTCTTGTTAACATATCTTATTTATCCGATTTCATGAACCCAAGTAGAATAATGAATAATATGAGATATTTTCCTACTTAATCTTTTAGTTATATATAGTCACCTTATAATTTTGAAATCTTTAACATAGTTAGTGATAAACGTGATTAAAATTAGATGTTGTGAAACATTACAAATCGTATAAGGTAGCAAACAAGTTAGTCATAACTTTATATATATACATATATATATATAGTATTTTATTATCAATCAATATAAATATAAGTATGTGTAAAAATTATAAAATCCAACACTAAAGGGTATTACATGCTCCCTCTTTGAATTTGTTTTGATCTCATATCTTGTTTTTGTTAGATTTGATCCGTGATTACATCTTTTGGTGGTTCTTTCGTGTTTGCAAATTGTGGTGATTGGAGATAAGGTACGGATACTCTAGGTGGTACTAGGATCACTTCGGTAACATCTTTCCTCTCAAAACTTTGTTTGATTTGTGTATAAAGATTATTGGTATGACATGCTTATTTGTAAACTTGTTTTGTTTGTGAGTCTTTAAGTGTGTTATGATTTTCCTCATTTTAGATGTATTGACGAAGTTGCAAATCATATTTGTATATTGGGGAACAATAATACGTTGGTCTTTGTAAATTAAGTAAAACCGTGTTATTAAGGACCCAACCGAAACAGCCCGAACAGCCCCCTAAACTGCTCCCGAACAGAACCTATATAAGTTCCGAACAGCCCCTAAACTGTCCAAAAATCAGCAACCAAACAGCCCTATAAACTGTCCCCAAACAGCCCCTAAACTGACCAAAATTCAGCCCCGAAACAGCGAGAAATCAGCACCTGAAACAGCCCGTATTCAGCCCCGAAACAGCGAGTTTTCAGCCCCGAAACAGCTAGTAAACAGCCCCGAAACAGCCTCGATATTGTCCCGAAATAGCTCGGTAAAGAACACGTGTGAGTGTGGCGATCGGTACGGTGATTCGTATAGATTGTCCCTCGTTCCGTGTGGCTTTGCATGTCCCGCTAAGTGTTCGTTTACTTGTTATTTGTAAAGTTTTGACAATCTTGTTATGGTGACTCGTGACAAGAATTAGCCAAACGGTTGGGTTAGACACGTGAATTTTAAACGAATAAAAAGCCATACTCATAAACAGTTTAAGTTTAGGTACTTGCGTATATTTTTAAATAGCTTTCTAAAATATATTTCGAGTGTCTATTAATCACTTTGAAAAGTTGTAAAAGTATTTAAAAATTTATATTACATAAGTCGGTCAAAACGGTTTCTTAAAATATGCCTAAGAGTAACCTATCCATGGAGGTCCCATGGGCTCGTTATTGTGACACCGATAACGTGGCATCGACCGTAGCGGTGTATTTTGCTATATCTACAGCGTCTCCTTTTGATTACCCGATTGTTGGTACGAGCTCTTTGTTATACATTATTATAGGAGGAGTATGGATCGATCCTAGGAATTTTGTGTGTTTGATGGTGGACGTTTATCGTAGTGTCATACGTTTGCACCGAAATGAATGATTAGGGGAGTAGCTACCCTATGATTTCATTGATATTTGTTACATATTTGTTTGACTCTTAGTGCATTATTTTATGAAATTTAGCCTTTTTACATTTTGATATATGTTGTATTATATACTTTGAGATTTTGTATATATATATTTGTACTTTGATTTGAAAATAAGTTCGTTTTGATAATAAGTTTGTATTTGAAATAAGTCTTTGCATGTCATACTATACTCTTGTCTCTTTTATCCGCTCACTGGGCTTTGGCTCAGTCGTATTCCTTTTTCTTCTTTCTTTTACGTGGGCTTTGGGAACGAGGGAAGAGTGTAGAGTTGAAGTGGACTTAGCACCTTTGCCTTAGAGTTTCTCAAGCTTTAGTGCTTTTGATCTTTTGTTTTATTAGTACCTTTTGAGGAATGTCGGTTAACTTTGTCTTTTGACTCTTGTTTGACTTTAAATAAGATTAGCGCTCTTTTTCCTTTATGTTCCTTTTGATATTATTTTGTACGCTTTATAAGATTGGGGCGTTACTGAATGGTATCAGAGCTTCGGCTCTTTCCTGTAGAAACTTAAGTCCTAAGTTATGACCTGTGAGATTTGGGTAGAATTTGGCTTAGGATATCCTTTCCGTTTTGATACTCTATTTTTTTCCCCGCTTTAAATATTCTTTTGTTATTTCTTGTTTTTCCCTACTAATCGTAACTATTGTATTCTCGTCTCGTTCGATAGATGGCACAGAAAAGGAAGGGGATGAGTGAGGAGGAGATAACCAACAAGATTAACGAAACTATCACAAACTTGCTACCAAACATTGTGGCTAACGCTATCAATGCTATTCGTAATCAAGGAGATTTTGGTGACAATGATAATAAGCGTAGAAACGAGGATGAGTATGAGAATGAGAAAGGTGTAACGGGGGATGCTATTCATGTATGGTTAGGACGGTTCCAAAAACTACGTCCTTTGTCATTCAGTACTGCTAGCACTCCTGTGGAAGCCGAGAACTGGATTAATCATATTGAGAAGATATTTCGGGTGCTTGATTGTGATGAGAGGTATTGGGTTCCACTAGTAGTTTATAAGCTAGAAGGGGATGCCCACCGTTGGTGGATTGCTTTGAGACAAGCGAAGGGAGGTATCGATTTTGAGGACACATTGGATTGGCTTACGTTTAAGGAGTTGTATTTCCGTCAGTAGTTCTCTGAGGCGGAAAAAGAAGCTGTGATTCGGGAGTATGCTAACATTAAACAAGGGAGTGACGAGTCTGTTGGTGATTTCACGAAGTGGTTTTTGAGGCTAGTGGGTTTGATTGGGGCCGCTGCTGGGTCTGCTCAGGATCAAGCCCGTAAGTACAAATGGGCTATTCATGGGTGTTACCGCTCTAAATTGATTAACCTGAGGTGTTTTGACGTGGTTGAGGCAGCCGATTGTGCTCGCAATTTGGAGATGGAGCCAGCCGAGTTTTTGGCTACCAAGACTGAAGATGGTAAAAACAAGAGGTTTAAGAATGCCCAACCACTACGTTCTATGCCTCCACCGAATAACAGGCAAGGTCAGCAAACTGGGTACCAAGGATAACGTGCTAACAATGGGAATAATGGAGGAAATCAGCTAAGGATTGATAACGGGCCAAATAATAATAACCGTGGTCAATTGCAAGTGTACCGTCCCCAAGGGCAGCAACGGGGTAACGGAAATGGTGGTGTTAATGCTAA
>CAJVGC010000432.1:26584907-26768479 GCA_910822075.1 Senecio squalidus | reverse complement strand
TCGGGTAGATGATTCCTGCATCTAAGAGTTTAACCACTTCCTTCTTGACCACATCTTGCATGTTCGGGTTTAGTCTCCGTTGTCGTTGAACAACGGGTTTTATATTATCCAAAAAATTTATTTTGTGTTTGCAAAAATCCGAACTAATACCCGGAATATCCGAGATGCGCCAAGCGAAAGCCTTTTTATGGCTTTTAAGGACCGTTAGTAATTTAACTTTCTCGTCTTCCAAAAGTGAAGACGAGATGATAATGGGAAGACTAGAATTACCCTCTAAGAATGCATACTCGAGGTGGTTGGGTAATTGTTTTAGCTCCAAGTCTTTCGGGGGATCTTCAATGGAAGTTTTGATCCTCGCCCCATCATCCATTACCAACTCTTGCACTTCGTCCGAACTCTTCTCTTCATTCTCCTCTTTCCCAATAGCATTCAACATTTCCATTTCCGCTTCCTCCTCCAAAATGCCTTCCCAATCTAAATCATAATCTGCATCGTCTATGACATCAATTCTAAAACAAGATTCTTTAGTTGAATAAGAATGTTTCATAGCTTGATTTAGAGAAAATGTGGCCCTTTCGTTACCCAAACCCAATGAAATTTCCGTATCCCTAACACGGATGATAGCGGTATTTAGAAAAGGTCTTCCTAAGATGAGAGGAACTTTTTCATCCTCCTCCATCTCAAGAATTACAAAATCTACCGGATATAAAAATTCTCCAACCCGTATAAGCATATTTTCCGCAATACCCAATGGATATTGATAAGATCGATCGGCCAATCTTATGCTCATGCGGGTTGGTGTTAAAGCACCCGAGGAAAGTTTAGTGTAAATAGAGTTAGGCATTAAATTAATGCTTGCCCCTAAATCCTCTAATGCACTAAAAGTAAAGTTATCATTAAACGTGCAAGTGAGTAAGAAACTTCCTGGGTCTTCAAGTTTGGGTGGAATCGATCTCTTCACAATGGCTGAACATTCGGCATTAAGGAACGCGGTTATTTTCTCCATGTGATCTCCTTTCCCGCTTACTAACTCCTTCATGAACGTGGCATAGTTGGGCATACCTGAAATAAGATCAACTAAAGGAACGTTAATTTTAACGGTTTTCATCAATTCAATAAACTTCCCGTATTGTTCCCTTTTTTTCTCCTTCCTAAGCCGTTGCGGATATGGAATATGCGGCTTATATGCTCCCTTCACTTCAATTTCCAGCTCCTTTTCTTTGTTAGGAACCATTGGTTCCTTCCCGGGTCGAGTTTCCATTTCTATCTCTTCTTCGTCTTCAGAATCACTGTCAACTGGCTCCATGCGACGCATTCCAGGAACTGGCGGCGCATTCCCAAGGTCCGGAGTCGCATCAGGTAAAGCATTCACAATTGGATCAGCCACGGATGTTGGAATGCGGCGCATTCCTCCTGAATGCGGCTCATTCCCTTCATTTACAGCACCGCTTTGATTTTTCTTCTTGTTCAGCTCATTTTCTCCATTTCCCCCATACTTAAAACCCGACCTAGTCTCAATAGCATTCACATGTTCATCCCGGTTATTCGGTGGTATGTATCTTGACCCTTGACTCGACGATCCTCCATTGTTGTTTTGGTTTGGTCTCGGGTTGGGTTGGGTTGAACTAGGCATTTGACCCGTTGGTCGGTTCGAAAATCTCTCATTTAGGCTCTCAAATTTCTGCTCTAGATCTTGCATATTTGCTTGAGTGTTCCTCTGATTTTGTTCGAGTTTCTCGTTAAATCCCTTCATCGAGTTTGCTAATAAATCATTGGTCGCCTTTTGTGTATACACAAAATATTTCATCATCTCCGTGAAACTCGCTTCTTCATTTCCCTCTATCGGTTTTGATTGGTTGGGTTGAAAGCGTGCCTCATTTCTATTGCCCCGATTCTGATTACCATACCCACTATTTCCTCCTTCTTGCGAACGGTTTTGGTAATTACTACGGTTTTGGTAACCGTAGTTGGCATAGTTTACATCCTCGGTTTTCGGCTCACAATCTTCCGTGTAATGAGGTCCTCCACATTTTCCACAGCCATTCCTAATCAAATGGACATCCTTTTCCAAACGTCCCATCCTAGTCTTCATCTCATCACCCAAAGATTTAATCTCGTTCACAACTTCATTATTATCACTTCTACTTCCCCCTTCTATTTGATTCACAGTTCCCCGTACTCTTCTGTTTCTACTAACCCGGTCCCTAGAAATTCTAGCTTGGACTTGATCTTCCATCATTCTATGAGCCTCATTTGGTGACTTATACAAAAAACTACCACCTCCCGCCAAATCTAAGTCGTGTTGAGAACGACTATCCAAACTGTAATAGAATATGTCTATTACTTCCTCTCGATCCAGATCATGTCCATGGCAATTTCTTAACAACTCTTTAAGTCTAACCCAAGCATCCGTAATGGTCTCATTATCCCATTGTTGAAAAGACCTGATTTGGTTCAGCAGCTTCCTACGCAAAATGGGTGGAAAGAATCTCGTCACAAAAATTTCTCTCATAGCTTCCCAACTTTCGATTGAACCCGGTTAGAAACGATGGGAATAAACTCAACATAATACCTTCCTCATGACCCGCTCCATATCGGAACATTTTACATGTTTCCATGAAATTCGCCACATGCTTATGCGGGTTGGCCTTAAAATATCCGTCAAATGTGCTATCTTGAATCATTTTGAGGTGATGACCTTTAACGGAAAAGTCATCCCCCAAATCCGGTGCAACAATAGCCGACCCATTTGTGGGTGGTACTACCCGGTTCCGATTGATCATCGGTATGTCAAAAGGATTTGGTGGGTTGTTGTTGATTATTGGTCCGCCTCCTTCTCCGTTTCCCGCCATTTCCTCTTCTAATACTACTTCCACTTCCTCTTCGGAAGATTCGTTCTCACTATAACTAACTGCGGCTCCTAATCCTTTTCGTCTCAAAAGTCTCTCCGGGTCAGAAAGAGGGCTGTTTACTTGCTTCCCTTGGGACCTCGTAAACATCTACTAACAATAACCTGAAAATCACAACGCAACAAACAAACACCCGTGAAAATATTCCAAACAAGTAAACAAACAAAAACTAAAATCTCAACTAAATCAAGTCCCCGGCAGCGGCGCCAAAAACTTGATGTGAAAAATCTAGTTTACCGAAAATAAACTTTTACTATATTACTACACGGGCAGTGTACCCTTGTCGGTTGTAAAATAGTATAGGTAAATATCGCGTTCGAACACAGGGACTATTTATAATCGAGAATTTTAGTTTTGAAATAACAAGTAACAAGTAACAATTTGGGTTTTAGTCTTAAGAAGACTTGATTATACTAACTATAAAAATACTTTTCTGAATTCAAATATGGCTAAAAGACGCTTGCTCGGATCGTTTACGAATGTGTGTTATTTCCTAGGTATGAAAATGTCGATAAACTTCTAATGTAAAATCCTAAGTTCCTTTCGAATACCGGATTTCTCCAATTACTTAACCATGCAACTATTCCTTTCGAATATAGTTAACACCTCAAGTAATTGTGCATAAACTTCCAAGCCGATGTGTGAGAATTAACCTATAAGCTTCCTTTCGAATAGCTTACTAACTAATAAACCGATTTCTCTTAATTTATTAACTAGCGTTCGTGTTATTACTTACTTGTTTAAATTGTTGTTAGTGATTCCTTTCGAATACCACTAACTCTTAATCAACTAAAGACCGGCCGATTAATTCGTTGTTATTTTAGTAAAAATTACGGATTCCTTTCGAATACCCGTTTTTAGATCACCAAATAAGAGTATAAACAATTCTAACAATATAATTAAGATATTAACCCAAACGGATCCCCGATTAACCTCTACACATCAATCTAATTTCAGACCCAAAATCTAACACACAAACGATCACAAATCCAAGCAAACGTTTAAGGTAATTAGCTACTCATAATGGTCACGAAACTAATCATATAAATGAAAGACATGATTCAATTGCTTAATAAAAATAGGGAAAATGTTCAATACCAAACTGAGATAACAACTTGCAAAAGTCTCCAAATAACTAGTAATAAGCAAAATAACGATTGTTCAATGGAAAGTGAAATAAACGATTGTTACTTGCTTGAAATGATTCCCAAATTATAATGCCAAAACTCGATTGTGAATGAAAAAGATGATTGTTTTATGCTTCCCACGTTTTCTTTAAGTAACACTTAATTAAACTCTTAGCTTTCCCCACATGATTAGAAATGAAAAACTGAATTGTAACTGCCAAACACCGGAATGCGCCGCAATATGTCGGAATGCGGCACATTCGGACTTCCGTGGCGAATGCTTTTCCTCTGGTAGCGAAATGCGTCTCCATCTCTAGCATTTCCAACTTTGATTTTCTCCCTTGCACTTTTTGGTCCAAAACTCCCTCTCTTTTGCTCCAGTTACATCTAATCAACCTAAAACATAACTTTACAAAAACATAAGCATAAAAGGGTCTTTCCATTACGTTTTGGACTCGAAACATAATAAATATCGCGATAAAATACTCGTATAAATGAGCGATATCAATATCTTGGGCTTGGTTTGATATCTTGCACAGACCCAAACTTCAAACATAATGTCGGGTCTTGATGTTGTTAGATAAATGAGAGACCCAACCATAGACCTATAGTTGTGTATATCTACATCCCCCCCTCAAGATCTACAGTCAGTTGCTTATGAGTTTCCACAGGTGTACTTGCAATCTTTGCCTCCAAAAATCCAAACTTGGTTAAGATGTCTTTCACATATTTTGATTGACTGATAAAAAGACCACCTAAATTCTGTTTGTCTTGAAGACCAAGAAAGAAGGTTAAATCTCCCATGGAGCTCATTTTGAATTTGTTGTGCATTAACTGTTCAAAGTCCCTGCACAGAACATCTTTGGTGGAGCTAAAGATTATGTCATCCACATAGATTTGAACAAGGAGAATATCAGTGTTAACCTTTTTGGTGAAGAGTGTCTTGTCAATCCAGCTTCTCTGGAAATTGTTCTTGAGTAGGTAATCAGAGATGGTTTCATACCATGCTCTTGGAGCCTGATGAAGACCATATAGAATTCTATCCAATTTATACACTAAATGAGTATGTCTAGGATCTTCAAATTCAGGAGGTTGTCTGTGACAACCCACAAAAATCCAGGTTCACACCAACTCGACTTTTTTTTTTTAAACGTTCTACAAAACTAATATATGTTTCAATTATGTACAAACGGTGGGTCACCCCATGCATAAATAACGCTTAATAACTACGTCTAAAACATATATGGATACCGAAATTAGGTATACGGGATTTACTTTAAGTAAAAATATACATTTTTACATCCATATTTCTAGTCCAACATGAAAGGCATAAAACTCTAACTTTGCATTCACCACCTTTGCATGAATTGTTGCATGCATGTATTATAAGTTACCAAACTTGCATAAATCACCCACTAGACATAAAAACATGCCTAAACACCCTAGACTTTGCAAAAACTAGAAAAAAATCCCCTCCCCCATGGGATTCTCTTGAATTTGATGGTCACATGGGTAAATAGAAGTCTACTATTGAACTAAATTGCCCATGCCAATCAATGACATCAAACTAGGGTTGAAACATGAACAAACCAAGGTTAAATCCTAACCCAAACTCCACTCTATAAATAGAGAGTTCTTGCATTCATTCCTACTTGCTCAAAACTCAAAACCACCTCCCTAACTCTCTCTAGAAATCGGTCAAGGAAGAAGCAAGAAGAAATCACCACACAATTTCCATACATCAAAACCCTAGTCTCATACTTTAATTATAAGAACAAAACATAAAGCCTTGCAATCATATACTCTAAGGTATGTTCTAAAAACTCTCTTCATACATCATATTTACATACTCATTTTTCATAAAACTTATGCATTTTATACAAAAACTTGGCATAAACAAAGAAAAGTTAAGTTATTTTGTTAACCGGAAACTGACACCAACATGTTGACACTTTTTAACAATCTTACTCAAATATTTTGGATAAAACATTTTAAGTATAAGATACTTCTATGTTTTCTGAAGATTTCGACATAAAAATCGTAATTTTTGGATATGTTTAAGTATTTTAAAAGTATTTTACGCAACAATATACGTTTCAGCTACCCCCGCTGTCTACACGAACTGTTTTGAGAAATATGGGAACAACGACCATTAAAACATAATATTAGACCTTATCCATGTTAAAGATAACTAGAACTCGGTCGTTTCGATATAAGATACATTAAAAACGGATAAAAATTGAGTGAGATATGCTAACTTAAAGTTAGCATAGACTTTGAGAAAAATCCTAAAACCTACTCTGACCTTTTACTTAATAACGAACATTAGGAATTGATTAAGAATGTGAGACCAAGGATATTTGAAAGGTAACTCATACACGGTCGTTTCAATATAAGATTCATCGAAATCGGTCAAGAAACGAACAAGTTATGACTCCGTAAAGTAGCTATAAACCTTAAAGAACATGCTGAGTTTTCTTCATAAAACTAACTTTTGAATAAACTTGATAGTATAATGATAACACATTACTAGGGAGCTTTGTATACAATGAATTCATCTCGATATTTCGTAGTGCCGAGTTGTTGGATTTACTATTTAAAGTGTCCTAGCTCCGCATGAGATTATAGAATGATCTTTGTTATATAATGGCCCGAACGGTGTTACTATGTTACTATTAAGTCTCAAACCAAACAAAACCTACATCATGCATACATTTGCTTTTCCTCTTTCATGTGCATTGGACTAGAATTATGAAACTTAATTTCAAAACAATTTAGGTCAAGGTTAGACCTACTCGGATACTCGATTGGCTCGAGCCTTACACATACGTTAGCTTACGTACTTTTTATACGCTCACGGATTTAAGGTGAGTTCATAGCCCCGCTTTTTACTTGTTTTTATAACATACTTGGGGTGAGATACATGCTCTTTTACTTATGGACACAAGTACTTAAAACCTTTACTAGTTGCCTAAGTTACCACTAAGCCAACATAAATTCTCCTATCATGAATCGTTAGTTAAGGACTTAAGCGCGATTGTATTGGATAGATCTATTAGGGTTTGACAACCCTCACCCAACGGCTAGACGATGTAACCGACGTCTACCACAACTAACTCGTGGACTCGAGTAGGGTGATTTACTTTTGAAACTATATATGTTATTTGGCTATAACATAGGAACACTTATGGGGTAAGGAACTTTGTTACGTTTCGATGTCATGAGCTTAGGTGCAACTGTAAGAGTTTACTTAAACGGAAATCTTGTGGTCCCCTTTATTACTAAACTAAACCTATGAATTCACCAACTTTATGTTGACTTTAGCATGTATGTCTCAAGTGCTTAGTCGAAAGGGCTTTCGACGGAGGGATTTTGGGATATGACAAAGTCGCATATTTCAAACTCACGCTTTTGGGAGATTTCCCTTGCATTACTTATTTTCTTTTAAGTTATGTAATGTAAATCTTTTTTTTGTGAACTCTGGAAACACTTTTCCTTAATCATGTAAAACTCTGATTTTCAATATCAATGAATGTATGTTTTTTTTAAAAACGACTCATATAGAGGTCGTTCGCCTATATATCATTGCTATCTGGGACCCATGAAGTCAACACCTCGAGTCTCGGGAACACGAGATTTGGGGGTGTGACAGATTGGTATCAGAGCTCTGGTTATTGCGAACTAGGGTGCATTAGTAAATGTCCTGGTCTATAACTGAGCTTTAAAACTTACTACTTCCGCACTACTATACTTTTATACTTTTATCATTTACGACCATTTGGGCCTTGTCACAACATGTCTACCCCTCACTACATCATACTGTCCGACTCTGAGGACGAGTACCTCCCTATACCTACTGTCGACCTATCTGGCTTCGACTCCGATATAGATATGGACATTTCCTCATCCATGTTAGGATCACATGTCACTCCACATTTCTCACCTACATCTGACGACGAGATCGTCACCCATCCCGCATCGACCGTCAATGAGCCGATGGAGACCGACCCTTCCGAGGAGGAGGAGGAGCCTAGCGAGGAGGATCCCAGCGATGAGGATCCCAGTGAGGAGGAGATCGAGACCACTACCACTCCTACCCCTGTTGTCGCACCACCCACTGCTCCATTCTCCCCACCCTTCTTCTACAGGAGGCATGGCAACGGACCACTCACTCGTGCCACGGCTAGGGAGTCCTTGATACTACCCCGATAGGAGCTTAGTATCTAAAAAATTTAAAACTTTGATCAATAATTCCCCAACTACCTTAGAAGCTAAGTACACAATAGAATTAGCAAACGGGAAATTGGTAACAACAAATAGTATCATTCGAGGTTGTACCTTAACCCTAGCTGACCACACATTCAATATCGATCTAATACCTATTCAACTCGGAAGTTTCGACATAGTAAAAGGAATGGATTGGCTATCTCTAAATCACGCCGAAATCATATGTAACGAGAAGATTGTCCGTATTCTCCGCAACGAAGGGAAAACTCTCTTGATCAAGGGAGATGGGAGCCGATCAAAGTTAAGCATCATATCCAACTTAAAAACGTTGAAGTACTTACAAAAAGGATGTGACGCCTATTTGGCTTACATGACGGAGACGGAGACGAAGGAGAAACAACTAAACGACGTACCAATTGTTCGAGAATTTCCCGAAGTCTTCCCAGAAGACTTACCCGGACTTCCACCTCCAAGACAAGTTCAATTTCACATCTATTTAGTGCCAGGAGCCGCACCAGTGGCTCGAGCACCATATCGACTCGCTCCATCGGAAATGGAAGAGTTATCCAACCAACTCCAAGAGTTACTAGATCGAGGATTCATTCGTCCAAGTTCCTCACCTTGGGGAGCACCTGTTCTTTTTGTCAAAAAGAAGGATGGATCCTTCAGGATATATATCGACTACAGAAAACTGAACAAGCTAACCGTGAAGAATCGTTATCCACTTCCAAGGATTGACGATCTTTTCGATCAGCTTCAAGGATCAAGTATCTACTCTAAAATTGACCTTCGGTCAGGTTATCATCAACTTAGAGTACGAGAAGAAGATGTTCAGAAAAACGCATTTAGAACTCGCTATGGTCACTATGAATTCCAGGTTATGCCTTTCAGTTTGACCAACGCACCGACGATATTCATGGATCTTATGAATCGGGTGTGTAAACCGTACCTGGATAAGTTTGTGATCGTATTCATTGATGACATCTTGATATATTCGAAAAGTAAGAAAGAACATGAAGAGCATTTGAGGTTAATCCTCGAATTACTGAAAAAGGAGGAATTGTAAGCAAAATTCTCTTAGTGTGAATTTTGGATCGAGAAGGTTCAATTCCTTGGTCACGTTATTGACAGTCAAGGCATCCACGTCGACCCAGCTAAAATTGAATCCATTAAGGGTTGGGCTGTCCCTAGAACCGCAACGGAGATACGCCAATTCTTAGGCCTTGCCGGTTATTACCGAAGCTTCATCGAAAAATCTCCAAGATAGCTAAAGCCTTGACGAAGTTGACGCAGAAAACTGAGAAGTTCGTTTGGGGTGAAGAACAAGAGTCGGCATTCCAATTATTGAAGAAGAAGCTTGGTTGTGCACCGATTCTATTATTGCCCGAGGGAACAGAGGATTTCGTAGTATATTGCTTCGCATCACACAAAGGATTAGGTTGTGTGTTGATGCAAAGGGAAAAGGTTATCGCCTACGCCTCACGAAAACTCAAAACTCACTAAGAAAACTACACAACACATGACCTAGAGTTAGGAGCTGTAGTGTTCGCTCTCAAGATCTGGAGACACTATTTATACAGCACTAAGTGTACAATGTTCACAGATCACAAGAGTCTGCAACACATTCTTGATCAAAAAGAGTTGAACATGAGACAACGTCGTTGGATCGAACTACTTAGTGATTACGATTGTGACATACGTTACCATCCTGGAAAAGCCAACGTAGTGGCAGACGCCCTAAGCCGAAAGGAGCCAGCTAAACCATTACGAGTTCGAGCTTTGGTTATGACGATTCAATCGAATCTACCCACACAAATCCGTGATGCTCAAATCGAAGCACTTAAAGATGAAAATGTAAAGGACGAAAACCTGCCAGGTATGGACAAATCATTCAAACCCAAAAGCAATGGAACCAAATGTTTTGAGGACAGAAGTTGGTTGCCCCGCTTTGGAGGATTAAGAGAGTTAATCATGAAAGAATCACACAACTCCAAGTCCTCTATACATCCTGGATCTGACAAAATGTACCAAGACCTCAAGATGTTGTACTGGTGGCCAAATATGAAAGCTGGGATCGCTACTTTTGTGAGCAAATGTTTAATGTGCTCAAAAGTAAAGGTTGAATACCCAAAACCTTCTGGGTTATTGATACAACCCGAGGTACCTCAATGGAAATGGGAAGTAATAGCAATGGACTTTATCACAAAACTACCCAAGACCCCGCACGGTTACGACACTATATGGGTAATAGTTGACTGTCTAACAAAGTCCGCGCATTTTCTACCCATCAAAGAGACAGACAATATGGAAAAATTAACACGGTTATACCTTAAAGAAGTCGTCTCTAGGCATGGGGTTCCTATTTCAATCATATCTGAAAGAGATAGTCGTTTCACGTCTAGATTCTGGCAATCATTGCAAAAGGCTCTAGGAACGCGTCTGGATATGAGCAATGCATATCACCCACAAACCGATGGCCAAAGTGAAAGAAAAATTCAAAAGTTGGAGGACATGCTAAGAGCATGTGTCATCGATTTTGGAAGTCGATGGGATCTACGCTTGCCATTAGCAGAATTCTCCTACAACAACAGTTATCACACCAGCGTCAAGGTTGCACCACTTGAGG
The DNA here is from genome assembly GCA_910822075.1 of Senecio squalidus. Taxonomy (NCBI): domain Eukaryota; kingdom Viridiplantae; phylum Streptophyta; class Magnoliopsida; order Asterales; family Asteraceae; genus Senecio; species Senecio squalidus. The sequence goes on along the minus strand of CAJVGC010000432.1, from coordinate 26,757,590 downwards.
CACTTTACGGACGAAAGTGTCGGTCACCCGTATTTCGGATCGAAGTTGGGGATAGCCAACTCATTGGTCCGGATATTCTTCACGAGACAACAGAGAAGATCGTGAGAATTCAGGAGAGACTCCGAACGGTGCGCAGCCGACAGAAGAGTTACGCCGACCAAAGGCGTAAGCCACTAGAATTCCAAGTTAGAGACAAGGTGATGCTCAAAGTGTCACCATGGAAGGGCACCATTCGCTTCGGAAAGCGAGGAAAACTGAACCCCCGATACATCGGACCCTTCAAAATTCGGGAAAGAATTGGACAGGTAGCTTACCGCCTCGACTTACCAAAAGAACTAGACGGAGTACATAACACGTTCCATGTCTGTAATCTGAAGAAGTGCTTATCGGATGAAACTCTAATAATCCCACAAGAGGAACTTCAGATTGACACCAAACTAAACTTCATCGAAGAACCCGTCGAAATCATGGATCGTGAGATCAAACAACGTCGACAGAGTCGAATACCTATCGTACGGGTTAGATGGGATTCCTTCCGAGGACCCGAATTCACTTGGGAATGAGAGGACCAAATGAAACTCAAATACCCTCATCTCTTCTGTGACAACCGCAAATTTCGTAACACTTTTGCGTTTTATCATCTACCGTTTTTTTTATTTATTTTATTTTGACCCTATTATTATTGGTATTTATTTTGTTTCACGCGATATTGGTTTAGTCGGGATTTAAATTATTGTTTCGTCCTTCGTGACGTAAACGTTATAGTACCTAAGTGCCTAGCAATTATAAGTATTCTCGTAGGTTAATATTGGTATTTTAAAGCCTTCGTCTTTTCGAGAAATTAAAGTTTAAAAAGTTACAAAATCTACCCTAAAAACTAAAAATCTATTACAAGGTTAGTCCTTTAACGAAATCTGTTACAAATTCAGTCCTTTTAACGGACAAGTTAACGGACCAGTTAAGTCCAAGAATGCTGCAGCATTCCCTCAAATGGCGCCGCATTCTGGAGCTTTTCAGACCAAGCCAAAAACGTTGTGGTTGCTTTATTGGAACCCCAACTCACATGCAACCATGTGATTTCTGCACAAAACTTGCTCTAATTGGTATGGATGAGTAAATTATGGATCCTTGACCATTTCAACTCATCTCTCATGTCACACCCCGCTTGGAAGCGGAAACGCGGAGCGTTCCAGTTATAATATCAAGAGTCAAGATTACAACAATATAACCGATAAACAAAACATCAAAATAACATTAATCATGCCAAGTGTTTACAAAATACATTACAAATTCAAAAGCGATGAATCGCCGAGTACGAATGTATTACAAACATAACAAAATGGAACAGCAAGGACATTACATCAAGTATCACAAGTTCCAAAATACACAAGACAAATATCCCAAAAGCACAATTGGCATGATCAACAGGAATCCTCAATTTCCTGCAAAGCGTTAAAACGACATCAACAACATGTTGGTGAATTATTCGCAAATTTAAAGTAAAAGTTGACCCATCGACAATTTTCATCAAACAACGTTAATTTCAAATGATATATCTTGTTTTCAACAACCAATAGTGAGAGGTACTTTGCCTAGACTATTCATACACTGAACCTGACCGTACAACCCCAAATCCTGAGGTCGCCAACCAAAGGTAACAAATCAATTAATCGGCCATAACATCCGCTCCTAGAAACATTCTACCGAGCAGTGAGGGTTAGGTCTATAACCCATATAGATCTATATATGTGTAAAACCGTAGGGCTCAAAGTTTAACAAGTGTATCAGGGGGCCCCAACAAGGGCTAATGGCTTAATCTAAGGCAGACCTAATCCACTAGGCAAACAAGATAATCAACAACATTCCGCATACAAGCAGACATTTTAAAATACGCTTTACAGCCCAAAAATATTTAAGACAAGGGCTACGAATAACTCACTGATATAGCTTCGGCAACAATTAATCGGGTACACGACACTGAGTTACAACTCCACCGCCTAAGTGCCTTAAAACAATAAACAATATAGTCTCAGTATCTCTATAAGTCTAGGTCCGGTTTAGCCTTGTCGGTTAAGATTAAGTTTAATATAATATTCCAACGTTTAATAACTCGAATAAGGATGACGGATTAAGAAGACGATGTTCCGCGCCAAAAAAGGGCCGATCGGCAAGGTATCGATCTTTCACGTCAACAGCGACCGTTGGAAACGAATGATAACTCCGAGTCGAAAGAAATATTAATACCAATGTTCATTATAATGACCAAGATTAAGATGTTGACTTATAGAAGTCAAAGGTCAATTATGTTGACTTATGAAAGTCAAATTTCAATCATGTTGACTTATAAGAGTCAAACGTCAATTAAGTTGACTTATTAAAGTCAAAATCAATTTAAAAGTCCAATTGACACTTTGAAGGTTTAAAAGACTTTACTTTTCAAAAATATAATGTAAAATGTCTTTATATAAATGTTTTTAATAAAGTTTTATCGCAAAAGTAATAGTTGACGGCTTTAGATTACGATCGCTATTTGTAGTGAATGTTTATTTATTGAATGTAGGTAATATGTCCATTTTAAATAAGTATTTGGCATTTTTGATTGCGTTGGCGTCTTTGAGTCCAAAGACGATATTTTGTCGAAATATGTTACTTTTATGTATTTAGTATGTTTATATAAGTGTTTTAGAGTTATTATAAATATAACATGAAATTAGAGACCTTGAAACGACAATTTACGGAATCAAAACGTCGAGATGGTTAAACAACGAAACAACAAGTGCTGAATTGTTTTTGAAGAAAAATAGCCCGGTGCGCCGCACCAGGCATGGGGTGCTGCGCACCTAGTGCATTTCCCAATTCTTGAATTTTAACGATTTGTCGAAATCCGGATGTTTAAAGACTTTTTGGTTAAAACGCTTACTGTTAACAACTTACATTATGTTCCAAATATATTTACCAAGTGTTACATATATGTAAATATATCATTTTACATACTAATACATACAATATGTTAATTTCGGTAATAATCACATTTTACGCATTTTTAGTCCGAATTTAGTCCCGAATTCAACAATATCAAAGGTGTTGGTCTAATATATATTCCTAACCATTTTTCCAAGGCTAAAACCGAATCATACATGGAAATTAATAAGGACATATAAGATCAAAATGAATCCAAAGAGAATAACGATATTACCGTTACAACCGCAAGATCTACTAGCTTGGTAATGAACAAATCCGAAAGCAAGCTATTTGGTGGTGTGGTGATGAGTAAATAACAGCTCCATACACGAATACAACCACCATTTAGTTAGATTCTTACATGCAAGGTGTTAAAAACGTTATTGAAGAGATTTTCGGTAATATAGTACTCACCACAATTTCAAAAGAAAAGATCCATGATAGATCTAACCAAAGCTTCCAAAAATGAGATAGGAATATGGAACCAAGATCTTGAAATAAAAATGAAATGGGTAGGTGTTAGATCTCTTCACCAAATAGATGAAAATGGAAGAGAAAAGTGAAATAAAACTTACAAGAAAACTTACCCAAGATTGGAGAAACCAAAAGGAAGAGTTGGAAGATAACTTGGCCTTGAAACTCTCTTCAATTTAGTGCCATAACTTCATCAAACTTCAGGATTTAGTTTGTTGTTGAGGAGAAATGATGAAGTTTACTTAGAATGGAACAAAGTTTTGAGAGAGAAAAGTGTGTGTAAAGTTAAAATGGAATGAATGGAAGTGTTTGTGATGACTTAGAGTGACCCAAGGTGACTCAATTCTGGACTAAACAAGAGCATTACACGTTTTGGACAGGTGTTGTATCCACAATACATGCAAAAATGACTCACACAAAACAACAAAATTTTGGTCCAGCAAGGTAGGTGCTGCGCACCTACTTGGTAGGTGCTAAGCACCGACCAAAAATTCAGACTTCTTGCTTTTTCGTTTACGCGATCGTTAAGGAGTTTCGTTCGTCGAAAGTTCCCGATTCTTTTTGCGTTGAACTTAGGAAAGTTCAAACTTTGATTTACTTTATATTAGGTTCATTTAATTTTATGTTTTCACTTTCGATTTCGAGATTCGCACGATTTCGGTAAAGGAGTAAACAAGAGTAAAAGTGCGATAACTCGCGGATAAAGAATACGATAACCGACAAATTTGGCATAAACCTTCTAACTTATAATTATGAGAATACTAACTAATTGGCACTTAGATAAATAAAATTATTACGTCTCGGGGACGAATCATCAAATACAGAAAACCCGATACTCAATAACAGTAAATCGTGAGTAAAACAAAGTGAAATACAAGGGTCAAAACAAACGCGAATAATATTAAAATAATGACGGTAACTCAAGTACCTCAAATTGACGGGACGTCACAGCCTCCCCCAGTTGAAAGAATTTCGTCCTCGAAATTACTATTGAGCATCGCTAGAAGAAAATAGATGGGGAAATTTCCACTGCATTTCGTCCTCCCGTTCCCACGTAAACTCAGCTCCAAACTTAGAGTTCCATCGGACCTTAACTATAGGAATCCGACTCCGCCGCAAACGCTTGACCTCACGGTCAACGATTTCTACCGGCTCCTCTATTACGTGAAGCGAATCATCCAAGCTTAGCTTCTCCAAAGGGACAATTAACGACTCGTCAGCAAGACACTTCTTGAGATGCGATACATGGAATACGTTGTGCACACCGCTCAACTCAGGTGGCAATTCAATACGGTAAGCCACCGGTCCAACATGAGACAAAATCTTAAACGGACCCGTAAAACGTGGACTTAGCTTGCTGCGCTTCTCAAAACGAAACACGCCCTTCCAAGGAGAAACCTTTAATAACACCATATCGCCGACCTTGAATTCCAAAGGCTTCCGACGCAAATCCGCGTACTTCTTCTGACGATCTCTCGCGGCTAACAGACGATCCTTGATCCTAAAGATCTTATCAGTCGTCTCCTGGATCAGCTCGGGACCCGTAATCTGACTATCACCAATCTCAGCCCAACAGAGTGGCGACCTACACTTGCGACCGTAAAGAGCTTCAAAAGGCGCGCAATTAATACTGGAGTGGTAACTATTGTTGTACGAAAACTCTACCAACGGTAAATGTCTATCCCAACTCCCACCAAAATCTAAAACACACGCGCGTAGCATATCCTCCAACGTCTGAATCGTGCGCTCACTCTGTCCATCGGTCTGAGGGTGATAAGCCGTACTCATATCTAAACGCGTGCCTAAAGCTCGCTGCAACGTCTGCTAGAACCTCGAAGTAAAACGCGCGTCGCGATCAGAAATAACAGATACAGGAATTCCATGCCTGGCCACGATCTCATCAATATATAATCTAGACAACTTCTCTATTCGGTAATCTTCTCGAATAGGCAGAAAATGCGCTGACTTAGTCAGTCGATCAACGATGACACAAATGGTATCATAACCTCCTGAAGACCTAGGAAGTTTCGTGACAAAATCCATCGTGATATTTTCCCACTTCCACTGCGGAATCTCCGGCTGCTGAAGAAGGCCAGAAGGCTTCTGATTCTGAGCCTTAACTTTAGAACAGGTCAAACATCTGCCTACATACTCGGCAATCGCCCTCTTCATGCCAGGCCACCAGTAAAAATCCTTTAAGTCGTGATACATCTTATCCGCTCCGGGATGAACGGAGTAATTCGACTTGTGACCTTCATCCAAAATTAACTGTCTAAGACCGACGGGAACCCAAATACGATCCAAGAAATACAATACTCCGTCGTCTTTCGGCTCCAACTGACGTGTCAAACCAAATAATCCTTCATCCTTCAGACAATCCTTGGTGAGTGCCTCCTGCTGAGCGTGAATAATACGAGTCTTCAAACTCGACTGAATAGAAACCATCATAGCACGAACTCTCACCGGCTTAACCGATTCCTTGCGACTTAACGCATCAGCGACAACATTAGCTTTTCCCGGATGATAACGAATTTCACAATCATAATCGTTAAGCAATTCCACCCATCGGCGTTGCCTCATATTCAACATCTTTTGGTCAAAGATGTGCTGTAACGACTTATGATCGGTGAACACCGTACACTTAGTACCGTACAGATGATGGCGCCAAATCTTCAAAGCAAAAACAACCGCGCCTAATTCCAAATCATGGGTCGTGTAGTTCTTCTCATGAATCTTTAACTGACGAGAAGCGTAGGCAATCACTTTCCCGTTCTGCATCAGTACGCACCCGAGTCCCTTATGCGACGCATCGCAATATACAACAAAATTTTCGGTACCCTCGGGAAGACTCAAGATAGGAGCATCACACAACCGTTTCTTTAATAACTGAAAAGCTTCTTCCTGCTCGGCACCCCAAATAAACTCCTCGTTCTTCTGGGTCAACTTCGTCATAGGCGAGGCTATCTTCGAAAAATTCTCGATAAAGCGACGATAGTAACCGGCCAGACCCAAGAACGAACGGATCTCAGTGGGTGTCTTAGGAGCAACCCAATCTCTGACGGCCTTAATCTTGGCAGGATCAACGTGGATGCCTTCCTTGCTAACCACATGGCCAAGAAATTGGACCTCAGATAACCAAAACTCGCACTTCGAGAACTTAGCGTAAAGCTGCTCCTTCCTGAGCAACTCCAACACTATTCTTAAGTGCTCCTCGTGCTCCGCACGACTACGAGAATAAATCAGAATATCATCGATGAATACTATCACAAACTTATCGAGGTAAGGACGGCAGATACGGTTCATCATTTCCATAAATGCTGCAGGCGCATTCGTGAGACCGAATGGCATAACTAAAAATTCATAATGACCGTATCGCGTCCGAAAAGCCGTTTTCGGAACGTCCTCCTCCTGCACCCTCAATTGGTGATATCCGGACCGTAAATCAATCGTAGAAAAGAAGCATGAACCTTGAAGCTGGTCAAACAAATCATCTATACGGGGTAACGGATAGCGGTTCTTTACTGTCAGCTTATTCAGCTCTCGGTAATCTATACACAATCTCATCGAACCATCCTTCTTCTTCACAAAAAGTACCGGCGCGCCCCACGGAGAGAAACTTGGTCTAATGAAACCTTTATCCACTAACTCCTGGATCTGCTTAGAGAGCTCTAACATCTCCGAAGGTGCTAACCGATAAGGAGCCTTTGCCACTGGCGCTGCTCCGGGAACTAAGTCGATCCTAAACTCTACCTCACGTCTAGGCGGTAAACCAGGTAAATCCTCTGGGAACACATCTGGGAAGTCACACACTACTGGCTTCTCTTCCAGCTTCTCCGTGTTATCCTTCTTCACAAGATGTGCGAGAAAGAGTGAACAATCCCGTTTAATGTACTCCCGGACCTTCATACACGAGACGATCTTAAGACGCTTCCCTGCCTTATTTCCTTGAACTAATAGCGGCTCTCCATGCGGTAACGGGATACGGATCATCTTCTCGAAACATACGATCTCCGCACGATGCGTCTCTAACCAATCCATGCCGATAATCACGTCGAAACTACCTAAGCTAATCGGAATTAAGTCGATAGGAAAAGAGTGATCGTCGAAACTAACACTACAGTCGGAAAGTAACTCGGACGCATGTAAGAACTCACCATCAGCCAATTCTATCTCAAAGGGAGGTACTAAAGGTACAGACTTACAAGGAATCATAGTCCTAAACTCATCAGATATAAAACTTCTATCCGCACCAGAATCAAATAAAATAAACGCAGGTTGACCACAAATGGGGAAGGTACCTGTAACAACGTGTGGATCCTGCTGAGCTTCCTTGGCTCCCATAACAAACGCCCTGCCTCGAGGAGCATTACCAGCTGCAGCTAACTTAGGACATATGTCCTTATGATGATCCGGAGAACAACATCCAAAACACTTGCCCTTAGAGGCCTTACAAAACTTGTCCGTGTGACCTAGCTTCTTGCAGATACTGCATTCCCAACACGCCACTTCTTTGGTATGGTACCGACCACACCGACCACACTGCGGGTACTTACCCTGGGTACCCGATGCTACAGCAGAATACGATTTTGCAACTTGAGGAGCGTCATTCCTCCTAACCTTTTTCCTTGAATCCTCGTAACGGTTTCCACCACTCCGTTTCCCTCCGGAGTTTTGCTTAACAATCATCGGGGGTAGTTCACCATCTCGGACCGCATTCTGAGTCAAGGTGATCGCAATCTCAACCGCGCTCTGAAACGTGCTCGGTTTGCTGGATAGGACACTCTTACGGATTGCTGGGGGTAATCCGTGAGTGTAGCGACCGATTCGTTTGAGTTCCGGTCGAACCAAGTGTGGAACCAGTTGGGACAAAGCGTGAAAACGCGAAGTGTATCCCTGAATGTCTGACCCAACCATGGTCAAGTTCCACAATTCATCCTCTAACTTCTGAATCTCAGATTCAGGAACATACTCAATAATCATCAACTCCTTTAGCTGATCCCAGGTCATCTTGCTGATCTCAGCTCGGCCTCGCACATTCACGATGGAATTCCACCACGTCAGAGCCGTACCCTGAAATACAAACGCAGCAAATCGGACTCGATCCTCGTCCGCACATCCCACAGCATCAAAGATGGATTCTAGCTTCTCCATCCATTGGAGCGTCCCAGTTGCTCCCTCATTGCCCTTATATTCCGGGGCCTTGCAGCTCATAAACGTTTTCAAGGTGCAACCAGCGCGTCGAGCTGAGCCCTCTGCTCTACCGGATCCAGTGATCACGACTTCGGGACCCTCATTATTAACAACCGGCTCTGGACCTTCATTATCAACAATCGGCTTAGGATTTCCAGAACCCGAACCATTCCCTTGAGTAGTGCCCTCCTTCAGTTGAGCTACAAGCTCGGGCATCATCGCCGCTAACTGCTGAGCAATCATCTGAGCCATGTCAGGATTCGCATCGCTCTCCACATTGTTCCTTCTTGCATTAGATGTATTCGCTCTCTCATTCTGATTCGCGGTATTAGACCTCGCGTTCGCAGTAGCACGTCTAGCAGAACTTCGTGTCGCAACTCTCCTCTTAGGCGCCATCGTCCTAAAATAAAAAGGAAAGAAACTCGATCAGCAAATGTGTGCAAAAACAAGGCCAAACGCCACAATAACAACGCGAAATAAACACGTATGAAAAAATAGTGCACACATTGCAATCAAAGAAAGTCAATTTAAAAAGCCTATGGTCATAGTCCAAGTGATTTACTCAGTTAAAATCACCCGGTTCGCTATAACCTTTGGCTCTGATACCAACTTCTGTCACACCCCGCTTGGAAGCGGAAACGCGGAGCGTTCCAGTTATAATATCAAGAGTCAAGATTACAACAATATAACCGATAAACAAAACATCAAAATAACATTAATCATGCCAAGTGTTTACAAAATACATTACAAATTCAAAAGCGATGAATCGCCGAGTACGAATGTATTACAAACATAACAAAATGGAACAGCAAGGACATTACAACAAGTATCACAAGTTCCAAAATACACAAGACAAATATCCCAAAAGCACAATTGGCATGATCAACAGGAATCCTCAATTTCCTGCAAAGCGTTAAAACGACATCAACAACATGTTGGTGAATTATTCGCAAATTTAAAGTAAAAGTTGACCCATCGACAATTTTCATCAAACAACGTTAATTTCAAATGATATATCTTGTTTTCAACAACCAATAGTGAGAGGTACTTTGCCTAGACTATTCATACACTGAACCTGACCGTACAACCCCAAATCCTGAGGTCGCCAACCAAAGGTAACAAATCAATTAATCGGCCATAACATCCGCTCCTAGAAACATTCTACCGAGCAGTGAGGGTTAGGTCTATAACCCATATAGATCTATATATATGTAAAACCGTAGGGCTCAAAGTTTAACAAGTGTATCAGGGGGCCCCAACAAGGGCTAATGGTTTAATCTAAGGCAGACCTAATCCATTAGGCAAACAAGATAATCAACAACATTCCGCATACAAGCAGACATTTTAAAATACGCTTTACAGCCCAAAAATATTTAAGACAAGGGCTACGAATAACTCACTGATATAGCTTCGGCAACAATTAATCGGGTACACGACACTGAGTTACAACTCCACCGCCTAAGTGCCTTAAAACAATAAACAATATAGTCTCAGTATCTCTATAAGTCTAGGTCCGGTTTAGCCTTGTCGGTTAAGATTAAGTTTAATATAATATTCCAACGTTTAATAACTCGAATAAGGATGACGGATTAAGAAGACGATGTTCCGCGCCAGAAAAGGGCCGATCGGCAAGGTATCGATCTTTCACGTCAACAGCGACCGTTGGAAACGAATGATAACTCCGAGTCGAAAGAAATATTAATACCAATGTTCATTATAATGACCAAGATTAAGATGTTGACTTATAGAAGTCAAAGGTCAATTATGTTGACTTATGAAAGTCAAATTTCAATCATGTTGACTTATAAGAGTCAAACGTCAATTAAGTTGACTTAATAAAGTCAAAATCAATTTAAAAGTCCAATTGACACTTTGAAGGTTTAAAAGATTTTACTTTTCAAAAATATAATGTAAAATGTCTTTATATAAATGTTTTTAATAAAGTTTTATCGCAAAAGTAATAGTTGACGGCTTTAGATTACGATCGCTATTTGTAGTGAATGTTTATTTATTGAATGTAGGTAATATGTCCATTTTAAATAAGTATTTGACATTTTTGATTGCGTTGGCGTCTTTGAGTCCAAAGACGATATTTTGTCGAAATATGTTACTTTTATGTATTTAGTATGTTTATATAAGTGTTTTAGAGTTATTATAAATATAACATGAAATTAGAGACCTTGAAACGACAATTTACGGAATCAAAACGTCGAGATGGTTAAACAACGAAACAACAAGTGCTGAATTTTTTTTTTGAAGAAAAATAGCCCGGTGCGCCGCACCAGGCATGGGGTGCTGCGCACCTAGTGCATTTCCCAATTCTTGAATTTTAACGATTTGTCGAAATCCGGATGTTTAAAGACTTTTTGGTTAAAACGCTTACTGTTAACAACTTACATTATGTTTCCAAATATATTTACCAAGTGTTACATATATGTAAATATATCATTTTACATACTAATACATACAATATGTTAATTTCGGTAATAATCACATTTTACGCATTTTTAGTCCGAATTTAGTCCCGAATTCAACAATATCAAAGGTGTTGGTCTAATATATATTCCTAACCATTTTTCCAAGGCTAAAACCGAATCATACATGGAAATTAATAAGGACATATAAGATCAAAATGAATCCAAAGAGAATAACGATTTTACCGTTACAACCGCAAGATCTACTAGCTTGGTAATGAACAAATCCGAAAGCAAGCTATTTGGTGGTGTGGTGATGAGTAAATAACAGCTCCATACACGAATACAACCACCATTTAGTTAGATTCTTACATGCAAGGTGTTAAAAACGTTATTGAAGAGATTTTCGGTAATATAGTACTCACCACAATTTCAAAAGAAAAGATCCATGATCGATCTAACCAAAGCTTCCAAAAATGAGATAGGAATATGGAACCAAGATCTTGAAATAAAAATGAAATGGGTAGGTGTTAGATCTCTTCACCAAATAGATGAAAATGGAAGAGAAAAGTGAAATAAAACTTACAAGAAAACTTACCCAAGATTGGAGAAACCAAAAGGAAGAGTTGGAAGATAACTTGGCCTTGAAACTCTCTTCAATTTAGTGCCAAAACTTCATCAAACTTCTGGATTTAGTTTGTTGTTGAGGAGAAATGATGAAGTTTACTTAGAATGGAACAAAGTTTTGAGAGAGAAAAGTGTGTGTAAAGTTAAAATGGAATGAATGGAAGTGTTTGTGATGACTTAGAGTGACCCAAGGTGACTCAATTCTGGACTAAACAAGAGCATTACACGTTTTGGACAGGTGTTGTATCCACAATACATGCAAAAATGACTCACACAAAACAACAAAATTTTGGTCCAGCAAGGTAGGTGCTGCGCACCTACTTGGTAGGTGCTAAGCACCGACCAAAAATTCAGACTTCTTGCTTTTTCGTTTACGCGATCGTTAAGGAGTTTCGTTCGTCGAAAGTTCCCGATTCTTTTTGCGTTGAATTTGGGAAGTTCAAACTTTGATTTACTTTATATTAGGTTCATTTAATTTTATATTTTCACTTTCGATTTCGAGATTCGCACGATTTCGGTAAAGGAGTAAACAAGAGTAAAAGTGCGATAACTCGCGGATAAAGAATACGATAACCGACAAATTTGGCATAAACCTTCTAACTTATAATTATGAGAATACTAACTAATTGGCACTTAGATAAATAAAATTATTACGTCTCGGGGACGAATCATCAAATACAGAAAACCTGATACTCAATAACAGTAAATCGTGAGTAAAACAAAGTGAAATACAAGGGTCAAAACAAACGCGAAAAATATTAAAATAATGACGGTAACTCAAGTACCTCAAATTGACGGGGCGTCACATCTCATTCCATTTTTCACCCTTAAACCATTTTCAACCCATTTGGTCAAAAGTTGCATCTCTCTCTAACTCAAACTCTCTCTAGAATCCTTTCATTTCCAGGAACTTCTAGAGAGATAAACCATATTCAAAAGTGGTATTTGAGTTGAGAAAGATCAATTGAAGACTTCTTTTGGTTTCCCTCATATTCCGGTAAGTAATTTTCACCAAGAAACTCATCTTTGACTTTTCTAATTTTCTTCTTTAACTCAAAGAGTATACTAATCAAAACTCTTACATTCTTGCAAGGAATTTAACCTTCAAAGTTTTCAATATCCGGTTTATTCTTGGGTAGAAGTTTCAAGCTTTGGAAATTCGGTAAGAACGACCCGTTACAACCATTTTCCTTAAATTCGTTCTTCTTGAAATATTATCTCTAACACTCTACCTTGTTTATGGTTTGGAGCCCTTTTCATCAATTTCTCCTTGGAAACCTTCCGGCTTGTTCTTGGAATTCAAGATTTCCCACTTCGGTGAAATTGGTAAGTAAACTCTTTATAAGCATTTTTCTCTCATCTTCCTCTTTAAAAATCATATTCTAACGTTCTCATCTTTCTCTTCATGTTTGGAGCTTAATATTCTCCACCTTCACTTCAAAGTCTTTTCCGGCAAGCATCTCGTGCATAACTTGCCATTCCAAAGGCTTTCCGGTAAAATTACTCTTTTACCCTTCTTTACGCTTTTCTTTTGATTCTTCATTTTCTCACCTAAACAATCTTAAAAACATGTCAATATGATTAAAATGACTTATAACACTAAATATCTAGAAGTTGTTTAAAAACTTAATAACTTGCCATGTTAATAGGTTATTAGAAAACTTAACCGAAAATGCTATATTTAACATATATAAAACCGGATAATAACATATAAGTTTATTAGTAAATTCCTTATCGAAAATGTTCCAACACTTCTCTTGAACATTAGTGGACTCGTAAAGAAATCTAAGTAATCTATATCTAAATATTACTATAAACAAACTTATCGAAAAATAACTAAAATCTTGTAAAATCTTATGAAATATATATATGTATATAAAAATCTATAATTTATAAATTACTTATGAGTTATTTGACTAAATAACTCTAATTAACAATCTGCAAGTATTCACTTCAAACTCGAACTAACTAACCGGCACTAAAACGGCTTGAACAATTTTTACAAAAACTGAAAATGTTGCTGACTGACCCCTGTATGCGCCGCATAGGGCCTCCTATGCGCCGCATTCCAGGCAATTTCAGCACCGTTTTCGTTTGTTGCGTATTTTGACGATTTTAAGCATACGTAAACCTATTTTTAGTATACGTAAAGTATTATGCACTGATAAACTTATGTTTTGGACTCAAAACATAAACGCAATCTTAAACGACATATCACTTACTATTTTATATATTAAAAACATCCGTTTTATCGTTAAATCGTTATTTCTTCGAAAACGATCAAATCTTCGATTTTAAACCTAACATTTTTAAACAAACCTTTATAAAACTAATTCAAGTCATATTTTACTTAAATATTCAAACTTATATCTTTAAAATATTCAAATTGGTCAAAGGTTGACTTTCGTTGACTTTGACTTCTCTTTTAAATGGTTGACTTTCGTTGACTTGCCCTTGGTTGACTTTGACTTCGGTTGACTTTGACTTTGGTTGACTTTGACTAAATTTAATACTCCTTTCAACGATATTCCTGGTAGTCACTGTGGGCTCGGAATATAATTCCTATCTAATCGAATTTATAAACTTAAATGATCGATATTTCTAGAAGTCATTATCGACTCGAAATATCAAATACCTTTTTAATCGTCATCTCGCTACGACTTATCGACGGTGAATTCGACGACTTTAAACTTAAATACTTTTCTTTTATCTAAACTCCACTAAACTCTAATATTTAATACAACGTTAATTAACACGAGGCTAAACCTACTACATTAAAGATACTTAGACCTTTTATGTCTTATGCTAGGGCACTTAGGCGGTGGAGTATTATTCTCCAGTTTGTGTCTACCCGACATACTTATCGCTGATTCGTGAGTTATTCGATGCCCTTTTTACTACTTTATAAATTTTACTTCGGGCATGATTAGCGTTAACTAAACTTTATATATCTTGATTATGCATGTTTAGATTATGATGCCTTTAGATTTAGTGTACCTCACTTATACGGCCTTGGTGGTAGTATAAGGCCCTCGATTAAACACCTGTTAACTCTAGTTGAGCCATCGGTATTTATATATAGATCTATATGGGTTTTACAAACCCTCATCCCTCACTATGCGCAGGGATGTTATTGTCGCGATGTTTATCTCGTAACTACCTTAGTTGGACACACTAAGGCAGAGGGTTATTGTTGCCTTTACATTGTTGCCTTTACGTTGTTGCCTTTACATTACAGTACGGTTCAGGTGTAGATGAATATCTAAGGTTTATGCATATATCATACATTGTTATAATTCAAGATATTAACCATTTTTACTACTTATTTCTAACTACATATTCTAATGGGTCAAAATCTTCAAAATATTATGTTTTTATAAAATACGAATAACCCACCAACTTTATGTTGACGTCGTATTTTTAACGCTTTTCAGGAGGTTGAGTTTTGCATCGATTATGGAGTTACTATTTTTGCTTTGGATATTGTATGGACTTTCGAAGAGACTTAGCTAGACGTAGTTAGTTTCTATTTAGGCCATGTACTATTTGGTATTGTTTTATTTGTATTGTTGTAACTCCTAAACTTCATTTAATGAAATCTTATTGTTATAGTATTTATTCGATGTAATACTTGGTCTTCTGATACCTAATATACTGCACATCTCGGATTTACGTCTGAGCGGGGTGTGACATCTTCGCAGAAACCCAACCCCCAGGACAAACAAACTAAATTTCGGGACGAAATTTCAATAACAAGGGGAGACTGTGACAACCCACAAAAATCCAGGTTCACACCAACTCGACTTTTTTTTTTTAACGTTCTACAAAACTAATATATGTTTCAATTATGTACGACCGGTGGGTCACCCCATGCATAAATAACGCTTAATAACTACGTCTAAAACATATATGGATACCGAAATTAGGTATACGGGAATAACTTTACGTAAAAATATACATTTTTACATCCATATTTCTAGTCCAACATGAAAGGCATAAAACTCTAACTTTGCATTCACCACCTTTGCATGAATTGTTGCATGCATGTATTATAAGTTACCAAACTTGCATAAATCACCCACTAGACATAAATACATGCCTAAACACCCTAGACTTTGCAAAAACTAGAAAAAGTCCCCTCCCCCATGGGATTCTATTGAATTTGATGGTCACATGGGTAAATAGAAG
Source organism: Senecio squalidus (assembly GCA_910822075.1). Lineage (NCBI taxonomy): Eukaryota > Viridiplantae > Streptophyta > Magnoliopsida > Asterales > Asteraceae > Senecio > Senecio squalidus. The sequence goes on along the minus strand of CAJVGC010000432.1, from coordinate 26,741,736 downwards.
TCTACTATTGAACTAAATTGCCCATGCCAATCAATGACATCAAACTAGGGTTGAAACATGAACAAACCAAGGTTAAATCCAAAACCCAAACTCCACTCTATAAATAGAGAGTTCTTGCATTCATTCTTACTTGCTCAAAACTCAAAACCACCTCCCTAACTCTCTCTAGAAATCGGTCAAGGAAGAAGCAAGAAGAAATCACCACACACATTCCATACATCAAAACCCTTTTCTCATACTTTAATTATAAGAAGAAAACATAAAGCCTTGCATTCATATACTCTAAGGTATGTTCTAAAAACTCTCTTCATACATCATATTTACATACTCATTTTTCATAAAACTTATACATTTTATACAAAAACTTGGCATAAACAAAGAAGAGTTAAGTTATTTTGTTAACCGGAAACTTACACCAACATGTTGACACTTTTTAACAATCTTACTCAAATATTTTGGATAAAACATTTTAAGTATAAGATACTTCTATGTTTTCTGAATATTTCGACATAAAAATCGTAATTTTTGGATATGTTTAAGTATTTTAAAAGTATTTTACGCAAAAATATACGTTTCAGCTACGTCCGCTGTCTACACGAACTGTTTTGAGAAATATGGGAACCAATACCATTAAAACATAATAGGAGACCTTATCCATGTTAAAGATAACTTAAACGCGGTCGTTTCGATATAAGATACATTAAAAACGGATAAAAATTGAGTGAGATATGGTAACTTAAAGTTAGCATAAACTTTGAGAAAAATCCTAAAACCTACTCTGACCTTTTACTTTATAACGAACATTAGGAATTGATTAAGAATGTGAGACCAAGGATATTTGAAAGGTAACTCATACACGGTCGTTTCAATATAAGATTCATCGAAATCGGTCAAGAAACGAACAAGTTATGAGTCCGTAAAGTAGCTATAAACCTTAAAGAACATGCTGAGTTTCTTCATAAAACTAACTTTTGAATAAACTTGATAGTATAATGATAACACATTACTAGGGAGCTTTGTATACAATGAATTCATCTCGATATTTCGTAGTGCCGATTTGTTGGATTTACGATTTAAAGTGTCCTAGCTCCGCATGCGATTATAGAATGATCTTTGTTATATAATGGCCCGAACGGTGTTACTATGTTACTATTAAGTCTCAAACCGAACAAAACCTACATCATGCATACATTTGCTTTTCCTCTTTCATGTGCATTGGACTAGAATTATGAAACTTAATTTCAAAACCATTTAGGTCAAGGTTAGACCTACTCGGATACTCGATTGGCTCGAGCCTTACACATACGTTAGCTTACGTACTTTTTATACTCTCACGGATTTAAGGTGAGTTCATAGCCCCGCTTTTTACTTGTTTTTATAACATACTTGGGGTAGATACATGCTCTTTTCCTTATGGACACAAGTACTTAAAACCTTTACTAGTTGCCTAAGTTACCACTAAGCCAACAAAAATTCCCCTATCATGAATCGTTAGTTAAGGACTTAAGCGCGATTGTATTGGATAGATCTAGTAGGGTTTGACAACCCTCACCCAACGGCTAGACGATGTAACCCACGTCTACCACAACTAACTCGTGGACTCGAGTAGGGTGCTTTACTTTTGAAACTATATATGTTATTTGGCTATAACATAGGAACACTTATGGGGTAAGGAACTTTGTTACGTTTCGATGTCATGAGCTTAGGTGCAACTGTAAGACTCTAATTAAACGGAAATCTTGGGGTCCCCTTTATTACTAAACTAAACCTATGAATTCACCAACTTTATGTTGACTTTAGCATGTATGTCTCAGGTGCTTAGTCGAAAGGGCTTTCGACGGAGGGATTTTGGGATATGACAGAGTCGCATATTTCAAACTCACGCTTTTGGGAGATTTCCCTTGCATTACTTATTTTCTTTTAAGTTATGTAATGTAAATCTTTGTTTTGTGAACTCTGGAAACACCTTTCCTTAATCATGTAAAACTCTGATTTTCAATATCAAAGAATGTATGTTTTTTTTTTTTAAAACGACTCATATAGAGGTCGTTCGCCTATATATCATTGCTATCTGGGACCCATGAAGTCAACACCTCGAGTCTCGGGAGCACGAGATTTGGGGGTGTGACATTGTCTCACATACACCTCCTCTTCTATCAAGCAAGAAAGATTCTGATAGCTTCCATCCTTGCCACAAGAGCAAATATATCTTCATAGTCAATCCCTTCTTCTTGTGTGTAACCTTGAGCTACCAGTCTTGCCTTGTTCTTAATCACTATGCCTCTCTCATCCTTCTTGTTCCTGAATATCCTCTTAGTACTAATTACCTTTCTTCCTTTAGAAAACTGAACCAAGTTCCAGACAGATTGTAACTTGAATTGTAGGAGTTCTTCTTGCATTACCTCAATCCAATTTCGGTCTAGAAGAGCCTCTTGGACTCTCTTTGGTTCAAGTTAAGATAGGAAACATGCATACAAACATGTGTTCAGATCTTTGAGAAAATCCTATTGTGGCTTGGTTTGACTCCTTGTTTGCATGGATATATCAAAGTCACCCATTACTTGAAATATGGGATGGTTCTTGTGGATTTTGGAAGTTGGAACCTTCTCTACCCTTATGGATGCATCCAAGCTTGTTTCATTGGGTTCTGGTAACTCAGATCCAAAAGAAGGAGTGCCAATACTTTTGGGAGTGAAGACTTCATCATCACTATCTTCATCAGCTACCAGTTGTTCCACTCCATCTGAATCAACTTCTATCATGTGAGGGACTCCATTTGATCTAATTGCAGACGTAGGCAATGGAGTACTTGTCCCTTTAGAGCTGCTTTCTCAAGGATTGAAATTTCTCTTTTCAGGAGAGAATTGCTGAGATACTTCTTCCTGAATATCTTTCTCAATTGTATCAGCAAGATCAGGAGGATCAGCTGTGTAGACTGGAAGATAGACATACTCCACTACATCTAATCTTTCAATCCCAGTAACTGCTGGTGAAGTTGATGTTGTAGGAGTAGGAGTTGAAGTGTTGAAATTGGATGGTGGTGTGAACTCATACCCAAAATCCAAAAACTTTGTTAAGGCATCAATGTCAAACAACCAGTTTGTTCCTTATCTTTGTGTGTTTGGTGTGTTCTCATTAAAGGAGGCATTAGCACTTTCTTCATTGATGCTAGTCCTATGATTGTACACTCTATAGGCTTTGCTTAAAGAGGAATAGCCTACAAAGTATCCAACATCAGCTTTGCTTTCAAACTTACCAAGGTAGTCCATTGAGTTTAGAAAAGTACAAGGGCACCCAAAAGCTCTGAAGAAACTTATTAGGGGATGCCTCTTATGTAGTAGTTCATAAGGAGTCTTGTTCTGAGATTTCACCAGTAGCACTCTGTTTTGCACATAGCATGCAGTATTAACAACTTCTTCCCAGAAGAATATGGACAGGTTTGAATCAGCTAACATACTCCTTGCAGCTTCAATGAGAGTTCTATTTCTTCTTTCAACAACTCCATTTTGTTGGGGAGTTCTTGCTGCACTGAACTGTCTTTCAATTCCATTGCTTTCACAGAAGTCATTCATCACACTGTTATCTAATTCAGTTCCATTTTCACACCTGATCTTCTTTACTTTCAGGTTGATTTGATGTTCAACTTTTGTGATGAATGAGATGAGATTCTGGCTGGTCTCATCTTTGGTTGCAAGGAAGTACACCCAGGTGTATCTAGTATAATCATCAGTGATTACTAGACAATAGGACTTCTTTACTATACTCTTTACATTGGTTGGACCAAACAAATCCATATGCAGTCAATGTAGAGGAGTAGTAATGGTGTTCACTTCCTTTGACTTGTGAGAGGTTTTGTGTTGTTTTCCTTTAAGACAAGCTACACAGTTATCTTCAAGTGAGAATTGCATGTTGGGAAGACCTCTCACTAGATTGGATTTGACCAGGTGATATATGTTTTTGAGGTTCATATGAAACATCCTCCTGTGCCATAATGTTGAATCATCCATGGTTGCTTTTGAGACAAAACCGTTTACTGGTCCAGTTGGAGAGATCTTGGACAAGTCAAAGTAGTAGACATTGTCCTTTCTTGGTGTTCTTAGCAGTACTTTGCTCTCATCAATCACGTATCCAGGCTCCATGATTAAACATTCAGTATCTGTGAAGATTGTTGTATTGTTCTTGTCACACACCTGTGACACACTTAACAGGTTTTATTGTAACTGCTGAACGTAGAAAACATCTTCAAAACTGATCTTCCCATTGCTCACAGTTCCTTTTCCAGTAATCTTTCCACCCTTTGGATTTCCACAAAAAGCAACATATCCTCCATTGAATTCTTCAAATTTTTGAAGACATGATATGTTTCCTGTCATATGCCTGGAACAACCACTATCTACATGCCAATTTCTCTCTTCCTTCTTTGTTGGTTGTTCCTGCACATATTGAAAAGGATTAGTTCCTTTTGGGAACCCAAGCCAAGGTTGACTTGGGTTTACCCATCTCATCAAAGTAACTCACCTTCCTTTGGATTAGGTTTTCAAAATCAGGTTGGGCAGGTGGTTGAGTTACTTTGACCTTTGGTCTCCATACCTTTTTAGTTGTTTTTTTTTTGTAAAAGCTGCAGTATTAACAGACTTATTTTTCACAGTATTAACAGAGTTAGTTTTAGCAAAAAAAAATATATTGTAGTATTAACAGATGCAGTATTTACAGAATTCTGTTGTGCAGTATTAACAACTGCAGTATTAACACCATTCTGTTTTGCAGTCTTAACAGATGCAGTAGTAACACAATGTTGTTTGCAGTATTAATATTTGCAGTATTAACACAGATTTGTTTTGCAGTATTAACAAGTGCAGTATTAACAAAATTTTGTTTAGCAGTATTAACTCTGTTTCTACTGTGTTTAATACTGTCTCTACCTTTTGCAGTATTAATAGAGTCATACTTTGAAGTATTAACTCTGTTAGTACCGTGTATGGTAGATTTTCTTCTTGGTTTGTTAACAACTACAGGTTTGGAATTTTGAGAAGATTTTCCATGGTTTTTAGATGATTCAAACTTGCTGTTATACCCCAACCCCCTATGATGCTTTTGAATCATTTTCTTTTGATTTCCAGGGTTATAAAAACAAAGTTTTGCATAATGATTGGCCTTCCCACAAATGTAACACACTTTAACTGGTCTTTTTGGAATTTGAACTTGTTGTTTCTGAGCTTTTACCTGGTTCATATTTCTCTGATTTCCTCTAGTATCTATATGAACCCAAGTTTTTTCTTTAAGACCTTTTGTGTTTGGACAACAACTACATTCAAATTTAGTATCCTTCTTAATCTGTTGATTAGGCACCATTGACACTAGACTCTGTGAATTTTGTTGAGTAGTTCCTTCAATTTTGATCAAATGATTTTCTAGAGGAATATCATTATTTTTCACAATCTCCAGTTTACTCTCTTCAACTAAGTCCTCAATCAGAACTTCTTCACAGTTGATTGGATTAACTTTGAATGATTCTGTTGGTGGTGTCTGTGAAATTGAAATTCTAGGTTTGTCTAAAGATGGAGGAATGTAATTTTGGTTGAATGGTGGGGCTACTTCTTTATAACATATTCCTGACTTTGCCTTTCCAGTGATTTGTTGTTGAATTAGGTTATTTACAGATTGTGAAGCATATTCTAATTTCCCTACATTCAATTCAACCTTATCTTTTTCCTTATTAATCATTTTAACCTCTTCCCTAGCTTCCTTCAGTTTCACTAACAAGTCATCTCTTTGCCATTCTACAAATTTAATCTTTTCTTGATAGCTTAATTCATTAGCTTTATAAGATTTATTTGAGTTTCTAGGTTTTCTATTCCCCTAGAGGCTGATCTTCTTTGTTCTTCTAATGTTTTAATTGTGTCACAAATAATTTGATTATGATTTCTATACTTAAGCATGAAATCTTTACATTCAGGAGAAACATAGTTTAGAATTTACCTCAGATGAGAGAGATGATGGTTCAGTGTCCTTGGAGGAGGATGCAATAGCCATAAGAGTTCGATTCTGCGTAACTTCTTCTGCAGCTTTGCTCCACTTATAGCCAAAGACATCATCAGTAATGGCAGTAGTAACAGCTGCGGTAGAAACATCAGCTGCAGTAGAAACAACATGTGCAGTAGAAACAACATCTGCAGCAGAAACAACATCTTCAGTAGAAACAACATCTGCAGTAGAAACTACACATTCCATTAGTGCTCTCTTTTGAATGGTCTCTTCAGCTAGATCATTCCAGTCATAGCCAAACACATCTTGTATGATAAGGGATGTTGATGTACATTCTTGATTGTTCCTTGAATTGTTGGACTTTGATTTGTTTTTGCATTCTCTTGCAAAGTGTCCCAGATCACCACAGTCAAAGCACTTGACTTTTCTCTTGTCAAATCCAACCCTATCATTGCTTCTAGGAGTAAATCTTTTCCCAGTTCTATTCACAAATCTTCTTGCCCTCAATGATAACATAGCAAGTTGCCACTTGAGGTCCATCTCTTCTAGATCATCTTGATGAACTTGTCTTAAGTCTTCATTGGTTAGTCCTGAGCATGAACTTTGTGACAAAAAAGCTTCAAAGGAAACATCTTCTGTGTTGTCATTCTGAGATATTCCACCTGGTGTAACTAGTGCAGTATTAAAAGTATTAATACTGCTGTTACTGTTGACAGACTTTTTGGCTTCAACTTCTGCTTTAAACACCCTCAAGTCATTGTACAAATCATCCAGTTCCATCTCTTCTAGCACATCACCCTATCTGTAAAATATTGTGTATATAATCAATTCATCTCCCAGAGATCTGAGAAACTTCCTATTCAGATCATATGTGACAACCGTCACTCTCTCCGTCTTTAGTTAGTCTAGTGCCTATAGATCAATGACGTAAATTACTGAAAATTTTAAAATTTACTTTATACTGTTGTAAGTGCTATATGTTATGTTACGTCTATGATACTATGTTAAGCTTTAGGTGCACAAGTAGGGAATCCCCACTAGATGAGCTTCTATAACGACTTTATGACCGGATTGGAATTTAATTCAAAACTCATAATCGTATATGTAAACTTTATTTAATTCCTCGGAGTTTTCATCTAAAGATTTAAACCAAATTACAATACGTTTACATAAACTTCGAGTTTCGTCTTCGGTATGTATTGTTTCGAGAATTTCTAGTAATGCACTTGTGGGTTGATCAAAAAAAAGTTCGTGTGATCTTGGGCTAAGGAGTTAGGCCTTATGGCATTGTTCTTCTGGGCTTCTATGGCCGGTTTTACAAATACCCCTCAGTCGACTTCTTATCTAGGTTTGCAAGTAATCAGATTTCTAAACCAAAACCCTAATCAAACCCTAATCATTTTCTTGCAAATCGGTCACTTCATCATCACCATCTATTCTCCATTTACAGCCATTAAATTCGTGATCGTAAGCTATAATCAAACAAGGTAATCGTTTTGTTAATTTGGTGCAAAATCCGAAACCCTAATCTAGGGTTTTCAAATTCGTTTTGTAAAATTTGTTGCTATGTTGAGCTGTCTTAATCGATTAATATCTCGCAGGTCTTTTCTAATTAGCTTCTGTAATCTAAACGTAAATTGTAGCCCTTCCTTTTTTAGTTTTCAAATATATAAGATACGTTGTCTAATTATTTTTCAAACTCCCACAAATTGAAATTTAGTAAACGTTGGTTGAACTGAGTTTTTGCATTTAGCTGCTATTCCAATCTGTTTTGATAAATTAATAACTTCTTGGTAACTTCGAATTTCGAACTGAGGTCTCAACCAAAATTGTAGGTCTCGGAGTATAGTTTTCATAATTATAAAGCTCGTCGTCTAATTATTTGTAGAACGCTCAGAAACTCTAAATTAGTAGACGTAGGTATAATCTGAATTTTTGTAACGATTTCTTTAGGTTTTTACATTTGAATATATGTAACGAGTTAGTTAATCTAAATGTTATTGTTAATCTATTTATGTTGAGTTTAAGTCATATCCAAAGCATCGCCATAAGAGTCTAGATCACTTGGGTATTCATTCGGTAATTATAAACTCGTTGTGAACTTAAGATATATAAGTAACGTTTTGGACAGATTAGTTGACCTGTTTTGTTTTGACCTTAACTTACTCATAATAAACTCAAATCTATCAAATCCAGAGCCTGTGATGTAGCCCTCTGAGTCTAGCTTTCAGATATGATTGATATGTCTTTTAATTCTTCGCCAAACTCCCCGAAACTTAATTTTAGTAACTGTTGGTCCAGCTGAATTCTTATAACAACTTGTAGGTTTAGAAACGTGTTTTGGTGTAACAATATAGAAAACCTTAAAACAAGATTAAAACGGAAATACACCCTTGAGCAGGTATTGACTAGTTAAAATTGTTTCACTCAATTAAATGGTTCGTTAGTTTCACTAAACGTCTTCCTAAAAACTCAAACTATATATATATATACTACTAATTCAGACAGATTCTTTCACCTGTTTTATAACGGCCTTATCTAATTCATAACTTAACCAAATTAAGAAATTCCGGATTCCTCGATGAAGCCCTTTGAGTCTATTTTCTGAATATATAAGATTCACAGTTCAATTCTTTTTCAAACCCGAGATACGACAGTTTTCGTAACAGGGGTACTTGCTGAGTTTTTTTCATTCTATTCTAAATCTAGTGTTTGATTCCTTATTCTCGAGCTCTATGTTTCGGATAATTCATCACTCATAAACAAACATTATACGGGATTAATTCTTGATATTAAAAACGTACTCATGTGTATCTACTTACTATTCTAGGAAGCTCATCACTTAGTCGAGACTAGCTTGTGACCTACCACCCTTAGACACATTTTCGTACTACAGGAGTAGTGACTTTTACGTGCTTTCCAGGTGAGTTCATTGCCCCTATTTTTACTGTTTTTACATGCTTTAACTAATCGGGGGAAAGTAAAACTCACATTACTATTTTAAGAAAACGGATACTATTTTCGAACTTACCATAAATAGATAATTCTATTTATAGAAACTTACTATATTTGGAAACCTTCAATTTCGGGAAATTTACTACTTTCGATAAACTAACTATAAATAGAACTTCTTATTTATAGAAACTTACCACTTTTAGAAACTTGCTAATTTCGGAAACTTTCCATTTCTGGAAACTTACTACAAATTGGACTTCATAAAACGCTTACAAACTTATGCATATTTTCAAAATACTACGAAATTACTATTGTGGGTTACTTCAAAACGTGCTCATTAGTAGATATGTTCTACTAATGGAGTCTTCTAAAGGTGCTCACTAGTATATAGGTTCTACTAGTGGAGTCTTCTAAGGTGCTCGATAGTAGAGGTGATCTACTAACGGAGTCTTCTAACGTGCACATTAGTACTAATGTTGTCTTCATACAGTAGCGTGGCTACTACTACTTACACTTTGGATTTGCGATTACATTTCTTACTTACACATGCATATGCTTTACTTACATTAATTACTGCTGAATTGAGATGCAAATGCTTATTAATTACTATTTTTAGAAACTTACTATTTCGGAAAACTTACTAAAACTATAACTTTCTATTTTTAGAAACATTTCTACTTTCGGAAACTTACTAAATTTAGAAACTTACTTTCAAATGTTTACTAAACTGTTTTATTACATACTCGATGAACTCGCTCAACCTTTGTGTTGAGTTTTTAGTTTTACTTTCAGGTAATGATCAGGCATAGGATCTAGCTGGACTGGATTCCTAGAGACTTAGAGTTATTCTTGCATTGTGGCTTGTTTATGTGACAACCGTCAAATTTCAGGTGCATTTTACACTCTATGTCTCTCATATTGTCAGTCGTTGTCTTTAACTGTATTTTTACCGGAAACGCGTCAATGTCGGAATCACTCCCGGAATCGAATTATATAAATCCTAATACCAAGAAAACACCTAATGAACTTTCCTAAATTCATAACGTATCATAATTAAGAACTTTTAGTTAACGGAAAGGTCCAACGAAACAATAACGCAAAAACGAAAAATCACAAAAATATTACAAAACTGGTCCAGGACGCCGCACACACCCCTTTGTGTGACGTCCTGAACGTGCCAGATTCAAAATCTTTGAATTTTTGTTGCTTGTCTCGGTTTCTACAACTTTTAAACCCAATCAAGCTCGTTTTTAGACACTCATTACTGTAAGTTGGCAGTCCCAAACAACCCTCTTATTACTTTTCTTATTTCCTTTTCATTTTCTCATTTTACAAAAACAAAACACACACACACACACAAAATCTCTCAAGAAACCCCCCCCCCCCCATTCCAGTGATTTCAGCCATCAAAACTCAGTTTTAAACCATCAAAAATCGTTCAATCATCAAAGCAAACAAGGAGGATCAAAGTCTTTTCGGTTTCAAGCTTTCTCTACCGATTTTGGAGCTTTAAATCCGTCTAAAAAACCATCCATCCATTTTCATCAGGTAGAAATCACTCTTTTATCTTTATTTACTGTTTTAACAACTTGCATGTAAGATCTAAAGCTTAAAAACAAGTTTTTATCAAGATTTGTGACTTTTTATGGACGAAAACGATTTTTAACCGAAATAACATTTATATCTATAGTTTTATGGTTAAAAATGCTTTAGAAACTGTAAAAATGAAGTTTTATTAAGTATTGACTCATTGCATGTCGGAATCTATGGTGGAAATAAACGTTTTGCAAGAAAAACACCAAAAACCAAACCTGTGCGTCGTCCCTAAGGACCAGGACGACGCAGCGGGGTATTTTGGCTTCTGTGCGTCGTTCCTACGGTCCAGGACGGCGCACAGGCCTGTCAGATTTTCCGAAACTTTTTCGTTTGGACGTTTTAAGCTTGTGTACACCGCTGACTTTTTCGAAACTTAATGTTTGGGACTGAGTTTGGTAAAAATAATAATATTGGCGACTTGTATTGGACTATTTGGACTAAATTGGACTTGTTTAAATATGATATTGTGTTATATGTATTTTGTGAGCGGAAGTGACTTTGAATTTTTGGAAATGAAATTTGGGCGCGGAAGCGCTGCCCAGATTTCGTTAGAAAAATTCAAACCATTTCAGCGACCAAAATTACTTGTAAAATGACGATAATTAGCGTTAACTTTGTACTTTCGGACTAAAACATAACGTTAACCGTTTCGGACTATTTTGGACAAATTGGACCTTGACACTTAAAGTTTAACTAAAATTATCTATTATATATTATATAAAATAACATAATGAGATAATAACACTTGAAGTATCTTGGTATTATTAGGCGTTCCGTGATTCCCGGCTCTCATTACCGACCGTTTCTCAGAGTTCTTTATCTTCGCAACCCGTGAGTTACACCTCTCTACTTTTGTATTTTAAGTACTTTCTTTGGGGGAAACATGAGATCCAATTTGTTTTATGAACTTTGAATTTATGTACAATGACTTTTATGAAATTTGACTTTATGTACAATGACTTTTATGAACTTTGACTTTATGTAAAATGATTTTTATGAACTATGACTTTGTTGGACTATTTGACATTGGTGTTACTTATATGCGTAAAACTATTTTTGACGCCCTATGTGGCACCTTGGACATTTGACATTTTGACATAAACTATGATTGTTTGATTGTACTTAGACAAACCCTTGATGAGAATATAAACGCCGTAAGTGCCTACTATCAGTTTTTGGACAAAAATGACATATGCCACAGTTTTTTTTGACATTTCCACACTATTAGCTTTAAGCCGTTGGTAATTATGTGTATCGATACTTAGGAGAGGTCCCTCCTTACTTGTGGTTAGCTACCTAAGTACATATTACTAGATTAGACAAACCTCGTCGATAGTGCGAGGTCCAGGCAGGATCAGACCAGTTAATCGGTTTAGTGTGAACTCTTACGTTATATTATGCCAAGTGGTCTTTACAATTCAAAAATCATATGTTACAATTATTTATGCATATACCTACGTACTTTGTGCAACTTGACTTTTCTAAATGTTGATCTACTAGACTAGGATCTTCATTAAAAGTATATATATATCTTAAGCGCTTTTACCCGCTATCTTTCTTTTAAGAAAACTTTATACTTATATATACTTTTGTCGGAACTTCTGTCGAAAACTTATAAACTGTAACTCACTCACTACATTTTTTAGGTGACACTTTATCTCATGTTTCAGGAAATTAAACGTAAGACATGAAGTGCATTGCTCAGGCGGGTCAAGCTGGTTATGTGAAGTGTAATTCGGGAGATGACCTTTGTTATTATGTATTTGTCGTGTTAAACTTATGAATCTTGGTTGTATCTTTTGAACATGTGAACTTTTCAAACCTTATATTCTATTGATTTGAACCGTTGACTTTTGGTATAACTCGTGAAATGATTCTTTGCTCTTCACATCTCGCGTTTCCGCTTTAGCGGGGTGTGACAGACTTGGTATCAGAGCACGGGTTATAGTGAAAACGGTTTTTAAAATTTTCAAAAAGTTTTCGAAACCAAAACTATAACCAAGGCTTTTCAGAAAAATCATTTTCGGGTTCAAACTTTAGTATATTATTTTCCGCAATTGTATGATTATCTTTTTCAACTACGCATGACTTGATCAACCATTCCTAGTTCAAAATGAATTATGCAAGAACGGAAAGTAGTTGCTATCGTTAACGGTTTATGAGTCGAAAAATTCCGGGTCTTGTCGATTCCCGATTCTCACATAACTGACTCGTGCATGCATCTTACTTACGTTTTTCCTATTTTAGTTTTCCCCCGTACTTATGTAACTCTCTATTCGCAGATACGTCATCTCTCAGTCATCGCACTCCCGATCCCAGTCACGATCCCTCTCACGAGCCGCCTCCCCATCACGCGAACCTTCCGAGGGCCACACGGCCTCCGAGAGTCAGCGTCATCAGGCGACTGACCCGACAGAGGATACGTCAATGGCGATCAGCAGCAGTATCGGGTCCAGCCCGAGGACTGTGCTACCTCCTCCTCCTCCAGCGCCCGTTGCCGCACCACCCAGTACCAGGGGCCCCGTACCAGGTTGACCGCGCGAAAGCAGGTCATCCTCCCGGGCCGCCTACCGGATCAGATGGCCGGGCACCAGGCCGGTCCATCCCGACCCGCACAATCACATCTCCCGTTCGTTCACCCGCACCCTGAGGCTCCGCGTCCTTCCATGTTGGACCATTATACATGGGAGAGACAGCTCGAGCGCGAGGAGATGCAGCGTGCTCGCGACGCCGAGGCAGCCATGCAGAGGATGCCGCCTACCATTCAGCCTCCCCCACCGGCCGCATTCCTCCACCTGCACCGCGAGGTTCGGGGACTTGCAGAGGAGACCCAGCAGCAGGGGCTCCTCATCAGCGAGGTCAACGATGATGCGCATCAGTTGTCTGAGCAGTCGTTGCAGGTCATCGCATCGACTCGAACTACGGCACAAACTGTGCAGCGCCTCGTTGGGGCTTGTCTAGTGATTGGTACGCTGATCGCGGTCATGGTGGCCAAGATGTTTCTGGAGAGGCGTCATTAGTCATTTCCTTGGTATTTGTACTGTACTAAGCTAGTCATAATTTTCCATTGTACACGACTTGAGCTACTTATCTATTATTTTCCTATGTATTGTACTTGTATTTCCCTTTCAGTATTTTGTTCGATGTACCAAACCATATATTATTAATGGAAGTTCTATCTTTTATTATTCGTACTTGTCTTGTCGTGTGAATCTTTTTATTATTGTCAAATCGTTATAGTACTATCTCTTGAATCATTGTCGTGCGTGTGCTATTATATTCCTTGTTACCCCTTGATCATTATTATTGTTAGCGTTCATTATATTACACTCTTTATCACTCGCGCTTATTCGTGCGTTCTAAACCATTCTCTTTTCTGTTACAGAATCATTCCTCCTAAACGCTCTAATGCAAGCCTCATCGTCAAATAAGTTGCTACCCAATTGAACGCGGCTATGCCCGACATGATCACCCAGATCACTGCAGGGATCAACGCCAATGTCAACAACCATCAACAGCAACAACAACAGCAACAGGAGCAACAGCAGCAGCAACAACAGAACAACAACAACCAGAACCAAAACCAACACCCAAACCCTCCTGCGTGCAACTACAAGAGATTCATGGCGTGTAAGCGAAAGGAGTTTCACGGCACAACTGGGGCTGTAGGACTGCTCCAATGGTTCGAGAGTATCGAATCAGTCTAAGCCAACAAGGTGGAGTACACCTCTTGCGTATTCCATGGCCGAGCTTTATCGTGGTGGAACAGTGTTGTTCAAACCCGAGGGTGTGAGACTGCCTACGCTCTTTCCTGGAATGCCTTCAAGAACCTACTCATCGAAGAATACTGCCCAAGAGGGGAAATCAAGAAGATCGAGGCTGAGCTTTGGGACCACAAGATGATCGGCAACGACATCCAAAAGTAAACCACCCGGTTCCACGAGCTCGCCCGGCTAGTTCCAAGGTTGGTAACCCCCGAGGAAAACCGGATCGATCTCTGCATCTCAGGTCTGGTCCCCGAAATCCGAGGCATGGTCATCTCATCTGAGCCCCAGACATTGCAGAGCGCTATCATCTTAGCTCATCGTCTCACCAGCAACCTCCTCACCACTCCTGCATCTTCCAAGAAGGAGTCGGGCGAGAAGAGGAAGTCTGAGCAGACCCCAAGGAGGAGCGACCGAAACAAGAAAGCCCGAAGCACCCGCAATTATGCTGTGACCGCTACACCTGCACCCGCACCAACACCACCTACTGGACCCAGGCCTTACTCTGGACCGCACCCAAAATGTGACAAGTGCCGTTACCACCACACCGGTACTGCCCCACTTGCCTCAAATGCCAGAAGGTGGGCCATTTTGCCACGCACTGCCAAGAAAAGACAATCATCCAGGGTCAGAAGCCGACGTGCTTCGAGTGCGGGAGCGACCAACACCTCCGAAACACTTGCCCTAGACTGCATCGAGCTCAGCAGAATCAAGGTGGACAAGGTAGAGGTCGTGCTTTTGCACTTACAGCTGAATAGGCACGTCAGGACCCCAATGCAGTTACGGGTACGTTTTCCATCAATGATCACTTTGCTTCCGTACTATTCGATTCAGGAGCTGAGAGAAGCTTTATTTCCTTAGAATTTAGACCCCTCATTAACTTAGGATCTAAAGTTCTTAAGGATAGCTTTACTATCGAATATGCTAACGGCCAAGAGTTTGAAGCTAAGGACATAATCTTAGGATGTTCATTATGCTTATCTGAAAAAATCTTCCTCATCGATCTAATTCCTATCGAGCTGTCAAGCTTTGACGTTATCGTCGGAATGGACTGGCTATCTCGTTTTCGAGCCGAGATCGTCTGTTTCGACAAACTCATTCGTATCCCTCTTTCAGAAAGTGAAACTCTCGTTGTTCAGGGAGACAAGCCTGGACGACAACTTCGCATCGTATCTTCCATAAAAATGCGCAAGTACCTCGAGAAGGACTACGACGCATTCCTCGCTCATGTCGTCGAACGTAAACCTACAGAAAGCCGAGTCCAAGACATTCCCGTAGTCTAGGATCATCCAGAAGTCTTTCCTGAGGATTTGCCTGTGCTACCGCCGCATCGACAAGTGGAATTCCGAATAGACCTCGTTCCTGGCGCAGCACCGGTTGCCAAGACACCGTACCGTCTAGCACCACCCGAAATGCAAGAACGGTCAAAACAACTGCAGGAACTCTTAGACCATGGTCTTATTCGCCCAAGTTCGTTCCCCCTGGGGAGCCCCAATCCTATTTGTCAAAAAGAAAGACGGATCCTTCCGTATGTGCATTGACTATCGTGAACTGAACAAGTTGACCGTTAAGAACCGATACCCACTCCCGAGGATCGATGATCTGTTCGACTAGTTGCAGGGTGCAACTTACTTCTCTAAAATCGACCTCCGTTCGGGTTATCACCAGGTTCGTGTCAATGAGACCGACATTCCTAAAACCGCATTCCGAACTCGTTACGGTCATTACGAATTTCTTGTCATGCCATTTGGTCTGACCAACGCACCATCAGTGTTCATGGACCTAATGAACAGAGTGTGTAGGCCATACCTAGACAAATTCGTTATCGTATTCATAGACGACATTCTCATCTACTCCAGGAACAAGGAAGATCATGCGAAACACCTTAAGCTCATTCTAGAACTCCTCAGAGATCAGAAATTGTACGCCAAATTCTCGAAGTGTGAATTTGGCTCCGGGAAGTACATTTCCTTGGTCATGTGGTCAACCAAGAAGTGATTCATGTAGATCCGGCTAAGATCAAAGCGATCAAGAAATGGCAAGCCCCGATAACTCCTACGGAAATCCGTCAATTCCTAGGATTGGTTGGCTATTATCGAAAATTCATCGAGAATTTCTCGAAGATCGCTAAGCCTCTCACCGAGCTCACTCAGAAAGACAAGGACTTCATTTGGGGAAAAGAACAGGAGGATGCCTTCCAGAAACTCAAACACCAGCTATGTCACGCACCGATCTTGTCCCTGCCGGAGGGCACGGATAACTTTTTAATGTTTTGCGATGCATCCCATCAAGGACATGGGTGTGTCCTAATGCAGAAGGACAAAGTCATCACATACGTTTCAAGGCAGCTGAAAGTGCACGAGCAGAACTATACAACACACGACTTAGAGCTGGGAGCCGTCGTGTTCGCTTTGAAAATTTGGAGACACTACTTGTACGGCACCAAGTGCACGGTTTTCACGGATCATAAGAGTCTTCAGCACATTTTGGACCAGAAAATGCTCAACATGAGACAACGTAGATGGATAGAACTGCTAAGTGACTATGACTGCGAGATCAAATACCACCCGGGTAAAGAAAACATAGTAGCAGATGCCCTGAGCCGGAAGGAAAGGGTAAAGCCATCTTGAGTTCGAGCATTGGGTATTCAGATTCAGATAAGTCTTCGAACGCAAATCCTAACAAGAAGCGTTGAGACCCGAGAACCTTAAGGTCGAAACGCTGCATAACCATGAAAAGGAATTCGAAGGCAAGTCCGACGGAACCTACTACTTTAAGGGCCGAGCATGGATTCCGAAATCTGAAGATCTTCGTAAACTCATATTGGACGAGGGCCACCGATCTCGGTATTCTATCCATCCGGGATCCGACAAGTTGTATAAGGATCTCCGAGAATATTATTGGTGGCCGGGCATGAAGAAAGATATCGCCTTGTATGTAGCTAAGTGCCTTACTTGCTCCAAGGTCAAGGCGGAATATCAAAAGCCCTTAGGTCTACTTCAGCAACCGGAGATACCCATGTGGAAGTGGGAACAAATCTCTATAGACTTCATCACCAAGTTGCCCCGAACGGCAAGGGGTAACGACACGATTTTGGTCATCGTGGACCGTTTGACAAAATCCGCTCATTTCCTACCGGTACGAGAAAATCACTCGATGGAGAAATTTGCTCAAATCTACATCAACGAGATCGTCTCCCGTCACGGAAAACCTCTCTCCATCATCTCCGATAGGGATAGTCGATTCAAGTCCCATTTTGGAATGCCCTTCAGAAATCGCTCGGGACGCGTCTAGACCTCAGCACCGCATACCACCCTCAGACCGATGGTCAGAGTGAAAGGACGATCCAAACGCTTGAAGATATGCTGAGAGCGTGTGTAGTTGACTTCGGAGGAAGTTGGGACGCTCACCTTCCTTTGGTCGTGTTCTCCTATAACAACAACTACCATGCTAGCATCAAGTGCGCGGCATTCGAGGCCTTATATGGACGCAAGTGTCGGTCAACGCTCTTTTGGCTAGAAGCTGGCGATCGACAACTTACGAGGCTCGACATCGTCCAGGAGACCATTGACAAGATCACCACTATCCGTGAAAGACTGAAAACATCCCGTACCCGGCAGAAGAGCTACGCAGACAACCGGAGAAAACCCCTCGAGTTCCAAGTTGGCGATAGAGTGCTTCTCAAGATATCGCCATGGAAGGGGGTAGTCCGCTTCGGGAAGCGCGGAAAACTAAGCCCAAGGTACACCGGTCCATTCGAAGTCATAGAGCGTATCGGTCCAGTTGGTTATCGTCTCCAACTCCCCCAGACTCTCTCGAACGTTCATAATGTTTTCCATGTCTCACACTTGAAAAAGTGTCTATGTAATGAGACCATCGTCATCCCTCTTGACGAGGTCAAGATCGATAACAAACTCAACTTCATTGAAGAACCGCTTGAGGTTGTTGACCGAGAGGTCAAGCAACTCAGGCAAAGTCGTGTTCCTATTGTCAAGGTTCGGTGGAATTCCGGACGTGGTCACGAATTCAAATGGGAACGTGAGGACCGTCAAATTTCAGGTGCATTTTACACTCTATGTCTCTCATATTGTCAGTCGTTGTCTTTAACTGTACATTTACCGGAAACGCGTCAGTGTCGGAATCACTCCCGGAATCGAATTATATAAGTCCTAATACCAAGAAAACACCTAATGAACTTTCCTAAGTTCATAACGGATCATAATTAAGAACTTTTAGTTAACGGAAAGGTCCAACGAAACAATAACGCAAAAACGAAAAATCACAAAAATATTACAAAACTGGTCTAGGACGCCGCACACACCCCTTTGTGCGACGTCCTGAACGTGCCAGATTCAAAATCTTTGAATTTTTGTTGCTTGTCTCGGTTTCTACAACTTTTAAACCCAATCAAGCTCGTTTTTTATAGGTCCCAGTGGTCCGATCTACAGGATTAAACTATACCAATTACGAGGCGGAAACTCGTAATCAATAAAACACGCAGGTTATAATCGAATGCAATAAACACAAAACACAATTACCAAATTCTTAATACTTTGATTGATAAACTCTGTTACAATCCACAAGCATTAACTCTGAATTCTCTATCAAAAACCAACAACCCTAAACTGATCTGAACACCTCTATTTATAGAGTAACATGTCCAGCCAGTTTGGGCTTGGGCTTTACTGGGCCTCACGGACATGCAAGTCCGTGAGCAGCCTATTAAGCTAAGTCTATACAAGCTAATACAGTAATACGTAAACAAAACAAAATAGAACATCCAGTCATCACATTCTTGCACCAACAAACTCCCCCTTGACTGATGCTTCTATTCTCTGATCAAAATATCACTGTCAGTATTAACCTGCAAAGTTAAACAACCATCAACTATTCTCTGGTAATCTCTACCGATATCTCCCCAGCCTTCATGAGTAATAATGTGATTTTTGTTCAACATCTTCAGATGTTTTTCCGTCAGATTTGCCAGTTGAGTAGCATCGATCACTCTCAGAATCTCTGTCATACCTTCTTCGACTTCATCATCTTCCTTGAATACCACGACCTCTCCAGTTGTGGTATCTACCGCCCATATATACCTGTCACCAAGAATATCTCTACCAAAATTCTTCATGGGGATCTTTGTCATGCTGGCGATCGGTGGATATAACATTCTCGTTGCCGATCTGCCGGTTTCAGGATTAATTTTCTTCTTGTGAATCATAAGTTTTGAATATTCCTGCTCTTCCTTCTTCCTTAATCATACGTTCAACCCAGCTTGCGTATTCGTCCTTTCCTCTATTTATCAGGTGGAGCTTTGATAAGCAAATAAGCTCCGACTTCGGGAACGAATTGAAATTTTCCCGTTTCTTACTCAAATACTGCACGCCATCGTATCTCTTGATCACAAAAGCCTGCAACTCTGAATCATACATCCAGCTAATGATACCCAGATGCGGCTGGCGTTCTCTAGTAAAGAACTTTCGAATCAGCGGTGTCTGTTTCTTCAGATCAAGTTCTCGAAACCACCCTTTTCGTTCTTCAAGGCTTGGCTTCGCACTGCTTTCACCCTGTTCTTCAGCACTTACTGGTTCCTGGAAAATGTATTCATCTTCTTCATCTTGAATCTCTTCAGTTTTATCCTCAAGCAGCCATAAATCATCATTGTTGTCCCCGAACTCCTGTTGTTAAGTATCACCTTGTTTTTGCTGTTGCGGTTGCTCCCCCTGGGCTGTAGACTGATGAATAACCAAGGCTCGAGAAGTTGAGGCAATCTGCTCTCTTGGTCGTGCAGCGCTTGGATCATCTTGATCATCTCTTCTTTGATGTCTGATAGTGTTGTCTCTGCACGTTTCCTCCCCCTGAGCAGATAGTCGCTTGGAGAGCATCTGAACTTGGGCTTCAAGGTTGGAAATGCGGTTTGACTTTTCAGCGTCAGACTGTTGAAGAGCTGCAACCTAAGAAGATAGCTGCAAAACAAGTAAATGTAAATCATTAAGATTAGGAGTTGCAGTAGATGGTACAGTCTCCGTGGCCCGTTTCTTGCGCGGGCGCTCAGTGGCGGTGGACGACTCCGATTCGTCACCACTTGGGAAAGGTCGTTTCCCACGAGTATCAACTGGGTGATATGCTGAAGTGGCGGCGTCAAAATCAATATCAAACTCCTCAGTGGCGGCAGTGTTAACTGCGGTGGGAGTAGCAGTAGCCTGAGTAGCAGGAGCGGGAGAGGTGGCAACGACCTCGGTGGCAATGGTATGCGGACTCCCAGATGGAGTGATATGTGGCTGCTCATGGATAATAGATAAAGGCGGGCTCCCCGGATAGTTCTCGAGCTGTTTGAATGTATCATCGCTAGATGTAGTGTCCAACGAGATGGGAACCTTAGCCTTGCGCTTTGGGCGGGATTTCGTCCTGCGAGGTGCATGAGGAGTAGTGGAAGAGGTAGTATTTTCAGTCCTCGGTTCCCCATCTAGGATACCAGCATCCTCATCAACGTCGGTATCAACAAAATGTAGATCAACAATTGCCCCGAAAAGTGGGGTGTCCACTGCTTGAGCCTCTTCTGCTTTAGTAGAGTGAATCGTAAGGCATGTGTGAAACAACATAGGACCACCGATCTGACCGACCCTCGTAATGGAATTCTGAGGAAGGTCAGGAATGAAATGCCTGAGTATAATCATGATGAAGCGCGGGTATAGCCTAAGCGGCTTAGGTTTAAGCAGATCGTTTTGTATCATTTGGAACACATACTCCGCCACTGGATACGGTTTGTTAAGAACTAAGCTGAGCATCATAGAGAGAAGCAGATTATCAATAGTATCATGAGCGGTTTTGGAATTCTTGAACACCGAGACGAACACATGTACCAAATAACGCCATGGGCCAAAGAATTTGCCCTTAGGAAATGAAGTACTGGGAAGAGGCCCTGCATATCCCAGTAGTGGCAGTTTGCGGGCGAGAAATCTGCTGCCAAAAGAAGAGGGTCGTGCTACTGAAGGTGATTTCAACATCATTGACAACCATGCGTAAACCATCTTTGGGTTTATCGGAACCCGGAGGTGTGAGATCGACATGTATGAGGTTGGTGAGAAACTCGTTGACCAACGTAATATTGATTGGTAGATCTTCACTGAGAATATAAGCCATCCTTGAATGTTGGAGAAATATAATCGTCTCTCGAAAACGAAGTGATGAAGGATCGGTCAGTGCGAAACTAACTGCCTGGTTGTGCCTTTTATCAAAATGTCTCTCCATCTGTAAAATCTGCATAAACGAACCCGTTAGATTTGATAGTCACGAACATGTATGTAAGCCGAACGGAAAAGTTAGCTAGCATACATGTTCGTGTAACAGATAAGCAACACAGTAACATGTTACGAACATGTTTGTTCGTAGAGAGAGACGAAGATGATGTCCAAGCTAAGACGAACATGTGTGTTCGTTGCTAACAAAGAGTGTGGTGACGAACAAGGTGTTCGTCAATGATCACTTGCATGAGGACGAACAAGATGTTCGTCAAGGATCACTTGCATGGGGACGAACAAGTGTGTTCGTCAAGGGTACGAACAAGTGTGTTCGTCAAGGGGACGAACAAGTGTGTTCGTCAAGGGGACGAACAAGTGTGTCCGTCAATGGGGCGAACAAGTGTGTTCGTCAAGGGGATGAACAAGTATATTCGTCGAGGGGACGAACAAGTATATTCGTCGAGGGGACGAACAAGTATGTTCGTCCTGGGTGACGAGCAAGGATGTTCGTCCAGGGTGACGAACAAGTATGTTCGTCAATGTCCATGAGAAAAATCCTAAGGCATTTGAATTGCTGGGCACCTATGAGGGCGAACATGAAGATACAAACACTAGCAAGCAATAACATCAACGAACAAGATCACATAGCAAATTATAGAAATTAGGGACGAACACGAGATGAAGACGAACAAGTTTATCAAGAATCATTAAGTTTAATTCCCAAATTATGAACATAAACACATATGAAACGAATGATTCTAAGCAACCTATAGCAGTTTTAGACGAACATATAAAAAGTTTAACGAACATGAAGGACTTACATGAGGGAATGATCGAACGAATGAGGTACTTCGTGAGAGAGAAAAATATGAATTCGTCCAGGGTGACGAACAAGTATGTTCGTCAATGTCCATGAGAAAAATCCTAAGGCATTTGAATTGCTGGGCACCTATGAGGGCGAACATGAAGATACAAACACTAGCAAGCAATAACATCAACGAACAAGATCACATAGCAAATTATAGAAATTAGGGACGAACACGAGATGAAGACGAACAAGTTTATCAAGAATCATTAAGTTTAATTCCCAAATTATGAACATAAACACATATGAAACGAATGATTCTAAGCAACCTATAGCAGTTTTAGACGAACATATAAAAAGTTTAACGAACATGAAGGACTTACATGAGGGAATGATCGAACGAATGAGGTACTTCGTGAGAGAGAAAAATATGAATTCCTTAGCTCCGTGAAAAAAAGTGAAAAGTGAAAAAGTGATTTCACCCTTGAGTATTTATAGGCCATGAGAGGGCCTGTGGGCCTTGTAAGGCTGGGCCGATGGGCCTTGTAAGACTGGGCCAAATGTGTTGGGCCCGATGGACTGTGGTGAAAGATATGTAACCAACGTTTTGAAATAGAAAATAAAAAGTAAAAAATAAGAAATAAAAAAAAATAAAAATAAATAAGGAACGGTAAAAACGTGAACTAATCATAAAAACGGTAGTATACATTATGAAATAATTCGATCAGATTGCTTATCGGGGTCCAATGATAATTTAATTTAAATCCATGTTTGTGTAGTTGTCCAATTTAACCGTTCAGTCGTATAGTCGTAAGATAGTGTTTTAATTACAAGTAAGCTGTTTTAAAATTTAAGCTGAAAAGCACCCACTTAAGTCAAACATTCGACAAAAATCGGAGAGCACTCAAGATATTTGTGAAGTATTTGAAGTTACGAGTGGTATGGATTGGTTACCAACCTAGACAAGGGCAGCATATGAAACTAGCGAAGAGATAGCTCTTATTAAATATTATAACATTTGTTCTTGAAAAACGAATTGGTTAATGAAGTGCAGCAACTTCGATGAAGTTTTGATAAGATGAAAGAATTCTGCTGACTTTCTATGAAATCCTATGGCAAGCTTTCTACCAACCGATCCCAAACCATATAGGCCTTAGGTGGCTAGGTGAACAAGGGCACCCCAAGGGTATACTGACTCAGATTTCAAAGGCCGCTTATATGAATTCAACAACTTAATAGCACACCAATTATATGTAATTCAATATGAACATTTCCCATCTGTAAACGTAACATATGACTCGTAACAACAATCTAATCTCAACCTTTATTGTGGCAATCAAATTTAAGTCGTTTAATGTAGGAAGTAAGAGGTATTAAAACAGGCAAACCACACTATCGAGAACGACTAAAAGACGAAGGGCCACAAGACACTGGAGGTTAAACTAAAATTCTATGGAAAATTATAAGTGCATGTAAGTGCTAAAACCCGATCTAAGACTGAGAGTCATAAGCAAAATTTATCTTCATCTCGAATTTTAGATTTCAAACAAAGTTAAACTAATTTTTTTTTATTTTTTTATTTTTTTATTATTTTTTTTTTTTAAGGTACGAAAAAGATAACAAGAAAGTAACAGTAATCTAATTTTTTTTTTTTTTTTTTTTTTAAAGGAAGCGTTGGTTAATCTAAGTTGCGTAGTCCAATACGGTGAATGAGTGATTCAAAGCGAGATTTGTCAAAGGCTTTGGTAAAGAGATCGGCCATATTGTTTTCGGAAGAGACACGAATTATATCTATGGGTTTCTTTTCATAATAGTCTCTAATGAAGTGGTGCTTAAAATCTATGTGACGGGTCTTGCTATGTTTAACAGGATTTTTAATAACGGAAACGACAGCCTCATTATCTATATTAATAGGAGTAGAGGTATAGAATAAACCGTAATCCAGCATCTGTTGTTGAATCCAGAGAACCTGTGACACACAGCTACCCGCAGCGATGTATTCGGCTTCACATGATGAGACGGAAACAGTTGTCTGTTTCTTGCATTGCCAAGACACGAGGCGTCCTCCCAGAAATTGACAACCACCGGAGGTTGACTTTCGATCGATATTGCATCCACCCAAATCCGAGTCGGTGAATGCTTCGAGAAAGAGGTCGCTTCCCTTGGGATACCAGAGACCCAGCCGCGGTCGGCCTTTGTGGTAGCGAAGAATCCTCTTTACAGCAGAGTGATGAGACATCTTTGGACAAGCTTGAAACCTGGCACATAAACATACAGCAAACATTATGTCAGGACGAGAAGCAGTAAGATACATTAAAGAGCCTATAATGCCGCGATAAACAGTTGGATCCACGTCAGGATCATTTTGTGCGTTTGGTTCCAGATTGTGCTGCTGAGGAATGGGAGTAGCAATGGACTTGGCGTCGGTCATGTTGAATTTCTTAAGCATTTCGGTGACGTAGTTTGATTGATGGACAAACATACAGTCGGGTAGTTGCTCGACTTGTAACCCTAGAAAGAGCTTGAGTTCTCCCATGGCGCTCATCTCGAATTTGTCTTTCATAAGCTTTTCAAAATCCTTACACATTTGATTATCAGTGGAACCGAAGATAATGTCGTCCACGTAGACTTGAACAAATAGTTTAGCCTTGGGCGAATCTTTGATGAAAAGAGTGCTATCGATTCGACCTCTCTTGAAACCGGATTCTAAGAGAAAAGTTGATAATGTTCCATACCACAGACGAGGGGCTTGATGAAGACCGTATAAAGCTTTGTTGAGTTTGTATACCCTATCAGGGTGTTGTGGGTCTTCGAAACCGGGGGGCTGCTGAACATAGACGGTGTCATCGATTTTACCATATAGGAAAGCGCTCTTAACATCAAGCTGGTAAACCGTAAGTCCCATGTGAGAGGCATAAGCTAAAAAGAGGCGAACTGCCTCGAGACGAGCGACTGGGGCGAATACATCCTGAAAATCCAATCCTTCTTCTTGATAAAAGCCTTGTACCACTAAGCGAGCTTTGTTGCGAGTGATAATTCCACGGTCATCCCGTTTGCATCGGAAAACAAATTTAGTGCCTATAGCGTAGGCATCGTCGGGTAAGATCACGAGTACCCAGACCCCTAGTTTCTCAAACTGAGCTAATTCCTCTTGACAGGCGTGCAAGAATGTGATGACTGGATGTTCTATTTTGTTTTGTTTACTTATTACTGTATTAGCTTAATGGGCTGCTCACGGACTTGCATGTCCGTGAGGCCCAGTAAAGCCCAAGCCCAAACTGGCTGGACATGTTACTCTATAAATAGAGGTGTTCAGATCAGTTTAGGGTTGATGGTTTTTGATAGAGAATTCAGAGTTAATGCTTGTGGACTGTAACAGAGTTTATTAATCAAAGTATTAAGAATTTGGTAATTGTGTTTTGTGTTTATTGCATTCGATTATAACCTGCGTGTTTTATTGATTACGAGATTCCGCCTCGTAATTTTGTATAGTTTAATCATGTAGATCGGACCACTGGGACCTACATTTTTAGACACTCATTACTGTAAGTTGGCAGTCCCAAACAACCCTCTTATTACTTTTCTTATTTCCTTTTCATTTTCTCATTTTACAAAAACAAAAAACACACACACACACAAACTCTCTCAAGAAAACCCCCCCATTCCAGTGATTTCAGCCATCAAAACTCAGTTTTAAACCATCAAAAATCGTTCAATCGTCAAAGCAAACAAGGAGGATCAAAGTCTTTTCGGTTTCAAGCTTTTTCTACCGATTTTGGAGCTTTAAATCCGTCTAAAACACCATCCATCCATTTTCATCCGGTAGAAATCACTCTTTTATCTTTATTTACTATTTTAACAACTTGCATGTAATATCTAAAGCTTAAAAACAAGTTTTTATTAAGATTTGTGACTTTTTATAGACAAAAACAATTTTTAACCAAAATACATTTAGATCTATAGTTTTATGGTTAAAAATGCTTTAGGAACTGTAAAAATGAAGTTTTATTAAGTATTGACTCATTGCATGTCGGAATCTATGGTGGAAAAAAACATTTTGCAAGAAAAACACCAAAAACCCAACCTGTGCGCCGTCCCTAAGGACCAGGACGACGCAGCGGGGTATTTTTGCTTCTGTGCGTCGTTCCTAAGGTCCAGGACGGCGCACAGGCCTGTCAGATTTTCCGAAACTTTGTCGTTTGGATGTTTTAAGCTTGTGTACACGCTGACTTTTTCGAAACTTAATGTTTGGGACTGAGTTTGGTAAAAATAATAATATTGGCGACTTGTATTGGACTATTTGGACTAAAATGGACTTGTTTAAATATGATATTTTGTTATATGTATTTTTTGAGCGGAAGTGACTTTGAATTTTTGGAAATGAAATTTGGGCGCGGAAGCGCTGCCCAAATTTCGTTAGAAAAATTCAAACCATTTCAGCGACCAAAATTACTTGTAACATGACGATAATAAACGTTAACTGTGTACTTTCGGACTAAAACATAACGTTAACCGGTTCGGACTATTTTGGACAAATTGGACCTTCACACTTAAAGTTTAACTAAAATTATCTGTTGTATATTATATAAAATAACATAATGAGATAATAACACTTGAACTATCTTGGTATTATTAGGCGTTCCGTGATTCCCGGCTCTCATTACTGACCGTTTTTCAGAGTTCTTTATCTTCGCAACCCGTGAGTTACACCCCTCTACTTTTGTATTTTAAGTACTCTTTTTGGGGGAAACATGAGATCCAAATTGTTTTATGAACTTTGACTTTATGTACAATGACTTTTATGAACTTTGACTTTATGTACAATGACTTTTATGAACTATGTCTTTATTGGACAATTTGACATTGGTCTTACTTATATGCGTAAAACTATTTTAGACGCCCTATGTGGCACCTTGGACATTTGACATTTTGACATAAACTATGATTGTTTGATTGTACTTGGACAAACCCTTGATGAGAATATAAACGCCATAAGTGCCTACTATCAGTTTTTGGACAAAAATGACATATGTCCCAGTTTTTTTTTGACATTTCCACACTATTAGCTTTAAGCCGTTGGTAATTATGGGTATCGATACTTAGGAGAGGTCACTCCTTACTGGTGGTTAGCTACCTAAGTACATATTACTAGATTAGACAAACCTCGACGATAGTGCGAGGTCCGGGCAGGATCAGACCAGTTAATCGGTTTAGTGTGAACTCTTACGTTATATTATGCCAAGTGGTCTTTACAATTCAAAAATCATATGTTACAATTATTTACGCATATACCTACGTACTTTGTGCAGCTTGACTTTTCTAAATGTTGATCTACTGGACTAGGATCTTCATTAAAAGTATATATATATCTTAAGCGCTTTTACCCGCTATCTTTCTTTTAAGAAAACTTTATACTTATATAAACTTTTGTCGGAACTTTTGTCGAAAACTTATAAACTGTAACTCACTCACTACGTTTTGTAGTTGACACTTTATCTCATGTTTCAGGAAATTAAGCGTAAGTCATGAAGTGCATTGCTCAGGCGGGTCAAGCTGGTTATGTGAAGTGTAATTCGGGAGATGACCTTTGTTACTTGGGAATTTTTATTTAAAACACTTTATTATGTATTTGTCGTGTTAAAATTATGAATCTTGGTTGTATCTTTTGAACATGTGAACTTTTCAATCCTTATATTCTAATGACTTGAACCGTTGACTTTTGGTATAACTCGTGAAATGATTCTTTGCTCTTCACATCTCGTGTTTCCGCTTTAGCGGGGTGTGACAGTTTATGATACATTTATTTACTTATATTTCGGGCTTGCATGCCTAAGTACTTTATTTTCATTTTCGGATTTATTTTGGATATTGTTTCATTGTAGTGATTGACGTAATTGTGTACCAAAGGGTTTACCTTGGAGATGGCGACGTCATGACATACGAATTTTATTTATTTCATATAGATAGTTTCTTTATTTACTAATGTGTTATGACGATATCCAATCAGTTGCACCATGCGTTTCCGCCACTGGTGGGGTGTGACATCATCTTTGTTTATTTTTACTCCAGCACTGCTCAACACTCCTGTCAGCTTCTTGTATCTGTCAAAGGTCTGAGACATTCTTTCTTCTTTTAAAGCTTTGAAGTTTTCATACTCCTCTTTGAGAAGAGCTTTCTTGTTCTTCTTGGTGTTCTTTGTTCCACTGAATCTCTTCTCAAGAGCTTCCCACAGAGACTTTTCATCTTCATATTCTTCAAATTAAGATTGGTATTCATTAGGAATAGCAATTAGAAGTATACTAAGAGCTTTGATTTCAGTTTGTTTCTCCCTTCTTTCTTGATCTGTGGTAGGGGGAGGATGAACAACTCCAGGAGTTCCATCAACTGATAGAGTAAGAGCTGGTTTGTTCCCATTCACAATAACATTACATACTGCATAATCAGATAGCAGTATGTTTTGTTTGATTCTCAATTTCCAGAGATCAAAATCGTTGGTGTTTAACACATGAGCTTTTTTTTTACCAAACCACATCAGTCATGATTGATAGTAGTTTGCTTGTTGTTAAGGCTTCAACAGAAACTTGTAGATTAGTAGATCTTGAGCACCTTCTTTGCTCTGATACCACTTGTCAGGATCGATATGGTTTAAGTAAACCCAAAACACGTTGAATGAAGATTTTGATCTATCAAAGAAGTTTAGCAGCGGATATAAACACTTTGATATCACAAGTTTATTGATCAAACGAATATTGTTTACAAAAGTAAAAGAACAATAACGAATGTCAAATTACTAGCCTCAATAAATTAATCTTGATGAATGATCAATATACGTGTTTTTCTTAATACAAGGATCTATGTATATATAGACCTTGAGGCTAACCTAGCTAATCTAGGAAACGACTTGACAATCACAATTGTATTATAACTACAATCACAGTTGCATTATAACTACAAGTGCTTCAAATAAGGAAGAGATAATCATAAACATCTTCAATAATTATCTAAATTACACAGGCAGTAGTAATAGGAGACATGCAGTAGTAACTGTCTTCGGAAGTAGTAATCATCAGTCTTCAACAGCATTAATCAGTTACATGCAGTATTAACTTGGCAGTAGTTTGGGCAGTAGTAATGAGCAGTATTAATGAAACTAAACTTATTTAACAAACAGTTTAACCCCAACAAACACTTTAAAACAATTAAATTCAAAAAGCTACCAT
This sequence comes from Senecio squalidus, assembly GCA_910822075.1. Classification (NCBI taxonomy): domain Eukaryota; kingdom Viridiplantae; phylum Streptophyta; class Magnoliopsida; order Asterales; family Asteraceae; genus Senecio; species Senecio squalidus. Next base: position 26,712,170 of record CAJVGC010000432.1, on the reverse strand, counting down.
ATCCATCATTATTTTAACATGAAAATGACCAAATATCGCATATAAAAGTATATGTAAATATGCGATATCACACTCCTATCGCCGCTGATATTTAATTCGTTGTTCGACGAGGAAGGGACGAGTTAGGCCTATAAAATGATTATTTATTATTATTTTTTTAATTTATAACTATTGAAAAAAATATATATTTAAAACGTTGGATAACAATTATATGTCTTTTTTCTTTACGGACTTTTTACAGTCATCTAATGTCACACCCCGCCAGTGGCGAAAATGCATGGTGTGACCGATTGACGATCGTCATAACAAAATAGTAACTAAAGACATATCCTATATGATAAAAGAAATAATGTATTGTCATGACGTCGCCATACTCAAGGTATAATCCTTTGTACACGAAAACCGTCAAACACTACAAGTAAAAGTTCAACCAAACAACCAACGTAAAGTAACAATACTTAGGCATGCAAACCCGAAATACAATCCCAAAATAAGTATAGTCATAAAAGAAAGCAACAAATGAAAATGCAGTCCTGAAAGTCTGCTAGAGTCCGACTCCTAAAGCCAAGTCCTACGACTGCTCATTACCTGAAACTAAAGCTTAAAAAGTCAACATAAACTTGAGCGAGTTCATCGAGTAAGTATAAAATATAAGGTAAGAAATCATATCTCAATCCAGTTTAGCAAAATGACATGTAACTAATGCATGTAAGTAGTAATAAAAATATTCCACAATCATACAACGTAAGCATGTATCACTAGTAGGCAAGGTATACTAGTAACCATTACTGTCAGTAGGAAAGGTATACTGACCATCACATCCACAGTAGCCACGCTACCGTAAGTACACCTCATTAGTAGGAAAGGTATACTAATGAGCGTGCAGGCATTAGTAGGAAAGGTATACTGATGTGTCAGTAGGAAAGGTATACTGATGTGTCAGTAGGTAAGGTATACTGACCAGAGTTTTCACTAGTAGGAAAGGTATATTGACTAGAGTTTTTACGAGTAGGAAAGGTATACTTGTGAACAACTCTCACAACCAATGTCTCATAAAGTTTTAAAAATATGCATTAGTTATGTTACACATTTCATGATTTCCAAAAGTGGTAAGTTTCCATAAATAGAAATACCTATTTATTATAAGTTTCCAAAAATAGTAAGGTTTCCATCTATAGTAAGTATGGAAGTAAAATCCCTTTATCGTAAATCGTTTTTCTCAAGAATAGTTTGGTTGAGCTTTACTTTCCCCCGATTTGTAAAAACGTATACAATAGTAAAAAGAGGGGCAATGAACTCACCTTTTCGAGCAATAAGCGACACTACACAAGCAGTGTGAATATGTGTATGTGTATACAAGTAGATAGGTCACAAGAAATGTCCCGACTAGACCTAGAGATCCCCTAGATAAAGGTAGTAATAAATTGTAAGAATAAGATTAATGTGTTCGGACTCGATCATTTATCGTGTTTAAGTTTTAGATAAAACGACAACATTTTCAGCGAGTACCTAAGTTCGTTCAAACTGAAATATCTAGAATTTTAGGAAGAGTTAGACGATGAATTTTATATATCTGAAAACTAGACTCAGAGGGCTATGTTTTAGACTAGGATTTTCATCCAATTGAATTTATTATGAAAAAGGTATGATAGAAACAAAACTGATCATGTAAACTGTCCAAAATCATGTGTTTATATAATTTGAGTTATAAAATGTTTCAATGTTGTAAATTTCAAAGTTAAACAAGTTAACCATTCCTAAGACGTTTAGACCTGTTTTAAACCAATATTAATCCATTCAAAATATGTTTAAGATTTTCTAAGTGGTTACACAATTCCAGATACCAACACCTAGCAAAATAATCCAAAAATTCAGATTAGACCCTCTGGTAGTATTTTACACTTTTAGAAATTTCTACAAAGAATTAGACAACGAATCTTATGTTTTTGAAAATTAGATTCCAAGGGATACAATATTAGTTTAGACACGGTCCTTAATTAAATTCCAATTTATAGGTATACACTGATAAAGACAGGCCAATAAAAGATTTCATAATCTGTCAACAAGGTTTTATGTACGTTCAATATCTTAGGGTTTTCTGCTGATTAAGATTACAAACATATAGACCCGACTTAAGTGACGATCAATTAACTTAGCATGAGTTTTAAACAGGTTCTAGTCTTTTCAGACGATACACAAAATGATTGAACGATAACGAATAAGAAAGAATATGAAAACTAGGGTTTTATACCACAATTTGCAACAGTTTGATTTCAGACGAATGTCGTTTCAAGAAAACCAAAACAATAAAAACACAAAATCATATTGTAATCATGTATACATAACCAACAATGATCGGCTAATGCATAAGTACATACACGATGGAGTTGATGAACCAAATTTACTATAGCTCGCCTAGAGTCTGATTATGACTTGATCAAGGTCGATTACCGAGATGCAATTGAACCATAAACTAGACAAGATCAGATTCAACACTGAAACACAAGATACACCGATCAGGGGAATAGCCAAAACATAATTACTAAAACACAAGGATGAATAATCGGCCAAGGAAAGAAATAAACACCACGAATAACATACCCAGATGAAAACCTTCTTTGATGTGATGAATTCAAAGAGGGGATTTGTGACATCCGTCTAAAATTCCGGTGAATTCCGTATTCTTTATCTTCGAGATATCTGTTATTGCTCTTATTTGTACTTTTACCGTAAACGTGTGTGTCTCGAAATCGGAATCGATAAATGAGTCCTAATACCAAGAAAATACATAATGAACTTGCCTAAGTTCATTGCAAAACAATCGTAAACTTTAAACGAACGCAAATGCTTGACGATAAAGGAAAACAAAAAACGAAAAAGGCTGAAAAACAGCCCGGTGCGTAGCCCTAAGTACCTAGGGCGATGCCCTCCCCTGCAGATCCATTTTTTTTAAGCTTGATGACTCAAACTTGCATGTAACCATGCACCAAAACCTGTCCAAGCTCGGTTGGACCTCCCTGTGGTCCAGAATTGAGCCAACTAACACCCCATTTTCACATCTTTCTCTCACTTTCAACATTACCAACACACACTTGAAAACACAAACTCCCTTTTTCCTCTCTCAAGATCTCAATTCCCAGCCACAATTTGCAGAAAAATCACATCAAAAGCACCTCCATAAATCTTCCAAATAATCAGTTCATTCATTTGGTTGCATAAACCGATTTCCAGCAAGTTGAAGCTAAAATCACCAACAAATCATCATCCAACCATTTCTCTCCGGTAAAAACTTTTTTATTTACTGTTTTTAATCAAATAATCAATTGCATGTTGGATCAATCACCTAAAAATGTGTTTTTATTAAGTTTCATGGTGATTTACATAAGAAAAACGAGTTTTTATAAATTATTACATAGATCTTCGTTTTTATGGTTAAAAATCTAATAGAAACTGATATTTGAAGGTTTTTGAAAGTTTTTATCATTTGCATGATAAGATCCACCATTAAAATAATCAATTTCACAACAAAAACGAGTTTTGGAAAAACTCAAGCAGCAAGGGCGTCGCCCCTGCCCTTTAGGGCGGCGCACCGTGCTTCTGAGCGTTTCCAAAATTGTTTTTTAATCGATAAAATCGTAACCTTGAACTTATATAATTATAATCTTAATAGAGGTTACTGTAATAGACAAAAACTTGTGTTTAAAGTGACTTATTGAGCATATAAACTTCATATTGTGTTTGGTGAATTAAAGTAAATATTGTTATAATAATTGTAAGCGGGAAAGTGTTTGGAATTTTGGACTTAAAATTTGGATCGCGGAAGCACTGCCCGATTTCCGTTTGACCATAATATAACCTTTAAAACTTAAGCATTTTCATTGACTAACGATTGTATAAACTTAATAAATAATTATACTTATTCGAGAACTTGGAATGTGTTTAGGATTTCCTTGATTCCGACGCGTTCCGACTACTTTTCCACAAACGTCTCATCCTTTGCAAACCATGAGTTACATCCCCCTTTTATTACTATTTTGTACAACTTTTGGGGAAAACATGAGAATCAAACTTTTTACTACTTATATGCGTATGTCTTTTACTGGATACATTACGAATTATGGATTGATTGTATGTCTTTTAAACACCGCTGATTCGGCACCTCTAATCACTCTTGATAGGAATATAGCCTTGCATAAGTGCCTACTATCAGTTTTAAATTAAATTAGTGCCCATATTTCATTACACACTATTAGCTTTGCTTAAGTCGTCTAGAATTATAGGTATCGATACTTAGAAAATGACCGTTCCTTACTTAGATGACAGTCTAAGTACATATTCTAGTTCTTTACTCCTCGTAGATAGTGCGGGGTAAGGGGCATCACGGTCGGTTAATCGGTTTAGTTGTGAACACTTACTGTTATATTATGTTAGAAGGTCGCTATTTATTATACAATCAATATTTTCTTTATACGCATATCCTTGCACGTATATATAGATATATACGGAGCCGAAAACAATAACTTTGCACGTGTATATATATATATATATATATATATATATATATATATATATATATATATATATATATATATATATATATATATATATATATATATATATATATATAATATATATATATATATATATATATATATATATATATATATATATATATAGAGAGAGAGAGAGAGAGATAGGCGGAGCCTATAAAAATCTTTTAAAGTATCGCTATACTTGTCGAAACCATTTTTAGTCGAGGACTAGAAAACTGTATCTCACTCACTACTTTTTTGTAGTTGACACTTTTTCTCATGTTTTCAGGAAATGAAGTGTAAGGACTTGAAGTGCATATCTTTTGGGCGGGTCAGGCAAGTCACGTGGTTGAGAATCGGGAGAAGACTTTATTTCATATTTTGGGAATAACTTTTGAAATCTTTAATCATGTTGTATTGTTTGTAATGTATTGGTAAATTGATTGGTTATCTTGAACTTTGTAAACGTTTTCATGATTTCAATGACTTAAAAACAGTTTGAATTTATTATAACTCGTGTTATGATATCGATGCTTTTCAGATCATGTGTTTCCACTTTAGCGGGGTGTGACAGACTTGGTATCAGAGCACAAGGTTATAGTGAATACGGGTTTTCGAAAATTTCCAAAACAAAACCAAACTATAACCAAGGCTTTTTCGAAAATCATTTCACGAGTTTTAAACTTTAGTGGATTAATTCCGCAATTGCATGGTTCGTTTCACATACGTGTAACTTGATCAACTACGCCTACTTCGAAATAAATTATGCGAGAACGGAACGTAATTGCTATTGTTAACGGTTTTCGAGTCAAAAGTTCCCGGTCCCACTGATTCCCGATTCTCACGTGAATGACCCGAACATGCACTGTCATTTTACATTTTTCCTTTTCCCCCATACTTACTCGTACTGTTTATTCGCAGTTACAACATGTCTCGGTTGTCACATTCTTGTTCGCACTCGCACTCTAACGCACGGGCGGAATTCTCGAACGAAGTCTCGGACGACTTCACAGCATCGGGGGCTCAGCATCACAGTACGACGGATCCTTCGGAGGAAAGCTCGATGGGGTTCACTATCAGCCACGGCACATCCAGTCCGAGGACTGTTCTGCCAGCCTCACCACCGGTCCCTACAACAGCAGCGAGGATCGCGTATCATAGTGGCTACTCGTAAGCAGGTCACGCTTCCCGGTGGACTACCGGATCGGATGATGGGACAGATGACTCCCGACCCAGCCAGAGCTACACCTCCTCAGATGCCACTGCACCCCGAGGACCCATACCCGGCATCGACCACGTTGAACATGGACCGCTACCGGTGGGAGCGACTCCACGGTTACTCGATGCAGCGCCCTGACGGCGCAGGACCGTCTCGACCACCGATGATGCCACCTAGTCAGAGGTTCATCCCGGCCGAGTATCATGCACTCCATAGAGACCTTCAGGGACTTACGGAGGAGGCTGAGCAGCAGGCTCATCTCCTGTTCCAGGTCTCAGACGCCGCTCACCGCCTATCTGAGCAGTCCTTCCGAGTTGTCTCTTCGACTCAGTCTACCTCGAGGACTGTTCAGCGCCTCATGAGCGCATGCTTTGTGATGGGTACCCTGATAGTCGTCATCCTGTTGAAGATGTTCCTGGACAAGCGTCGCTAGTTTATTTCCTTTTATTATGTATTGTACCTTAGTCTAAGTTGAATTTCCGTACTTGTACAAAACTTAAGACTCGTATTGTATTTGTGTTTGAACCTTCCTTATTGTTATGAACCTTGTAACCGACTACTATTATTATGGAATGAAATTTCTATCTTTATTATCCTTACTTGTCTATTATGCTTGAATTGTATTATCATTCCTTGATCGCTTATCGTGCGGTGCGCTATCTATCTTTCCTTTATACTACTTACGTTATCATTGTTAATCATTTTTAAAATTCTTATCGCGTATTCCTATTCGTGCGTTCTAAATTGGTTTCCCTTTTCTGTTGTAGAATCACGCCTCCCAAGAGAAGCAACGCTAACCTCATTGCCGAGCAGGTTTCTGGGCAACTTAACCGCAATCCCGGACATGATTGCCCATATCACTGCTTGGATCAACCACGGAAACCAGGGGAATAACAACAACCAAAACCAGCAAGAAAACAACAACGACCAACACTAGAACGATAACCAGAAGCAAAACCAAAATCAACACTAGAACCCTAACCCGAACCAGCAAGGAAACTGCCCTGGTTGCACCTACAAGGGATTCATGGCGTGCAAGCCAAAGGAGTTTCACCGCACCTCTGCTGCTGTTGGACTACTCTCGTAGATCGAGAGTATCGAATCAGTCCTCCACATCAGCCGCTGTGCTGAAGCTGAGAAGGTGGAGTATACTTCTTGTGTACGCCACGGACGGGCCTTATCTTGGTGGAACCTCGTAGTCCAAAACCGAGGAAGAGCCGACGCATATGCCCTATCGTGGTAAGATTTCAAGAAGTTGATAATGGAGGAATACCACTCAAAGAGCGAGGTGCAGAAGCTCGAGGCAGAGTTGTGGAACCATAAGATGGTCGGAAACGACATTGACGCATACACTTCTTGCTTCCACGAGCTGGCACGTTTGGTACCAAGGATGGTAACTCCAGAAGAGAACCAGATTGATCGATACATCTCCAGCCTCTCTCTCGAAATCCGTGGAATGGTCATATCTGCTGAATCACTGACGATTCAGAGCGTTGTCGTCCTGTTGCATCGCCTGACAAACAACCTCCTCTCTTCTCCAGAACCCGTGAAGAGGGAGGAAAGTGATAAAAGGAAAGCTGATCACCAACCAAGAAGGAGTGATCGAAACAAGAAGCCCAGAACCATCCGCACCCCAAGTGTGAAAAATGCAACTTCCACCATGCTGGGAATTGCACAGTGTGCAGCTTATGTAACAAGGTGGGGCACTACCCCAAATACTTCTCAGGAGGAAATGGTGATCGAGGCAAGAAGTCAGTTTGCTTCGAATGCGGAAGCGACAAACACTTCCGGAACGCTTGCCCTATGTTACAAAACGCACAACCCAATCAGGCTGGGCAAGGCCAAGGACGTGCTTTTGTAATCACCGCCGAGGAGGCAAGGCAAGACCCGAATGCAGTAACAGGTACGTTTACAGTGGAAAACCATTATGCATCAATATTATTCGATTCAGGAGCAGAGAAAAGCTTTGTGTCCTTGGAATTTAGACCCGTTATCAATCTAGAATCTAAAATTCTTAAGGATAGCTTCACCATAGAGTATGCTACTGGTCAGGAATTTGAAGTTAAAGACGTAATCCTAGGATGTTCAATGTGCCTAGCCGATAAGATTTTCCCCATCGACCTCATTCCCATTGAGCTGAAAAGTTTCGACATCATCGTCGGAATGGATTGGTTATCTCCTTTCCAAGCCGAAATCATCTGTTTCGACAAAGTTATTCGAATACCCCTCTCAGACGGCGAAACCCTCATTGTACAGGGAGACAAACCTGGAAAACAACTCCGTATAGTCTCAATCATGAAAATGCGCAAGTATCTCGAGAAGGACTGCGATGCCTTCTTAGCGCACATTGTCGAACGTAAACCGAAAGAGAAACGTATACAAGACATCCATGTGGTCAAGGATCATCCCGAAGTTTTTCCAGAGGATTTACCCGGGATACCGCCACCCCGACAAGTGGAATTCCGAATTAACCTCGTTCCTGGCGCATCTCTGGTTGCCAAGACACCGTACAATCTTGAACCACCCGAAATGCAAGAACGCCCTGAACAGCTGCAGAACTCTTGGAAGATGGTCTAATTCGTCCTAGTACGTCCCCCTGGGGAGCCCCAATCCTCTTCGTGAAAAAGAAATACGGATCCTTCAGGATGGGCATCGACTACCGTGAACTCAATAAACTGGCCGTCAAGAACCGTTACTGTGACGTCCCGTCAATTTGAAGTACTTATGTTACCGTTATTATTTATATTTTATTCGCAATTAATTTCGACCCTTGAATTTCGCTTTGTTTTGTTCACGATTTACTGTTTTTGAGTATCGGGTTTTCTGTAATTGCTAATTCGTCCCCTGAGACGTAATAATTTTATTTATCTTGGTGCAAATTAGTTAGTATCCTCATAATTATAAGTTAGAAGGTTTATGCCAAATTTTGTCGGTTATCGTACTCTTTATCCTCGAGATATCGTGCTTTTACTCTTGTTTATTCCTTTACCGAAATCGTGCGAATCTCGAAATCGAAAGTAAAAATATAATATTAAATGAACCTAATGTAAAGAAAATCATATTATGAACTTTCCTAAGTTCATCGCAAAAAGAATCGGGAACTTTCGACGAACGAAACTCCTTAACGATCGCGCAAACGAAAAACGGGAAAAATTATGGACTATGCACGCAGTGCGCCGCACATGCACGCCGTGTGCCGCACAGGCACGCAGTGCGCCGCACAGGCACGCTGTTCGCCGCACAGACCTGCTGGACAAATTTTTGTTGTTTTGTGTGAGTCATTTTTTGCATGTGTTTTGGTTGGGGGAACTTGCCCAAACGTGTAGGACTCGCCGCACAGACCTGCTGGACAAATTTTTGTTGTTTTGTGTGAGTCATTTTTTGCATGTGTTTTGGTTGGGGGAACTTGCCCAAACGTGTAGGACTCTTAGAAAACTCTAGAAACAAGACATGTGGGGTCTTTAGATGATAAAACAAGTCCTTCATTTGGTCCATACCATCTCTCACTTCACACATAAACCAAAACACACACAAACACACATTTTCTCTCAAGATCATTTCCTCCCATTTTCTCTCTAAAACATAACTCATTTACAGAAATATTGAAGCATAAAACACACATTTGAAGAAAGATTCAAGTCCAAGATCATCTACATAACAAGTTCCTTTTTGGTCTCCATAACTTTTGGTAAGATTCTCCTAAAGTTTTCTTCACTTTTTCTTCATTTTTCTCTTCATTTGTTAGAGATTCTAACACCGTCCATTTTCTTTTGCATTCCAACTTATTGTCTACCATAATACCTTTCATTTGGAGGAAGATCCTTTTTAGTTTTCATGAAGAAAATCTCTAGATCTTGGTAAGTAAACTTTTACCGAAAAATCTCTCCGAAAACGTTATTTATCATCTTGCATGCAAAGATCTAATCTAATGGTGGTTATATTTATGTTTTTGGAGCTGAATATTTCTCATCATCTCACCACCAAAAGTTGATTTCGGGTTTATATTCTCAAGCTAAAGATCTTGCGGTTGTTATTCGGTAAAATCGTTATTTTTCCCATATTCATCTTTTTATATTTTTCGTCATTATTTTCTATGTATATTTCGGTTATTAGCCTTGAAAATGGTTAGGAATAATATACTAGACCAACATTTGTGAATATTTTGGTTATGGACAAAGTATTGGACAAAAATATGTAAAGATGTGATTATTACCGAAATTAACATATTGTATGTATTAGTATGTAAAATGGGATATATATATATATATATATATATATATATATATATATATATATATATATATAACACTTGGTAAATGTATTTGGAACATAATATAACTTATTAAAAGTAAGCGTTTTAACCAAAAAGTCTTTGAACGAACGGATTTCGGCAAAACATCAAAACGATGTTTGCTGGAAATAGCACCTGTGCGCCTTCCTGGATGCCAGGACGACGCAGCGGGGCCTTTTCCAGCAAAATTTCCGTTTTGCTTGTTTGGCCGTCTTGACGTTTTGTTCCGTAAATTGTCGTCTTAATGCCTCTGATTTCACGTTATATTTCTAACAACTCTAAAACACTTGTATAAACATAATAAAATATATGAAAGTAACATATTTCGATAAAATACCGTCTTTGGACTCAAAGACGCCAACGCAATCTAAAATGCCTTAAAATTCGTTTAAGGCGGACATATTACCTACACTTTGATAAATAAACATTGGTTACCAATGACGATCGTAATCTAAAGCCGTCGACTAATATTTTTGAGATAAACTTTGTTAAAAACGTAATATAAAAGTCATTTTAAACTATATTTTTGAAAAGTAAAGACTTACAAACTCTCTAAAAGTCAAGTTAGACATTCGCGACAACTTTGATTATCTTTTCAAATTATCTATGTTTCAACCTTAAATAGTTGTCTTTAACTTTGCAAAATCAACATTTTTGACATTTGACTTTTATAAGTCAACACTTTTGACATTTGACTTTTATAAGTCAACATCCTTGACATTTGATTTTTATAAGTCAACATTGTTGACATTTGACTTTTCTAAGTCAACTTCTTTAACATTTGACTTTTACAAAGTCAACGTCTTTATCCTTGGTCAATCTAATAAAACCTTGGTATTCAATATTCCTTTCGACTCGAAGTAATCATTCGTTTCCAACGATCACTGTGGACGTGGAAGACCGACATCTTGCCACTCGCCCTTTTTGGCGCATAACATCGTCTCCCGAATACGTCATCTTGATTTAAATTATTAAATGTTGGAATACTTTATTAAACTTAATCTTAACCGACAAGGCTAAACCGAACTATACTTATAGAGATACTGAGACTATATTATTTACTATTTTAGGGCACTTAGACGGTGGAATTGAGGTCCCGTGATTGTATTACCCGAGATTTGTTGAAGTTGTATTGTGAGTTATTCGTTGCCCTTGTCTTTACTATTTTTAGGGCTGTAAAGCGTACTTTAAAATTTGTTTGTTTAAATAGTAGGCGAAATGTTTTTCTTGTCTGCTTAAATGTTAAACGTCATCTTGTCTGCTTAAATGTTAGACGTCATCTTGTCTGCTTAAATGTTAGACGTCATCTTGTCTGCTTAAATGTTAGACGTCATCTTGTCTGCTTATATGTTAGACGTCATCTCGTCTGCTAATTGTTAGACGTCATCTAGTCTGCTTAACGCTAGACGTTATCTTGTTTGCTAATAAATTGCTAGACGTTATCTTATATCTTGCCTACTAAAATTCTAGACGTTGTTGTATTTCTTGTCTGCTTAATTGTTAGACGCTATAGATTACCTTATTACCTAAGAGAATAGGTCTACCTCATAAACTTGTCGTTGGGTCAACTTTTACTTAAAATTGCGAATAATTCACCAACATGTTGTTGATGTCGTTTTAACGCTTTGCAGGAAATTGAGGATTTCCGTTGATCATGCCATAGTTTATTTTCGGATCACTTGCTTTTGGGAAACTTGAATTTGAATTGTTAATTGTAATTTCCATGACGATTCGATTGTTTATTTCTTTTGGAATTGTATTTGTACTTGGCGTCTTATCGCCTTTGACTTTATGATGTATTTTGTAACATTTGGCATGATCTATTTAATTTGATGTTTTGTTTATCGGTTATATTGTTGTAATCTTGACTCTTGATATTATAACTGGAACGCCTCGTGTTTCCGCTCCAAGCGGGGTGTGACAGATACCCTCTTCCTCGAATCGACGATATATTAGATCAGTTGCAGGGTGCAACTTACTTTTCTAAGATCGATCTCCGTTCAGGGTATCATCAGGTTCGAGACAGTGAACTCGATATTCCAAAAACTGCTTTCCGAACCCGCTACGAGAATTACAAATTTCTCGTTATGCCATTGGTCTGACCAATGCACCTGCAGTGTTCATGGATTTGATGAACACGGTGTGTAGACCATATCTAGACAAGTTCATGATCGTATTCCTAGACGACATCCTCATCTATTCACGGAATAATTAAGACCACACGAAACACCTGAAACTCATCTTGGAACTCCTTAGAGACCAAAAGTTGTACGCTAAATTCTCGAAATGTGAATTCTGGCTCCGAGAAGTACATTTCCTTGGAAACGTGATCAATCAGGAGGGAATTCACGTAGACCCATCCAAGATTGAAGCGATTGAGAAATGGAAAGCCCAAACAACTCCTACGGAAATCCGTCAATTCCTAGGACTGGCTGGCTACGATCGAAGGTTCATTGAGAATTTATCACAGATCGCTAAGCCTTTAACCGCACTTACTCAGAAAGACAAGGATTTCCTTTGGGGAAAGGAACAAGAGGAATCGTTTAAGAAGCTTAAGCACAAGTTATGTCACGCACCAATTTTGTCCCTACCGGAGGGTAAAAATAACTTTGTAGTGTATTGCGATTCATCTCACCAAGGTCTTGGTTGCGTTCTTATGCAAAAAGACAAGGTCATCGCATATGCATCGAGACAACTTAAGGTACACGAACAGAACTACACAACACACGACTTAGAGCAGGGAGCAGTCGTGTTCGCTCTGAAATTTGGAGGCATTACTTATACGACACTATGTGCACAGTTTTCACGGACCACAAAAGCCTTCAACACATCCTCGATCAGAAAATGCTCAACATGAGGCAAGAGAGATGGATAGAACTTCTAAGCGACTACGATTGTGAGATCAAATACCACCCCTGTAAAGCAAACATAGTAGAAGACGCCCTGAGTCGGAAGGATAGGGTAAGGCCATCTCGAGTTAGAGCATTGAGGATACAAGTTCAGAGAAGCCTACAAACACAAATCGCTAGAACTCAGCGAGAAGCATTGAAACCCGAAAACCGTAAGGACAAAACACTGCATAACCGTGACAAGGAATTCGAGCTCAAACCGGACAGAATCAACTACTTCAAGAACCGAGCGTGGATTCCGAGATCCGAAATCCTTCGGAAACTGATTCTAGACGAGGGCCACCGTTCCCGATATTCCATCCACCCGGGATCCAAAAAACAATACAAAGACCTTCGGGAATATTATTGGTGGCCGGGCATGAAAAAGCAGATCTCCTTGTGTGTAGCTAAGTGCTTGACTTGCTCGAAGGTCAAGGCGGAATACCAAAAACCCTCAGGCCTACTGCAACAGCCGAAGATTCCCTTGTGGAAGTGGGAACAGATCTCCATGGATTTCATAACCAAATTGCCCCGTACGGCAAAGGAGAATGCCACGATTTGGGTCATCGTGGACAGGTTAACGAAATCTGCACACTTTCTACGTGTCCGAGAGAATTACTCCATGGAAAATTTCGCTCAAGTCTACATCAACGAGATCGTCTCTCGTTCTGGAACACCTCTCTCCACCGTATCTGACAGGGATAGTCGATTCACGTCCCGATTTTGGAATGCTCTTCAGAAATCTCTCGGGACCCGACTAGACCTTAGCACAGCCAACCATCCCCAGACCGATGGTCAGAGTGAAAGGACGATTCAAATGCTTGAGGATATGCTAAGAGCGTGTGTAGTTGACTTCGGAGGAAGTTCGGACACTCACCTGCGTTTGGTCGAGTTAACCTACAACAACAGCTACCATGCTAGCATCAAGTGCGCGCCACTCGAGGTTTATACGGACGCAAGTGTCAGTCACCGTTTTGTTGGTTAGAAGCCGGAGATCGTCAATTAACAAGGCTCGACATCGTTCTGGAAACCATCGACAAAATCACGACCATTCGGGAAAGGCTGAAGACATCCCGCAGCAGGCAGAAGAGCTACGCCGACAACCGAAGGAAACCCCTCGAATTCCAGGTCGGCGATAGAGTGCTCCTCAAGATATCGCCATGGAATGGGGTATTCCGTTTCGGGAAGCACGACAAGCTAAGCCCGAGGTACACCAGACCCTTCGAGGTTATAGAACGAATCGGCCGGTAGCCTATCGACTCCAACTCCCTCAAGAACTCTCCATATTCATAATGTTTTCCATGTCTCGCACTTGAAAAAGTGTTTGTCTGATGAGACCATTGTAATTCCACTGGACGATGTCCAGATCAAAAAAAAAACTCCAATTCATCGAAGAACCACTTGAGGTTGTGGACCGAGAGGTCAAGCAACTCAAGCAGAGTCGAATTCCTATAGTCAAAGTTCGGTGGAACTCCCGACGAGTTCACAAATTAACGTGGGAACGTGAAGACCAGATTCGTCAAAAGTATCCGCATCTATTCAAACACACTTCCACTCCCGATGAGGCGAACTAATTTCGGGACGAATATCCTTTTAACCGGGCGAGAATGTGACATCCCTCTAAAATTCAGGTGAATTCCGTATTCTTTATCTTCGAGATATCTGTTATTGCTCTTATTTGTACCTTTACCGTAAACGTGTGTGTCTCGGAATCGAACGAAAATGCTTAACGATAACGAAAATGAAAAACGAAAAAGGCTAAAAACACCCCGGTGCGTAGCCCTAAGTACCTAGGGCGACGCCCTCCCCTGCAGATCCATTTTTTTAAGCTTTATGACTCAAACTTGCATGTAACCATGCACCAACACCTGTCCAAGCTCGGTTGGTCCTCCCTGTGGTCCAGAATTGAGTCAACTAACACCCCATTTTCACATCTTTCTCTAACTTTCAACATTACCAACACACACTTGAAAACACAAACTCCCTATTTCCTCTCTCAAGTTCTCAATTCCCATCCACAATTTGCAGAAAAATCACATCAAAAGCACCTCCATAAATCGTCCTAATAATCAAAGGTAGCAAGGGGTTTCATTCATTTGGTTGCATAAACCGATTTCCATCAAGTTGAAGCCAAAATATCACCAACAAATCATCATCCAAACATTTCTCTCTGGTAAAAACTCTTTTATTTACTGTCTTTACTCAAATAATCAATTGCATGTTAGATCAATCACCTAAAAATGTGTTTTTATTTAATTTCATGGTGATTTACATAAGAAAAACGAGTTTTTATAAATTATTACATAGATCTTCGTTTTTAGGGTGAAAAATCTAATAGAAACTGATATTTGAAAGTATTTTAAGGTTTTTATCATTTGCATGTTAAGATCCACCATTAAATTAACCAATTTCACAACAAAAACGAGTTTTGGAAAAACTCAGGCAGCAAGGGCGTCGCCCCTGCTCTTTAGGGCGGCGCATCGTGCTTCTAACCGTTTCCAAAATCGTTGTTTAATCGATAAAATCGTAACCTTGAACTTATATAATTAGATTCTGAATAAAGGTTACTATAATAGACAAACACTTGTGTTTAAATTGACTTACTGAGCATATAAACTTCACCATTGTGTTTGGTGAATTAAAGTAAATATTGTTATAAGAATTGTATGTGACATCCGTCTAAAATTCAGGTGAGTTCCGTATTCTTTATCTTCGAGATATCTGTGATTGCTCTTAATTGTACTTATACCGTAAACGTGTGTGTGTGGGAATCAAAATCGGAATAAATAAATGAATCCTAATACCAAGAAAACACATAATGAACTTGCCTAAGTTCATTGCATAACAATCGTAAACTTTCAACGAACGAAAATGCTTAACGATAACAAAAATGAAAAACGAAAAAGGCTGAAAAACTGCTCGGTGCACAGCCCTAGATACCTACGGCGATGCCCTCCCCTGCAGAACCATTTTTTTTTATAACTTTGATGAGTCACTTTTGCATGCTATCTATGTTTGTCACCTTCCCCAAAACGTGGCAAAGGCTCAAAGTTACAGAGAAACATCATCTAACCATTCTCTACATCACTTTTCTTTACTCTCTCTCACTTTTAACATTACAAACACACACACTTCATAAAACTCTCTCAAAATTTCCATACTTACAGCCACATTCTGCAGTAAAAACTCACCATAAACACCTCCATAAATCGTCCTAATAATCAAGGAAAGAAAGGAGGATTTCATTCATTTGGTTGCATAAACGTTTTCCATCAATTTGAAGCCAAATTCACCAACAAATCATCATCCATCCATTTCTCTCCGATAAAAACTCTTTAATTTACTGTTTTTTCTCAAATAACTAATTGCATGTTGGATTAATCACCTAAAAATGTGTTTTTATTAACTTTCATGGTGAAAATCGAGTTTTTATAAATTATTACATAAATCTTTGTGTTTGTGGTTAAAAATCTAAAAGAAACTGATATTTGAAAGTATTTTAAGGTTTGTATCAGTTTCCTGTTAAAAATCCACCATTAGAATGACCATTTTTACCACGGAAACGATTTTTGGGAAATCCTGTCAGCAGGGGCGCCGCCCTCCCTTTCAAGGGCTGCACACCTGGCTACTGACAGCTCCCAAAAATCGTTTTAAATCGTTAATAATCGTCACCTTGAGCTTATATAATCAGAATCTGATTAAACGAAACTGTAATGAACCAAAACTAGGGTTTAAGGTGACTAATTTGACTTATATTATGTCAAGAGGTCGCTATTTATTATACAATCAATATTTTCTTTATACGCATAATCTTGCACGTATATATAGAAATATACGGAGCCTTCTTGCACGTATATGTAGAGATATACGGAGCCAAAAACTATAACTTTGCACGTATATATAGAGAGATATATGCGGAGCCTATACACATCTTTTAAAGTATTGCTATACTTGTTGAAACCATTTTTAGTCGAGGACTAGAAAACTGTATCTCACTCACTACTTTTTGTAGTTGACACTTTTTCTCATGTGTTCAGGAAACGAAGTGTAAGGAATCGAAGTGCATATCTTTGGACGGGTCAGGCAAGTCACGTGGTTATGAATCGGGAGAAGACTTAATATCGTATTTTTGGGAATAACTTTTGAAATCCTCACTTATGTATTTTGTTGTAATGAAATGTTAAATACTTGGTTATTTTGAACTTGAAAACGTTTTATTACTTATTTTAATGACTTGAAACCGTTTGAATTTATTATACCTCGTGTTATGATATCGACGCTCTTCACATCCTGTGTTTCCGCTTTAGCGGGGTGTGACAGACTTGGTATCGGAGCACAAGGTTATAGTGAATACGGGTTTTCTAAATTTTCAAAACAAAACCAAACTATAACGAAGGCTTTTCCGAAAATCATTTCACGAATTTTAAACTTTAGTGGATTAATTCCGAAAATCATTGCATGATTCGTTCCTAACTACGCGTAACTTGATCAACTACGCATAGTTTGATATAAATTATGCGAGAACGGAACGTAATTGCTATTGTTAACGGTTTTCGAGTCATAAGTTCCCGGTCCCACTGATTCCCGATTCTCACGTGACTGACCCGTACATGCACTGTCATTTTTACATTTTCCTTTTTCCCCATACTGACTTGTACCGTTTATTCGCAGTTACCACATGTATCGCTCTTTACATTCTCATTCGCAATCTTACTCTCACTAACGAACGGAGTTCTCGGACGAATTCACAGCATCGGGGGCTCAGCACCACAGTACGACAGATCCTTATGAGGAGAGCTCGATGGCGTTCACCAGCAGCCATGGCAGGTCCAGTCCGAGGACTGTTCTGCCAGCCTCACCACGTGTTCCTGCAGCAGCTCTACAGCAGCGCGGACCACGCATCAGGTTGACCGCTCGCAAGCAAGTCACCCTTCCCGGTCGTTTTCCGGATCGCATGATGGGACATGCGACTCCCGACCCAGCCATTGCTACGCCTCCTTAGATGCCGCTGCACCCCGAGGACCCATACGCAGCATCGGCCACGTCGACCATGGACCGCTACCGATGGGAGCGACTCCACGGTTCACCCCGACCGAGTATCACGCACTCCGCCGAGACCTTTAGGGACTTACTGAGGAAGCTGAGCAGAAGGCTCATCTCCTGTTCCAAATCTCAGACGTCGCTCACCGTTTATCTGAGCAGTCCCTCCGAGTTGTCTCTTTGACTCAGTCTACTTCGCGGACTGTTCAGCGCCTCGTGAGCGCATGCTTGGTGATGGGTACCCTAATAGTCGTCATCATGTTGAAGATGTTCCTGGACCAACGTCGTTAGATTATTTCCCTTTTATTATGTATTGTACCTTAGTCTAAGTTGTAATTTTCCGTACTTGTACACAACTTAAGACTCGTATTGTATTTGTATTTGAACCTTCCTTACTTGTCTATTATGTTTGAATTGTATTATCATTCCTTGATCGCTTATCATGCATGCACTATCTATCCCTCCTATATACTATATGTGTTATCGTCGTTATTCATTGTTTAAATTCTTATCGCGTATTCCTATTCGTGCGTTTTAAACTGGTTTCCATTGTATGTTGTAGAATCATGCCTCCCAAGAGAAGCAACACTAACCTCATAGCCGAGCAGGTTGCCACACAACTCAATGCGGCAATCCCCGACATGATCGACTAGATCACTGTTGGGATCAACCAAGGAAACCAGGGAAACAACAACAATAACAACAACCAAAACCAGCAAGAAAACAACAACGAATAACACCAGAACCCTAAGCAGAATCAGCAAGGAAACCGCCCTGGTTGCACCTACATGGGATTCATGGCATGTAAGCCAAAGGAGTTTCACGGCACCTCTCGTGTTGTTGGACTACTCTCGTAGATCGAGAGTATCCACTTAGTCCTCCACATCAGCCGCTGTGCATGAATATGAGAAAGTGGAGTATGCTTCTTGCATACTCCATGGACGAGCCTTATCATGGTGGAAACTCGTGGTCCAAACCCGAGTCAGAGCCGCCTCCTATGCCATATCGTGGGAAGAAATCAGGAAGCAGATCATAGAAGAGTATTTCTCAAAGAGCGAGGTGCAGAAGCTCGAGGCAGAGCTATGGAACCACAAGATGGTCGGAAACGACATCGACGGATAAACTGCCCGCTTCTACGAGTTGGCCAGACTGGTACCACGGATGGTGTGACGTCCCGTCAATTTGAGGTACTTGTATTACCATTATTATTTTAATGTTATTCGCAATGGTTTTAACCCTTGTATTTCGTTTTGTTTTACTCACGGTTTATTATTGAGAATCGGGTTTAAGTGTTAATTTTGATTCGTCCCTTGAGACGTAAGCTTTATATTTACCTAAGTGCCAAGTAGTTAGTATTCTCGTATTAATAAGTTAGAGTGTTTATGCCAAATTTGTCGGTTATCGTATCCTCTATCTTCGAGATATCGCACTTTTGCTCTTGTTTACGCTATTACCGAAAAGTACGTATCTCGGAATCGAAATTGAAATTTAATCATAAAATGGATACTAATACTAAGAATACATATAAGGAACTTTTCTAAGTTCATTGCAAAAAGAATCGGAAACTTTTAACGAACGAAACTACTTAAAGATCGCGCAAACAAAAAAAATCAGAAATCCTGGATTTTGGGCCAGGGCGCCGCCCTAGGCACCCAGAACGACGCCCTAAACCCCCTGGACAGATTTCTTTTGTTTTTGGTGACTCATTTTTGCATGTCTTGTGATATGTACACTTGTCCCAAACGTGTAAGAACCTGAATTTGTGCAGAAATGTCTCAATTGGAGTCACACTCCATCACAACAACTCTTTTGATCATCACACTTCATTTTACACAAACACACCATTCTCTCATTTTCATTTTTTTCATCCAAGCAATCTTCTCTCATTTCTCTCTCAAGAACAAACATTTCCAGAAATATTGAAGCATAAATCACCTAATTGAAGAAAGATTCAAGTCCAAGATCATCTAAATAATAAGTTCTTTTTGATCTCCATAACTTTTGGTTAGATTTCCTTTAAGTTTTCTTCACTTTTTCTTCCATTTTTCTCCTACTTTGTTAGAGATTCTAGCACCTAATTATTCCATTTGTATTTCAAGCATTTGTCTTCCATTTTTACATCTCATTTTGGAAGAATCCATCTAGCTTTCTCAAGGAAACTTTACTTGATCTTGTGGTAAGTAAACTTTTCCAAAAATCTCTCCGAAAACGTTTTTTTTATCATCTAGCATGTAAGGATCTAAACTAATGGTGGTTGTATTGGTATTTTTGGAGCTGAATATTTCTTATCACTTCACCACCAAAGCTTGTTCCGTGGTTATATATTCACAAAGTTATTTTCCCCTAACTTATCTTTTCATATATTTTCATGATTTATCTCCATATTATTTCGGTTTTAGCCTTGAAAATGGTTAGGAATAATGTATTAGACCAACACATTTGAATATTTTGGTTTGGACAAAGTATGGACAAAAATGTATAAAGATGTAAATTTAACCGAAATTAACGTATTATACGTATTAGCATGTAAAACGGCATATATACATATATATAAAGATTGGTAAATATATTTGGAACATAATGCAAGTTTTGGTCAGTTTACGTTTTGACCTTAAAACCTTTAAACAAACGGATTTCGGCAAAAACGACAAAACGAATGTTGCTGGAAAATGGTCCAGGGCGTCGTCCTAGATGCCTAGGACGCAGAACCGAGGCCATTTTCAGCCAATTTCTTCGTTTTTGTATGTTTAATCGTCTTGACGTCGTGATTCCGTGAAGTGTCGCTACGAAGCCTCCAATTTCACTTTATGACTTAAAACATCTCTAAAACACTGTCCAAGTAAACTTATATATATATAAGTAGTATATAATGCAAAAATATCGTCTTTGGACTCAAAGACGCCAACGCAATCAAAAATGTCAAAACACTTGTTTAAAACGGACGTATTATCTACATTTCGATAAATAAACATTTGTTACAAAATGCGATCGTAATCTAAAGCCGTCAACTAATATTTTTGCGACAAAATTTCTTAAAAACATTATAAAAAGTCATTTTACTCTATGATTTGGAAAATTAAATACTTTAAACCCTCAAAGCGTCAAAGTTAGACTTTTACGTCAACTTCGACTTTCTTTCAAATTGACTTTGATTCGACCTCAATTGGTTGACTTTAACTTTTGCAAAATCAACATCTTTTATAAAGTCAACATCTTTGACTTTTATAAAGTCAACATCTTTGACTTTGGCCAAGTCAACATCTTTGCCGTTGACCTTGGTCGATCTCGATAAAACTTGGAAACAATATTCCTTTCAACCAATATTCCTAGTAGTCGTTTCGACTCGGAATATTATTCTTTTCGGATTGTCGTTATGACGTGAAATGTCGATACCTTTTCGGTCGGCCCTTTTTGGCACGAAACATCGTCATCTTAATACGTCGTCTTGATTAAACTTACAAATCGTTGGAATATTCTAATAAACTAAATCTTAACCGACAAGGCTAAACCGGACTAGACTTATAGAGATACTGAGACTATGTTATTTTCTGTTTAGGGCACTTAGACGGTGGAGTTGTAGCTCCGTGATTATTTACCCGAGATTTGCTGAAGTTATACAGTGAGTTATTCGTAGCCCTGTGTCTTTACTATTTTTAGGGCTGGGAAGCGTATTTTAAATTGTCTGCATGTATGCGGGACATTGTTGATTATCTTGTTTACCTAGTGGTATAAGTCTGTCTTAGATTGGGTGTCTTATACACTCGTTAAGCCTTATACCCAACGGTTACATATATATAGCTATATGGGTTATTTTACCTAACCCTCATCACTCGGTAGGGTGCTCCTATGAGTGGATGTTATGGCCGCTTTTCATTATTGGTTGCCTTTGGTTGACACTGCCTTAGGAATTGGGTCTTTTGGACTGGTAAGGTTCGATGTATAACTAATCTAAGCATGGAATCCTCGCTACGGTTGAAAAACAAGATATGATATTTGAAATTATTATGTTTATTGAATCTTGTCGATGGGTCACTTTTATTTATAAATTGCGAATAATTCACCAACATGTTGTTGATGTCGTTTTAACGCTTTTCAAGAGTTTGAGGATTCCTGTTGATCATGCCATACGTGCTTTCGGATCGTTTGTTTTGTGCATTTTGGAACTTGTGATACTTTGTGTAATGTCTATGATGTTCCATTTTGTAATATCTGTATCGTATTCGTACTTGACGATTTACCGCTTTTGAATTGTAATGTATTTTGTAAACACTTGGCATGATTAATGTTAAATTTGATGTTTTGTTTATTGGCTGTATTGTTTTAATCCTTGACTCTTGATATTGTAACTGGAACACCTCGTGTTTCCGCTCTAAGCGGGGTGTGACAGAAGTTGGTATCAGAGCCAAAGGTTATATAGCGAACCGAGTGATTTAAACTGAGTAAATCACTTGGACTATGACCATAGGCTTTTAAATCAATTTTTCTCTTATTGCAATGTGTGCACTATTTTTCATACGTGTTTATTTTCGCGTTGTTATTTTAGCGTTTGGCCTTGTTTTCGTGTTGCACACATTTTGCTGATCAGGTTTTCTTTCTTTTATTTTTAGGACGATGCCGCCTAAAAGGTCAATTGTGACACGACGTTCCGCGAGACGTGCTACGTCAAATGCGAGAGCTAATAACGCGAATTCAAATGTGAGAGGGAACAATGTTGGAAATGATACGACACCCGACTTCGGTCAGATGATCGCCCAGCAGATTGCTGCAATGATGCCCGAGATTGTAGCTCAACTGAGAGAGGGCACAGCTCAAGGAACTGGTGGTTCGGGTCCTGAAATCCCGAGCCGATTGTTGATGGAAATGGTCCTGAAGTTGTGATTACTGGGTCTGGTGGACCCAAAGCTGGTTCGGGTGGAGCAGAGGGCTAGACTCGACGCACTGGATGCACTCTGAAGACTTTCATGAGCTGCAAAGCTCCGGAATTTAAGGGAAATGGGGGAGCGACTGGAACGCTCCAATGGATGGAAAAGTTAGAATCTATTTTCGATGCTGTTGGTTGCGCAGACGAGGATCGAGTCCATTTTGCTGCGTTCGTATTCCAAGGTTCTGCTCTAACCTGGTGGAATTCGATTGTGAACATGCGAGGCCGAGCATAAATTAACACCATAACTTGGGAGCAACTGAAGGAGTTAATAATTGTGGAATATGTGCCTAAATCCGAGATTCAGAAGCTGGAAGATGAGTTTTGGAACTTAACGATGGTTGGGTCAGATATTCAGGGATACAAATCGCGTTTTCCTGCTTTGTCCCAATTGGTACCACACTTGGTTCGACCGGAGCTCAAGCGAATAGGTCGCTACACTCACGGATTACCCCAGGCAATCCGTAAGGGTGTCCTTTCCAATAAACCGGGCACTTTTCAGAGCGCGGTAGAAAGTGCGACCACATTGACTCAGAACGCGGTTCGTGATGGTGAGCTAGCCCCAGTGATAGTTACGCAAAACTACGGAGGGAAACGGAGTGGTGGAAACCGTTATGATGATTCGAGGAAGAAGTCGAGGAGACAGGATGCTCCTCAGATGGTGCATGCACTGGCAGCGGTGACTCCAGGTACCTAGGGTAAGTATCCACGGTGTGATCGGTGTGGTAATCACCACGCCAGAGAGATGGCTTGCTGGGTATGTGGTAAGTGTAAGAAGTTGGGCCACACAGATAGGTTTTGCAAGTCTATGAGGCGTAAATGTTATGAATGTGGTTCTCCCGAGCATCATAAGGACATGTGTCCTAAGTTGGGTTTAGCTGGCGCTGGTAATGTTTCTGGTTCAGGTCCTAAAGGTGGAGCGTTCGTTATGGGAGCCAAGGAGGCTCAGCAGGATCCACACGTCGTTACGGGTACTTTTCTTATTTGTGGTCGACCTGCGTGTGACAACCGTCTAATTTCAGGTGAAAACCGCATTCTCTATCTTTGAGTTAACTGTACATTGATCGTATCTTTACTTGTCTTGTAAACGGGTGTGAGTCAGAATCGGAATCGGAATCATAAAATGAATCCTAATACCAAGAAAAACACTTAGTGAACTTGCCTAACTTCCTATCTAAAATAACCGGAAACTTTCAACCAACAAATATGCTTAACGTTAAAACGAACGAAAAACGAAAAAGGCGAAATCTGCCCTCAAGCGCGCCGCTTCGATCACTAACAACGTTATAAACGTATAAACATTGGTACTCATTAAAATCTTGGTATTACTATAGGATTCCCGTGATTCCGACCCGTTTCGATCACTCTTCGCTCTCGTAGCTTATCTTTGCAACCCGTGAGTAACATCCCCTTTACTTATTGTATTTTTGTGTAGCTTTTTGGGGGAAACATAAGATCTAATTGTCTTTGGAAACTTTTATAAACTCGTGCAACTGTTATGAATTCTTGGAACTTTTATGAACTATTGGTCTATTTTGGAACATTTTGTGAAACTAATATGCGTAAACAGTTTTATTTGCCCCGATTGGCATACATTAAAATTACTGGCTTGCCCCCGTTAATTGGCTTACTGGCTTGCCCCCGTTAATTGGCTATACCAAACTAAGATTACTTGTATTCGAAACCAACCCTTGATGAGAATATAACGCGATTCATAAGTGCCTACTATCAGTTTTGAAACAAATTTACTTTAGTGCCCGGTTTTAGTTCATCACACACTATTAGCTTTGTTAAGCCGTTTAGTAATTATGGGTATCGATACTTAGGAAAGAACCGTTCCTTACTTAGATGGCAGTCTAAGTACATTTTACCATGATCAGAATACTCCTCGTAGATAGTGCGGGGTAAGGGGCCTCACGGTTGGATAATCGGTTTAGTGTGTACACTTATGTTATATTTTGCCAAGAGGTTGATACAAGATTTTAATCATTAGTTACTTATTTACGCATATACACTCTTTTAGCGACTGACTCCGCAACTATTATTTTACAAGTATTGTTCTACTTGTTTTGTACAAACTTTTAAGGTAGTGTTATGCCTCGTTTCCTCGGAAACATTCAAAGTATATATATTTAAGCGCTGTTCTGCTTCTTTTCATTTATGAAAATCATTTACTTATATATACATCACGAAAACTTTTGTCGAGAAACTTAAAACTGTAACTCACTCGCTACTTTATTGTAGTTGACACTTTATCTTATGTTTCAGGAAATTAAGTGTAAGGATTAAATGCATGGCATGGACGGGTCAGGATGGTTGCGTGAGACTCACATTGGGAAAAGACCTGTTTATTTGTTTGGAACTTTAATTATGTATTTGTATTGAAACGTTAAACTACTTGGTTGTCTTTTGGATTTGTGAACACTTTTATTTTTAATCGATGACTTGAAACCGTTATATTTTGTTATAACCCGTGTAATGGTATTCCAGCTCTTCGCACCTCGTTTTTCCGCTATAGCGGGGTGTGACAGACTTGGTATCAGAGCACAAGTTATAGTGAAAACGGTTTTAAAAATTTTCAAAAATTTTCGAAACCAAACTATAACCAAGGCTTTTTCGGAAAATCATTTATGCGTTCAAACTTTAGCAAATTAATTTCGCGATTTCATGATTATTTTTAACTATGCATGACCTGATCACTCGTGCCTAGTTCAAAATGAATTATGCAAGGACGGAACGTAATTACTATTGTTAACGGTTTTTGAGTCAAAAATTCTCGGTCTTATCATTTCCCGATTCTCACGTGACTGACCCGTGCATGCATTTCATTATACATTTCCTTTACTATTTTTGTTTCCACGAACTTACGAAACTCCTTGTTCGCAGATCCGTCATGTCTCACTCTTCACGTTCGCGATCACCGTCATGATCCCAGTCCCGCTCACTACCACGACCCGCTTCGTCTCGCGAGGCTTCTGAGGGCCACACCTCCTCGGAAGGCCAACGCCACCAGACTACCGATCCCACGAAGGATACCTCCATGGCGATCTCGAGCAGTATCGGGTCCAGCCCGAGAACTGTACTACCACCCCCTCCACCGATGCCCGTTGCCGCACCACCCCAGTACCAGGGGCCCCGTACCAGGTTGACCGCGCGAAAGCAGGTCATCCTCCCGGGCCGCCAACCGGATCGGATGGCCGGACATCACGCCGGTCCATCCCGACCCGCACCTTCACACCTCCCATTTGGGCAGCCGCACCCTGAGGCTCCGCGTCCTTCCATGTTGGACCATTATACATGGGAGAGACAGCTCGAGCGCGAGGAGATGCAGCGTGCTCGCGACATCGAGGCTGCCAGGTAGAGGATGTCGCCTACCCCTCAGCTTCCCCCTCCTGCCGCATACTTGCACCTACACCGCGAGGTAAGGGGACTATCCGAGGAGGCCCAGCAGCAAGGGCTTCTCCTCTGCGAGGTCTCCGACGCCGCGCACCGGTTGTCGGAACAGTCGTTGCGATTTATCGCATCGGCTCAGGCCACAGCGCGGACAGTGCAGCTCCTCGTCGGGGCGTGTTTGATTATGGGGACCTTGATGGCGGTCATTGTCGCCAAGATGTTCCTCAAGAAGCGCCGCTAGTCTTTTCTTTATTTATTGTACTATAGGCTCGAGTTGTAAATTTTCCGTTGTACACAACTCAAAGCCATATCCATTTATTTCCATTTGTATTATACTTGTACTTCATTTGCTCATTTGAACTATGTATCCAACGCTATTATTAATTAATGGAATTTCTATCTTTATTATCTATATTTGTCATTGTCGTGTGAATCTTTGAATTATGGTTGAATTATTACTATCTCTTGAATCATTGTCGTGCGTGTACTAATTGTTCTTTCATATTACTCTTGCGTGTTCATTATCATTGTTCATTGAATTATATTCTTATCGTATTCCATTCGTGCGTTCTTAATTGAATCTATTTTTCTGTTGTAGAATCATGGCACCTAAGCGCTCAAATGCTAGTCTCATAGCCGAGCAGGTCGCTGCTCAGCTAAATGCTGCCATGCCCAACATGATCACCCAGATCACTGCTGGGATAAACAACAATGTCAACAACAATCAGCAGCAACAAGAACAGCAACAGCAACAGCAACAACATTAACAACAGCAGCAACAACATCAGGGAGGCCACCAAAACCCTCCCATCTGTACCTACAAGAGTTTCATGGCCTGCAAGCCTAAGGAATTCCACGGCACAACAGGTGCTGTAGGACTCGTGTCCTGGTTTGAGAGTATTGAGTCAGTTCTGCACATCAGCAGGTGTGCTGAGGCTGACAAGGTGGAGTACGCCTCCTGCGTACTACACGGAAAGGCTCTGACTTGGTGGAACAGCGTAGTCCGAACCAGAGGAAGCGAAACCGCCTATGCTCTCACATGGGACCAATTCAAGAACCTTCTGATAGAGGAGTACTGCCCCAAAGGGGAAATTATGAAGCTCGAGGCGAAGCTCTGGGATCACACGATGATCGGAAACGACATCGAAGGGTACACTACCCGATTCCACGAGCTGGCCCGACTGGTTCCGAGGCTAGTAACTCCGGAAGAAAACCCTATTGACCGCTATGTCTCCGGTCTCGTTCCTGAGATCCGGGGAATGGTCATCTCAGCGGAACCTCAAACTCTCCAGAGCGCCATCATCTAAGCTCACAGACTCACCAGCAACCTCCTCACCGCTCCTGCATCTTCCAAGAAGGAGTCGGGCGAGAAAAGGAAATCTGAGAGAACCCCTAGGAGAAGCGACAGAAATAAGAAGCCCAAACCACCCGCAATTTCGCGGTAACTGCTGCAGTACCACCACCACCACCACCTGGACCCGGACCATACACGGGAACGAACCCCAAGTGCAACAAGTGCAACTTCCACCACCACGGGAACTGCCCGGTGTGATTAAAATGCCAGAAGCTAGGGCACTTTGCTAGGTATTGTACGGAGAAGGTAATAGTCTCAGGCCAGAAGCCGGTGTGCTTCGAATGTGGGAGTGATCAGCACTTCCGGAACGCCTGTCCCAGACTCCAGAACGCTCAACCAAACCAAGGCGGGCGAGGTCGAGGACGTGCCTTCGCCCTCACAGCTGAAAAAGCTCGAAAGGACCCTAACGCGGTGAACGGTACGTTTCCTGTAAAGAACCACTATGCATCAGTATTGTTCGATTCAGGGGCCGAGAGAAGCTTCGTATCCTTAGAATTTAGACCCCTCATTAACTTAGGATCTAAAGTTCTTAAGGATAGCTTCACCATAGAGTACGCTAACGGTCAAGAATTCGAAGCTAAGGATATAATCTTAGGATGTTCTATATGCCTATCCGATAAAACCTTCCCCATTGACTTAATCCCAATCGAGCTGAAAAGCTTTGACGTAATCGTCGGAATGGACTGGCTATCTCGTTTCCAAGCCGAGATCGTCTGTTTCGACAAACTTATTCGTATTCCTCTCTCAAACACTGAAACTCTAGTTGTTCAAGGAGACAAACCTGGACGACAACTCCGTGTCGTGTCCTCCATGAAAATGCGCAAGTACCTCGAGAAGGACTGTGACGCATTCCTCGCTCACGTTGTCGAACGTAAACCCAAAGAGAACCGAGTACAATATATCCCAGTACTCAAGGATCACCCTGAAGTCTTTCCCGAAGATTTACCCAGGCTACCACCGCATCGACAAGTGGAATTCCGGATAGACCTAGTTCCTGGTGCAGCACCGGTCGCTAAGACACCGTATAGTCTAGCCCCACCGGAAATGCAAGAGTTATCGAAACAACTATAGGAACTTTTGGATCACGGTCTTATTCGTCCAAGCTCGTCCCCCTGGGGAGCCCCAATACTCTTTGTTAAAAAGAAAGACGGATCCTTTCGTATGTGCATCGACTACCGTGAACTGAACAAGCTGACCGTCACGAACCGATACCCACTTTCGTATGTACATTCGTACAATCTTCTCGAAATAAGTCAGCCCCATCTAGAGTCAGTCTTAAAAATACCCCTTGTAAATACTGTGGTGTCATAGGTCATTATTCTGTTAATTGCATGAATGAAATCAACAAATGGAACTATACAAGTCACAAAACTGAATGCAAGATTGAATCAACACCTAAACCTGTCTCAGTTCATGGATCCACTCTAAGGTGGGTACCCAAAAGGAACTAATTGCTTTTCCATTTTCATGTGCAGGACCCTACAAAGTGGTATTTAGATAGTGGAGCATCAAGGCACATGACAGGAATGAAGTCCTTCCTACAGGACTATAAGGAAGAAGATGGTCCTCAAGTAAGATATGGTGACAATGGGGTATCAATGACTCGGGGATATGGAAAGATTCATGCTGGAGCTGTCACGTTCAAGAGAGTTGCATATGTGGAAGGATTACAACATAATTTACTCAGTGTGAGTCAAATTACTGATGAAGATCATGAAGTCAGATTCAGGAAACAAGCTGGCATAATCTATAGTGCCAAGGGAAAACCATTGCTACTACCCAAGAGAGAAAGAGATGTGTTTTGCCTGGATCTGAGTACAGCAAATGATGAAGCTGAGACATGCCTGTTCACAGAAACAAAGTAGGAATTGAATTGGCGATGGCATAGGAGGTTATCTCATTTAAACTTCAAAAACATCAATGCATTGTCCAAAAGCAAACTGGTAAGAGGTCTGCCAGAACTGACCTACACCAAAGATAAAGTCTGCTCAGCCTGTGTTCTTGGAAAGCAAACGAAGTCTCAATTTCCATCCAAAATGTTACATTCCATTGATGAACCTTTGTTCATGCTACACATGGATCTTTTTGGACCAATTGGAATTGAAAGTAAAGGAGGAAAGAAGTACACACTGGTCATTGTTGATGAGTTTACTCGATTTACTTGGGTCATATTCTTAAGAGCCAAAAGTGATGCTGCAGAGGAGATTATCAGTCTGATCAAAAGGGAACAGCGCCAGAAAAATACTCTTGTTCGTCAAATGAGAAGTGATCATGGAACTGAGTTCAAAAACTCAGTCTTAATTGATTTTTGTGATCAATAAGGCATAGTGCAAAACTTTGCCTCAGTTCGAACTCCACAACAAAATGGAGTAGCAGAGAGAAGAAACAGAACACTAATTGAAGCTGCCAGAACAATGTTGTGTTATGGAAACATGAAGATAAAATTATGGGCTGAAGCTGTGAACACTGCTTGCTTCACACAGAACAGATCAATTATTGTGAAGAGGCATGGCAAAACAGCATATGAATTATATCACAACTAGGTGCCTTCCATTCATTACTTTCATATTTTTGGAAGTAAGTGTTACATTCTCAATCAAAGGGACTTGTTGTGTAAAATGTCTCCTAAAGCTGATGAAGGATTGTTTGTTGGATACTCTAGCGTTGCTAAGGCATTTAGAGTGTATAATGAAAGAAGAAAAGTGGTAGAAGAAAGCATAAATGTCACGTTTGATGATACTACTCAGTCTGACAAAGATGAATCATCGTCACAGACTGATCTAGCCACTATAAACCAACTTTGTGACGAATTATTAGTGACTTCGTTTGAATCTGACAATCAGACTGAAGATCAAAATGCAGAAACTGCCCCTCAACATCAAGAATCAGAAAGTGAAACTGATGAACCATATACCAAGACTGCTTCAGAATTGGAAAACTTGGAATCAACGGGCACTGATGATACTCAGCCTGAGACACCTCAGACTGATCAAGGTCAGCTTCAAACCACTCAGTCTGATAGTGGTCAGACTGAAGAAGAAGAAGTTCCTAACACTAGCTCAGGCAACATCAAGACTGTCAAAGGCCATCCTATTTCATCTGTCATTGGATCCTTAACTGAAGGTGTCAAAACCAGAAGAAAGAATGCCACAGCCAATTTCTGCTTCTATACAAATTTCTTGAGTCTGATGGAACCAAAGAGAGTTGAAGAAGCCTTATTAGATGAAGACTGGGTGGATGGCATGCAAGAGGAGCTTGGAGAATTCATTAGAAATAATGTTTGGACAAAGGTTCCACGTCCCCTGCTTAAGACTATTATTGGACTTAAGTGGATCTTTCGAAACAAGTATGATCAAGATGGAGTGGTGATCAGAAATAAAGCCAGACTGGTGGCTCAAGGTTACAAACAAGAAGAAGGCATTGACTATGATGAAACCTTTGCCCCAGTAGCCAGAATTGAAGCAATTCGTCTGTTTCTAGCTTATGCAGCTTTCAAAGATTTCTTGGTCTATCAAATGGATGTGAAGAGTGCCTTCCTAAATGGAGATTTGCAGGAGGAGGTCTATGTGAAACAACCTCCAGGTTTTGTTGATCCAAACTTTCCTGATCATGTCTATAAGTTAGACAAAGCTTTGTATGGTCTCAAACAAGCTCCCAGAGCTTGGTATGAAACCTTGTCTGAATTTCTCATTAAAAATGATTTTAAAAGGGGTTCAATTGATAAAACTTTGTTCATAAAAAGGGAAAATGGTCATGTCATTCTGGTTCAAATATATGTTGATGACATCATATTTGGTTCCACTAATGATACGTTGTGTACTTGGTTTTCAAAACTCATGTGTAGTGAATACAGAATGAGTATGATGGGGGAACTAAATTTCTTTCTGGGTCTACAAGTAGAACAAAAGGAAGATGGAATTTTTATAAACCAAAGCAAATATGTTCATGATTTAGTCAAGAAATTTGGTTTTGAAACAAGTTCTGAAATGAAAACACCAATGAGCATCTCTGATAAATTGCACAAAGACTCAACTGGCAAGTCAGTCTGTCAAGCCACTTATAGAGGAATGATTGGTTCATTGCTTTATTTAACTGCCAGCAGACCTGACATCATGTTTTCTACATGTCTATGTGCACGTTATCAAGCTGATCCCAAAGAGTCTCATCTTAAAGCTGTCAAAAGAATCTTTAGATATCTTAAGGGTACACCAAATCTTGGTTTATGGTACCCTAAAGATTCTGGTTTTGAACTAATTGGCTACTCAGATGCAGATTATGCAGGTTGCAAACTTGACAGGAAGAGTACCTCAGGAGGATGTCAGCTTCTAGGAGGAAAGCTAGTTAGTTGGTCAAGTAAGAAACAAAACTCAGTTGCGACTTCCACTGCTGAAGCTGAGTATGTGGCTGCAGGAAGTTGTTGTGCCCAATTGCTTTGGATGCAACACCAATTGGCTGATCTTGACATTCAGATTCACAACACTCCCATCATGTGTGACAACAAGAGTGCCATTCAAATAACTGAGAATCCAGTCTTCCACTCCAGGACTAAACACATTGAAATCAGACATCACTTCATAAGAGACTGTGTGGAGAAAGGAAAGGTCAGACTGGAGTTTGTGACCACAAATGATCAATTGGCAGACATATTTACTAAGCCTCTAAGTGAGGACAGGTTTTTCTATCTCTTAGGAGAACTAGGAATGCTAAACCCTTAATCTGTCAAAAAATTTGAATCTCAGGCTGATCTGTCAGTCAGCCTGTGAATTTTCAGTCTGACTCACTAGTCAGCTTCAGATATCTCAGTCTGACCTCGTGCTCAGAATGAATGTATTTTTAGAACAAATTTTTTATTTTTTTGTTTATCGTTTGCATATCTTCTATTTATTATTCGATATTTTTTAAAAAATTTTCATTTGAGTCAATGTACAGTCAACGGTCAATAGTGATAATATGATACAAATTAGAGGTCTACATTGTAAATTTTCTAACTTAGTTACAGTCTTTCGCTACTTTAGTTTAAAACTAACTGAATTTCAAATTTTTAACCTAATTTTGTTTTCTCTCTTACTAATATTCTGATTGATTTTCTCCTCAATGGCGAATGCTAATATGATTCTTCATGTTACTCCAAGAATGATTCCTGGTGCAGATTTCCAACACAGGGTTCAAATCAAGGACAATAATCGAGTGGCAACTGCTGAAATTCCCGCCAATCGTCAAAACAGAGGATTCGAGCAACTGATCCAATATATGAAGGTACACCCACTTTATGGCGCTTTCTTTTGTGCTAACACGATGTGCCCTCCGGTGCTATGTGAATGGTGGTACACTTGCACCGCCAATGCTGACAGGACGGCTCTAACTGGCACTTACAATGATGGGCGAGACACAATCACAATCACAGAGGATACTATTCGTATTGCCTTGCTACTTCCCACTCTCGCAGAGGCTGGCGAAGGCGGATTTCAGCCCAGACGGAGCAAACAACAAGCCAGAGATTAAGCGTTTCCTCTCATTGGTCAGACTGAAACCCAAGGGGTTATTAAGTACAATCTTTTTACTGGAAAATGGAAATTCATGTTTTCCATGATCACTCGGTGCTTGGGGGGTAAATCGGGCAGCCTGGATCAGATGAATGAGTTTGAAACTCATCTGTTTCATGCTATGGTCACGGGTAGACGAATCTCCTTTTCACAACTCTATTTTGATGAGATTCTCTCCCTAGCCCTAAAAACAAAACGACCGAATGATGTTCCATTCATTCGTGTCCTTTCACTTTGCTTTGAGGAGGTTATGGGGAAAGAAAATTATGATCAGCTTGAACAAACCTTTTATACATGTGATCTTCCCAAACTGACTCCCAAAATCTTTACATATATACATATCACTGAGGATGAAACTGCACTTACCCCATTTATGCTTGAATGGATTGCAAATCCTTTCATAGATCAAGAACTGACTGAGTCTGACTCTTCAGACTCAGAGGTCGAAGCTGAACGAATTGACGAAGGGCATGAGGGAAATATCCCTGCTGCGGATGATGAGGTGGAACTGGGTGGGGCTGGGCCTAATGAAGCTGACCCAGGTATGGACATTCCTATTTCTCTACCTCAGACTGAGAGTATCCCCTCTCAGTCTGAGCAGTCCACTCCACATCTTGATGTACTGGCTACACAAGCGACCCAACAGGTGGCCTCACCAAGTTCATTTGATAAAGCTCTCACATCTAGCCCCACAGCAAGTCAAGCACTAATGGACTCACTATTCCATGAGGCTGAGAGTTCTACACTCCCCTCTAGTGCTGCAGTTCAGACCAGTCTCTCTCTGCTAGAGCATGAGTTGGATCTGACTGCTTTGACTACCCAAAGCCCCCTTAAGGTAGTAAACTTGGAGACACATGTTGCTGCTACCACACAGACACATGTGACTAGCATTGAAGAAGATGTCTCACTCCTGGACATCCCTGTACTCAGTATGGGACCACCCCCCTCAGTCTCACAGCCAGTTCCAACGGCTATTTTCACCATCTCTGTGCTGGTTCACGATAAGGTACCACCCCCAAATCTCTTACACTCTCTTTCACTAGTCGCCAATGCCTTACTCCCCAAACTGAGTGAGGTACAGACTTCTTATTCTATGGCTTATCATCATTCTCCTAAGTCACAGGGAGGGAGTGAAGCTGTGCCACCAGTTACAACAACACCTGCTACTACTACAACCCAGTCTGAGGTTGCCTTGACTGTCCCAGTGC
Organism: Senecio squalidus; assembly: GCA_910822075.1. Taxonomy (NCBI): domain Eukaryota; kingdom Viridiplantae; phylum Streptophyta; class Magnoliopsida; order Asterales; family Asteraceae; genus Senecio; species Senecio squalidus. Next base: position 26,677,781 of record CAJVGC010000432.1, on the reverse strand, counting down.
TATTACAAGCTCTTATGGACGTGTCAGCTCAGTTTGATGACAGACTGAAGGCAATGCAGACTGAGGTTCATGCTTTGAGAACACAAAATGCAGAGGCACTGAAGGATCTGAAGGAGATGGTGTTGAAACTGACATCTGAAGTCAGTATGATGAGGAAGGGCAAGGATGTTGCAGAGGGTTCTCAGATTCAGGGGGAGAAATTAGCTGGTGCAACAAATGAATCTGAGGACCCCAAGCAGAAGTTGAAAAGGAAAAGAGAAGAGGGGGAGAAAAGGTACTATAAGACTACCAGGTTTAATACTAAAACTGGTCAGTCTGAGGTATTCTATGAAACTGACTGGAGTGATATCTCAAGTGATGAAGCTGAAATAGAATCTGAGACTGAGGATAAAAAGAAACAGATTGAGGCTGAAAAATTGGCCAAACTTCAAAGGTATGCTCAAAATGCTGGAATGACTGTGGAACAATACAGAGAGTATGTGAAGGGATTATACAAAGAGAAGTTTGTGGTCAATCCTTATGATCAATCATCAAAAGCTGCTGAAGAGCTTGAAGCTGAGATGGCAGCTAAGGAGGAACTAGCCATTGAAGAAGAACAGATGAGGGTTGAAGCTGACACACAAATGGCTAAACTAGTCCTCAGAGAACAAGCCAGGGTCAATTACATTGAAACAAACTTCACAATGAGAAAGCTTAAGCATAAGATTCAACACTTAGACTGTAAAAGTCATGGTGGAACTGACCTTTTACTCACATGCACACACAAAGGTGGATCTTTCAGAGTTGGATTATCAAGAATGCACACCATGGGATTGGAAGAATGGAAAGAAATAGCAAGTTTGAGCTACAACATAACTGACACAGCTCAAAGTCTGGCTATAAAAAGAGAAGCTATCTTCAATATGAATGCAGCTCACATGCTAAATCTGGTGCCTGATGAAGATTACAGAGCTTTCTGTACCAAGCACAATGTGAGAACTGGGGGTAAATCTTTGGGTCTGGAAACAAGCAGTATGCATCCTGTTCCCAAAGAAGTTGTGTTCCAAGACAAGACATATATTGAAACTGAGAAGCATGCTGGTCTTTGTTATGTTGATTATGGGGGAGAGGAAAGTTTTCAGGATAAAGACAGACTCAACATGCCTTCAATCTATCATTGCATAGCATTACTTAGCGAATGTGAGTCTGCTCAATGTCTTCCATTCAGAATGAAGCTGATCAGCTGGCTGTTCAACAATCTCAGAAGAATTGAAGAAATTGGAACATTGTCTGACAAGGTGGAGCTAATCAAGAAGGAATATCAGCTGCATTTTCATAAGTCTGACACTGAAATGGAAAGATTGTTAGCTTGGAAGACAGAGAGACTGAAATGGCTGAATGAAAGAGATCAACCTTTGCCATTTGAGACATCGTTGAAGAAAAGGAAGAGAACCTTGAAGAAGAAGAAGTAATTTGGCTGGTGCATATTTTGTTCACAAACATGTTTTGTTAAACTTTTTATGGTTGTGTTTATTTTGATGCATCTTTTGTAAAAGACTTTGATTGAAACAGATAGGGGGAGATTGTTGGGAAAAACAATGATTTAACCCAAGATTAAAAAATCTGTTAATCAAAGTCTCAGTCTGAGTGATGAGTCTGAGTGACTCAGTCTGAGTGACTTGAGTCTGAGTGACTGAGTTTGACTAACTCAGATTCATTAAGAGACTTAAGGCGTAATTTTAGGTAATCTAGTTAGATAAAATCTTCTATCTCTTTAGAAGATTTCCTAAGATTTATCCTTATCAAGCTCACTACTATTGTGTATAAATAGTGAGCTTGAACGTTGTAAACATTGTACCTTTTGAACGAAATATAACTGTGTGTTATTTTCATTGTTTCTTATTATAATTCCGCTATAATAATTACTGAAACTGAGTAATCAATCGATAAATAATAATTAACATCTAAATACTTATTTGTGATTGATTTGCCATTGTTTGAGATCTTAGTGAGACCTAACATTATTCGTCCCTTGAGACGTAAGCTTTAAATTTACCTAAGTGCCAATTAGTTAGTATTCTCGTATTAATAAGTTAGAGTGTTTAGGCAAAATTTGTCGGTTATCGTATCCTCTATCTTCGAGATATCACACTTTTGCTCTTGTTTACGCACGCTATTACCGAAAAGTACATATCTCGGAATCGAAATTGAAATTTAATCATAAAATGGATACTAATACTAAGAATACATATAAGGAACTTTCCTAAGTTCATTACAAAAAGAATCGGAAACTTTCAACGAACGAAACTACTTAACGATCGCGCAAACAAAAAAATTAGAAATCCTGGATTTTGGGCCAGGGCGTCGCCCTAGGCACCCAGAACGACGCCCTAAACCCCCTGGACAGATTTCTATTGTTTTTTGGTGACTCATTTTTGCATGTCTTGTGATATGTACACTTGTCCCAAACGTGTAAGAACCTGAATTTGTGCAGAAATGTCTCAATTGGAGTCACACTCCATCACAACAACTCATTTGATCATCACACTTCACTTTACACAAACACACCCTTCTCTCATTTTCATTTTTTTCATCCATGCAATCTTCTCTCATTTCTCTCTCAAGAACAAACATTTCTAGAAGTATTGAAGCATAAATCACCTAATTGAAGAAAGATTCAAGTCCAAGATCATCTAAATAATAAGTTCCTTTTGATCTCCATAACTTTTGGTAAGATTTCCTTTAAGTTTTCTTCACTTTTTCTTCCATTTTTCTCCTACTTTGTTAGAGATTCTAACACCTAATTATTCCATTTGTATTTCAAGCATTTGTCTTCCATTTTTACATCTCATTTTGGAAGAATCCATCTAGCTTTCTCAAGGAAACTTTACTTGATCTTGTGGTAAGTAAACTTTTCCGAAAATCTCTCCGAAAATGTTTTTTATATCATCTTGCATGTAAGGATCTAAACTAATGGTGGTTGTATTTGTATTTTTGGAGCTGAATATTTCTCATCACCTCACCACCAAAGCTTGTTCCGGGGTTATATATTCACAAAGCTTATAGATCCTTGCAATTGCTAACGGTAAAATCGTTATTTTCCCCTAACTTATCTTTTCATATATTTTCATGATTTATCTCCATATTATTTCGGTTTTAGCCTTGAAAATGGTTAGGAATATTGTATTAGACCAACACATTTGAATATTTTGGTTTGGACAAAGTATGGACAAAAATATGTAAAGATGTAAATTTAACCGAAATTAACGTATTATACGTATTAGCATGTAAAACGGCATATTTACATATATATAAAGATTGGTAAATATATTTGGAACATAATGCAAGTTTTGGTCAGTTTACGTTTTGACATTAAAACCTTTAAACAAACGGATTTCGGCAAAAACGACAAAACGAATGTTGCTGGAAAATGGTCCACGACGTCGTCCTAGATGTTTAATCGTCAATTTCTTCGTTTTTGTATGTTTAATCGTCTTGACGTCGTGATTCCGTGAAGTGTCGCTACGAAGCCTCCAATTTCCTTTTATGACTTAAAACATCTCTAAAACACTGTACAAGTAAACTTATATATATATATATATATATATATATATATATATATATATATATATATATATATATATATATATATATATATAAGTAGTATATAATGCAAAAATATCGTCTTTGGACTCAAAGACGCCAACGCAATCAAAAATGTCAAAACACTTGTTTAAAACGGACGTATTATCTACATTTCGATAAATAAACATTTGTTACAAAATGCGATCGTAATCTAAAGTCGTCAACTAATATTTTTGCGACAAACTTTGTTAAAAACATTATAAAATGTCAATTTACTCTATGATTTGGAAAAGTAAACACTTTAAACCCTCAAAGCGTCAAAGTTAGACTTTTACGTCAACTTCGACTTTCTTTTAAATTGACTTTGATTCGACCTCAATTGGTTGACTTTAACTTTTGTAAAATCAACATCTTTGACATTTGACTTTTACAAAGTCAACATCCTTGACTTTGACTTTTATAAAGTCAACATCTTCGACTTTGACCAAGTCAACATCGTTGCCGTTGACCTTGGTCGATCTCGATAAAACTTGGAAACAATATTCCTTTCAACCAATATTCCTAGTAGTCATTTCGACTCAGAATATTATTCTTTTCGGATTGTCGTTATGACGTGAAATGTCGATATCTTTTCGGTCGGCCCTTTTTGGCACGGAACATGGTCATCTTAATATGTCGTCTTGATTAAACTTACAAATCGTTGGAATATTCTAAAAAACTAAATCTTAACCGACAAGGCTAAACCGGACTAGACTTATAGAGATACTGAGACTATGTTATTTGCTGTTTAGGGCACTTAGACGGTGGAGTTGTAGCTCCGTGATTATTTACCCGAGATTTGCTGAAGTTGTACAGTGAGTTATTCGTAGCCCTGTGTCTTTACTATTTTTAGGGTTGGGAAGCGTATTTTAAATTGTCTGCATGTATCCGGGACATTGTTGATTATCTTGTTTACCTAGTGGTATAGGTCTGCCTTAGATTGGGTGTCTTATACACTCGTTAAGCTTTATGTCCAACGGTTACATATGTATAGCTATATTGGTTATTTTACCTAACCCTCATCACTCGGTAGGGCGCTCCTATGAGTGGATGTTATGGCCGCTTTTCATTATTTGTTGCCTTTGGTTGACACTGCCTTAGGAATTGGGTCTTTTGGACTCGTAAGGTTCGATGTATAACTAATCTAAGCATGGTATCCTCGCTTGGGTTGAAAAACAAGATATGATATTTGAAATTATTATGTTTATTGAAACTTGTCGATGGGTCACTTTAATTTATAAATTGCGATTAATTCACCAACATGTTGTTGATGTCGTTTTAACGCTTTTCAGGAGTTTGAGGATTCCTGTTGATCATGCCATACGTGCTTTCGGATCATTTGTTTTTTGCATTTTTGAACTTGTGATACCTTTTGTAATGTCTATGATGTTCCATTTTGTGATGTTTGTATCGTATTCGTACTCGGCGATTTACTGCTTTTGAATTGTAATGTATTTTGTAAACACTTGGCAAGATTAATGTTAAATTTGATGTTTTGTTTATTGGTTGTATTGTTGTAATCCTTGACTCTTGATAATGTAACTAGAACACCTCGTGTTTCCGCTCTAAGCGGGGTGTGACAGATGGTAACCCCGGAGGAGAACCGGATCGATCGTTACATCTCCGGTCTCATTCCTGAAATAAGAGGAATGGTCATCTCTTCGGAACCACTGACGATCCAGAGCGATGTTGTCCTAGCGCATTGCCTGACAAAAAACCACCTCTCCTCTCCAAAACCCGTCAAGAAAGAGGAAAGCGACAAAAGGAAAGTCGATCACCAGCCGAGAAGGAGTGATCGAAACAAGAAATCCAGAACCACCCGCAACTTCGCGGTAACTGCTGCACCCTCCAACGGACCGCGATCTTACAACGGGCCGCACCCCAAGTGTGGAAAATGCAACTTCCATCATGCTATGAATTTCCCGGTGTGCAACTTATGTAACAAGGTGGGACACTACCCCAAATACTGCCTAGGAGGAAATGGTGATCGAGGCAAGAAGTCAGTTTGCTTCGAATACGGAAGCAACAAGCACTTCCGTAACGCTTTCCCTAAGTTACAAAACGCCCAACCAAATCAGGTTGGGCAAGGCCGCAGACGTGCATTTGTAATCACCGCCGAAGAGGCAATACAAGACCCGAATGCAGTAACAGGTACGTTTACAGTGAACAACCATTATGCATCAATATTATTCGATTCAGGATCAGAGAGAAGCTTTGTGTCCTTAGAATTTAGACCCCTTATTAATCTTGGATCTAAAGTTCTTAAGGATAGCTTCACTATAGAGTATGCTAATGGTCAAGAGTTTGAAGCTAAGGACGTAATCCTAGGATGTTCAATGTGCCTAGCCGATAAGATTTTCCCCATCGACCTCATTCCCATTGAGCTGAAAAGTTTCGACATCATCGTCGGAATGGACTGGTTATCTCGTTTTCGAGCCGAAATCGTCTGTTTCGACAAATTTATCGAAATACCCTTCCTAGACGGCGAAACCCTAGTTTTACAGGGAGACAAACCTGGACAACAACTCCGTATAGTCTCAATCATGAAAATGCGCAAGTATCTCGAGAAGGACTGTGATGCCTTCTTAGCGCATATTTTCGAGCGTAAACGAAAGAGAAACGTATGCAAGACATCCCTGTAGTCAAGGATCATCCCGACGTCTTTCCAGAGGATTTACCCGGGCTACCGCCACACCGACAAGTGGAATTCCGAATTGATCTCGTTCCTAGTACGTCTAGCACCACCCGAAATGCAAGAATTATCTGAACAGCTGCAGGAACTCTTAGATCATGGCTTAATTCGTCCTAGTACGTCCCCCAGGGGAGCCCCAATCCTCTTTGTGAAAAAGAAAGACGGATCCTTCCAGATGTGCATTGATTACCGTGAACTCAATAAACTGACCGTCAAGAACAGACCAGTTATATATTATACAATCAATAGGTCGCTATTTATTATACAATCAATATTTTCAAGAGCTCGCTATATTATGTCAAGAGGTCGCTATTTAGTTGTGAACACTTATATTTATATTATGACAAGAGGTAGCTATTTATCATACAATCAATATTTTCTTTATACGCATATTCTTGCACGTATATATAGAGATATGCGGAGCCTTCTTGCAAGTATATATAGAGATATACGGAGCCGAAAACTATAACTTTGAATGTATATATATATATATATATATATATATATATATATATATATATATATATATATATATATAGAGAGAGAGAGAGAGAGAGAGAGAGAGAGAGAGAGAGAGAGAGATATGCGGAGCCTATACACATCTTTTAAAGTATTGCTATACTTGTCGAAACCATTTTTAGTCGAGGACTAGAAAACTGTATCCCACTCACTACTTTTTGTAGTTGACACTTTTTCTCATGTTTTCAGGAAACGAAGTATAAGGACTCGAAGTGCATATCTTTGGATGGGTCAGGCAAGTCACGTGGTTATGAATCAGGAGAAGACTTAATTTCGTATCTTTGGGAATAACTTTTGAAATCCTCACTTATGTATTTTGTTGTAATGAAATGTTAAATACTTGGTTATTTTGAACTTGTAAACATTTTATTACTTATTTTAAAGACTTGAAACCGTTTGAATTTATTATACCTCGTGTTATGATATCTACGCTTTTCACATCATGTGTTTCCGATATAGCGGGTGTGACATTGTAAGCGGGAAAGTGTTTGGAATTTTGGACTTAAACTTTATAGCGCGGAACCGCTGCCCGATTTTTGTTAGACCATAATATACCTTTTAAAACGTAAGCGTTTTCGTTAACTAACGATTGTATAAACTTAATAAATAATTATACTCATTCGAGAACTTGGTATGTTTTTAGGATTTTCTTGATTCCGACGCGTTCCGACAACTTTTCCACGCACGTCTCATCCTTTGCAAAAAGTGAGTTACATCCCCCTTTTATTATTATTTTGTAAAACTTTTGGGGAAAACATGAGAATCAAACTTTGTACTACTTATATGCGTATGTATTTTACTGGATACATTACGAATTATGGATTGATTGTATGTCTTTTAAACGCCGTTGATTCGGCACCTCTAATGACTCTTGATAGGAATATAGCCTTGCGTAAGTGCCTACTATCAGTTTTTAGTCAAATTAGTGCCCGGATTTCATTACACACTATTAGCTTTTCTTAAGGCGTCTAGAATTATGGGTATCGATACTTAGGAAATGACCGTTCCTTACTTAGATGGCAGTCTAAGTACATATTCTAGTTCTTTACTACTCGTAGATAGTGCGGGGTAAGGGGCCACACGGTCGGTTAATCGGTTTAGTTGTGAACACTTACAGTTATATTATGTCAAGAGGTCGCTATTTATTATACGATCAATATTTTCTTTATACGCATATCTTTGCACGAATATATAGAGATATACGGAGCCGAAAACAATAACTTTGCACGTATATATATAGAGATATATGCGGAGCTTATAAACATTTGTTAAAGTATCGCTATACTTGTCGAAACCATTTTTAGTCGAGGACTAGAAAACTGTATCTCACTCACTACTTTTTTTGTAGTTGACACTTTTTCTCATGTTTTCGAGAAACGAAGTGTAAGGACTTGAAGTGCATATATTTTGGGCGGGTCAGGAAAGTCACGTGGTTGAGAATCGGGAGAAGACTTTATTTCATATTTTGGGAATAACTTTTGAAATCTTTAAACATCTTGTATTGTTTGTAATGTATTGGTAAATTGATTGGTTATCTTGAACTTTGTAAACGTTTTCATGATTTCAATGACTTAAAAACTGTTTGAATTTATTATACCTCGTGTTATGATATCGATGTTCTTCACATCCTGTGTTTCCGCTTTAGCAGGGTGTGACAGGATTAATATGATGAACATAACTCTAAGAGAAAAACGTTTATGTGGCTTCAACAAAATAAACCACCATCGAACCTCCAAATGAAATTAGGGTTTTCGGCCAAGAGTTTATACAAGAATATAAAACACGATTACCTTGATTGAAAAGGAACCTTCAAGATGAAACGATTGTTGTGAAATGAAGAAATGGATGATGGCTGCAGGTTGGAGGAAAGGGGTCGACATAGGAATCATTTGTTGACATAGGAATCGGATAGGAGAAATGAAAAATGATAAGGAAGTTTAGGGTTAGGGTAATTCAATAAGTGTGTAATCATTTTTTGACATAGGAATCGGTCAACATAGATTAGAGATGAAGCCTTATGACCGAATACTTCAAGGAATAGATACACATGTGTGGTTTTGCAAATATACAAGAGAACGGATTTCAGAAATGAAGCATGGAAGCTAGATGGAAACTCGAAATAGTTAGATGTATACTCTTAGTTTAACAAAGGTGGAATTTGAGTTATAAAAGCATTAACAAGTTCATATACCAACAAGTATACTAATAAATCGAATACGGAATTTACTCATTAAGTTATCTAGGAGCTCGTCTAGTGGGAACTAACTACATGTGCACCTAAACTAACACGATATCAAACACATATAAGGATATACACACATGTCTAAAGTAATAATGATAAAAAAGTAAAGTGTAAAGAACTTTTTAAAAAAAGGTTTCTGCAAAAACGATAAGAGCTATCGGCATACTAGACTAACCTGAGTCGGAAGAGTGAAGGTTGTCACTGTATCCCCCACTTAAGAGAATTTTGTCCCAAAATTCAAGTGAGAATACGGGCACTAGAAGTAATCACTGAAATAGATGAGGGAAATTGAGTTTCATCTGATCCCCGCGCTCCCAAGTAAACTCTAGACCTCGATGAGGGTTCCAACACACTTTCATGATAGGAATGCGGCTACACTTGAGAGTCTTAACCTCTCGATCAACAATCTCGGCTGGTTCCTCCACGAACCTCAAAAGTATCATCAATCTGAATATCATCGAGTGGAACTTGCAAGTTAGTGTCGGCAAGACACTTCTTCAAGTTCGAGAAATGGAAAGTATCGTGAACATTACTCAACTCCTGAGGTAGCTTTAAACGATAAGCCACCGGAACAATATGCTCAGAAATCTCGAAAGGACCCACATAACGTGGTGCAAGCTTGCCCTTACGACCGAAACGGACAATGCCCTTCTAAGTAGAAACTTTCCGGAAGACAAAATCACCCACGCTGAACTAGGTAGCAATGTCTCTCTTTCACAAGTCCACAAGTGATACACTTACTTATATAGGTAGCAATGTCTCACTTCATACCCGGCCACCAATACATATCCCGAATGTCGAAGTACATCTTATCTGCTCCAGGGTGAATCGGATACTTAGAGTTATGAAACTCATCCATAATCATTGTGCGAATACCCCTAACTAACGGAACCCAAATACGATCGATGAAGTATAATCCACCATTTTCCTGTTTCTCAAACTGACTGTCTAACCCACGAAGTGCCTTAGCTGTTCAATTCTCCTCCTTAAATGCCTCTACCTAGGAATCTAAAATCTGTTGTCGAATACCCGACCCAACTGTCATACTCATGGCTCTAACACGTCTCGGTTTAATTCTTTCTTTCCTACTTAAAGCGTCGACCACCACATTAGTTTGACCCGGATGATACTTGCTTTCGCAATCATAATCACTAAGAAGCTCTATCCACTGTCTCTAACGCATATTAAGGTCTTTCTGATCAAAGATGTGCTGTAGACTTTTATGGTCAATGTAGATGACACTTTTGGTACCATCAAGATAATGTCTCCAACACTTAAGTGCAAAAACCACAGCTCCAAGCTCAAGATCATGAGTGGTGTAATTCTTTTCGTGGACCTTCAACTGTCGAGAAGCATACGCAATAACCTTACCCCGCTGCATCAAAACACAACCCAAACCCTGACCAGAGGCGTCACAATAAACCACAAAATCGTCTTTACCATCAGGAAGTGCAAGAATCAGAGCATTACGCAACCGCTCCTTCAGAGTCTGAAAAGCCAACTCTTGATCATCTCCCCAAACATACTTCTTATTATTCTGCGTTAGAGTGGCGAGAAGTTTGGCGATTTTGGAGAAATTTTCAATGAATCTCCGATAGTATCCATCTAAACCCAAGAATAAACGAATTTCGGTCGGCGAAGAAGGAGGCTTCCAATTTTTAACTGATGCAATTTTGCTTGGGTCAACATGAATACCCTCACAATTTACAACATGACCCAAGAAGTGGAATTCTTTCAACCACAATTCACATTTAGAAAATTTAGCGTACAAGGATTCTCTTTCAAGTAACTCGAGAATCAAACGGAGATGAAGTGCATGCTCTTCCTCAGATTTAAAATAAATGAGGATGTCATCAATGAACACGATTACGAATTAATAAAGATAAGGCTTACACACGGTGTTCATCAGATCCATAAACAATGCAGGGGCATTAGTAAGACCGAAAGGCATAACAGTGAAGTCGAAATGACCATAAAGTGTTCTGAAGGCAGTCTTAGGTATATCAGCTTCGTGAACATGTAACTGATGATAGCCAGAGCGAAGATCAATCTTCGAGAAATAGGTAGCTCCTTGGAGCTGATCGAACAGATCATCGATGTGGGGAAGAGGGTACCGATTCACAATTGTAAGCTTATTAAGCTTACGATAATCGATGCAAAGTCTCATGGATCCATCTTTCTTCTTCACGAACAAAATCGACGCTCCTCACAGCGAATGGTTGGGACGAGTAAACCCCAGATTTTTCAATTCCTGCAGCTGATAGGATAACTCGCGCATTTAGAAGACGCAAGTCGATAAGGGGTTTTGGCCACATGGGTGGCTCCAGGAATCAGGTCGATACGAAACTCAACCTGATGAAGAGGAGGTAGACCAGGCAACTCCTCAGGAAAGACTCTAGAAAATTCTCGAACTATCGGGACATCAGAAATATTTGTTCCCTCCATCTGCATACTCATTAATCTAGCTGTCTTCTCAACCAACTTCTCCCCAAATACCTCTACTGCAGAACCGTCTAACAAAGGAATACGAACGAACTTCTCGAAACAGACGATCCCAACATGATGCTTGGACATCCAATCCATACCCACTTCGACATCGAAACTACCAAGATGGAATGGTATCAAGTCAATATTGAAGAGGTGGTTCTCCACAACAAGAGTACAGTCGCGGACGATTTGATGGGATACAAAAGTCCTACCATTAGCTAATTCAATCTCGTAATCCCGAACACATCTAGTAGGCTCTACCCCAAGAAAGGACACACAATCAAGCGATACAAAGCTAACATCGCCCCCGAATCAAATAAGACTGTAACAAAGTGATCATTTAATGAAAAAGTACCGGCGAAAGTAGTCGGATCCTGCTGTGCCTCTACAACTCCCATTAAGCAGGCTCGACCACGACTTGGATTCCCCTGGTTATGCTGACCACCCTAATTATTCGGTGTAGGCTGACCTCCCTGAATCCTCAGTGGATTATTACGACCAACAGTTCCCTACTTATGAGGGAAATCTGTCAGAAAATGACCGGTACCTCCGCAACCAAAGCAAGAATTAGGCCTCACTGCATTCACTGGTACAACAACGATAGGCCTAGAAAGACAATCCTTGGCCACATGGCCCTTCCAACTACACTGGGTACAAATGCATGGTGTGTTCCTCTCGTGGTGAATGTTACACTTCTGACACAAAAGGAAGTGTACCGTTATACCCAAACTTCGCTCCAGTGCTAGAACTACCAGAATCACTCTTAAATTTCTTAGACTTCCCATGGTGATCATCTCGATCCTTCCGCTTCTCTGATGTAAAGATGATATCCCTAATTAAGTCTTCAGTAATGGACTCGGCACGACGAATAGCATCCTGAAGTGTAGGAAGATCAATACCCCTGAGCGACCAACGAACCTCAGAATGTAGGACATGAATAAAAAGCTCGATAAGACGGGCCTCTGTATCAACCATCCGTGGACACAAACGAAGAAGATCATGGAAGCGGTCAGTGTATGCAGTCAACTTGGGTCCCTCCATGGTATGACCCCAAAGCTCATCCTCCAGTTTCTTCATCTATGTACGAGACACGAACTAATCTAACATAAGGATCCTGAAATCCTTCCAAGGTATAGCCATGGCAACATCCCTTCCACGGGCACTGATCACAGAGTTCCACCATGTAAGGGCCTTGCCCTTCAGAAGATGGGTGGTACAACGAACTCGGTTCTGAGAACCGCAGTTGCTGATGTCGAAAACTGACTAAGCTTGGTCGAACCACTGACTGAGGATATGGGCCCCGCCCTTTCCATCAAACTCGGTGGCCTTATAGTTCATGAACTCATTGTAAGTAAAACCATGATAGGGTGGAGGTGGAGGAGGTGGTGGTGGTGGAGGTGGAGGTGGTGCTGCCTGAGGTTGTTGATCAAGGCGGAAATCTCGGGCTCGGTAAGATATCGTCGAGGGGGAGCCATCTACATAATAAGGGAAAATGTGTTAGTATGAGTAGATAATAACTTAAACAAGAGATATAACAATGATGTAAAGGACAAGAACTTATTCGTATGCTTCGCGTCGAAACTCCAAACATGGTCATGTAAACATATATATAACTCGTCATGGATATAATTACGTTGTACACCCATAATTATATCCATACCGTTTTATACACATTTCTACTACCAATGTACCCCATTATAACCCTCACATTTACCGATCATTAAAAATGAAGTAGCTAGTCAGAGTCCCCTCTGCGGCGCAGTGAGAAGGTACAGCGGCGCAGTGAGCTCTCAGATTCACAGGTCTGAGTCTTTACTGTCGCGCAGTGTGTCACACCCCGCTAAAGCGGAAACACAGGATGTGAAGAGCATCGATATCATAACACGAGTCATAGTAAATTCAAACGGTTTCAAGTCATTTAAGATAAATAGTCAAACGTTTACAATTTCAAAATAACCAAGTATTCAACATTCCATTTCAAATTAAAGTACATATGTAAACATTTCAAACAATATTCCCAAAATGATAAACAAGGTCTTCTCCCGATTCATGATACACGTGACTTGCCTGACCCGCCCAAAAGATATGCACTTCATGTCCTTATATTGAATTTCCTGAAACATGAGAAAAAAGTGTCAACTACAAAAACAGTGAGTGAGTTACAGTTTTCTAGTCCTCGAGTAAAACGGTTTGTGACAAGGTATATATTTGAAAGATTCCTCAACGGAAGTAAAGCTGTTCAGGTGCTTGATAAAATATGTATAAAAGATTTCTCAACAGTAATAAAGCAGTTCAAATGCTTGATAAAATATATATAAAAGATTTCTAAACAGGAATAAAGAAGTTCAAGTGCTTGGTAAAATATATATATATATATATATATATATATATATATATATATATATATATATATATATATATATATATATATATATATACATCCATGTAGAGATATGCGTATAAAGTACTAGTGATTGTATAAAGACATTGACCTCTTGTCCTAACATAGCTGTAAGTGTTCACACTAAAGGTCTGATCGTACTATGTTCCTATCAAGAGTAAATAATGATGCCATTATCGTGGCGGGTAAAAGACATACAATCGATCGTTCAGTTCTCAAATGTGTCAAGTGCAAAAGACATACTCATATAGGTAAGTAAAACGGTTCGATAAATAAGTAGACGCCTATAAGTTCATAAGATGGTTCACAAGTTCACAAGTTCATAAAACGGTTCATAAGTTCACAAAATAGTTCGTTCTCATGCTTCCCCCAAAAAGATGTATAAAAACAGTAAAAGAGCGGGGATGTAACTCACGGATTGCGAAGAGTAGAACGTGTACGGAAGTGAACTCGGAACGCGTCGGAATCAAGTAGGTCCTAGAACATACCAAGTTTCGAGTAAGTGATATAATTTATTAAATTATGAAATCGTTAGTCAACGAAAATGCTTAAGTTTTTAGGTGTTATTATTAAGGTCTAACGATTGGTTGGTGATTTTGGCTTCAAAATGGAGAAAAACGTTTTTGTAACCAAATGGATGAATACGTTCTTGCTTTCCTTGATTAATAAGACGATTTTCAGAGGTGATTTGGTGTGATTTTATTGGAAAGTGTGGCTGTAAAAGTGAAGCTCTAGAGATAAAGATTAAGTGTGTTTTCTTAGTGTGTGTTTGTGTTTGTGTGTTATGAGAGAAAAGCAAAGAATAAGTGAAGTGGTTAGAGGGTTGGTGTGTTACACCCCGCTTAGAGCGGAAACACGAGGTGTTCCAGTTACAATATCAATAGTCAAGGATTACAACAATACAACCAATACACAAAACATCAAGATAACATTAATCATGCCAAACGTTACAAAGTACATTACAAATGTTAAAAGCGATAAACGCCAACTACAATTACATTACAAATGTCATAAAACGGATCATAATAGAATTATATCCAACACAGCTAATTCCAAATAAAAAAAATACGCGATGCGAAAACAAACGTGGCATGATAAACCGAAATCCTCAAACTCCTGAAAAGTGTTAAAACGACATCAACAACATGTTGGTGAATTATTCACAATTTTAAGTAACAAGTGACCCATCGACAAGTTTCAATAAACAATATAATTTCAAATATCATATCTTGTTTTTCAACCCTAGCGAGGATACCATGCCTAGACTAGTCATACACCTCGATCCTGACCACACAATATAGTCCCCTATTCTGAGGTGAGTCAATTCAAAGGTATCGAGTAATATATCGGTCATAACATCCACTCATAGGAGCATCCTACCGAGCGATGAGGGTTAGGTACAATAACCCATATAGCTATAAATATGAAACCGTTGGGCATAAATCTTAACGTGTGTATAAGGGGGCCACCAAGGCCCTAAGGACTCCTAATCTAAGGCAGACCTATTCAACTAGGTAAACAAGATAATCAACAATGTCCCGCATACATGCAGACAATTTCAAAAGACGCTTTCCAGCTCAAAAATATTTTAGACAAGGGCTACGAATAACTCACTGTACAACTTAAGCAAATCTCGGGTAAATAATCACAGAGCTACAACTCCACCGTCTAAGTGCCTTAAACAATAAACAACATAGTCTCAGTATCTCTATACGTCTAGTCCGGTTTAGCCTTGTCGGTTAAGATTAAGTTTAATATAACATTCCAACGATTATTTAGTCGATTCATGATGACGGATTAAGAAGACGATGGTCCGCGCCAGAAAAAGGGCCGATCGGCAAGATATCGATCTTTCACGTCAACATTGATCGTTGGAAAAAGGATGATTATTCCGAGTCGAAAGGAATATTGATACCAAGGTTTTATTAGATTTACCAAGGTCAAAGATGTTGACTTTATAAAAGTCATATGTCAAATATGTTGACTTTACAAAAGTCAAAGTCAATAAATTGAAGTAAAATCAAATTCAATTTGAAAGAAAGTCAAAGTCAACGTATAAGTCCAACTTTGACACTTTGAATAATTTAAAGTCTTTTCTTTCCAAAATATTTAGAGTAAAATGCCGTTCAAAACCATTTTATAAAGTTTGTCGTAAAAATATATTTTGATGGATTAAAACGATGATGAAAATTTGTGGCGAAGTTTTATATATCGCGAAGAGGTTTAAAACGTCCGTTTTATGTAATATTATGACATTTATGATTACGTTGGCTTTTTTGAGTCCAAAGACGATGTTATTGTATGATATGTTACTTTTATATATACGTTTACTTATACGAGTGTTTTATGTCGTAAAAGTCGTGAGATGAAATTTCGGCAGCCCTTCCGCATCATAAAATATTCGTCCAAAATCTGTACACGTTCCCGCTCGATAACAAATTGTATTTTAAGCCTTTCTCATAATACATAATACGATAATAAGTTAAATACGATACTTTTGGTTAGATTACACTTTAACATATTTTGTCCAATTCAATCCAAATCCGGAAAGTATGATAGGTGTTGGTCTAATATTTATTCCTAACCGTTTTCAAGGCTAAAACCGAATAACGAAAGATAATGAAATCGAGAGATTCGCAAGGATAACAATTTATACCGTTAATACCCGCAAGAATTTGACAAGAATCTGGAACAAGAGACCTCAGTGGTGTGGTGATGAGAATATCCGCCTCCAAAACACAATACATCCACCGTTAAATAAGTAAAAATGCAAATTCGTGTTAACAGCCATATCCAGCCGCCGGCTGACATTATCCAGCCGCCGGCTAGAAGTCCACAGCCAGATTCAGATTTTCGTTATTTTAGCGATTTTGAGCATTTATCTTTTCTGTAGATCTCGACATGCAAATTATAAATCCTTAAAAATGTTCATAAACTTCTTCAAATAAAAACTTTATATATCAAGATCTAGGTAAAAGTTTATAAATCTTGTGTTTTAGATAAATGATCTTAAAATCTCATAAAAACACATTATTTTAAGATTGATGAAACATGCAAATGGAAAAATGTATGTAAAACAGTGGGAAAAAGTTATTATACCTCAAGAAAAAGAGTGTGTGACGATTTAGCTCCTTTTTATGGAGATTTTGACCCGCAATGATGAAAACCAAAGTAACCAACCGGAAGAATCACCACCTCTTACTCCTTTGTTGATAATAACAGATTTATTGTGATGTTTATGGTGTTTGTTTGGTGGATTTACAGCCACCATGATGGGGGTTTTGAGAGAGTTTTCAAAGGAAACACCAAGTGTGTGTGTGTTTTGTTATAACAAAATGAAAGAAAATGAAAAGAAATGAGGTATTATCACCTAGGGACTGCAACTTCTGGCAAAAAAGGAGGTCCAATCGTGTTGAAACAAGTTTCCCACTGAAGTTACATGCAAAAATGAGTCACCAAAAACTGGACCAGCAGCTTTCAGCCGCTGGCTGGAGGATCTCAGCCGCCGGCTGGAGCCCAGCCGATGGCTGAATCCATCCAGCCGTTGGCTGAATGGCTGGTTCAGCAAAAATTCCGTTTTTCTTTATCGTTAGGCATTTTCGCTCATTAAGGTTCCCGATTGATTCTAAATGAAATTTGGCAAGTTCATTATATGTATTCTTGGTATTAGAGTTCATTAGATGATTAACTTTCAATTTCTATTCCGAGATACGCACGATTTCGGTAAATGATAGACAAGAGAAAAAGCATGATATCTCGAGATAAGGAATACAATAACCGACAAATTTGGCATAAACCTCCTAACTTATTACCATGAGCATACTAACTATTTGGCACTTAGATTAACATAACCTTACGTCTCAAGGGACGAATCAAAAAAATCACATAAAACCCGATTCTCAATAATAAACCGTGAGTAAAACTAAGCGAAATATAAGGGTCAAAACAATTGCGAATAACTTTAAAATAATGACGGTAACTTAAGTACCTCAATTTGACGGGACGTCACATGGTGACTGCAAATCTGGAGTTTGGGGAGGTCGAAACGAGTTAGGACAAGTGTTGATGGGAGAATACATGCACTTTGAGTCACCAAACTTAAAAAAAAATGGGTCTGGGCATAGGGGCGTCGCCCTAGACATCTAGGGCTGCGCACTGTGCACATTTTCAGCCTTTTTCGTTTTTCGTTTTCGTTTCGTTAAGCATTTTCGTTTGTTGAAAGTTTCCGATTGTTTTTGCAGTGAACTTACGCAAGTTCATTATGTGTTTTATTGGTATTAGAATTCATTATTGATTCCGATTTCGATTCCGACACACACAAGTTTACGGTATAAGTACAGTCAAGAGCAATGACGGATTATTTTGAGGATAACGAATACGGAGTTATCCTGAATTTTTTACGGTTGTCACATTCTTCCCCGATTAAAAGGAATTTCGTCCGAACTTAATTTGTCTCGTCGGGAGTGGGAGAATCTTTGAACGAGTGCGCGTTACAAGACAGGTCTCGTTCCTGTGGCATCCGGAGGACAGGTGCCGTTCTCGTGGCGTTCATGAGATGGGTGCCGTTCTCGTGGCATTTAAAAGACGGGCGCCATTCTCATGGCATTTAAAACTCTGGCGCCGTTCTCGTGGCATTTAAAAGATGGGCACCGTTCTCGTGGCATTTAAAATTCTGGCGCCGTTCTCGTGGCATTTAAAAGTTTGGCGCCGTTCTCGTGGCATTTAAAAGACGGGCGTCGTTTTCGTGGCATTTGAAATTCTAGCGCCTCTCTCGTGGCGTTTAAAAGTCTGGCGTCGTTCTCGTGGCGATTAAAATTCTGGCGCCGTTCTCGTGGCATTTAAAAGTATGGCGCCGTTCTTATGGCGATTAAAAGTCCGGCGCCGTTCTCGTGACATTTAAAAGACGGGAGCCGTTCTCGTGGCATTTAAAAGTCTAGCGCCGTTCTCGTGGCATTTAAAAGTCTGGCTCCGTTCTCGTGGCATTTAAATGTCTGGCGTCGTTCTCGTGGCGATCAAAAGTCTGGCGCCATTCTCGTGGCATTTAAAAGACGTGCGCCGTTCTCGTGGCATTTAAAAGATGTGCGCCGTTCTCGTGGCGTTTGAAACTTCTGTTCTCCAAGAAGTTCCAGGATTAGATGAGGTTATAATCTATGGGGATGATCACGAATTTGTCCAGATAGGGTCTACGCACTCTGTTCATCGAATCCATGAACACTGCGGTGCGTTGGTTAGACCCAATGACGTAACGAGAAATTCGCAATGCCCATAACAAGTTCGAGAGGCAGTTTTTAGGAATGTCTGGTTCACTGACTCAATCATGATGATACCCTAAGCGAAGCTTGATCTTTGAGAAGTAAGTTGCACCCTACAACTGGTCGAACGGATCATCGATTCGAGGGACAGGGTATCGGTTCTTGTCGGTCAGTTTATTGAGTTCTTGTTAGTCGATGCACATCCTGAAAGATCCGTATTTCTTTTAAATAAAGAGGATTGGAGCTCCCCAGGGGGGACGTACTAGGACGAATTAGACCACGATCGAAGAGTTCCTGCAACTGTTCGGAGAGTTCTCGCAATTTGGATAGTGCTAGACGGTACAATGTCTTGGCAACCGGCACTGCGCCAGGAATGAGGTCAATTCGGAATTCCACTTTTCGGGGTGGGGGTAGTCCGGTAATCCTATGAAAGATTACTTTCAACGATGTGTGCTACGAAGGTTTCGCAGTCCTTCTCGAGATATCTGCACATGTTCGTAACGGAAACCAGTCGGGGTTGCGGTCCAGGTTTGCCTCCCTGTATAATGAGGGTTTCTCCGTCCGCGAAGGGTATACGAATGAATTGGTTGGAACAGACTATTTCAGCTTGGAACCGAGCTAACCCGTCCATTCCGACGATGATATCAAAACTTTTCAGTTCTACGAGGGATGAGGTCTATAGGGAAGATCTTATTGGCTGGGCACATGGGGCAACCTACAATTACGTCCTTAGCTTCGTAATCTAGACAGTTAGCGTGCCCACAGTGAGCTATCCTTAATGACATTGATCCCTAGATTGATAAGGGGTCTAAGTTCTAATGGGTACATGACTTCTCTCTGTTCATGAATCAATTAGTATAGATGCGTAATAATTGTTTACTGAAAATGTACCTATTACTGCATTTGGATTCTGCCTTGGTTATTGGTTTTCTCATGGCAGTATCTGACGTAGTGCCCCACCTTGTTGCATTTGTAGCACACCGGGCAGTCTTCAACATGGTGGAGGGTGCAGTTGTGACACTTGGGGTGTGGCCAAGCGTAAGTTCGGGGTCCTGTTGTGGGGGCACCAACTACCGCATAGTTGCGGGCGGTCTTGGCTTTCTTGTGGTGGTCGTCCCTATTTGGTTGGTGATCGGCTTTCCGTTTTTCGCCTTCCTCTCGTTGGACTAGGGTTGGAGAGGAAAGGAGGTTGTTGGTTAGATGATGAGCAAGTACAACTACGCTCTGTATCGTCAGCGGCTCAACAGATATCACCATCCCACGGATCTCGGGGGAGAGACCGGATATGTAACGATCAATCCGGTTCTCTTATGGGGTTACCATCCGTGGCACCTAGCGGGCAAGCTCGTAGAATCGAGTTGTGTAAGTGTCGATGTCATTTTCGACCATCTTACGGTTCCACAGCTCTGCCTCGAGCTTCTGTACTTCGCTCCTTGAGCAATATTCTTCCATGATAAGTTTTTTGAAATCTTTCCATGATAGGTCATGCGCGACGGCTCGTCCTCGGGTTTGGACCACGAGGTTTTACCAGGATAAGGCTCGTCCGTGGAGTACACAGGAAGCGTACTCCACTTTCTCGGCCTCAGTACATCGGCTAATGTGGAGAACCAACTCGATACTATCGGTCCAGGAGAGTAGTCCAACAGCACCGGAGGTGAAGTGGAACTCCTTCGGCCTGCACGCCATGAAACCCTTGTAGGTGCAACCGGGGCGGTTCTCTTGATGGTTTGGGTTAGGGTTCTGGTGTTGGTTCTGATTATGGTTCTGATATTGGTTCAGGTTAGGGTTTGGCTCTTGGTTTTGCTCATCTTGGTGGGTATCATTGTTGTTTTCGGGGTGGTTGTTGTTATTTCCCTGGTTTCCGTTGTTGAGCCGAGCAGTGATCTGGGCAACAATGTTAGGGATTGCTGCGTTGAGCTGGGCAGTAACCTCCTTGGCTACGAGGGCAGCGTGGCTTCTCTTGGGAGGCATGATTCTACAACAGAAAAGGGAAACCAATTTAGAACGCACGAATAGGAATACGCGATAAGAATTTCACGATGATTAATAATGATAACGTAAGTGGTATAAAGGAACGATAGATAGCGTACGCACGATAAACGATCAAGGAATGAAAATAAAAATAGAAATTTTCATTCCATAATAATAGTAGCCGGTTACAAGGTACATAACGATAAGAAAGGTTCAAGCACGAATACAATACGAGTCTTAAGTTGTGTACAAGTACGGAAAATTAAAACTTAGACTAATACTTAACAAAAGGAAATATTCTAACGACGCCTATCCAGGAACATCTTCATCAAGATGACCACTATCAGGGTTCCCATAACCAAGCATGCGCTCACGAGGCGCTGAACAGTCCTCGAAGTAGTCTGAGTCGAAGAAATGACTCGGATAGACTGATCAGACAAGCAGAGTGCATGATACTCGGCCGGGGTGAACCTCTGACTAGGTGGCATCATAGACGGTCGATATGGTCCTGCGCCGTCAGGGCGCTGCGTCGAGTATCCACGAGGTTGCTCCCACGTATAGTGATCCATAGTCGGCGTACGCGATGCTGGGTATGGGTCCTCGGGGTGCATCGGCATCTGAGGAGGCGTCACTCTGGCTTGGTCGGGAATCGGCTGACCCATCATACGATCCGGAAAAAGACCGGGATGGGTGACCTGCTTGCGAGCAGTCAACCTGACGCGCGGTCCGCGTTGCTGTGGAGCTGCAACCGGAACCGGTGGTGCGGCTGGCAGAACCGTCCTCGGGTTGGACGTGCCATGGCTGCTGGTAAAGGCCATCGAGCTCTCCTCAGAAGGATCCGAAGCTGTGAAGTCGTCCGAGACTTCGTTGGAGAACTCCACTAGGGAGTGAGAGTGCGACTGTGAACGGGAGTGTGACGAGAGAGACATGTCGTATCTGCGAATAAACGGTACACATGATTATAGGGGAAAAGGAAAAATGTAAATGACAGTGCATGTACGGGTCAGTCACGTGAGAATCGGGAATCGATGAGACCGAGAATTTTCGACTCGAAAACCGTTAACCATAACGATTACGTTCCGTTCTAGGCGTAGTTGATCAAGTTACGCATAGTTGGAAACGAATCATGCAATTGCGGAATTAATCTACTAAATTTTAGAACTCTTGAAATGATTTTTCGAAAAAGCCTTGGTTATAGTTTGGTTTTGAAAATTTTGAAAACCCGTATACACTATAACCTTATGCTCGGATACAAAGTCTATCACACCCCGCTAAAGCGGAAACACAGGATGTGAAGAGCATCGATATCATAACACGAGTAATAGTAAATTCAAACGGTTTCAAGTCATTTAAGATAAATAGTCGTACGTTTACAATTTTAAAATAACCAAGTATTCAATATTCCATTTCAAAGTAAAGTACATATGTAAACATTTCAAACAATATTCCCAAAATGATAAACAAGGTCTTCTTCCGATTCATGATACACGTGACTTTCCTGACCCGCCCAAAAGATATGCACTTCATGTCCTTACATTGAATTTCCTGAAACATGAGAAAAAGTGTCAACTACAAAAAGTAGTGAGTGAGTTACAGTTTACTAGTCCTCGACTAAAACGGTTTGTGACAAGGTATATATTTGAATTATTCCTCAACGGAAGTAAAGCAGTTCAAGTGCTTGATAAAATATGTATAAAAGATTTCTCAACGGGAATAAAGCAGTTCAAGTGCTTGATAAAATATATATATATATAAGATTTCTAAACGGGAATAAAGCAGTTCAAGTGCTTGATAATATATATATATATATATATATATATATATATATATATATATATATATATATATATATATATATATATATATATATATCCATGTAGAGATATGCGTATAAAGTACTAGTGATTGTATAAAGACATTGACCTCTTGTCCTAACATAGCTGTAAGTGTTCACACTAAAGGCCTGGTCGTACTATGTTTCTATCAAGAGTCAATAATGATGCTGTTCTCGTGGCGGGTAAAAGAAATACAATCGATCGTTCAGTTTTCAAGTGTGCCAAGTTCAAAATAATTACGCATATAGGTAAGTAAATTCAAAAAATAGACACCTGTAATTTCATAAGATGCACAAGTTCATAAAACGGTTCATAAATTCAAAAAATAGTTCGTTCTCATGCTTCCCCCAAAAATATGTATAAAAACAGTAAAAGAGTGGGGATGTAACTCAAAGATTGCGAAGAGTAGAACGTGTACGGAAGTAACTCGGAACGCGTCGGAATCAAATAGGGCCTAGAACATACCAAGTTTCGAGGAAGTGATATAATTTATTAAATTATGAAATCGTTAGTCAACGAAAATGCTTAAGTTTTTAAGTGTTATTATTAAGGTCTAACGAAAATCGGGCAGCGCTTCCGAGCTATAATTTTTAAATCCAATTTTTCCAACACTTTCCCGCTTACAATTTTCATAGTAATAATCATTTATATTGACAAACACAATCATAATGTTTATAAGTAAAATTAGTCACCTTAAAAACAAGTTTAATTAGATTAGAGTTCCGTATATTCAGATTCGAAAGAACAAGTTCAAGGTGACAACTTTTAACGCGTTTAAACGATTTTTGGGAGTTGTCAGTAGCCAGGTGCGCCGCCCTGAACAGGGTGGGCGACGCCCCTGCTGACAGTTCCTTCCCAAAAATCGTTTTTGTTCCGAAAACGGCCATTTAAATGTTGGATCTTAACATGCAATCGGTATAAACTTCAAAGTACATCATTTTTATAAGTTATGTAAGCTTTTTAACCACAAAAACTAAGATCTATGTTATGATTTATAAAAACCCGTTTTTGTATATACATGGTTATGAAACTTCATAAAAACATGTTTTTAGGTGCTTGATCTTACATGCAATGAGTTATATGAGTAATAATAACAAATAGAAGAGTTTTTACCGGAGATAAATGCTTTGATAACGATTGGTTGGTGATTTTGGCTTCAAAATGGAGAAAAACGTTTTTGTAACCGTAAGGATGAACACCTTCTTGCTTTCCTTGATTGATAAGACAATTTTCAATGGTGTTTTGGTGTGATTTTATTGCAAAGTGTGGCTGTAAAAGTGGAGCTCTAGAGAGAAAGATTAAGTGTGTTTTCTTAGTGTGTGTTTGTGTTTTTGGGTTATGAGAGAAAAGCAAAGAATAAGTGAAGTGGTTAGAGGGTTGGTGACTGCAAATCTGGACTTCGGGGAGGTCCAAACGAGTTAGGACAAGTGTTGATGGGAGAATACATGCACTTTGAGTCACCAAACTTAAAAAAAAGGGTTTAGGCATAGGGGCGTCGCCCTAGACATATAGTGCTGCGCACCGTGCACATTTTCAGCGTTTTTCATTTTTCGTTTTCGTTATCGTTAAGAATTTTCGTTCGTTGAAAGTTTCCGATTGTTTTTGCAATGAACTTAGGCAAGTTCATTATTTGTTTTCTTGGTATTAGAATTCATTTATTGATTCCGATTCTGATTCCGAAACACACACGTTTACGGTATAAGTACACTCAAGAGCAATGACGGATTATTTCGAGGATAACGAATACGGAGTTATCCTGAATTTTTGACGGTTGTCACACAGTGGGAACGTACTGCGGCGCAGTAAGATCTTAGATCGCAAACTTAAAATTTCTATAAAAACCAACAATGAGAATAGTAAACGAAAACGTCACATGAAAAACGATCATATGGGAAACTCTTTCGGCGTCGTAAGTCGTTGCGGTTTGCTGTCTTCTTTTGGCGATAAAGTTGTTAAGTGCGAGTAGTGAGACGATATGAACCGATAAAAAGATCCTAAAAGATCAATATGAGGACTCCTAGTTATAGTCTAGGTCAAACCACCTAGTTCTCTATAACCATGTGCTCTGATACCAACATGTCACACTCTTCCAGTGGCGGAAATGCGGTGTGGCCGATTGGCGATCGTAATAACACAATAGTAAATAAAGACATATTCTATCAGATAAAATAAATAATGTATTGTTATGACGTCGTCATACTCAAGGTATAATCCTTGGTACACGAAAACCGTCAAACACTACAAGTAAAAGTTCAACCAAACAACCAACGTAAAGTATCAATACTTAGGCATGCAAGCCCGAAATACAATCCCAAAATAAGTATAGTCATAAAAGAAAGCCACAAATGCAAATGGAGTCTTGAAAGCCTGCTAGAGTCCGACTCCTAAAGCCAAGTCCTACGCCTGCTCATTACCTGAAAGTAAAGCTTAAAAAGTCAACATAAAGTTGAGCAAGTTCATCGAGTAAGTATAAAATGTAAGGTAAGAAATCATATCTCAATCCAGTTTAGAAAAATGATGCGTAACTAATGCATGTAAGTAGTAATAAAACATAATCCACAATCATACAACGTAAGCATGTATCACTAGTAGGCAAGGTGTCACACCCCGCTAATAGCGGAAACACGAGGCGTTCCAGTTATAATATCAAGAGTCAAGATTACAACAGTATAACCAATAAACAAAACATCAAATATATTAATCATGCCAAATGTTACCAAAATACATTACAAATCCAAAAGCGTTACAACGCCAAGTACAAATTACAACATCAAAAGACAACAAGCGGATCGTCATGGAATTTACATCAAACAGTACAAATACAAATTTCCCAAAACAAGCGATCCCAAAAACAACATGACATGATCAACAGAAATCCTCAATTTCCTGAAAAGCGTTAAAACGACATCAACAACATGTTGGTGAATTATTCACAATTTTAAGTAAAAAGTGACCCATCGACAAGTTTCAGTAAACAATGTAACTATAAAATCACATATCTGGTATTCATCCAATAGTGAAAGGTACTATGCCTAAATTAGTCATACATCTCGATCCTGAACCAAACAGTTTAATCCCCTATCCTATGGTGTGTCAAACAAAGGCAATCAGTTTAATCATACAGTTTATAATTAGGGTCATAACATCCGCTCGTAGTAACAGCCTACAGAGGAATGAGGGTCAGGTACATAACCCAATATAGATCTATACATATGAACCACAGGCAAAAGCTTAACGAGTGTATTAGAGGGGAGCCACCATGGCTTAATGACACATAATCTAAGGCAGACCAAATTCACTGGGTAAACAAGATAATCAATACAGTTTAAAACACGCTTTCCAGCCCTAAAAATATTTAAGACAAGGGCTACGAGTAACTCACAATACAAACTTCAGCAAATCTCGGGTAATACAATCACGGGACCACAATTCCACCGTCTAAGTGCCCCAAACAGCAAATAATATAGTTTCAGTATATTTGTAAGTATAGTTCGGTTTAGCCTTGTAGTTAAGATTAAGTTTAATAAGATATTCCAACGATCCATCAGTTTAATCAAGATGACGTATTTAGGATGACGATGTTCCGTGCCAAAAAGGGCCGACCGAAAGGATATCGACATCTCACGTCATAACGATAATTCGAAAGGAATAACATTCCGAGTCGAAACGACTACTAGGAATATTGGTTGAAAGGATTATCGTTTATAAGTATTATCGAGATCGACCAAGATCAACGGCAATGATGTTGACTTGGTCAAAGTCAATGATGTCAAAGATGTTGATTTAGTAAAAGTTTAAGTCAATAATTCGAGGTCGAATCATAATAATTTGGAAGAAAGTCGAAATTGACGTACAAGTCTACTTTGACGTTTTGAAGGTTTAAAATCTTTACTTTTCAAAAATTTAATGTAAAATGTCTTTATATAATGTTTTTAACAAAGTTTATAGCAAAAATATTAATTGACGGCTTTAGATTACGATCGCATTTTGTAACAAATGTTTATTTATCGAAATGTAGGTAATATGTCCGTTTTAAATAAGTATTTGACATTTTTTATTGCATTGGCGTCTTTGAGTCCAAAGACGATATTTTGTCGTAATATGTTACTTTTATGTATTTTAGTATGTTGGTACAAGTCTTTAGAGATGTTTAGAAACATAACATGAAATCAGAGCTTTGAAACGAAAATTTACGGAACAAAACGTCAAGATGGCCAAACAAGCAAAACGAACTTTTTGCTGGAAATAGCCCCCGCTGCGTCGTCCTGGGCATCCAGAACGGCGCACAGGTCCTATTTCCAGCAAACAACGTTTTGTTGTTTTGCCGAAATCCGTTCGTTTAAAGACTTTTCGGTTAAAACGCAAACTGTTAATAAGTTACATTCTGTTCCAAATACATTTACCAAGTGTTATATATATGTAAATATCTCATTTTACTTACTAATACATACACTATGTTAATTTCGGTAATAATCACATCTTTATGTATTTTAGTCCAAATTTTTGTCCATAACCAAAATATTCACAAATATTGGTCTAGTATATTATTCCTAACTATTTTTCCAAGGCTAAAACCGAAATATACATAGAAAATAATAACGAAATATATAAAAAGATGAATATGGGAAAAATATCGATTTTACCGAATAACAATCGCAAGATCTTATAAGCTTGAGAATATAAACCCGAAAGCAACTTTTGGTGTTGAGATGATGAGAAATTTACAGCTCCAATCAACAAAATAAAACCACCATTAGTCTAGATCTTTGCATGCAAAGTGAAAATTAACGTTTTCGGAGAGATTTTCGGTAAAAAGTTACTTACCAAGATTAAAGAGATTAACAAAAGATCTTCCTCAAATGAATGTAATAGAAGACAATAGCTTGGAATGCAAAAGAAAATAATGGTGTTAGAATCTCTAACAAAGAAGAGAAAGTAGAAAATGGAAGAAAATGAAGAAAACTTAAAGAAAACTTACCAAAAGTTGATGGATCAAAAGGAACTTGTTTTGATGATTTGGCTTGAATCCTTCTTCAATATGGGTGTTTTGTGCCTCAAACTTTCTGGAAATGATAAGTGTTTAGAGAGAAAATGTAGAAAAGCAAAAGAAATGATGGGAAAATGAGAGAGATGGGTTTGTAGGTGAAATGTGATGATCAAATGAGTTTGTGGGATGGTTAGCCCTAGGGAGACTTTCTGCCCATTTCAGACTTACACGTTTGGGAAGTGCCCAACAATTCATGCAAAAATGAGTCACACATAACAACAAAAATTCTGTCCAGCAGGCATGTGCGCCGCACAGAGGCCTTGTGCTGCGCACAGGTCCAAATTTCAGGATTTCCAGTTTTTCGTTTGCACGATCGTTAGGCAGTTTCGTTCGCCGAAAGTTCCCGATTGTTTTTGCGATGAACTTAGGAAAGTTCATACTATGATTTTCTTTATATTAGGTTCATTAAATGTTATATTTTCACTTTTGATTTCGAGATTCGCACGATTTCGGTAAAGAATAAACGAGAGCAAAAGCACGATATCTCGAAGATTTAGGATACGATAACCGACAAATTTGGCATAAACCTCCTTAATTATATTTATGAGAATACTAACTAAATAGCACTTAGATAAATAAAATTATTACGTCTCGGGGGACGAATCAGCAAAATACAGTAAACCCGATTCTCAATAACAGTAAACCGTGAGTAAAACAAATCGAAATACAACGGTCGAAATTAATTGCGAATAAAATATAAATAATAACGGTAACTCAAGTACCTCAAATTGACGGGACGTCACAGCGTCCCCCAGTAAAAAGAATTTCGTCCTCGAAATTTCTATTGAGCATCGCTACTAGAAAAGAGATGGGGATATTTCCGATGCATTTCATCCTCCTGTTCCCATGTAAATTCAGCTCCCAACTTAGAGTTCCATCGGACCTTCACAATAGGGATTCGACTCCGCCATAGGCGCTTGACCTCTCTGTCAACGATTTCTACCGGCTCCTCTATCACGTGAAGCGACTCATCTAAGCGTAGTTTCTCCAAAGGGACAATCAAAGACTCGTCAGCAAGAAACTTCTTTAGATGCGATACATGAAATACGTTGTGCACACCGCTCAACTCAGGTGGCAACTCAAGACGGTAAGCCACTGGTCCAACACGAGACAAAATCTTAAACGGACCCTTAAAACGTGGACTTAACTTGCTGCGCTTCTCAAAACGAAACACGCCCTTCCATGGGGAGACCTTCAATAACACCAAATCGCCGACCTTGAATTCCAACGGCTTACGACGCAAATCCGCGTACTTCTTCTGGCGATCTCTCGCGGCTAACAGGCGATCTTTGATCCTAAAGATCTTATCAGTCGATCTGACTATCACGAATCTCAGCCCAACAGAGTGGAGACCTACACTTCCGACCGTAAAGAGCCTCAAAAGGTGCGCAATTAATACTGGAGTGGTAACTATTGTTGTACCAAAACTCGACCAACGGTAAATGTCTATCCCAACTCCCGCCGAAATCTAAAACACACGCGCGTAGCATATCTTCCAACGTCTGAATCGTGCGATCGCTCTGTCCATCGGTCTGAGGGTGATAAGCCGTGCTCATATCTAATCTCGTGCCTAAAGCTCGCTGTAGCGTCTGCCAGAACCTCGAAGTAAAACGGGCGTCGCGATCAGAAATAACCGATACAGGAATTCCATGCCTGGCCACATTCTCATCATTATATAATCTAGACAACTTCTCTATTCGGTAATCTTCTCGAATAGGCGAAAATGCGCTGACTTAGTCAGTCGATCAACTATGACCCAAATAGTATCATAACCTCCTGAAGACCTAGGAAGCTTCGTAACAAAATCCATCGTATTCCACTGCGGGATTTCCGGCTGCTGAAGAAGGCCAGAAGGCTTCTGATTCTGAGCCTTAACTTTAGAACATGTCAAAACTTGCCTACATACTCGGCAATCTCCCTCTTCATGCCAGGCCACCAGTAAAAATCTTTCAAGTCGTGATACATCTTATCTGCTCCGGGATGAACGGAGTAATTAGACTTGTGACCTTCATCTAATATCAACTGCCTAAGACCGACGGGAACCCAATCTAAGAAATACAATACCCCGTCGTCTTTCGGCTCCAACTGACGTGCCAAACCAAATAATCCTTCATCCTTCAGACAATCCTCGGTGAGAGCCTCCTGCTGAGCCTGAGTAATACGAGTCTTCAAACTCGACTGAATAGAAACCATCATAGCGCGAACTCTCACCGGCTTAACCGATTCCTTGCGACTTAACGCATCGGCTACTACATTCGCTTTTCCCGGATGATAATGAATTTCGCTATCATAGTCGTTAAGCAATTCCACCCATCGGCGTTGCCTCATATTCAGCATCTTTTGGTCAAAGATGTGCTGTAGCGACTTATGATCAGTGAACACAGTACACTTAGTACCGTATAGATAATGGCGCCAAATCTTTAAAGCAAAAACCACCGCGCCTAATTCCAAATCATGGGTCGTGTAGTTCTTCTCATGAATCTTTAACTGACGAGAGGCATAGGCAATGACCTTTCCGTTCTGCATCAGTACGCACCCGAGTCCCTTATGCGAAGCATCGCAATATACTACAAAATTTTCGGTACCCTCGGGAAGACTCAAGATAGGAGCATCACACAACCGCTTCTTTAATAACTGAAAAGCTTCTTCCTACTCAGCACCCTAAATAAACTCCTCGTTCTTCTGGGTCAACTTCGTCATAGGCGAGGCTATCTTCGAAAAATTCTCAATAAAGAGACGGTAGTAACCTGCCAGACCCAAAATGAACGGATATCGGTGGGTGTCTTAGGAGCAACCCAATCTCTGACGGCCTTAATCTTGGCAGTATAAATGTGGATACCCTCCTTGCTAACCACGTGGCCAAGAAATTGGACCTCAGATAACCAAAACTCGCACTTCGAGAACATAGCGTAGAGCTGTTCCTTCCTGAGCAACTCCAACACTATTCTCAAGTGCTCCTCGTGCTCCTCACGGCTACGAGAATAAACAAGAATATCGTCGATGAACACTATCACAAACTTATCGAGGTAGGGACGGCATATACGGTTCATCATTTCCATAAACGCTGCAGGATTCGTGAGACCGAATGGCATGACTAAAAACTCATAATGACCGTATCGCGTCCGAAAAGCAGTCTTCGGAACGTCCTCCTTTTGTACCCTCAATTGGTGATAACCGGACCGTAAATCAATCTTAGAAAAGAAACATGAACCTTGAAGCTGATCAAACAAATCATCTATACGAGGTAAAGGATAGCGGTTCTTTACTGTCAGCTTGTTCAGCTCTCGGTAATCTATACACAATCTCATCAAACCATCCTTCTTCTTTACAAAGAGTACAAGCGCGCCCCACGGAGAGAAACTCGGCCTTACGAAGCCTTTATCCACTAACTCCTGGATTTGCTTAGAAAGCTCTAACATCTCCGAAGGTGCTAACCGATAAGGAGCCTTTGCCACCGGCGCTGCTCCGGGAACTAAGTCGATCCCAAACTCTACCTCACGTCTAGGCGGTAAACCAGGTAAGTCCTCTGGGAACACATCGGGGAAATCACACACTACTGGTTTCTCCTCCAGCTTTTCAGTGTTATCCTTCTTCACAAGATGTGCAAGAAAGGGTGAACAGTCCCGCTTGATGTACTCCCGGACCTTCATACACGAGATGATCTTAAGGCGCTTCCCCGCCTTATTCCCTTGAACTAATAGTGGCTCTCCATGCGGTAACGGAATACGGATCATCTTCTCGAAACATACGATCTCTGCACGATGCGTCTCTAACCAATCCATGCCGATAATTACGTCGAAACTACCTAACCTAATTGGAATTAAGTCGATAGGAAAAGAGTGGTCGTCGAAACTAACACTACAGTCGGAAAGTACTTCGGTCGCATGCAAAAATTCACCATCAGCTAATTCTATCTCAAAGGAAGGTACTAAAGGTATAGACTTACAGGGAATCATAGTCCTAAACTCATCAGATATAAAACTTCTATCCGCACCAGAATCAAATAAGATAAACGCAGGTCGACCACAAACAAGAAAAGTACCTGTAACAACGTGTGGGTCCTGCTGAGCCTCCTTGGCTCCCATAACAAACGCTCTATCGCGAGGACCAGCACCAGCAACATTACCAGCTAAACCCAACTTAGGACACTTGTCCCTGCGATGCTCAGGAGATCCACATTCATAGCAATTGCCTTTCGGGGTCTTACAGAAATTTTCAGTGTGCCCTAACTTCTTGCACCTACCACATACCCAACAAGCCACATCTTTGGTGTGGTGCCTTCCACACCGATCACACTTCGGGTACTTACTCTGGGTACCCGATGCCACAACATCATACGATTTCACAAATTGAGGAGCGTCATTCCTCCTAAACCTTTTCCTCGAATCCTCATTGCGGTTTCCACCACTTCGTTTCCCTCCGGAGTTTTGCTTAACTATCATTGGGGGTAACTCACCATCATGAACCGCATTCTGAGTCAACGTAGTCGCAATCTCAACCGCGCTCTGGAATGTGCCCGGTTTGTTGGATAGGACACCCTTACGGATTGCTTGGGGTAACCCGTGAGTGTAGCGACCGATTCGCATGAGCTCCGGTCGAACCAAGTGAGGAACCAGCTGGGACAAGGAGTGAAAATGCGAGTTGTACCATTGAATGTCTGACCCAATCATGGTTAAATTCCAGAACTCGTCCTCCAACTTCTGAATCTCGGATTCAGGCACGTATTCAATAATCATCAATTCTTTCAGTTGCTCCCAAGTCATCAGGTTAATTTCAGCTCGGCCTCGCACATTCAAAATCGAATTCCACCATGTCAGAGCATAGCCTTGAAACACGAACGCAGCAAAACGGACTCGATCCTCGTCCGCACAACCAACAACATCAAAGATAGACTCTAGCTTCTCCATCCACTGGAGCGTTCCAGTTGCTCCCTCATTGCCCTTAAATTCCGGGGCTTTGCAGCTCATGAATGTCTTCAGAGTGCATCCATTGCGTCGAGCTGAGCCCTCTGCTCTACCCGATCCAGTAATCTCAATCTCAGGGCCATCATTATTAACAATCGGATCGGGATTCTCAGGATTCTTAGGATTCGAACCACCATTTCCTTGGGTTGTGCCCTCCCTCAGTTGAGCCACAATCTCGGGCATCATAGCCGCAATCTGTTGAGCAATCATCTGTGCCATGTCAGGAGTCGTATCATTCTCGGAATCATTCCTTCTCGCGTTCGACGTATTAGCTCTCGCGTTCGGATTCGCTGTATTCGCTCTCGCATTCGCAGTAGCAAGTCTCACGGAACTTCGTGTCGCAACTCTCCTCTTAGGCGCCATCGTCCTAAAATAAGAGGAAAAGAAAACTCGATCAGCAAATGTGTGCAACACGAAAACAAGGCCAAATGCCAAAATAACAGACGCAAAAATAAACACGTATGAAAAATAGTGCAGACATTGCAATCAAATAAAATCGATTTAAAAAGCCTATGGTCATAGTCCAAGTGATTTACACAGTTTAAATCACCCGGTTCGCTATAACCTTTGGCTCTGATACCAACTTCTGTCACACCCCGCTAATAGCGGAAACACGATGCGTTCCAGTTATAATATCAAGAGTCAAGATTACAACAGTATAACCAATAAACAAAACATCAAATATATTAATCATGCCAAATGTTACCAAAAAACATTACAAATCCAAAAGCGTTACAACGCCAAGTACAAATTACAACATCAAAAGACAACAAGCGGATCGTCATGGAAATTACATCAAACAGTACAAATACAAATTTCCCAAAACAACGTGGCATGATCAACAGAAATCCTCAATTTCCTGAAAAGCGTTAAAACGACATCAACAACATGTTGGTGAATTATTCGCAATTTTAAGTAAAAAGTGACCCATCGACAAGTTTCAGTAAACAATGTAAATTTAAAATCACATATATTGTATTCATCCAATAGTGAAAGGTACGATGCCTAAATTAGTCATACATCTCGATCCTGAACCAAACAGTTTAATCCCCTATCCTATGGTGTGTCAACCAAAGGCAATCAGTTTAATCATACAGTTTAAAATTAAGGTCATAACATCCGCTCGTAGTAACAGCCTACAGAGGAATGAGGGTCAGGTACATAACCCAATATAGATCTATACATATGAACCACGGGCAAAAGCTTAACGAGTGTATTAGAGGGGAGCCACCATGGCTTAATGACACATAATCTAAGGCAGACCAAATTCACTAGGTAAACAAGATAATCAATACAGTTTAAAACACGCTTTCCAGCCCTAAAAATATTTAAGACAAGGGCTACGAGTAACTCACAATACAAACTTCAGCAAATCTCGGGTAATACAATCAGGGGACCACAATTCCACCGTGTAAGTGCCCAAAACAGCAAATAATATAGTTTCGGTATCTCTGTAAGTATAGTTCGGTTTAGCCTTGTCGGTTAAGATTAAGTTTAATAAGATATTCCAACGATCCATCAGTTTAATCAAGATGACGTATTTAGGATGACGATGTTCCATTCCAAAAAGGGCCGACCGAAACGATATCGACATCTCACGTCATAACGATAATTCGAAAGGAATAACATTCCCAGTCGAAACGACTACTAGGAATATTGGTTGAAAGGATTATCGTTTATAAGTTTTATCGAGATCGACCAAGATCAACGGCAATGATGTTGACTTGGTCAAAGTCAATGATGTTTGACTTTATAAAAGTCAAAGTAAAGGATGTTGACTTTGCAAAACTCATATGTCAAAGATGTTGATTTAGTAAAAGTTTAAGTCAATAATTCGAGGTAGAATCATAATAATTTGGAAGAAAGTCGAAATTGACGTACAAGTCTACTTTGACGTTTTGAAGGTTTAAAATCTTTACTTTTCAAAAATATAATGTAAAATGTCTTTATATAATGTTTTTAACAAAGTTTATCGCAAAAATATTAATTGACGGCTTTAGATTACTATCGCATTTTGTAACAAATGTTTATTTATCGAAATGTAGGTAATATGTCCGTTTTAAATAAGTATTTGACATTTTTGATTGCGTTGGCGTCTTTAAGTCCAAAGACGATATTTTGTCGTAATATGTTACTTTTATGTATTTTAGTATGTTGGTACAAGTCTTTAGAGATGTTTAGAAATATAACATGAAATCAGAGCTTTGAAACGACAATTTACGGAACAAAACGTCAAGACGACCAAACAAGCAAAACGAACTTTTTGCTGGAAATAGCCCCCGCTGCATCGTCCTGGCATCCAGAACGGCGCACAGGTCCTATTTCCAGCAAACAACGTTTTGTTGTTTTGCCGAAATCCGTTCGTTTAAAGACTTTTCGGTTAAAACGCAAACTGTTAATAAGTTACATTATGTTCCAAATACATTTACCAAGTGTTATATATATGTAAATATCTCATTTTACTTACTAATACATACAATAGGTTAATTTCGGTAATAATCACATCTTTATGTATTTTAGTCCAAACCTTTTTCCATAACCAAAATATTCACAAATGTTGGTCTAGTATATTATTCCTAACCATTTTTCCAAGGCTAAAACCGAAATATACATAGAAAATAATAACGAAATATATAAAAAGATGAATATGGGAAAAATATCGATTTTACCGAATAACAACCGCAAGATCTTATAAGCTTGAGAATATAAACCCGAAAGCAACTTTTGGTGGTGAGATGATGAGAAATTTACAGCTCCAATCAACAAAATAAAACCACCATTAGTCTAGATCCTTGCATGCAAAGTGGAAATTAACGTTTTTTCAGAGAGATTTTCGGTAAAAAGTTACTTACCAAGATTAAAGAGATTTTCTCCAAGAAAACTAAAAGAGTCTTCCTCCAATTGATATGTAGAATAGAAGGCAATAACTTGGAATGCAAAAGAATAATAATAGGTGTTAGAATGTCTAACAAAAGAAGAGAAAGATGGAGAAAAATGGAAGAAAAGTGAAGAAAACCTTAAGAAAACTTTGCCAAAAGTTGATGGAGATCAAAAGGAACTTGTTTCTTGGATGATCTTTGACTTGAATCCTTCTTCAAATGGGTGTTTTATGCCTCAAACTTTCTGGAAATGATAAGTGTTTAGAGAGAAAATGATTGAAAAGCAAAAGGAAAGTGATGGGAAAATGAGAGAGAATGGTGTTTGTAGGTGAAAAATGTGATGATCAAATGAGTTTGTGGGATGAATAATGACCCCTAGTGTGACATTTCTGCCCAAATACATAGTCTTACAAAACAACAAAAATTCTGTCCAGCAAGCATGTGCGCCGCACAGAGGCCTTGTGCTGCGCACAGGTCTAAATTTCAGGATTTCCAGTTTTTCGTTTGCGCGATCGTTAGGCAGTTTGGTTCTCCGAAAGTTCCCGATTCTTTTTGCGATGAACTTAGGAAAGTTCATACTATGATTTTCTTTATATTAGGTTCATTAAATGTTATATTTTCACTTTTGATTTCAAGATTCGCACGATTTCGGTAAAGAATAAACGAGAGCAAAAGCACGATATCTCGAAGATAGAGGATACGATAACCGACAAATTTGGCATAAACCTCCTCACTTATATTTATGAGAATACTAACTAATTGGCACTTAGATAAATAAAATTATTACGTCTCGGAGGACGAATCAGCAAAATA
Source organism: Senecio squalidus (assembly GCA_910822075.1). Lineage (NCBI taxonomy): Eukaryota > Viridiplantae > Streptophyta > Magnoliopsida > Asterales > Asteraceae > Senecio > Senecio squalidus. The sequence continues at coordinate 26,641,076 of CAJVGC010000432.1, read as the reverse complement.
CAGTAAACCCGATTCTCAATAACAGTAAACCGTGAGTAAAACAAAGCGAAATACAAGGGTCGAAATTAATTGCGAATAAAATATAAATAATAACGGTAACTCAAGTTCCTCAAATTGACGGGACGTCACACAAGGTATACTAGTAACAAGTACTGTCAGTAGGAAAGGTATACTCACTATCACATCCGCAGTAGCCACACTACCGTACGTACACCTCATTAGGAGGAAAGGTATACTAATGAGATTGCAGGCATAAGTAGGAAAGGTATACTGAACAACTCTCACAACCAATGTCTCGTAAAGTTTTAAAAATATGCATTAGTTTTGTTACACATTTCATGATTTCTAAATGTAGTAAGTTTCCATAAATAGAAATACCTATTTATGGTAAGTTTCCAAAAATAGTAAGGTTTCCATATATAGTAAGTATGGAAGTGAAATCCGTTTATCGTAAATCGTTTTTCTCAAAAATAGTTTGGTTGAGCTTTACTTTCACCCGATTTGTAAAAACGTATTCAATAGTAAAAAGAGGGGCAATTAACTCACCTTATCGAGCAATAAGCGACACTACACAAGCAGTGTGAATATGTGTGTGTGTATACAAGTACAAGGTCACAAGAAATGTCTTGAATAGACCTAGAGATCCCCTAGATAAGGGTAATAATAAATCTTAAGAATAAGATTAAGGTGTTTCGGACTCGATCAATTATCGTGTTTAAGTTTTAGATAAAAGGACAACATTTTCAGCGAGTACCTAAGTTCGTTCAAACTGAAATGTCTAGAGATTTAGAAAGAGTTAGACAGTGAATTTTATATCTCTGAAAATTAGACTCAGAGGGCTACATTTTAGACTAATATTCTGATCCAATTGAATATATTATGAAAAAGGTATGATAGAAACAAAACTTATCATGTAAACTGTCCAAAATCATTTGTTTATATAATTCGAGTTATAAAACGTTTAAAGTTGTAAATTGCAAAGTTAAATAAGTTAACCATTCCTAAGACGTTTAGAACTGTTATAAACTAATATTAATCCATTCAAAATATTTTTAAGATTGTCTAAGTGGTTACACAATTCCAATTACCAACACCTAGCAAAATAATCCAAAAATTCAGATTAGACTCTCTGTTAGTATTTTACACTTTTAGAAAGTTCTACGAAGAATTAGACAAAGAATCTTAAGTTTTTGAAAACTAGATTCTGAAGGCTACAATATTAGTTTAGATCACAGTCACTAATGCAATTCCAATTCAGAGGTATACACTGATAAAGACAGGCTAATAAAAGATTTCAGAATCTGTCAACAAGGTTTTATATACTTTCAATATCTTAGGGTTTTCTACCGATTAAGATTACAAACATATAGACCCGACTTAAGTGACGATCAATTAACTTAGCACGAGTTATAAACAGGTTCTAATCATTTCAAACGATACACAAAATGATTGAACGATAATGAATAAGAAAGAATATGAAAACTAGGGTTTTATACCACAATTTGCAACAATTTGATTTCCAGATTTGACGAATTTCGTTTAAAGCAAACCACGCTACGATGATGAGACTAGGAGCTTCCATATTAAAATCATGGGTATCCAAAACCAAACAAACACAAAATCATATTGTAATCATGTACACATAACCAACAATGAATCGGCTATTGCATAAGTACATACACGATGGAGTTGATGAACTAGATTTAGTATAGCTCGCCTAGAGTCTGATTATGACTTGATTAAGGTCGATTCAAGAGCTGCAATTGAACCATAAACTAGCCACGATCAGATTTAACACTCAAACAAAACATACACCGATCAGGATAATAGCCAAAACAGGATTACTAAAACACAAGGATGAATAATCGGCCAAGGAAAGAAATAAACACCACTAACAACATACCTAGATGAAAACCCTCTTTGATGTAATGAATTCGAAGAGAGGATTAATATGATAAACCAGAACTCCAAGAGCAAAACGTTTATGTGGCTGCAACAAAAGAAACCACCACCGAACCTCCAAATGAAATTAGGGTTTTCGCCCAAGAGTTTATACAAGAATATAAAACACGATTACCTTGATTGAAATGGAACGTTCAAGATTAAACGATTTTTTTGAAATGAAGAAATGGATGATGGCTGCAGCTTGGAGGAAAGGGGTCGACAGATTGGAGAGGAGATGGAGGTGACGGGTAGGAGAAATGAAAAAGATAAGGAAGTGTAGGGTTAGGGTAATTCAATAAGTGTGTAATCATTTGTTGACTTAGGAATCGGTAAACATAGATTAGAGATGAAGCCTTATGACCGAATACTACAAGGCATACACACACATGTGTGGTTTTGCAAATATACAAGAGAACGGATTTCATAAACGAAGCATGGAAGCTAGACGGAAACTCGAAATTGTTAGATGTATACTCTTAGTTTAACAAAGGTGGAATTTGAGTTATAAAAGCATTAACAAGTTCATATACCAACAAGTATACAAATAAATCGAATACGGAATTTACTCATTAAGTTATCTAGGAGCTCGTCTAGTGGGAACTAACTACATGTGAAACTAAACTAACACGATATCAAACACATATGAGGATATACACACATGTCTAAAGTAATAATCATACAAAAGTAAAGGGTAAAGAACTTTTAAAAAAAGGTTTTATGCAAACACGGTAAAAGTTATCGACATACTACACTAACCTGAGTCGGAAGAGTGACGGTTATCACATCTAACTTCTATATATATACTCACTTCAAACCTTTATTTTTCACACAACGACTAGTAATAAAAACAACTACACTTCACACTATCCTTATTATATATTTACACACAAACTCACACAAATGGATTCTGATTCCGATAATTAAGAATTTATGGCACTAAAGGCTTGTTTCGGTCCGACGAAAATAATAATTATTGTTAATGTGTTGGACATGGTTTCGGACGAGGAAACCAAATGTTTCACCCATTTTTCAAGAGCACCAAGAGGATACGACGTTGAGATCAAGTAAGTAGATGTCCAGAATATCTCTTCCAAGATTACTTGGCGATGAGTTAACATTCCCAACTGATTAATTTCGACTACTTTATGGGAAGAGAAAATCTTTGTTCCTACGTATATGTTAAGGTGTAATGATATCATCCAAAAATCACATATTTAGTACATATTTTGTATATGATACTTGACTTCATAACATGTATATTAAGCAGAATTGACCTATTTCCCTTGTTTTATGTCATTTTAGAGTTTCACTCCCCGGAAAAGGACAAAAGAGCCGAAAAGAAGCAGAAAACGACCGAAAACGTTGAAGGTTGCACGAAGAATGCAACAGTCTACTGAAATATATACATGAAGTGTACGGACCAACCTGGAAAACTTATCAAACTAATCTCTTGCAAAACCCGAAACAGTGTTGAATCCGGAAATGTATCAGAAATGCACCATAAACACACCTGAGACAACAGACTGAAAAGAATCTTGGCGCGGACCAGACAACCATCCAGACGGACGAGACGGAGGGCAGATCGGACGGTGGTCGAGGTGGAGGGTGAAATACCTATATATATGATGCAAATATCTGTCATTCAACATATCTTTTACACCTCTCTTTACACCATTTTCTCTTCCTTCTCTATACTTTCTTTATATAGGTTTCTTTTCTTATTTATTATAGCCGTTTTGTAGTAGTTTTTAGGGGCGTGAAGTTTATTCCCTTGCCCATTGTTTTGATGTAGATAATTAGTAAGAGTAGTAGTACTATTATATTAGTAGCGATTGAGCAATTTCTTGTGGTAGTTAGAGTTATTTACTCCGGGTTGGTGACAAATTGGAGGTTGTAATCTTGAAGTCTATTATTGTGAAAACCGTCACTCTATCCGTCCTTAGTTAGTCTAGTATGCATATACTTAATTACCGTAAATTACTAAAAATTTTAAAAATTGCTTTATACTGTTTTTGTATGTTATGAGATAGATTATGTGTGTGATTTTATGTTAAGCTTTAGGTGCACAAATAGATAGTCCCCGATTAATGAGCTCCTAAACGGTTAACGATTAATCTTGTGATTGTGTTTTCGTCTCTCGTCGTTACGTAAAACTTAATTAACTTTATTTGAGTGGTCGTGTCCAATACCGTTACGTAATGTACTTGCATCATAGTCTCGGGTTTCGTTTTGTTTGGGTGTTTCGCGTTCGGTGGCATTCGTTACTTATTTGCGAAGTAAACAGGTTGTTTGGATATGCCTCACTGCTCCGCAATGTGTTGTAGATGTGACGCAGCGGCTGGGCAGCTTCTATGAATTTGTTAGTCGTCCTTATCAAGTCTTTGGAATCTTGGGGTTAAATTTTGGTTGTGGCTCGAGTACTAGCCCTAGTCAGTTAGTTAACTTAATCGAACAAGGTAGCATATATAAACAACAACTAAATTTAAACCCTAGCCCTAATTCCCCAAACCACCGCCCCTCTCCTTCGCTCTCTCTCTTTGATCGACACTGCCCCTTTCCTCACCAGTCTTTCCCGTTCGTTTGAAGCCAGGTCGAACCTTGTAGGTCGGCCATCATCATCAACATTTCAGCTTGTCCTTGTTTCCTTCCCTAATCGTATAAGTAGTGTTGTTCTTTTCGTTTTCAGTCGCTGCATGAACCTTGATCTAATGTATTCTTTTCACAGCCGTCATCAACACCATCTTTTGTTTCTTGTTCCGTTGAGGCACTTCATAAATCGGTGGTGTGTTCTAGACCATCATCTTCGTTCTTAGGGTGTTTGGATCTTAGGTAAGAGTTGTAGTAATCTTGGTATATACCGATTTTATTATGTCTGTTGTATAATATTTTTCGAGTTTGATGATTGTTGTAATCTGTTTTTGGTGGGATCACTACATGTTGCACTTCAGTAGGTCATCTTAGTGACCGAATTGGGAAGTATTCGTAATCATAACTCGAATTAAAAAGCCGATTTCTTCATCGTCTTATTGCAAGAGTATGTATATTCAAACCCTAATCCTTATGTATTCGTTTCATTTTTTCAATGTTCTTGTTGTGATCGGTTATCATGTAATGGTTATGGTTGAGTTTGGTGTAAAGTCATAACCAGGTATAACGTACATCAATTGTAATATGGAGTTTTGTCACAACTGTCACTCTCTCCGTCCTTAGTTAATCTAGTATGCATGTAGATCATTACCGTATTTTACTGAAAAAATTAAAATTTACCTATTACTATTGATACGAGATAAAAAATTACGTTTTCTAATGTATGATGATTTCTATGATATGTGTGCATACCTTTTATTTGATGCTTTCCTTAGTTAGGTACACAATAGATAGTTCCCTAGACGAGCTCCTAGATAATTATCGAGAAACATTCTAGATTTCATATTCATACTATGACGTATCCGTTATACTTTACATGAACTTTCGAGAACTTCCGGTTCCGTTATTACAACAACTTTGTACTTGTTCTAGTCTTAAATTACGGTAACGTTTGGTCTCCGTTTCCGAGAATCGCCGTCGTTTAATTGCAACAAAAACAATCGAGTTTGTAGCTGATTGAGGTGCGCCGCACCCCACACCTGGTGCGACGCTCCGGGGTGCCGGACAGAATTGTAAAAATCGTTGTGTTGGTCCTATGTCGAGCCTAAGCCTTTTGGGCTAACTCTTAAACACTGTATGTCGAGTCTTGGGCCATCCAAACCGAAACCTAACCTAACTTTAATCCTAATCTAAGTTAATCATAATCCAATTTCATACAAAACCTTACAAAGCCTAAAAATTTCCCTCTAGCCGTCGCCTCTTTATTCCTTCCTTGCTGCTGCCGATTCTTCATCCTTATCATCCAAATCGAGTGCTGGTTGTCATCATCTTCATCGTGTTCATCACCATCTTCGTTCTTCAAGGTTCGTTTTGGTTAAATTCGTGATTTATTGGTTCCTCACACCGATGCTCCTTTTTATTCATCATCTTAACCGTTCCCAGCAAGTGATTTCTTCAAGGTGAGTAAAGTATTTCGTTTTGCACACTATTCTTGGTCAATTTCTTGCTAGAGTTTTCATTTAGAATAAAATTGTTAATGTATGCAGTCACGAGCTTTAACACCAAGAATTCGATTTCCATTTCAATAACAATATGTTTGAATCTTCACCATCACAGGTTCAGATGCTCACAATCGTTTAATTCATTCCGTTTTAATCGAGTTCTTACTTTTTATGTGTATGGTGATTCTATGTCGTAAAGTTTAATTCGTTGAAAAGTTGCTGCTATGTTAAGCTGCCTTAATCGATTAATATCTCCTGGGTATTATTGAATTAGATTCTGCGGTCTAAACGTAAATTGAAGCCCTTTTCTTCTATTTTTCAAATATATAATATATGTCGCCTAATTGTTTTCCAAACTCCCAGAATCTGCAAAATACTGAGCATGGGTAAAAATTGGGTAAAAATTTAGTAATAGGAAATGGTTTTACTTAGGATTCATAATTGGAAATTATGTAAGAATTTAGTAAACGAGAACGTAAATTAATATGTATTGGATGTCTCACCACGGGTCTAAAGTATGATAATTAAATGTCGGGATCGTTTGAGCATTCGTTAGGTGTTTCAAACTCACTTTTACCATTATTTATATACGTCTTGGTTTTTGGACAGATTCGGAAATTTTACGATAGTCCGTCTTCTTTAGTGTATAACTCTTTATTGGCTTAAACATAGAATATGTGACCTTAATGAATTTTGTTTGTCTTGGAGTCTAGTTTTCAAAAACGTAAGATTCACTTCCTAATACTTTACAGAACTTCCTAAAAACGTAAATTACTAACTAGGGGTCTAATCTGAATATTTTGAGTAAAATTAGTAGGTTTAATAATCTATTTTGTTTAACCATTTAAACAACCTTAAAAGTGATTAAATTGGTCTATTATAAGTTTATAACAAGGCTAAAATGTATTAAAAATAATTATCATGTCTACACCTAAATTATTACGAATTTATAACATAATAAACTCAGCTTATGCATGCTTTCAAAATATTACGAGATTACTATTATAGGTTACTTCAAAACGTGCTCATTAGTAGATATGTTCTACTAATGGAGTCTTCTAAACGTGCTCACTAGTAGATGGGTTCTACTAGTGGAGTCTTCTGAACGTGCTCATTAGTAGAGATGATCTACTAACGGAGTCTTCTAAACGTGCAAATTAGTACTAATGGTGTCTTGTGACGTCCCGTCAATTTGAAGCACTTATGCTACCGTCATTATTTTAATTTTATTCGCAATTGATTTTTGACCCTTGTGTTTCGCTTTGTTTTACTCACGGTTTATATACTGAGATTCGGGTTTTATGTGATTATTTTGATTCGTCCCTTGAGACGTAAGATTATGTTTGTCTAGTGCCAAATAGTAAGTATGCTCATGGTAATAAGTTAGGAGGTTTATGCCAAATTTGTCGGTTAACGTATCCTTTATCTTTTATTTTGAAATCGTGCCTTGCTCGTGTTTTTGCTTATAACGAGAAGTATGTAATTCTACTTTGGAATTTAAATCGAATCATACAATGAATCCTAATACCAAGAATATCTAGAATGAACTTGCCTAAGTTCATATGTAAACAACCGGGAACCCTAAACGAATACATATATGTAACAACAACTCGAACAAAAAAACGGAGAAATCCAGGAACTGGACTGGGCGCGCCGCGGTGAGCTGACTGCGCCGCGGTCCATCCCCTGGACAGTTTATTTTGTTGAGTTGTGAGTCACACCTTGCATGTAATGTACACTTGTCACATACTTAAAAACGTGGCAAAGCCTCATTTAGACCAGATTTATGCTTCCCTTTTTGTGTCTTACAAACTCACATTTCACTTCACAATTCACACACACAACTCACTTCTCTCCCTCTTTTCTTTGAAGCAAACACACTCAAACACACACATTTCCTTTCATCGCTTCACCTTGTGGCTGTGATTCCAGACTTTAACCACATATTTCACCACCATAAAAGTGTTGTTTTCATCTAGAGGAGTGGGGTTTGCTCATCCATTTGGAGGTTTAGTTGGGTGATACCGCTTTCGGGTCGATATCACTGTCTAACATCAAGGATCTTCATCACATCTTGCTTGATCTTCACATCTTCATTTTCTTTGGGGTATAATAACTAATCCCTACTGTACTATCTAAGTTTTCTTCATTGCATGTATGATCAAGTTCTTAGAAATGAGTTTTATAAAGATTTGGTGGGTATAAATCTATGAAATCAAGATTTTTATAAAATGTATATGGATCTTTGATTTAAATGGTGAAAAGCTTTACAAAATGATTGTTTGAAAGTGTTTTGATGATTCCATAACTTGCATGTTTAAATCTATTACATCAAAAGATGATTTTCAACACAAAACGATTTTTCTAAAAAAATTGGGGTTTCTGTCCCCCACCGCGAGGCGGTCGTGAACCAGATTCTGGAAATTTTGTAAATCCGTTTAATTTGCACCTCAAACTTGTTATATTATGAACCTTTTATTAACGGTGAGTGTATTGTGTTTTGGAGGAGGGTTTGTCCTCAGCACCACGCCACCGAGGTCTTTGATTCCGGATTCTATTCTTGTCAAATCTCGCGGGTGTTAACGGTATAAATTTCTATCCTTGAGAATCTTTCGATTTCATTATCCTTTCCTATTAATTACGGTTTTAGCCTTGAAAACGGTTAGGAATAAATATTAGACCAACACTTGTTATATTATCGGTTTTGGACTAAGATTGGACTAAAATGCGTAAAGAAATACAAACCTTGACTTTTAACAATAAATGCTCGTGTAAGTAAACTACTTAAAAGTAACATATTATGCAATAACATCGTCTTTGGACTCAAAGACGCCAATATATTTATAAAAGTCGTAATATTACTTAAAACGGATGTTTTAACCTCTTTTAACAAATAAACCTTCGTTACATAACGCGTTCGTAATCTAAAATCATCAAATGGCGTTTTTACGACAAACTCTGGGTAAAATGATTTTGAAGGTTATATTACTCTCATATTTTGAAAGTTAAGACTTTAAATTATTCAAAGTGTCAAATTGGACTTTTAAATTGACTTTGACTTTAATAAGTCAACATAATTGACATTTGACTTTTATAAGTCAACATCTTTAGTCTTGGTCAATATAATGAACATTGGTATTAATATTTTTTTCGACTCGGAGTTATCATTCGTTTCCAACTGTCGCTGCTGACGTGAAAGATCGATATCTTGCCGATCAGCCCTTTTCTGGCGCGGAACATCGTCTTCTTAATCCGTCATCCTTATTCGACTATTTAAACGTTGGAATGTTATGTTTAACTTAATCTTAACCGACAAGGCTAAACCGGACTAGACTTATAGAGATACTGAAACTGTGTTGTTTATTGTTTAAGGCACTTAGGCAGTGGAATTGTTATCCTGTGATTATTTACCCGAGATTTGCTGGAATTGTATTTGTGAGTTATTCGTAGCCCTTGTCTTAAATATTTTAGGGCTGTAAAGCGTACTTTAAAATTTGTTTGTTTAAATAGTAGGCGTAATGTATATTTTGTCTGCTTAAGTGTTAGGCGTCATCCTGTCTGCTTAAATGTTAGACGTCATCTTGTCTGCTTAATGTTAGACGTCATAATGTCTGCTTAAATGTTAGACGTCATCTTGTCTTCTTAAATGTTAGACGTCATCTTGTCTGCTGAATGCTAGACGTTATCTTGTTTGCTAATTTGCTAGACGTTATCTTATATCTTGCCTACTAAATTTCTAGACGTTGTTATATTTCTTGTCTGCTTGATTGTTAGACGCTATAGATTACCTTATTCCCTAAGAGAATAGGTCTACCTTATAAACTGGTCGTTGGGTCAACTTTTACTTAAAATTGCAAATAATTCACCAACATGTTGTTGATGTCGTTTTAACGCTTTGAAGGAAATTGAGGATTTCTGTTGATCATGCCGTAGTTTATTTTCGGATTGCTTGCTTTTGGGAAATTTAAATTTGAACTGTTTATTGTAATTTCCATGACGATCCGTTTGTTTATTTCTTCTGGATTTGTACTTGTACTTGGCGTCTTATCGCCTTTGACTTTATAATGTATTTTGTAACATTTGGCATGATCTATTTAATTTGATGTTTTGTTTATCGGTTATATTGTTGTAATCTTGACTCTTGATATTATAACTGGAAAGCCTCGTGTTTCTGCTTTTAGCGGGGTGTGACATGTCTTCATACGGTAGTGTGGCTACTACTACTTATACTTGTGGGATTACAATTATTTTCTTACTTACATGCATATGATTACATGCTTTTCCTTACTTACATATATTATTGAAGAATTGAGATACGAATGTTTATTTAAGTACTTATTAATTTGACAAAACTTACTATTTCAGGAAAGTTACTAAAAATAAAACTTACTATTTTTAGAAACATTTTCTATTTTCGGAAACTTACTAAATTTAGAAACTTATCTTCAAATGTTACTAAACTTTTTTATTACATACTCGATGAACTCGCTCAACCTTTGTGTTGACTTTTTAGTTTTATTTTCAGGTAATGATCAGGCATAAGATCTAGCTGGACTGAACTCCTAGAGACTTAGATTTATTTTATGCATGGTGGCTTGTATTCATATTTTTATACTTGAGCATATTTCGGGCTTGCATGCCTAACTACATTATTTCATGTTCGGATTTATTTTGGATGTTATTTCATTGTAGTGATTGACGTAATTGTGTACCAAGGGGTTTTACCTTGGACATGGCGACGTCATGACATACGAATTTTATTTAATTCATATAGATTAATTCTTTATTTACTAATGTGTTATGACGATCGCCAATCAGTTGCACCCAGCGTTTCCGCCACAGGCGGAGTGTGACAGATTGGTATCAGAGCACATGGTTATAGAGAACTAGGTGGTTTGGCCTAGGCTATAACTAGGTGTCCTCATATAGATTCCTTTTAGGATATTTTTCATTGATTTCATTACGTCTCACGACTTGTACGCGACGACTCATTCGCCTAGGGAAGACGACGACCAATATTTGCTTTGATTTATACTTTAAATTTGGATTTCTTGATTTCATTTTTATCACTATCGCTTCTATTGGAACCTCGATTTGATTTTCTTCTATTTAAATCCTCAATTTGAATATGTTAATATTATGATAATGAACACGGGGAGCAGATATGTATATGAGACGAAGTGAATATAATTTTGGGCGTACGACTTAATTATATCCATGACGAGTCATATATATGTTTACATGACCACTTTTGTAGTCGTAATACAAAACATACCTAAAGTTTTTATGGTTGAGTTATTGATCATATCCGTTTCTTAAAATTCTTATACTAGCGTATGCTTATCTGGCCGCCTACACGAATCGTTTTATTGAGCTTACACGACTCTGTCCGCAGATGGTAGTTCCGAAGTCGTGAGGTATAGAGTGTTTCATCTATGGTCTACACCCCGAAGTTCGTCGGTCGTTGAGGAGTATTGAACCTTCCACCCTTCAGAGTGCTATTCAGTGGGCTGGAGCTATCACCGATGATGTGGTTCGAGACGGTGTATTGTCGGACGGGAAGAGGAAAGATCGCAGTGACGAGGAGCAAGTAAAGTCCAAGGAAGTTAAACGAGATTCAGGTCAATCTAGCAGCAATTCGAAATCTGGGTATACTCGTACACTTCCTCTATGTCAGAGGTGTAATCATCACCATGAGGATCACATGATATGCAGTTGTTCGCTATGAGGTAGGAGAGGACACTTGGCCAAGGATTTTCCGTTCCAGGTCTGTTGCTTCCGTACCAGTGAATGCATTGAGTCTTAATTCCAGTTTCGGTTGCGAAGGTACTAGTCATTTTCTTTGAGATTGTCCTCACAAGAAGGGAACTGTTGATCACACTAACCCACCCAGAGCGCTCTAGGAAACCAGGGAAATCAAAGTGGTCCAAACACTCGTGTTCGTGCCAGAGCCTACATGCCGAGAGTTGCAAAGGAGCAGCAGAATCCGAATACCGATGCTAGTACATTCTTATAAAATTCTGATATTACTTGAAAGGCATGCTGATACTTACTTTTTGATTATGAGCCCTTACCTTTCGATGATCTGTTTCGTGACGGTATTTTCTACGTGAATTTTTGAATAAATTCTCTTCAGTGGGGTATACTGTGACAACCGTCACTCTCTCCGTCCTTAGTTAATCTAGTATGCATGTAGATCATTACCGAATTTTACTAAATAATTTAAAATTTACTTATTACTATTGATACGAGATAAAAAATTACGTTTTTTGATGTATGATGATTTCTATGATATGTGTGTATACCTTTTATTTGATGCTTTCGTTAGTTAGGTACACAATAGATAGTTCCCTAGACGAGCTCCTAGATAATTAACGAGAAACTTTCTAGATTTCATATTCATACTATGACGTATCCGTTATACTTTACATGAACTTTCGAGAACTTCCGGTTCCGTTATTACAAAAACTTTGTACTTGTTCTAGTATTAAATTACGGTTACGTTTGGTCTCCGTTTCCGAGAATCGCCGTCGTTTAATTGCAACAAAAAAAATCGAGTTTGAAGCTGATGGAGGTGCGACGCACCGGGGTGCCAGACAGAATTGTAAAAATCGTTGTGTTGTCCTATGTCGAGCCTAAGCCTTTTGGGCTAACTCTTAAACACTGTATGTCGAGTCTTGGGCCATCTAAACCGAAACCTAACCTAACCTAAATCCTAAACTAAGTTAATCATAATCCAATTTCATACAAAACCTTACAAACCCTAAAGATTTCCCTCTAGCCGTCTCTTATTCCTTCCTTGCTGCTGCCGATTCTTCATCCTTATCATCCAAATCGAGTGCTGGTTGTCATCATCTTCATCGTGTTCATCACCATCTTCATTCTTCAAGGTTCGTTTTGGTTAAATTCGTGATTTATTGGTGCCATATACAAAACCCTATTTTGCGGTGTTTACAATTCGATTAGTAACTTTCTGAAATTGTGTTTGACCAGGGAATTCCTCCCACCGATTCTCCTTTTATTATCATCTTAATCGTTCCAAGCAAGTAATTTCTTCAAGGTGAGTAATTTATTTCGTTTTGCACACTATTCTTGGTCAATTTCTTGCTAGAGTTTTCATTTGGTGTGAAATTGTTAATGTATGCAGTCACGAGCTTTAACACCAAGGATTCGATTTCCATTTCAATAACAATCTGTTTGTATCTTCATCATCAAAGGTTCAGCTGCTCACAATCGTTTATTTCATTCCGTTTTAATCGATTTCTTACATGTTATGTGTATGGTGATTCTATGTCGTAAAGTTTAAATCGTTGAAAAGTTGCTGCTATGTTAAGCTGTCTTAATCGATTAATATCTCGTGGTATTAATGAATTAGATTTTGCGGTCTAAACGTAAATTGTATCCCTTTACTTCTAGTTTTCAAATATGTAAGATATGTCCTCTAATTGTTTTCTAAACTCTCAGAATCTACCAAATAGTGAGCATGGGTAAAATCTGAAATTGCTTAAACGATTTTACTTAGGATTCGTAATTGGAAATTGTGTAAAACTTTAGTAAACGAGAACATAAATAAATATGTATTGGATGTCTCACCACTGGTCTAAAGTATGGTAGTTAAATTTCGGGATCGTTTGAGCATTCGTTAAGTATTTCAAACTCGCTTTAACCATTAATTATATACGTCTTGGTTTTTGGACAGATTCGGAAATTTTACGATATTCCGTCTTCTTCAGTGTATAACTCTTTATTGGTTTAAATTTAGAATCTATGACCTTAATGAATGTTGTAGGTCTTGGAGTCTAGTTTTCAAAAACGTAAGATTCACTTCCTAAATCTTTACAGAACTTCCTAAAAACGTAAATTACCAACTAGGGGTCTAATCTGATTATTTTAAGTAAAATTACTAGGTTTAATAATCTAATTTGTGTAACCATTTAGACAACATTAAATGTGATTAAATTGGTCTATTATAAGTTTATAACAAGGCTAAAATGTATTAAAAATAATTATCATGTCTACACCTAAATTATTACGACTTTATAACATAATAAACTCAACTTATGCATGCTTTCAAAATATTACAGGATTACTATTATGGGTTACTTCAAAACGTGCTCATTAGTAGATATGTTCTACTAATGGAGTTTTCTAAACGTGCTCACTAGTAGATGGGTTCTACTAGTGGAGTCTTCTAAATGTTCTCGTTAGTAGAGATGATCTACTAACGGAGTCTTCTAAACGTGCACATTAGTACTAATGGTGTCTTCCTACGGTAGTGTGGCTACTACTACTTATACTTGTACGATTACGATTATCTTCTTACTTACATGCATATGATTACATGCTTTTCCTTACTTACATTTATTACTGAAGAATTGAGATACGAATGTTTATTTAAGTACTTATTAATTTGGGAAAACTTACTATTTCGGGAAACTTACTAAAAATAGAACTTTCTATTTTTATAAACATTTTCTATATTCGGAAACTTACTAAATTTAGAAACTTATCTTCAAATGTTACTAAGCTTTTTTATTACATACTCGATGAACTCGCTCAATCACTGTGTTGACTTTTTAGGTTTATTTTCAGGTAATGATCAGGCATAAGATCTAGCTGGACTGGACTCCTAGAGACTTAGAGTTAAATTATGCATGGTGGCTTGTATTCATATTTTTATACTTGACCATATTTCGGGCTTGCATGCCTAAGTACATTATTTCGGATTTATTTTGGATGTTATTTCATTGTAGTGATTGACGTAATTGTGTAACAAGCGGTTTTACCTTGGACATGGCGACGTCATGACATACGAATTTTATTTAATTCATATAGATTATTTATTTATTTACTAATGTGTTATGACGATCGACAATCAGTTGCACTCTGCCTTTCCGCCACTGGCGGAGTGTGAAAGATTGGTATCAGAGCACATGGTTATAGAGATTCTTTGTAGGATCTTTTTCATTGATTTCATTACGTCACACTACTTGTTCGCGACGACTCATTCACCTAAGGAAGACGGGGACCAATATTTACTTTGATTTATACTTTAAATTTGATTCTTGATTTCATTTTTACCACTATCGCTTATAATGGAACCTCGATTTGATTTTCTTCTATTTAAATCCTTAATTTGTATATGTTAATATTATGATAATGAACACGGGGAGTGGATATGTATATGAGACGAAGTGAATATAATTTTGGGCGTACGACTTAATTCTATCCATGACGAGTCATATATACGTTTACATTACCATGTTTGTAGTCGTAATACAAAACATACCTAAAGTTCTTATGGTTGAGCTATTGATCATATCCATTTCTTAAAATTCACGATTTCGTTGATACTAGCGTATGCTTATCTGCCTGCCTACACGGATCGTTTTAATGAGCTTACACGACTCTTTCCTCAGATGGTAGTTCCAAGTCGTGAGGTATAGAGTGTTTCATCTATGGTTTGCACCCCGAAGTTCGTCGGTCGTTGAGGAGTATTGAACCTTCCACCATTCAGAGTGCTATTCAGTGGGTTGGAGCTATCACCGATGATGTGGTTCGAGACGGTGTATTGTCGGACGGGAAGAGGAAAGATCGCAGTGACGAGGAGCAGGGAAAGTCCAAGGAAGTTAAACGAGATTCAGGTCAATCTAGAAGCAGTTCGAAATCTGGGTATACTCGTACACTCCCTCTATGTCATAAGTGTAATCATCACCATGAGGAGCACATGATATGCAATTGTTCGCTATGTCGTAGGAGAGGATACTTGGCCAAGTATTTGCCGTTCCAGGTCTGTTGCTGCCGTACCAGTGAATGCATTGAGGCTTAATTCATGTTGGTTGCGGAGGTACCGATCATTTTCTTCGAAATTGTCCTCACAAGCACGAAATTGTTGATCACACTAACCCAACCCAGAGCGCTCTAGGAAACCAGGGAAATCAGAGTGGTCCAAACACTCGGGTTCGTGCCAGAGCCTACATGCCGAGAGCTGCAGAGGAGGAGCAGAATCCGAATACCGATGCTAGTACATTCTTATAAAATTCTGATATTACTTGAAACGCATGCTGATACTTACTTTTTGATTATGAGCCCTTAACTTTCGATAATATGTTTCGTGACGGTATTTTCTACTTGAATTTCTGGAAGAAATTTTCTTAAGTGGGGTATACTGTGACAACTGTCACTCTCTCCGTCCTTAGTTAATATAGTATGCCTGTAGATCATTACCGTATTTTACTGAAAAATTTAAAATTTACTTATTACTATTGATACGAGATACAAAATTACGTTTTCTGATGTATGATGATTTCTATGATATGTGTGTATACCTTTTATTTGATGCTTTCGTTAGTTAGGTGCACAGTAGATAGTTCCATAGACGAGCTCCTAGATAATTAATGAGAAACTTTCTAGATTTCATATTCATACTATGACGTATCCGTTATACTTTACATGAACTTTCGAGAACTTCCGGTTCCATTATTACAACAACTTTGTACTTGTTCTAGTGCTGAATTACGGTTAACGTTTGGTCTCTATTTCCGAGAATCGCTGTCGTTTAATTGCAAAAAAAAAATTGAGTTTGTAGCTGATGGAGGTGCGCCGCACCCCACACCTGGTGCGACGCACCGGGGTGCCGGACAGAATTGTAAATATCGTTGTGTTGGTCCTATGTCGAGCCTAAGCCTTTTGGGGTAACTCTTAAACACTGTATGTCGAGTCTTGGGCCATCTAAACCGAAACCTAACCTAACCTAAATCCTAAATTAAGTTAATCATAATCCAATTTCATACAAAACCTTACAAACCCTAAAAATTTCCCTCTAGCCGTCGCCTCTTTATTCCTTCCTTGCCGCCGCCGATTTTTCATCCTTTTCATCCAAATCGAGTGCTGGTTGTCATCATCTTCATCGTGTTCATCACCATCTTCATTCTTCACGGTTCATTTTTGTTAAATTCGTGATTTATTTGATCCATATACAAAACCCTATTTTGGGGTGTTTACAATTTGATTAGTAACTTTCTGAAATTGTGTATGACCAGCGAATTCCTCACACCGATTCTCCTTTTTATTCATCATCTTAATCGTTCCCAGCAAGTGATTTCTTCAAGGTGAGTAAAGTATTTCGTTTTGCAAACTATTCTTGGTCACTTTCTTGCTAGAGATTTCATTTGGTGTGAAAGTGTTAATGTATGCAGTCAAATTGTTAATGTATGCAGTCACGAGCTTTAACACCAAGGATTCGATTTCCATTTCAATAACAATCTGTTTGTATCTTCATCATCACAGGTTCAGCTGCTCACAATCTATTATTTCATTCCGTTTTAATCGAGTTCTTACATGTTATGTGTATGGTGATTCTATGTCGTAAATTTTAATTCGTTGAAAAGTTGCTACTATGTTAAGCTGTCTTAATCGATTAATATTTCCTGGGTATTATTGAATTTGATTCTGCTGTCTAAACGTAAATTGTACCCCTTTTCTTCTAGTTTTCAAATATATAATATATGTCATCTAATTTTTTCCCAAACTTCCAGAATCTGCAAAATAGTGAGCATGGGTCAAATCTTAAATTGTTGAAACGATTTTACTTAGGATTCGTAATTGGAAATTGTGTAAAAATTTAGTAAAAGAGAACGTAAATTAATATGTATTGGATGTCTCACCACAGGTCTAAAATATGATAATTAAACGTCTGGATCGTTTGAGCATTCGTTAGGTGTTTCAAACTCGCTTTAACCATTAATTATATACGTCTTGGTTTTTGGACAAATTCGGAAATTTTACGATAGTCCGTCTTCTTCAGTGTATAACTCTTTATTGGCTTACAATTAGAATTTGTGAACTTAATTTATGTTATTAGGTATTGGCGTCTAATTTTCAAAAACGTAAGATTCACTTCCTAACTATTTACAGAACTTCCTAAAAACGTAAATTACCAACTAGCGGTCTAATGTGAATATTTTGAGTAAAATTACTAGTTTTAATAATCTATTTTGTGTAACCATTTAGACACCCTTAAAAGTGATTAAATTGGTCTATTATGGGTTACTTCAAAACGTGCTCATTAGTAGATATGTTCTACTAATAAACTCAACTTATGTATGCTTTCAAAATATTACGGGATTACTATTATGGGTTACTTCAAAACGTGCTCATTAGTAGATATGTTCTACTAATGGAGTCTTCTAAACGTGCTCACCACTAGATGGGTTCTACTAGTGAAGTCTTCTAAACGTGCTCGTTAGTAGAGATGATCTACTATCGGAGTCTTCTAAACGTACACATTAGTACTAATGGTGTCTTCATACGGTAGTGTGGCTACTACTACTTATACTTGTGGGATTACAATTATTTCTTACTTACATGCATATGATTACATGCTTTTCCTTACTTACATTTATTACCGAAAAATTGAGATACGAATGTTTATTTAAGTACTTATTAATTCGAGAAAACTTACTATTTCGGGAAACTTACTAAAAATAGAACTTTCTATTTTTAGAAACATTTTCTATTTTCGGAAACTTACTAAATTTAGAAACTTTTCCTCAAATGTTACTAAACTTTTTTATTACATACTCGATGAACTCGCTCAACCTTTGTGTTGACTTTTTAGTTTTACTTTTAGTTAATGATCAGGCATAAGATCTAGCTGGACTGAACTCCTAGAGACTTAGAGTTATTTTTTGTATGGTGGCTTGTATTCATATTTTTATAGTTGACCATATTTCGGGCTTTCATGCCTGAGTACATTATTTCATTTTCGGATTTATTTTGACTGTTATTTCATTGTGGTGATTGACGTAATTGTGTACCAAGGGGTTTTACCTTGGACATGGCGACATACGAATTTTATTTAATTCATATAGATTATTTCTTTATTTACTAATGTGTTATGACGATCGCCAATCAGTTGCACCCTGCGTTTCCGCCACAGGTGGAGTGTGACAGAATGGTATCAGAGCACATGGTTATAGAGAACTAGGTGGTTTAGCCTAGACTATTACTAGATGTCCTCATATATATTCTTTTTAGGATCTTTTTCATTGTTTTCATTACGTCTCACTACTTGTACGCGGTGACTCATTCGCGTAAGGAAGACGGCGACCAATATTTGCTTTAATTTATACTTCAAATTTGGATTTCTTGAATTCATTTTTACCACTATCGCTTCTATTTGAACCTCGATTTGATTTTCTTATATTTAAATCCTTAATTTGTATATGTTAATATAATGATAATGAACACGGGGAGCGGATATGTATATGAGACGAAGTGAATATAATTTTGGGCGTACGACTTAATTATATCCATGGTGAGTCATATATATGTTTACATGTCCATGTTTGTAGTCGTAATACAAAACATACCTAAAGTTCTTATGCTTGATTTACTGATCATATCCATTTCTTAAAATTCACGATTTCGCTTATACTAGCGTATGCTTATCTGCCCGCCTACACGGATCGTTTTAATGAGCTTACACGACTCTGTCCTCATATGGTAGTTCCGAAGTCGTGAGGTATAAAGTGTTTCATCTATGGTTTGCACCCCGAAGTTCGTCGGTCGTTGAGGAGTAGTGAACCTTCCACCATTCAGAGGGCTATTCAGTGGGCTGGAGCTATCACCGATGATGTGGTTCGAGACGGTGTATTGTCGGACGGGAAGAGGAAAGATCGCAGTGACGAGGAGCAGGGAAAGTCCAAGGAAGTTAAACGACATTCAGGTCAATGTAGCAGCAGTTCGAAATCTGGGTATACTCGTACACTTTCTCTATGTCAGAAGTGTAATCATCACCATAAGGAACACATGATATGCAGTTGTTCGCTATACCGTAGGAGAGGACACTTGGCCAAAGGATTTGACGTTCCAGGTCTGTTGCTGCCGTACCAGTGAATGCATTGAGGCTTAATTCCAGTTTTGGTTGCGGAGGTACCGGTCATTTTCTTCGAGATTGTCCTCACAAGCACAGAACTTTTGATCACACTAACCCACCCTAAAGCGCTCTAGGAAACCAGGGAAATAAGTGTGGTCCAAACACTCGGGTTCGTGCCAGAGCCTACATTCTTATAAAATTCTGATATTACTTGAAACGCATGCTGATACTTACTTTTTTATTATGAGCCCTTACCCTTCGATGATCTGTTTCGTGACGGTATTTTCTACTTGAATTTCGGGAAGAAAGTATCTTAAGTGGGTATACTGTGACAACCGTCACTCTCTCTGTCCTTAGTTAATCTAGTATGCCTGTAGATCACTACCGTATTTTACTGAAAAATTTAAAATTTACTTATTACTATTGATACGAGGTAAAAAATTACGTTTTTTGATGTATGATGATTTCTATGATATGTGTGTATACCTTTTATTTAATGCTTTCGTTAGTTAGGTGCACAGTAGATACTTCCCTAGACGAGCTCCTAGTTAATTAATGAGAAACTTTCTAGATTTCAAGTTCATACTATGACGTATCCGTTATACTTTACATGAACTTTCGAGACCTTCCGGTTCCGTTATTACAACAACTTTGTACTTTTTCTAGTCTTGAATTACGGTTAACGTTTGGTCTCCTTTTCCGAGAATCCCCGTTGTTAAATTGCATAAAAAAAAATCGATTTTGTAGCTCATGGAGGTGCGACGTACCGGGGTGCCGGACAGAATTGTAAAAATCGTTGTGTGGGTCCTATGTCGAGCCTAAGCCTTTTGGGCTAACTCTTAAACACTGTATGTCGAGTCTTGGGACATCGAAACCGAAACCCAACCTAACCTAAATCCTAAATTAAGTTAATCATAATCCAATTTCATACAAAACCTTACAAACCCTAAAAATTTCCCTCTAGCCGTCGCCTCTTTATTCCTTTCTTGCTGATGCCGATTCTTCATCCTTATCATCCAAATCAAGTGCTGGTTGTCATCATCTCCATCGTGTTCATCACCATCTTCATCCTTCAAGGTTCGTTTTGGTTAAATTCGTGATTTATTGGTTCCATATACAAAACCCTATTTTTGGGTGTTTACAATTCAATTAGTAACTTTCTGAAATTGTGTTTGACTAGCGAATTCCTCCCACCGATTCTCCTTTTTATTCATTATCTTAATCGTTCCCAGCAAGTGATTTCTTCAAGGTGAGTAAAGTATTTCGTTTTGCACACTATTCTTGGTCAATTTCTTGCTAGAGTTTTCATTTGGTGTGAAATTGTTAATGTATGTAGTCACGAGATTTAACACCAAGGTTTCCATTTCCATTTCAATAACAATCTGTTTGAATCTTCATCATCACAGGTTCAGCTACTCACAATCTATTATTTCATTCCGTTTTAATCGAGTTCTTACATGTTATGTGTATGGTGATTCTATGTCGTAATGTTTAATTCGTTGAAAAGTTGTTGCTATGTTAAGCAGTCTTAATCGATTAATATCTCCTGGTTATTATTGAATTAGATTATGTGGTCGAAACGTAAATTGTAGCCCTTTTCTTCTAATTTTCAAATATATATAATATGTCGTCTAATTGTATTCCAAACTCCCAGAATCTGCAAAATAGTGAGCATGGATGAAATCTGAAATTGTTGAAACGATTTTACTTAGGATTCGTAATAGGAAATTGTGTAAAACTTTAGTAAAAGAAAACGTTAATTAATATGTATTGGATGTCTCACCACTGGTCTAAAGTATGATAATTAAATGTCGGGATAGTTTGAACATTCGTTAGGTGTTTCAAACTCGCTTTAACCATTACGTCTTGGGTTTTGGACATATTCGGAAATTTTACGATAGTCCGTCTTCTTCAGTGTCTAACTCTTTATTGCCTTAAAGTTAGAATCTGTGACCTTTATGAATGTTTTAGGCATTGGAGTCTATTTTTAAAAAACGTAAGATTAACTTCCTAACTCTTTACAGAACTTCCTAAAAATGTATATTACAAAATAGGGTTCTAATCTGAATATTTTGAGTAAAATTACTAGGTTTAATAATCTATTTTGTGTAACCATTTAGACAACCTTAAAAGTGATTAAATTGGTCTATTATAAGTTTATAACAAGGCCAAAATGTATTAAAAAGTAATTATCATGTCTACACCTAAATTATTACGACTTCATTACAGAATAAACTTAACTTATGCATGCTTTCAAAATATTACAAGATTACTATTATGGGTTACTTCAAAAGGTGCTCATTAGTAGATATGTTCTACTAATGGAGTCTTCTAAACGTGCTCACTAGTAGATGGGTTCTACTAGTGGAGTCTTCTAAACATGCTCGTTAGTAGAGATGATCTACTAACGGAGTCTTCTAAACGTGCACATTAGTACTAATGGTGTCTTCATACGGTAGCGTGGCTACTACTACTACTTATACTTGTGGGATTAGGTTATTTTCTTACTTACAAGCATATGATTACATGCTTTTCCTTACTTACATTTAGAACTGGAGAATTGAGATATGAATGTTTATTTAAGTACTTATTAATTTGAGAAAACTTACTATTTTGGGAAACTTACTAAAAATAGAACTTTCTATTTTTAGAAACATTTTCTATTTTCGGAAACTTACTAAATTTCGAAACTTATCTTCAAATGTTACTAAACTGTTTTATTACATACTCGATGAACTTGCTCAACCTTTGTGTTGACTTTTAGTTTTACTTTCAGGTAATGATCAGTCATAAGATGTAGCTGGACTCGACTCCTAGAGATTTAGAGTTATTTTATGCATAGTGGCTTGTATTCATATTTTTATACTTGACCTTATTTCGGGCTTGCATGCCTAAGTACATTTTTTCATTTCGGATTTATTTTGGATGTTATTTCATTATAGTGATTGACCTAATTGTGTACCAAGGGGTTTTACCTTGGACATGGCGACGTCATGACATACGAATTTTATTTAATTCATATAGATTATTTCTTTATTTACTAATGTGTTATGACGACCGCCAATCAGTTGCACCCTGCGTTTCCGCCACTGGCGGGGTGTGACAAGTTTCGGTTGCAAAACATCTTGGGGAAAAACCCTAAATTTTATGAACTATACGTTTAACATGAATCTGATTCTGGTCTTTATTTCTCGGTTAATAACTTCTGTATATAGTTGAATTCGAATCTTTGGTCTAAATTATAATTGTAGGTCTCGGAGTCTAGTTTTCAGAAATATAAGCCTCTTTGTCTGATTGTTTGTAGAATGCTCGGAAACTGTAATTTAGTGGTCGTTGGTAAAATCTGAAATATTAAAACGGTTTTGATAGGTTATTGACATGAATATGTGTAACTGTCAGGATCGTTTGAGTTATATAAACCCAAAGCACGTAAACGTAAGATCTTGATGCATCAAGGAAGTTTAGCAGCGGATAAACACCTTGATAATACAAGTTTAACGATCAAACAAATATTGAAAATGAATATGAATGAACAATGAATAAAAAATAATGTTTTTCGAATATTAATCCTCACTATATTAATCAACAATGAAAGATTAACATACGTGTTTTTCCTAGTACAAGGATCTATGTATTTATAGATCTTGAGGCTAAACCTAACTTGTAACACCCCGCCATTTCATGCCCACGATATTGTCCGCTCTGCCACATCAAGGCTCACGGATTTGTTTTTGGCTGAGCTTCCCAGGGGGTCACCATCCTGGAAACTACTCTGGCCCAAGCACGCTTAACTACAGAGTTTCTAAGCTCTACAGTGCCCGTAGCCACCAAAACGCGTTGTGTCATGAAAGGCTAAAGGTTTACTCATATACCCAGCATCACTCTTGTGCACGGGGGATGTGGGATTTGCCTAAGGGAAGAAGACCCTACTGTTGGGCTTCCTCGGCGAGTCCCAGAACCTCACGGTCCAGGTGAAGAAATGCGGTTGGTGGGGGAGGCTGGAGAGTGGGTGGCATCATAGGTCGGGAGGGTCCGGCCTCCTGGGCGCGTCGCCTCTCCTCGAGGAACTGACGCTCCCACGCATAGCTTTCCATGACTGGAGTGCGCAAGGAGGGATCGTACGGGTCCACGAAGGACTGAGGAGGTGCGGGTAGGAACGGACCCGGGTGCTGGTGCGCGGTCATCCTAGCGCGAGGCCCTTGGGGCTGCGGTGGTGCTGCAACGGGTGCCCGTCGAGGAGTTGGTAACACGGTCCTCGGGCTGGACCCGTTACTGCTGCTGATAGTCATGGAAGTATACTCCGTCGGGTCAGTCGTCTGATGACGCTGGCTCTCGGAGGTCGTATGGCCCTCAAAGGGTTCGTGCGAGGGGGAGGCAGCTCGTGAGAGGGATCGTGACTGGGATCGTGAGCGCGATGACTGAGACATGACGTATCTGCGAATAGAGGGTTACATAAGTACGGGGGAAAACTAAATAGGAAAAACGTAAGTAAAATGCATGCACGGGTCCAGTTATGTGAGAATCGGGAATTGACAAGACCGGGAATTTTTCGACTCAAAACCGTTAACGATAGCAACTTCTTTCCGTTCTTGCATAATTCATTTTAAACTAGGCATGGTTGATCAAGTCATGCATAGCTGAAAAAGATAACCATGCAATTGCCGAAATTAATCTACTAAAGTTTGAACCCGAAAATGATTTTTCTGAAAAGCCTTGGTTATAGTTTTGGTTTCGAAAACTTTTTGGAAATTTTTTAAAACCGTTTTCACTATAACCCGTGCTCTGATACCAAGTTTGTCAAACCCCGCTAAAGCGGAAACACGAGATGTGAAGAGCAAAGAATCATTTCACGGGTTATACTGAAAATTAACGGTTCAAGTCTTTTAAATTAAAGATCGAAAAAGTACCGATGTTCAAAAGATACAACCAAGATTCATAAGTTTAAGACAACAAGTACATAATAAAGTGTTTTAATAAAAATTCCCTAATAACAAAAGTCTTCTTCTCGAATTACACTTCACATAACCGGCTTGACCCGCCCGAGCAATGCACTTCATAACTTACGCTTATTTTCCTGAAACATGAGATAAAGTGTCAACTACAAAACGTAGTGAGTGAGTTACAGTTTATAAGTTTTTGACCAAAGGTTCCGACAAAAGTTTCAACAAACGTTCCGACAAGTATATATAAGTATAAAGTTTTCTTAAAAGAAAGATAGCGGATAAATCGCTTAAAATATATATATATATATATATATATATATATATATATATATATATATATATATATATATATATATATATATATATATATATATATATATATATATATATATATACACTTTAAAAGTTTCCGAAGCAACGGGGCATAACAATACCCTAAAGTTTGTACAGTTGCAAGTAAAACAGTACTAGTAAAATAATAATTGCGGAGTCAATCGCTAAAAGAGTGTAAATGCGTAAATAAGTAACTAATTAGAATTCTTGTATCAACCTCCTGGCATTCTATAACATAAGTGTACACACTAAACCGATTATTCAACCGTGAGGCCCCTTACCCCGCACTATCTACGAGGAGTATAAATGATCATAGTAACATGTACTTAGACTGCCATCTAAGCAAGGAACGGTTCTTTCCTAAGTATCGATACCCATTATTACTAAACGGCTCAAAAGCTAATAGTGTGAAGAGAGAAAAAGATGGGCACTAATGTAATTTGTTTCAAAATGATAGTAGGCACTTAAGAATCGCGTTATAAGCTCATCAAGGGTTGGTCTCGTATACAAGTAATCATAAACTAGTTTAGCCAATTAGGGGGAAGCCAATAAGTTCCAAATAAGTAAATAGCCAATTAGGGGGCAAGCCAATAAGTTTCAAATAAGTAAATAGCCAATTAGGGGGCAAGCCAATAAGTTTAAAATAAGCCAATAGGGCAATAAAATGTTTACGCATACGAGTTTCACAAAGTTTCCAAAATAGATCAATAGTTCATAATAGTTTCAAAAGTTCATAATGGTTGCACAAGTTCGTAAAAGTTGCAAAAGTTCACAAAGGTTTCCAAAGACAAATAGATCGTAAAGTCATTGTACGTAAAGTCAAAGTTCATAAAACAGTTGCACATAAAAGATATAGTTCATAAACAGTTTTGATCTCATGTTTCCCCCAAAAAGAGTACTTGAAAATACAAAGGTAGAGAGGGGTGTAACTCACGGATTGCGAAGATAAGGAACTAGGAAATCGGTCGGAAACGGGAGCCGGGAATCACGGGACGCCTAATAATACCAAGATAGTTCAAGTTTTATTATCATATTATGTTATTATATGTAATATAATGGATAAGTTTTTAGTTAAACTTTAAGTGTCAAGGTTAATATTGTCCAAGAAAATAGTCCGAAACCGTTAACGTTGTATTTTGGTCCGAAAATCCAATTTAACGTTTATTATCGTCATGTCACAAGTAACTTTGGTTGCTGAAATGGTTTGAGTTTTTCTAACGAAATTTGGGCAGCGCTTCCGCGCCCAAATTTCATTCCCAAAAACTCAAACTCAATTCCGCTCACAAAATACTTATAACACGATAACATATTTAAACGAGTTCATTTTAAGTCCAAATAGTCCATACAAGTCACAAATGTTATTATTTTTATCAAACTGAGTCCCAAATATTAGAATAACAAAAAAGTCAGCTTGTATACTAGCTTAAAACGTCCAAACGACAAATTTTTGGGAATCTGGTCAGACCTGTGCGCCGTCCTGGACCATAGGAACGACGCACAGTGCCACTTTTTACCCGCTGCGTCGTCCTGGTCCTTAAGGACGGCGCAAAAGTGGGTTTTTGGTGATTTTCGACAAAACGTTTATTTTTAGCCATAGATTCCGACATGCAATAAGTCCAAACTTAATAAAACTTCATTTTCACAGTTTCTAAAGCATTTTTATCCATAAAAACATAGATCTATATGTTATTTCGGTTAAAAATCGTTTTTGTCCATAAAATGTTACAAATCTTCATAAAAACTCGTTTTTAATCCATAGATCATCCATGCAAGTGTTTATATATATAAAAACAGTAAAATGAAAGAAATCTACCGGATGAGATTGTATGGATGATGTTCTAGACCAGATTTGAGCTTCAAATGTGGTGAAAAAGCTTTGAAATCGGCACAAACTTGTTCCCCTTGCTTCCTCTTGATGTTAAAATGTTTTTAGATGGTTGAAAGGTGGATTTTTAAGGCTGGAAATTACTGGAGAGGAAGATGTTCTTGGGAGTTTTTGAAAGAAAATTAGTGTGTGTGTATGTGTTTTTGGTTTATAAAAATGAAAATGAAAATGGAAATGGAAGAGTAATGATAGTATAGGCTTTGGGACTGTTATGGCAGTAAATGGGGAGTCAAATCCCGTTTTTGGTTGGTTTAAAGTTTTATAAAAACGAGACAATAACTAAAAATCCAAAATTTTGAATCTGGCCCCTCCAGGACGTCGCACATGGTCCTTGTGCGGCGTCCTGGACCATTTCTGTAATTATTTTTGATTTTTGTTGTTTTTGCGTTTTGTTTCGTTGGACCTTTTCGTTAAATAAAAGTTCTTTAATATGATACGTTACGAACTGAGGAAAGTTCATTAGGTGTTTTCTTGGTATTAGGACTTATATAAATCGATTCCGGGTGTGATTCCGACGATGACGCGTTTCCGGTAAATGATCAGTTAAAGACAACGGTAGACAATAAGAGAGACGTAGAGTATAGAATGCACCATAAATTGGACGGTTGTCACAGTATAATGTATAGTGACCTATTGATATAATATGACTATAAGTGTTCACACTAAACCGAATTAAACACGACCGTGAAATGGCCCCTTTCCCTGCACTATCTACGAGGAGAAATTGACTAGCATATGTACTTAGATTGCCACCTAAGTAAGGAACGGTCATTTACTAAGTATCGATACCCATAATGGTATACGGATAAGCAAGCTAATAGTGTGTATGAAATGACAACCGGGCACTTAATTTGAAAACTAATAGTAGGCACTTAAGTCTGGTTATATTCCTCTCAAGAGTTTACGGAGATGCCAACCCGTTGCATTTAAAGACAACAATCAATCATTTTAAATCATAGTAATGATAAGTGAAAACATATGCATATAATGTATTAAAAGCATTTAGTTTCTCATGTTCCCCCAAAATAGTAAGAAATAGTAGAAAAGTGGGGATGTAACTTGTCACACCCCGCTTGGAGCGGAAACGCGGAATGTTCCAGTTATAATATCATGAGTCAAGATTACAACCATATAACCGATAAACAAAACATAAAATTAAATAGATCATGCCAAATGTTACAAAATACATCATAAAGTCAAAGGCGATAAGACGCCAAGTACAAATACAATTCCAGAAGAAATAAACAAACGGATCGTCATGGAAATTAGAATAAACAATTCAAATTCAAATTTCCCAAAAGCAGCGATCCGAAAATAAACTAAGGTATGATCATCGGAAATCCTCAATTTCCTGCAAAGCGTTAAAACGACATCAACAACATGTTGGTGAATTATTCGCAATTTTAAAGTAAAAGTGACCCATCGACAAGTTTCAATAAACATTATAATTTCAAATACCATATCTCAAATCTTTTCATTTCAAACCATATCTTGTTTTTCAACCCTAGTGAGGATACCATGCTTAGATTAGTTATACATCGAACCTTGCCAGTCCTAAAGACGCAATTCCTAAGGCAGTGCCAACCAAAGGCAACCATTAATCAAGTACGGTCATAACATCCACACATAGATACCTACTGAGGAATGAGGGTTAGGCGAAATAACCCATATAGCTATATATATGTAACCGTTGGGCACGAAGCTTAACGAGTGTATAAGACACCCAATCTAAGGCAGACCTATTCTACTAGGTAAACAAGATAATCATAACATTTCGCATACGCAAACAGTTTTAAAATACGCTACAAGATGATCAATAACATTCCGCATACGCAAACAGTTTTAAAATACACTACAAGATGATTAATAACATTCCGCATACGCAGACAGTTTTAATATACGCTTTACAGCCTAAAAATAGTAAAGACAAGGGCTACGAATAACTCACAATACAATTTCAGCAAATCTCGGGTAACAATCACAGAGTTACAACTCCACCGTCTAAGTGCCCTAAAACAGTAAATAATAGTCTCAGTATCTCTATAAGTATAGTTCGGTTTTGCCTTGTCGGTTAAGATTAGGTTATTAAGATAATCCGATAATAAATAAGTTTAAATGAGGTGACGTATTTAGAAGGCGTTGTTCCGCGTCAATCAGGATCGCTCGGAAGGATGTCCGCATTTCACGTCATAACAATAATTCGAAAAGGATAATATTCCGAGTCGAAACGACTACTAGGAATATTGGTTGAAAGGAATATTGAATACCGAGGTTTTATTAGATTGACCAAGGTTAAAGATGTTGACTTTGTAAAAGTCAAAGTTAAAGAAGTTGACTTAGAAAAGTCAAATGTCAACATTGTTGACTTATAAAAGTCAAATTTCAAGGATGTTGACTTATAAAAGTCAAATGTCAAAGATGTTGATTTTGCAAAGTTAAAGACATAGATAATTGAAGTTGTCGCGAAAGTCTAACTTGACGTTTTGAAGGTTTAAAAGACTTTACTTATCACAATATAGTGAAAAATGACTTTATATAACGTTTTTAATAAAGTTTCATCGCAAGGCTAATAGTTGACGGCTTTAGATTACGATCGTTATTTGTAACAAATGTTTATTTATCCAATGTAGGTAATATGTCCGTTTTAAATAAGTATTTGACATTTTTGATTGTGTTGGCGTCTTTGAGTCCAAAGACGATATTTTATCTTAATATGTTACTTTTAGTTTATTTATACAAGTGTTTAGAGTTTGAAATAAGTTTAACATAAAATCAGTGGCTTTGAAACAACAATTCACGGAACAAAATGTCGAGACGGTTAAACAAAAAAAAGCAACAACGAGGTGAATTTTGACGGAAAATAGCCCGGTGCGTCGCACTGGACATGGGGTGCGGCGCACTAGGTGCATTTCCAGATTTATAAATTTTATCGTTTTGTCGAAATCCGATTATTTAAAGGATTTTTGGTTAAAACGCAAACTGTTAATAACTTACATTCTGTTCCAAATATATTTACCAAGTGTTACATATATATAAATATACCATTTTACATACTAATACATACAATATGTTAATTTCGGTAATAATCACATCTTTATATATCTTAGTCCAAATCTTTGTCCGTCACCAAAATATTCACAAGTGTTGGTCTAATATATTATTCCTAACCATTTTCAAGGCTAAAACCGAAATATATATGGAAAATTATAAGAACTTGAATAAACAAAAATGATTTCGAAGAAAATAACGATTTTACCGATTCAACCGCAAGATCTACAAGCTTGAAAGTGAATAAACCCGAAAGCAAACTTTTGGTGGTGTGTTGATGAAAAATAAACAGCTCCAAAACACAAATAAATCCACCATTAGTTTAGATCCTTGCATGCAAGATGATAAATAACGTTTTCGAAGAGATTTTCGGTAAAAGATTACTTACCAATATCAAAGAAATTTCTCTTCAAGAAAAGCTAGATGGATCTTCCCAAATGATATTGAAATTGGAAGACAATAGCTTGGAATGCAAAAGAATAATAGTTGGTGTTAGATTTCTCCAACAATGAAGAGAAAAATGGAGAAAAATGGAAGAAAAGTGAAGAAAACTTAAAGAAACTTTACCAAAAGTTATGGAGATCTCATAGATGATGATAATAGATGAACTTAGGCTTGAGACTTCCTTCAAATGTGTGTTTTCTTCATCAATATTTCTGGAAATGTGTAGTAATTTTAGAGAGAGAATGGAGGAAATGAACTTGAGAGAAAAATGGGTGTTTGTGTGTGTTTTGGTTTATGTGTGAAGTGAGAGAGTAAATGGAGTGATTAAAAATGATGTGGGTGGCTAAAGAGATGATGTTTCTGGACATAGAAATGGTCTTACACGTTTAGGAAAGTTTCCCCAATCACCATTCATGCAAAAATGACTCACACAAAACAACAAAAATCTGTCCAGCAGGTCGGTGCTGCGCACTGGACCAAAATCCAGACTTTTCTGCTTTTTCGTTTACTCGATCGTTAAGTAGTTTCGTTCGCCGAAAGTTCCCGATTCTTTTTGCGATGAACTTAGGAAAGTTCGTACTATGATTTACTTTATATTAGGTTCATTTAATATTATATTTTCACTTTCGATTTCGAGATACGCACGATTTCGGTAAAGGAGTAAACAAGAGCAAATGTACGATATCTCGAGAATAAAGGATGCGATAACCGACAAATTTGGCATAAACCTTCTAACTTATAATTATGAGAATACTAACTAATTGGCACTTAGATATATTAATATTATTACGTCTCGAGGGACGAATCAGCAAATACAGAAAACCCGATACTCAAAAACAGTAAATCGTGAGCAAAACAAAGCGAAATACAAGGGTCGAAATCAATTGCGAATAAAATATAAATAATAACGGTAACATAAGTACTTCAAATTGAAGGGACGTCACAGCCTCCCCCAGTTAAAAGAATTTCGTCCTCGAAATATTTCCTGCAACGGCCTACTCTAACTCGAAGGAAGACGCTAAGGATATAGCCGTGCAAATATCAAAATCTTAAACGCATTAGATATGAAACTCTTCGAAAGATGGAATAAAATTGGAGATCAGAAGAATTGAGAGATATTGACTCGAAAACTGTTAACAATAGGAATTACGTTCCGGTCTTGCATAATTTATTCCAAACTAGGCGTAGTTGGCCAAATTACGCGTAGTTCGTGATGAACCATGCAATTGCAGAATTAATCCACTAAAGTTTAAAAGTTCATGAAATAATTTCTGAAGACTCGTGAATACAGTTTGGTATTGCACCAATGATTACTAAGTCGAATCAAAATGATAGCTTAAAGTCTGGGGTCGAACCCCTCGAAATCGCACTCGTAGGACAACCTCGTCTCGTCGACTTCTTTGCGGATAGGAGCTTCCTTCGGTTCCAATGCAAAAGAGGCGTAAAAAGGAAAATGGAAATACAAGGAAATGAAAAGAAAAGTGTGCAATCCGACGATAATAAGACTAAGCATCAAATATCAAATAGGATAAATGTAGGTTGAACTTAGATAGGAGGAGTATATATACCGGCTGGAGCTAACTCGGGACAGTTGGCCTTAAGATGCTCAGGAGAACCACATTCATAACATTTTCCCTTCATGGTCTTACAATACCGCCCTGTGTGACCAAGTTTCTTACATTTATCGCATTTCCAACAAGCCATCTCCCTAGCGTGGCGACTACCACACTGAGCACACCGTGGAGGCCCACCTCTGGCATTCGGAGCCACAACTGCATATGTTTGCACATCTTGAGGAGTATCCTGCCTC
Organism: Senecio squalidus; assembly: GCA_910822075.1. NCBI lineage: Eukaryota > Viridiplantae > Streptophyta > Magnoliopsida > Asterales > Asteraceae > Senecio > Senecio squalidus. Next base: position 26,608,702 of record CAJVGC010000432.1, on the reverse strand, counting down.
CTGGGTCTCTTCTGCGAATCCCCATAACGATCTTCACCACCACGTTTCCCTTCGGAATTTTGCTTAACAAACATCGGGGGTAACTCACCATCACGAACCGCATTTTGAGTCAACGTAATCGCAATTTCCACCGCGCTCTGAAAGGTGCTTGGTTTGTTGGATAAGACACTCTTACGGATTGCTGGGGGTAATCTGTGAGTGTAGTGACCTATACGTTTAAGCTCCGGTCGGACCAAGTGCGGCACTAGCTGGGACAGAGCGTGAAAACGCGAAGTGTACCCTTGGATATCTGACCCAACCATGTTCAAGTTCCACAACTCATCCTCCAACTTCTGAACCTCAGATTCAGGAACATACTCAACAATCATCAACTCCTTTAGTTGCTCCCAAGTCATCTTGCTGATCTCAACTCGGCCTCGCACATTCACGCTTGAATTCCACCACGTCAGAGCCGTACCTTGGAATACAAACGCAGCAAATCGGACTCGATCCTCGTCCGCACATCCCACAGCATCAAAGATGGACTCTAGCTTCTCCATCCATTGGAGCGTTCCAGTTGCTCCCTCATTGCCCTTATATTCTGGGGCCTTGCAGCTCATAAACGTCTTCAAGGTGCAACCAGCGCGACGAGCTGAGCCCTCTGCTATACCGGATCCAGTGATCACGACTTCGGGACCCTCATTATTAACAATCGGCTCGGGATTTCCAGAACCCGAACCACCACCGGTTCCTTGGGCTGTGCCCTCCCTCAGTTGAGCTATAAGCTCGGGCATCATTGCCGCCAGCTGTTGAGCAATCATTTGTGCCGTGTCAGGAGTCGTATCGTTCTCAGAATCATTCCTTCTTGCATTCGACGTATTAGCTCTCGCGTTCGGATTCGCGGTATTAGCCCTCGCGTTCGGATTCGCGGTATTAGCCCTCGCGTTCGGATTCGCGGTACTAGCCCTCGCGTTCGCAGTAGCACGTCGCGCGGAACTTCGTGTCGCAACTCTCCTCGTAGGCGCCATCGTCCTAAAATAAAAAGGAAAAGACTCGATCAGCAAATGTGTGCAACACAAAAACAAGGCCAAATGCCAAAACACAAAGCGAAATTAAACACGTATGAAAAAAAATAGTGCACACATTGCAATCAGAGAAAATCGATTTAAAAAGCCTATGGTCATAGTCCAAGTGATTTACTCAATTAAAATCACTCGGTTCGCTATAACCTTTGGCTCTGATACCAACTTCTGTCACACCCCGCTTGGAGCGGAAACGCGGAATGTTCCCGTTATAATATCATGAGTCAAGATTACAACCATATAACCGATAAACAAAACATAAAATTAAATAGATCATGCCAAATGTTACAAAATACATCATAAAGTCAAAGGCGATAAGACGCCAAGTACAAATACAATTCCAGAAGAAATAAACAAACGGATCGTCATGGAAATTACAATAAACAATTCAAATTCAAATTTCCCAAAAGCAGCGATCCGAAAATAAACTAAGGCATGATCATCGGAAATCCTCAATTTCCTGCAAAGCGTTAAAACGACATCAACAACATGTTGGTGAATTATTCGCAATTTTAAAGTAAAAGTGACCCATCGACAAGTTTCAATAAACATTATAATTTCAAATACCATATCTCAAATCTTTTCATTTCAAACCATATCTTGTTTTTCAACCCTAGTGAGGATACCATGCTTAGATTAGTTATACATCGAACCTTGCCAGTCCTAAAGACGCAATTCCTAAGGCAGTGCCAACCAAAGGTGTGACATTCGCGAATTTCTAGGTATACTTCTATCGACCCGTATTCGTTTTATTTAATTATGTTTATGTTTTGACCCTATTGTATCCCTTTTTTGTTTTATCGTATTCGAATTTCTCGTATTTTATGAGTATCGTATTTGTATTTTATGTGATTCAGACCTTTATGTCGGGAACGTTTAGTTCTAAGTGCCTTTAGTATAAGTCTAGTATGCTCTTAAGATAAGTTTAGGGGTTTTATGCCTTATGTATACGATTAAGATTAACGTTTAAAAAGTATTACAATTTTAGTCCTCCCAGAATTTTATTACAAAACTAGTCCTTTGGGATTTTTCTATTACAAAATTAGTCCTTCACCTACTTTTTGTCTTATTAGGCTACCTAGAAATCACAAAACTTTTGTCTTATCCACCTACCCTCCTTTCACCTACCTCATTCTCATCTTTCCTTTCTCTCTCTAAAAACACACACAAAAACACACATACAAACCCTTCCTTCTCTCTAAAATATCTCAAGATCCGACCGTTGAAATCCGATTTTGAAGTTTGGTTATTGTTCACCGTAGTCATCTTCATCTTTCCTCCAAATTTCATTTCGATCCGGTAAGTATTTCTTCAATTTGGTTTTAAACTTTATTTTATTTATTCAAGCTCGAAAACATCACTTTTTACCATCAAAACTCGGATTTTATTGAGGGTTATTGTACCAAAACGTATTCTGGACATAGGGTTTCGATTATGGATGATTTTGATGCCTAAAAACACTCAGAATCGTATTCCGAATGTAATTTTTCGTAAAACCCAGTTACGTCACGTAACTGTGTTACGTGCACGTAACTAGGGCCCGTAACTTCTTCTTGGTCACGTAACTATGCACTATGGCACGTAACTATTCACGTAAGTCACTCCTAGGTCACGTAAGGACCTTGTGTGTCACGTAACTATGCCCGAAACTAGCTTATGTCACGTAATTATTCTGGTATCACGTAACTGAGTTACGTGCGTAACTCCTAGTTACGTGATGCGTAACTAAATGTCGGAGTTTTCGAAACGTTTGTAATTCTGTTAAATCGATGTTCCTGTTGGTCATTTTAAAACCCGTATAAAACGTTAATCGTTAAGGCATACCCCACTAGACTTAGAGATACTTAGACATGTTTATTTACGTGATGTTTAGGGCACTTAGACGTGGAAGCTTGACCGTATCTGATTATTTCCCGACATATCGTGTTTGGATTGCTTTGCTATTCTGTGAGTTATTCGTTGCCCTTTTTACCGCTTTTACATTTTGGGCATGATTAGCGTTGTATAAATGTATTTTATGGTATATTATGTATTATGGTTATGTATTTTGGATATGAATGCCTTTAGGTTAGCATTACCCAACTTGTTCCGCCTTTGTGGTAGAACGAGGCCCCGTATACACACCTGTTAGCTTTTAGCCGCCGGTTCGTGTATATAGCGCTATATGGGTCTAACAAGCCCTCATTGTTAACACGATGGATGATGGATGCGCCCTGTCCGTGTTAGCAATGTTATGACCGTTGAATTCGAGGACAACCTAGCGTAATGCACTAGGTGGGGTTAGTTGCCAGTATTGTTATGGTTCAGGTGTATAGTATTTACCTAAGGCTATTATCTATCCAGTATGGTATTTTTATGAATTGATTATGGTATTTTTATGGTATTTATATTGGTATATTATTAAAAGGTTTTGTATACTTCACGTATACCTTGAAACATCATTTTTCAAATGACTTATTTTCAAATCATATCACTTTTGGGTCAAAACATATTGAAACTTTTATACTATTATGTTTTTATTAATTATTGCGAATAATTCACCAACTTTATGTTGACGTCGTATTTTAACGCTTTTCAGGGATTTGAGGTTACACTTTTTGACGTTATGCTTGCTTGGCTACGTGGATTACTTGCATGGAATTTATTTTGCTTTTTGTTAATTCCTTAGTATCCCAGACGCTGTAGCCGTATTTTGATATTTTCGGATGATTGTAATAAGTATGCTATTTTAAACTTATTTATCTATGTTGATTATGTTTGGTTTACTTATGTTGATGTAACCTTTGAATCTCTGATACCGTATTCTCTGTACACCTCGGTTCCGCCATTTTGCGGGGTGTGACAAAAGGCAACCATTAATCAAGTACGGTCATAACATCCACACATAGATACCTACTGAGGAATGAGGGTTAGGCGAAATAACCCATATAGCTATATATATGTAACCGTTGGGCACGAAGCTTAATGAGTGTATAAGACACCCAATCTAAGGCAGACCTATTCTACTAGGTAAACAAGATAATCATCACATTTCGCATACGCAAACAGTTTTAAAATACGCTACAAGATGATCAATAACATTCCGCATACGCAGACAGTTTTAAAATACACTACAAGATGATTAATAACATTCCGCATACGCAGACAGTTTTAATATACGCTTTACAGCCCAAAAATAGTAAAGACAAGGGCTACGAATAACTCACAATACAATTTCAGCAAATCTCGGGTAACAATCACAGAGTTACAACTCCACCGTCTAAGTGCCCTAAAACAGTAAATAATAGTCTCAGTATCTCTATAAGTATAGTTCGGTTTAGCCTTGTCGGTTAAGATTAGGTTATTAAGATAATCCGATAATAAATAAGTTTAAATGAGGTGACGTATTTAGAAGGCGTTGTTCCACGTCAATCAGGATCGCTCGGAAGGATGTCCGCATTTCACGTCATAACAATAATTCGAAAAGGATAATATTCCGAGTCGAAACGACTACTAGGAATATTGGTTGAAAGGAATATTGAATACCGAGGTTTTATTAGATTGACCAAGGTTAAAGATGTTGACTTTGTAAAAGTCAAAGTTAAAGAAGTTGATTTAGAAAAGTCAAATGTCAACATTGTTGACTTATAAAAGTCAAATTTCAAGGATGTTGACTTATAAAAGTCAAATGTCAAAGATGTTGATTTTGCAAAGTTAAAGACATAGATAATTGAAGTTGTCGCAAAAGTCTAACTTGACGTTTTGAAGGTTTAAAAGACTTTACTTATCACAATATAGTGAAAAATGACTTTATATAACGTTTTTAATAAAGTTTCATCGCAAGGCTAATAGTTGACGGCTTTAGATTACGATCGTTATTTGTAACAAATGTTTATTTATCCAATGTAGGTAATATGTCCGTTTTAAATAAGTATTTGACATTTTTGATTGTGTTGGCGTCTTTGAGTCCAAAGACGATATTTTATCTTAATATGTTACTTTTAGTTTATTTATACAAGTGTTTAGAGTTTGAAATAAGTTTAACATAAAATCAGTGGCTTTGAAACAACAATTCACGGAACAAAATGTCGAGACGGTTAAACAAAAAAAAGCAACAACGAGGTGAATTTTGACGGAAAATAGCCCGGTGCGTCGCACTGGACATGGGGTGCGGCGCACTAGGTGCATTTCCAGATTTATAAATTTTATCGTTTTGTCGAAATCCTATTATTTAAAGGATTTTTGGTTAAAACGCAAACTGTTAATAACTTACATTCTGTTCCAAATATATTTACCAAGTGTTACATATATATAAATATACCATTTTACATACTAATACATACAATATGTTAATTTCGGTAATAATCACATCTTTATATATCTTAGTCCAAATCTTTGTCCGTCACCAAAATATTCACAAGTGTTGGTCTAATATATTATTCCTAACCATTTTCAAGGCTAAAACCGAAATATATATGGAAAATAATAAGAACTTGAATAAACAAAAATGATTTCGAAGAAAATAACGATTTTACCGATTCAACCGCAAGATCTACAAGCTTGAAAGTGAATAAACCCGAAAGCAAACTTTTGGTGGTGTGTTGATGAAAAATAAACAGCTCCAAAACACAAATAAATCCACCATTAGTTTAGATCCTTGCATGCAAGATGATAAATAACGTTTTCGAAGAGATTTTCGGTAAAAGATTACTTACCAATATCAAAGAAATTTCTCTTCAAGAAAAGCTAGATGGATCTTCCCAAATGATATGTAAAATGGAAGACAATAGCTTGGAATGCAAAAGAATAATAGTTGGTGTTAGATTTCTCCAACAATGAAGAGAAAAATGGAGAAAAATGGAAGAAAAGTGAAGAAAACTTAAAGAAACTTTACCAAAAGTTATGGAGATCTCATAGATGATGATAATAGATGAACTTAGGCTTGAGACTTCCTTCAAATGTGTGTTTTCTTCATCAATATTTCTGGAAATGTGTAGTAATTTTAGAGAGAGAATGGAGGAAATGAACTTGAGAGAAAAATGGGTGTTTGTGTGTGTTTTGGTTTATGTGTGAAGTGAGAGAGTAAATGGAGTGATTAAAAATGATGTGGGTGGCTAAAGAGATGATGTTTCTGGACATAGAAATGGTCTTACACGTTTAGGAAAGTTTCCCCAATCACCATTCATGCAAAAATGACTCACACAAAACAACAAAAATCTGTCCAGCAGGTCGGTGCTGCGCACCTGACTGCCAGTGCTGCGCACTGGACCAAAATCCAGACTTTTCTGCTTTTTCGTTTACGCGATCGTTAAATAGTTTCGTTCGCCGAAAGTTCCCGATTCTTTTTGCGATGAACTTAGGAAAGTTCATACTATGATTTACTTTATATTAGGTTCATTTAATATTATATTTTCACTTTCGATTTCGAGATACGCACGATTTCGGTAAAGGAGTAAACAAGAGCAAATGCACGATATCTCGAGAATAAAGGATGCGATAACCGACAAATTTGGCATAAACCTTCTAACTTATAATTATGAGAATACTAACTAATTGGCACTTAGATATATTAATATTATTACGTCTCGAGGGACGAATCAGCAAAAACAGAAAACCCGATACTCAAAAACAGTAAATCGTGAGCAAAACAAAGCGAAATACAAGGGTCGAAATCAATTGCGAATAAAATATAAATAATAACGGTAACATAAGTACTTCAAATTGACGGGACGTCACATAACTCACAGTTTGCGAAGAGTTAAGCGTGTTCGGAAAGAAAGTCGGAACGCGTTGGAATCAAGGATATCCTAAAAACATACCAAGTTCTTGCGTAAGTATTATGATTTACGAAGTTAATAAAATCGTTAGTCAACGAAAATGCTTAAGTTTTAAAGGTTATGTTAAGGTCTAACGAAAGTCGGGCAGCGCTTCCGCGCTATAAATTTTAAATTCAAAATTTCCAACACTTTCCCGCTTACAATTTTTATAGAAATAATTACTTATATTCACAATCACAATATAATGTATATAAGTCAAATTAGTCACCTTAAACACAAGTATTTGTTCATTACATTTTCGTTTATTCAGGTTCTAATTATATAAGCTCAAGGTGACGATTATTAACGATTTAAAACGGTTTTTGGGAGCTGTCGGCAGCCATGTGCGCAGCCCTGGTGAGGGAGGGCGGCGCCCCTGCTGACAGACTTTTCCAAAAATCGTTTCCGTGGTAAAAATGGTCGTTTTAATGGTGGATTTTAACATGCAACTGGTATAAACGTTAAAATACTTTCAAATATCAATTTCTTTTATATTTTTAACCACAAAAACGAAGATCTATGTAATAATTTATACAAACTCGTTTTTCACCATGAAACTTAATAAAAACACATTTTTAGGTTATTAATCCAACATGCAATTAGTTATTTGAGTAAAGACAGTAAATATAAGAATTTTTACCGAAGAGAAATGGTTTGATGATGATTTGTTGGTGAATTTAGCTTCAAATCGATGAAAATCGTTTATGCAACCAAATGGATGAACACTTCTTGCTACCTTTGATTATTAGGACGATTTTATGGAGTATTTTTTATGTGATTTTTCTGTGAATGGTGGCTGTAACAATGGAGGGCTTGAGAGAGTTTTTGTGAAGTGTGTGTGTGTTTGTGATGTTAAAAGTGAGAGAGAGGTGAGAGATATTGGTGCTAGTTGACTCTATTTCTGGACCATGGGGAGGTCCAACCGAGTTTGGACAGATGTTGGTGTGATATTACATGCAAGTTTGAGTCATCAAAGTTAAAAAAACCAATGTTTCTGCAAAGGAGGGCGTCGCCCTAGGTGGTTACGGCTGCACACCGTGCAATTTTTCAGCCTTTTTCGTTTTTCGTTTTCGTTATCGTTAAGCATTTTCGTTCGTTGAAAGTTTACGATTTGTTATGCAATGAACTTAGGCAAGTTCATTATGTGTTTTCTTGGTATTAGGATTCATTTATTGATTCCGATTTCGATTCCGACACACATACGTTTACGGTATAAGTACAATTAAGAGCAATGACAGATATCTCGAAGATAAAGAATACACCTGAATTTTAGACGGATGTCACATTCTCCCCAGCTTAAAAGGAATTTCGTCCCGAAATTAATTCGCCTCATCGGGAGTGGAAGGGTCTTTGAATAGATATGGATACTTTTTCCGAATCTGGTCTTCACGCTCCAACTTGAATTTGTGACCTCGTCGATAATTCCACCGAACTTTGACAATAGGAATACAACTCTGCTTGAGTTGTTTGACCTCTCGGTCCACAACCTCAAGTGGTTCTTCGATGAAGTGGAGCTTGTTGTCGATCTGGACCTCGTCCAGTGGAATTACAATAGTCTCATCAGACAAGCACTTTTTCAAGTGCGAGACATGGAAAACGTTGTGAATGCTAGAGAGTTCTTGAGGGAGTTGGAGTCGATAGGATACCGGGCCGATTCGTTCTATCACCTCGAATGGTGCGGTGTACCTCGGGCTTAGCTTGCCGCGCTTCCCGAAACGGGTTACCCTTTCCATGGCTATATCTTAAGGAGCACTCTGTCCCCGAACTGGACCTCGAGGGGTTTCCTTCGGTTGTCGGCATAGCTCTTCTACCTGCTTCGGGATATCTTCAGCCTTTCCCGAATGGTCGTGATTTTGTCGATGGTTTCCTGGACGATGTCGAGCCTTGTTAACTGTCGATCGCCGGCTTTAAGCCAACAAAGCGGTGACCGACACCTGCGTCCGTATAAGGCCTCGAATGGCGCGCACTTGATGCTAGCATGGTAGCTGTTATTGTAGGAGAACTCGACCAAAGGTAGGTGAGCGTCCCAACTTCCTCCGAAGTCAACTACACACGCTCTTAGCATATCCTCAAGTGTCTGAATCGTCATTTCACTCTAACCATCGGTCTAGGGATGGTAGGTTGTGCTAAGGTCTAGTCGAGTCCCGAGAGATTTATGAAGTGCATTCCAAAATCGGGACGTGAATCGACTATCCCTGTCGGATATGATGGAGAGAGGTGTTCCATGACGAGATACGATCTCGTTAATGTAAACTTGAGCGAACTTTTCCATCGAGTAGTTCTCTCGGACAGGTAGGAGGTGTGCAGATTTTCGTTAACCGGTCCACGATAACCCAAATCGTGTCATTCCCCCTTTCCGTACGGGGAAATTTGGTTATGAAATCCATGGAGATCTGTTCCCACTTCCACATGGGAATCTCCGACTGTTGCAGTAGGCCTAAGGGCTTCTGATATTCCGCCTTCACCTTAGAGCACGTAGGACTAATAGTATTCAGGCCCGGCCACTAATAGTATTCTCGAAGATCCTTGTACAATTTGTCGGATCCCGGATGAACAAAGTATCGGGAACAGTGGCCCTCATCCAATATAAGTTTCTGAAGGTATTCGGATCTCGGAATCCATGCTCGGTTCTTGAAGTAGTGGATTCCGTCCGGTTTGAGCTCGAATTCCATCTCGTGATTATGTAGGGTTTCATCCTTAAGGTTTTCGGGTTTCAATGCTTCCCGCTGAGCTCTAGCGATTTGTGTTTGTAGGCTTGTCTGAACTTGTATCCCCAATGCTCTAACTCGTGATGGCTTTACCCTTTCCTTCCGACTCAGGGCGTCTGCTACTACGCTTGCTTTACCGGGGTGGTATTTGATCTCGCAATCGTAGTCGCTTAGTAGTTCTACCCATCTCCGTTGCCTCATGTTGTGCATTTTCTGATCGAGGATGTGTAGAAGGCTTTTGTGGTCCGTGAAAACTGTGCACTTAGTGCCGTATAAATAATGCCTCCAAATTTTCAGTGCGAACACGACTGCTCCCAGCTCTAAGTCGTATATTGTGTAGTTTTGTTCGTGTACCTTATGTTATCTTGATGCATATGCAATGACCTTGTCTCTTTGCATAAGACCCCAACCAAGACCTTGGTGAGATGCATCGTAATACACTACAAAGTTAAATGTTGTGACGTCCCGTCAATTTGAGGTACTTGAGTTACCGTCATTATTTATATTTTATTCGCAATTGATTTCGACCCGTGTATTTCGTTTTGTTTTGCTCACAATTTACTGTTATTGAGTATCGGGTTTTCTGTATTTGCTGATTCGTCCCTCGAGACGTAATAATATTATTTTATCTAAGTGCCAATTAGTTAGTATTCTCATAAATATAAGTTAGAAGGTTTATGCCAAATTTGACGGTTATCGGATCCTTTATCGTCGAGATATCGTGCTTTTGCCCTTGTGTACTCTTTTACCGAAATCGTGCGAATCTCAAAATCAAAAGTGAAAATATGATATTAAATGAACCTAATATAAATTAAATCAAAGTATGAACAATTCTAAGTTCAACGCAAAAAGAATCGGGAGTTTTCGATGAACGAAACTCCTTCACGGTCAAAAACAAGTCTGCAGAGCCAGCCGACCAGCCAGCAGCTGGCAGGGATTCAGCCGACGGCTGAGCCTCTCCAGCCGGCGGCTGGATTGGTCTGGACAGGTGTTTGATGACTCATTTTTGCATGAAAAACGATTGGGGACACGGGGCTAAGCCCTATTCGACCCCATACTGTAACACCCCGCCATTTCATGTCCACGATATTGTCCGCTCTGCCACATCAAGGCTCACGGATTTGTTTTTGGCTGAGCTTCCCAGGGGGTCACCCATCCTGGAAACTACTCTGGCCCAAGCACGCTTAACTACAGAGTTTCTAACCTCTGCAGTGCCTGTAGCCACCAAAACGCGTTGTGTCATGAAAGGCTAAAGGTTTACTCATATACCCAGCATCACTCTTGTGCACGGGGGATGTGGGATTTGCCTAAGGTGTCACAAACACCCCCACTTGGGACTCAACGTCCTCGTTGAGGTTTGCCCCACCATCCCAAACGTCACAAGAGTGGCTCTGATACCACTTGTAACACCCCGCCATTTCATGCCCACGATATTGTCCGCTCTGCCACATCAAGGCTCACGGATTTGTTTTTGGCTGAGCTTCCCAGGGGGTCACCCATCCTGGAAACTACTCTGGCCCAAGCACGCTTAACTACAGAGTTTCTAAGCTCTGCAGTGCCTGTAGCCACCAAAACGCGTTGTGTCATGAAAGGCTAAAGGTTTACTCATATACCCAACATCACTCTTGTGCACGGGGGATGTGGGATTTGCTAGGGTGTGTTTAGATGAAGAAAACTAGGAGTGTTTTCTAGAAAAATTTTCAAGGAAAACATAGAAAACAGAAAACGTGTTCAAATGTGATTTTTTCTAAATCATTTTCCATGAAAATAGAAAACTCAGTTTTCTAATTTATAACTACACTTAGAAAACTCACTTTTATAGTTTTCCAACTATTTTCCATTTATAAAATGGAAAACTCCTTGTGTTTTCCATTTGACAACTAAACACGTTTTCAAACTTTTTAAATGTTTTCTAGAGTGGAAAACTTTTTTCATTTTCTTGAAAACTAAAAATGGAAAATTAGAAAACGTTTTCTATAACTAAACGCAACCTAAGGTGTCACAACACATCTCTCCATCATCTCCGATAGGGATAGTCGATTCATGTCCCATCTTTGGGATATCCTTCAGAAATCGCTAGGGACACGACTAGACCTCATCACCTCATGCCACCCTCAGACCGATGGTCATAATGAAAGGACGATACAAACGCTTGAAAAGATGCTGAGAGCGTGTGTAGTTGCCTTCGTAGGAAGTCGAGACGCTCACCTCCCTTGGTCGAGTTCTCCTATGACAACAACTGCCCCACCAGCATCAAGTGCGCACCATTCGAAGCCCTATGTGGACGCAAGTGTCGGTCACCGCTCTGTTGGCTAGAAGCTGACGATTGACAAGTTGCGAGGTTCGCTGTCTTCCAGGATACAATAGTCAAGATCTCCCTCTATCCGTGAAAGACTGGAAACATCCCGTACCCGGCAGAAAAGCTACGCAGACAACCAGAGGGAAAACCCCTCGAGTTCCAAGTTGGCGAGAGAGTACTTCCCAAGATATCGCCATGGAAGGGGATAGTCCGCTTCTGGAAGCGCGGCAAACTGAGCCCTAGGTACACCGGTCCATTCGGAGTCTTAGGGCATATCGGCCCAATCGCTTACCGTCTTCAACTCCCCCATACTCCCTCGAACTTTCATAATATATTCCATGTATCTAATGAGACCATCGTCATCCCTCTTGACAAGGTCAAAATCGATAACAAACTCAATTCCATTAATGAACCGCTTGAGGTTGTCGACCGAGGGGTCAAACAACCCAGGAAAAGTCGTGTATCTATGTCAAGCTTCAGTGGAATTTCCGACGTGGTCACGAAATCACGTGGGAACGTGAGGACCAAATCCGTCAGAAGTATCTACATCCGTTCGAGAACAATTCTCCATGATGGTACGAACTAAATTTTGGGACGAAATTTCTTTCAACCCGGGGAGAATGTGACAACCGTCCAATTTCTGGTGCATTCTATACTCTACGTCTCTCTTATTGTCTACCGTTGTCTTTAACTGATCATTTACCGGAAACGCGTCATCGTCGGAATCACACCCGGAATCGATTTATATAAGTCCTAATACCAATAAAACACCTAATGATCTTTCCTAAGTTCAAAACGTATCATATTAAAGAACTTTTAGTTAACGAAAAGGTCCAACGAAACAAAACGCAAAAACAACAAAAATAAAAAATAATTACAGAAATGGTCCAGGACGCCGCACAAGGACCATGTGCGACGTCCTGGAGGGGCCAGATTCAAAATTTTGGATTTTTAGTTATTGTCTCGTTTTTATAAAACTTTAAACCAACCAAAAACGGGATTTGACTCCCCATTTACTGCCATAACAGTCCCAAAGCCTATACTATCATTACTCTTCCATTTCCATTTTAATTTTCATTTTAATAAACCAAAAACACACACACATCCATACATACAATCTCATCCGGTAGATTTCTTTCATTTTACTGTTTTTTTATATATAAACACTTGCATGGATGATCTATGGATTAAAAACGAGTTTTTATGAATATTTGTAACATTTTATGGACAAAAACGATTTTTAACCGAAATAACATATAGATCTATGTTTTTATGGATAAAAATGCTTTAGAAACTGTGAAAATGAAGTTTTATTAAGTTTGGACTTATTGCATGTCGGAATCTATGGCTAAAAATAAACGTTTTGCCGAAAATCACCAAAAACCCACCTTTGCGCCGTCCTTAAGGACCATGACGACGCAGCGGGTGAAAAGTGGCACTGTGCGTCGTTCGTATGGTCTAGGACGGCGCACAGGTCTGACCAGATTCCCGAAAATTTGTCGTTTGGACGTTTTAAGCTCGTATACACGCTGACTTTTTGTTATTATAATATTTGGGAGTCAGTTTGATAAAAATAATAACATTTGTGACTTGTATGGACTATTTGGACTTAAAATGAACTCGTTTAAATATGTTATCGTGTTATAAGTATTTTGAGAGCGGAATTGAGTTTGAGTTTTTGGGAATGAAATTTGGGCCCGGAAGCGCTGCCCAAATTTCGTTAGAAAAACTCAAACCATTTCAGCAACCAAAGTTACTTGTGACATGACGATAATAAACGTTAAATTGGATTTTCGGACCAAAATACAACGTTAACGGTTTCGGACTATTTTCTTGGACAATATTAACCTTGACACTTAAAGTTTAACTAAAAACTTATCCATTATATTACATATAATAACATAATATGATAATAACACTTGAACTATCTTGGTATTATTAGGCGTCCCGTGATTCCCGGCTCCCGTTTCCGACCGATTTCCTAGTTCCTTATCTTCGCATTCCGTGAGTTACACCCCTCTCTACCTTTGTATTTTCAAGTACTCTTTTTGGGGGAAACATGAGATCAAAACTGTTTATGAACTATATCTTTTATGTGCAACTGTTTTATGAACTTTGACTTTACGTACAATGACTTTACGATCTATTTGTCTTTGGAAACCTTTGTGAACTTTTGCAACTTTTACGAACTTGTGCAACCATTATGAACTTTTGAAACTATTATGAACTATTGATCTATTTTGGAAACTTTGTGAAACTCGTATGCGTAAACATTTTATTGCCTTATTGGCTTATTTTAAACTTATTGGCTTTCCCCCTAATTGGCTATTTACTTATTTGAAACTTATTGGCTTGCCCCCTAATTGGCTATTTACTTATTTGAAACTTATTGGCTTGCCCCCTAATTGGCTAAACTAGTTTATGATTACTTGTATACGAGACCAACCCTTGATGAGATTATAACGCGATTCTTAAGTGCCTACTATCATTTTGAAACAAAATTACATTAGTGCCCATCTTTTTCTCTCTTCACACTATTAGCTTTTGAGCCGTTTAGTAATAATGGGTATCGATACTTAGGAAACAACCGTTCCTTGCTTAGATGGCAGTCTAAGTACATGTTACTATGATCATTTATACTCCTCGTAGATAGTGCGGGGTAAGGGGCCTCACGGTTGAATAATCGGTTTAGTGTGTACACTTATGTTATAGAATGCCAGGAGGTTGATACAATAATTCTAGTTAGTTACTTATTTACGCATTTACACTCTTTTAGCGATTGACTCCGCAATTATTATTTTACTAGTACTGTTTTACTTGCATCTGTACAAACTTTAGGGTATTGTTATGCCCCGTTGCTTCTGAAACTTTTAAAGTATATATATATTCTAAACGATTTATCCGCTATCTCACCAAGGTCTTGGTTGCGTTCTTATGCAAAAAGATAAAGTCATCTCATATGCATCGAGACAACTCAAGGTACACGAACAGAATTATATGACTCTCGACTTAGAGTTGGGAGCAGTCGTGTTCGCTTTGAAAATTTGAGACATTACCTATACGGCACTAAGTGCACAGTTTTCACAGACCATAAAAGCCTTCAACACATCCTCGATCAGAAAATTCTTAACATGAGACAACGAAGATGGGTAGAACTGCTAAGTGACTACGATTGCGAGATCAAATACCATCCCGGTAAAACAAACGTAGTAGCAGACGCCCTGAGTCGGAAGGAAAGGGTAAAGCCATCACTGGTTAAAGCATTGGGGGTACAAGTTCAGACGAGCCTACTAACTCAAATTGCTAGGGCTCAAAGCGAAACATTGAAACCCGAGAACCTCAAGGGAGAAACGCTGCATAGCCATGAGAAGGAATTTGAGGTTTAACCCGAAGGAATCCACTATTTCAAGAACCGAGTGTGGATTCCGAGATCTGAAAGCCTCCGAAAACATATACTAGATGAGGGCCACCGTTCCCGATATTCCATTTACCCGGGATCCGAAAAACAGTACAAGGACCTTTGAGGATACTATTGGTGGCCTGGCATGAAGAAGGAAATCGCCTTGTACGTAGCTAAGTGCTTAACTTGCTCGAAGGTCATGGCGGAATATCAGAAACCATCAGGCCTACTGCAACAGCCGGAGATCCAATTGTGTGTCACACCCCACTAAAAGCGGAAACACGAGGTGCGAAGAGCATCGATATCATAACACGAGTCATAGCAAAGCATAACGGATTTAAGTCATTTGATTAAAAGAAATAAAGTTACATGTCTGAAAATAACCAAGTATTTAACGTTTCAACATAAATAAAATTCATAAGTGCAACTTCCAAAACATTCCCAAAGTAAACAAATAGACAAGGTCTTCTCCCGATTCATGAATCACGCGACTTGCCTGACCCTTCTGAAGCTATGCACTTCGTGTCCTTACACTTGGTTTTCCTGAAACATGCAAAAAAGTGTCAACTACATAAAGTAGTGAGTGAGTTACAGTTTTCTTATCCTCGACTAAAAAGGTTTATGACAAGTATATAAGTATAAAAGAGTTCTCAATAGAAATGAAGCGAATACAGCGCTTAAAAGTACATATACTTGTAAAAATGTTCACCGGCAAGTATAACAATAGTTGTAAAGATGTCTACGGACACGGTATATAATTGAAAGATTTCTCAACGGAAGCAAAGCAGTTCAAGTGCTTATTAAAATAGGTATAAAAGATTTCTCTACGAAATAAAACAGTTCAAGTGCTCGAAGCAATAAATAAAGAAGTAACGGTACACGTATAAAGTAATATTGATAAGCAGTTCATGTGCTTGACAATATAGGAATAAGTAAAGATATGCGTATAAGTAATATTGGTAAGCAGTTCTTGTGCTCGACAGTATATAGATAAGTAAAGATATGCGTATAAAGTAAAAGTGATTATATATGAACATTGACCTCTTGACCTCACATAATTACAAGTGTTCACACTAAAGGCCCGACCGTACTATGTTCCTATCAAGAGTCAATAATGATGCCGTTCTCGTGGCAGGTAAAAGGCACACAACCGATCGATCAGTTCTCAAATAAGTCAAGTGAAAAGACATACACATATAGGCACGTAAAACGGTTCGATAAGTGAGTAAACGCATATAAGTTCATAAGATGGTTCACAAGTTCATAAGTTGGTTCATAAAACGGTTTATAAGTTCACAAAACAGTTCGTTCTCATGCTTCCCCCAAAAAGACGTATCAAAACAGTAAAAGAGTGGGGATGTAAGTAACGGACTGCGAAAAGTAAATCTCGTGCGGAAAGGAATCGAACGTGTCGGAAGTCGAAGGAACCTTAGAACATACCAAGTTTGAGTAAGCGATATAATTTATTAAATAATAGTTTGTTAGTCAACGAAATGCTTTAGTTTTGGAAGTAATGTTCAGGTCTAATGAAACTCGGGCAGCGCTTCCGCGCTATAGCTTTTAATCCAATTTTTTAAACACTTACGATCTTACAATTCTTATAACTATCTATAATTTAATTCACCAACCAAAAAGATGTTTATATGTTCAAAATATCACTTTAATACTAGTTAAAGTCATTACAGTTAGTTCTGGACCGATACGTGAAATACCGAGCTTAAGGTTACGTTTTACCGCGAATTTAATACGTTTTCAGGACCCGATTTCAGTTACATAGCGTAACTGGTAGTTACGCCGCGTAACTGGTAGTTACGCCGCGTAACGGTTAGTTACGCTGCGTAACTGTAGTTACGCTAGCAGCGTAACTGACGGACAGTTTTGGTCAAAATCGTTTTTAGTGTCGTAAACTCATCTTTGATGGTAGATTTCGATATGTAGTGATAGAAACATCAAAACATATAATAAACGACAGTTTATAGCAACTTTTTAACCACCAAAAGCTAAGATTTATAAAATGACCCGTTTTGTATGTGAATGGGTTAAAAACTTCAAAAATCATATTTTTATGTGTTAGATCTCACATGCAATGTATGTTTTGAGTAACAACAGTAAATGGATGAGTTTTTACCTGAGAGAAATGGTTTGATGCCGATTGGTTGGTGATTTAAGCTCCAAAATGAAGAAAACGTTTATGAAATCAAAAGGATGAGCACTTCCCTTCTTTCTTTGACTTTTAGGACGATTTTTAGGTGTTTTTATGTGATTTTCTTCTGCCAAAAAGTGGCTGGAAAAGAGTTCTAGAGGGAGTGTTTTAATGTGTGTGTGTGTTTTTAGTTTTAGTTAAAATGAAAGGAAGAAAAGAACAAGTGAGGTATAGAGGGTGTGATGGGTAAATATATGCACCACTAGGGGGGTACAATCGGTGTATTACAGGTGTTAAGGACGTCAAGGAAAGTGCACCAATCGTTTAACATGCAAATGTGACTCAGCACGCTAGTTACGCTAGCATAACTATAGTTACGCTGTGTAACTATTCCGGATAGATACGTTGCGTAACTGCTTAGTTACGCTGGTTGTTGGAAATTTTTCGTTTTTCGTTATCGTTAAGCATTTTCGTTAGTTGAAAGTTTACGATTAGTTGTTGGATGAACTTAGGCAAGTTCATTATGCGTTTTTTTTTTTTTGTATAAGGGTTCATTTATTGATTCCGACATCGATTCCGACACAAATACGTTTACGATATAAGTACAGATAGGAGCATTAACAGATTATCTCGAAGATAAAGAATACGGAATACTCCTGAATATTTGACGGTTGTCACATTCTCCCCCGGTTAAAAGGAATTTCGTCCCAAAATTGATTCGTCTAGTCGGGAGTGGGAGAATCTTTGAAAAAGTGCGCTTTACAAGACAGGTGCGTTGTCGAGGCGATTAAAAGTCTAGTGCCGTCCTCGTGGCCTTTGAAAGTCTGGCGCCGTTCTCGTGGCATTTAGAAGTCTGCGCCGTTCTCGTGGCATTTGAAAGTCTGCGCCATTCTCGTGGCATTTAAAGGTCTACGTCGTTCTCGTGGCATTTAAAAGTATGTGCCGTTCTCGAGGCATTTAAAAGTGTGCGCCGTTCTCGTGGCATTTAAAAGTCTGCACCGTTCTCGTGGCATTTAAAAGTCTGCGCCGTTCTCGTGTCATTTAAAAGTATACGCCGTCCTCGTGGCCTTTGAAAGTCTGGCGCCGTTCTCGTGGCATTTAGAATTCTGCGCCGTTTTCGTGGCATTTGAAAGTCTGCGCCGTTCTCGTGGCATTTAAAGGTCTACGTCGTTCTCGTGGCATTTAAAAGTCTGCGCCGTTCTCGAGGCATTTAAAAGTGTGCGCCGTTCTCGTGGCATTTAAAAGTCTGCGCCGTTCTCGTGGCATTTAAAAGTTTGTTCCGTTCTCGTGTCATTTAAAAGTCTGCGCCGTTCTCGAGGCATTTAAAAGTCTGCGCCGTTCTCGAGGCATTTAAAAGTATACGCCGTTCTTCAGGAAGTTAAAAGTCTGCGCCGTTCTCGTGGCATTTAAAAGTCTGCGCCGTTCTCGAGGCATTTAAAAGTCCGCGCCGTTCTCGTGGCATTTAAATGTATGCGCCGTTCTCGTGGCATTTAAAAGTCTGCGCCATTCTCGTGACGTTTAGAACTTTTGTTCTCCAAGAAGTTCCAGAAACAGATGAGGTCATCGTCTATGTGTGTGATTACGAGTTTGTCCAGATAGGGTCTATGCACCCTGTTCATCAAATCCATGGACACTGTCGATGCGTTGGTTAGACCGAATGGCGTAACGAGGGAATTCGCAATACCCAAAACGAGTTCGAGAGACGGTTTTAGGAATGTCGGGTTCACTGACTCGAACGTGATGATACCCTAAGCGAAGATCGATCCTTGAGAAGTAAGTTGCACCCTGCAACTGGTCGAACGGAACGTCGATGTCACACCCCGCTAAAAGCGGAAACACGGAATGTTCCAGTTATAATATCAAGAGTCAAGATTACAACAATATAACCGATAAACAAAACATCAAATTAAATAGATCATGCCAAATGTTACAAAATACATCATAAAGTCAAAGGCGATAAGACCCCAAGTACCAATACAATTCCAAAAGAAATAAACAACGGATCGTCATGGAAATTACAATAAAGAGTTCAAATTCAAATTTCCCAAAAGCAAGCGATCCGAAAATAAACTATGGCATGATCAATGGAAATCCTCAATTTCCTGCAAAGCGTTAAAACGACATCAACAACATGTTGGTGAATTATTCGCAATTTTAAGTAAAAAGTGACCCATCGACAAGTTTCAATAAACATTATAATTTCAAACATCATATCTTGTTTTACAATCCAATAGTGAGAGGTACCATGCCTAGACTATCATACACTGAACCTGACCACGTAAATTAACCCCTATCCTAAGGGGTATCAATCCAAAGGCAACCAATTATGAAATACGGCCATAACACCTACTCCTAGGTACGTCCTAGCGAGCGATGAGGGTTCGGTCAAACCCAAACAGATCTGTATATATGAAACCGCGGGCAAAAGCTTAATCAAGTGTATAAGGGGAGGCTCCTCGAGCCTAATGATAGTTAATCTAAGGCAGACCTAAATCACTGGGTAAACAAGATAATTAAAAACATTATCGCATAAATGCAAACATTTTAAAGTACGCTTTACAGCCCAAAAGTATTTAAGACAAGGGCTACGAATAACTCACAAAACAATCTTCAGCAAATCTCGGGTAAATACAATCACGGAACCACAATTCCACCGCCTAAGTGCCTTAAACAATAAACAACATAGTCTCAGTATCTCTATAAGTCTAGTCCGGTTTAGCCTTGTCGGTTTAGATTAATTCAAAATAATATTCCAACGATTAAATAGTCGAATAAGGATGACGGATTAAGAAGACGATGTTCCGCGCCAGAAAAGGGCCGATCGGCAAGATATCGAACTTTCACATCAACAACGACCGTTGGAAACAAGTGACGACTCCGAGTCGAAAAGAATATTAAATACCAAGGTTTTATTAGATTGACCAAGGTTAAAGTTGTTGACTTTGTAAAAGTCAAAGGTTAAAGAAGTTGACTTAGAAAGTCAAATGTCAACGTTGTTGACTTATAAAAGTCTATTGTCAAGGATGTTGACTTATGAAAGTCAATTGTCAATTTTGTTGACTTATTAAAGTCAAAATCAATTTAAAAGTCAATTTGACACTTTGAATAATTTGGGAGTCTTTTCATACCAAAATATTTAGAGTAAAATACTTTTCAAAAAACCATTTATAAAGTTTGTCTTAAAAACATATTTCGTTGAATTAAAACGAGGATTACAAAGTGACGAAGTTTTAATATATCGCAAAGAGGTTGAAAATGTCCGTTTTAAATAATGTTATGACATTTAGTATTTCGTTGGCGTCTTTGAGTCCAAAGACGATGTTATTGTATAATAAGTTACTTTTATATATAAGTTTACTCATACGAGTGTTTATGGTCGTAAAAAGTTGTGAATGGAAAATCCGGCAGCGCTTCCGCATCAAAAATTATTTGTCCAAAATCCGTACACTTTCCCGCTTGATAACAATTTGCATTTTAAACCTTTCTCGTAATACATAATACAATAATAAGTTAATTACGATACTTTCGGTTAGATTACAATTTACATATTTCGTCCATTCTCAATCCAAATCCGGCAATACATTAAGTGTTGGTCTAATATTTACTCCTAACCATTTTTCAAGGCTAAAACCGAATAACGATGGATAATGAAAATGAAAGATTCTCAAGGATAGCAATTTATACCGTTAACACCCGCAAGATTTGACAAGAATAGAATCCGGAATCACAGACCTCGGTGGCGTGGCGCTGAGGACAAACCCTCCTCCAAAACACAATACACTCACCGTTAATAACGGTTCACAATATAACGAGCTTAAGGTGCAAATTTAACGGATTTACAAAGTTTCCAAAAATCTGGACCACGACCGCCTCGCGGTGGGGTGACTGCGCCGCGGTCGTAACTTTACCACGACCGCCTCGCGGTGGAGGCACCGTGGCGCGGTCACGACTTCAGTTTTCTTAATTTTTTACAAAAATCGTTTTTTGTTGGAAAATCATCTTTTGATGTAATAAGTTTAGACATGCAAGTTATGGAATCATCAAAACACTTCCAAACACCAAATTTGTAAAGCTTTTCACCATTTAAATCAAAGATCCATATACATTTTATAAAAATCTTGATTTTCATAAATTATTTACCATCAAACTTGTTAAAAACTCATTTTCTTTAGTTAGATCATACATGCATTAAATAAAACTTAGAAAATACAAAGAGTTTAAGTCATTATACCCCAAAGAAAGTGAAGATGTCAAGATCAAGCAAGATGTGATGAAAATCCTTGATATGAGACGGTGATTTTTGACCCGAAAACGATATAACCCAAGTAAACCTCCAAATGGATGAAAGAACTCTACTCCTCTTGAAGAACACAACACTTTATGGTGAAGAAATATGTTGATTATTTGTTGGAAATCACAGCCATAGGAAAGAAATGGAAGGAAGTGTGTGTGTGTTTTTGTGTTAGCTTCAAATAGAGAGAGAGAAGTGAGTTGATTTTGTGGATGATTGGAATGAAATGAGAGTTGGTAAGACACAAAAAGGGAGGTATAATCTGGTATAATTGAGGCTTTGCCACGTTTTTAAGTTTGTGACAAGTGTATAACACATGCAAGTTATGACTCACAACACAACAAAATGGGGTTGTCCAGGCCCATGACCGCGGCGCGGCCAGCTCACCGCGGCGCGCTCGGTCAAAATCCTGGATTTCTTCGTTTTGTTCGTGTTGTCGTCAAGTATATGAATTCGTTTAGGATTCCCGATTGTTTTACAAATGAACTTAGGAAAGTTCATTATAAGTATTATTGGTATTATGATTCATTAAATGATAACCTTTAAGTTTGGATTCAAGAAACGCACGATTTCGGTAAAAGATAACACAAGCGCAAAAGCACGATATCTCAAGTATAAAGGATCTGTTAACCGACAAATTTGGCATAAACCTTCTAACTTATAATTATGAGAATACTAACTAATTGGAACTTAAATAAAATAAATTTATTACGTCTCAGGGGACGACTCAGCAAATACAGAAAACCCGATACTCAATAATAAACTGTGAGTAAAACAAAGCGAAATTAAAAGGGTCAAAACACTTGCGAATAATATTAAAATAATGACGGTAACACAAGTACTTCAAATTGACGGGACGTCACAGCCTCCCCCAGTAAAAAGAATTTCGTCCTCGAAATGACTACTGAGCATCATTGCTATAAAAGAGATGGGGATAATTCCGCTGCATTTCCTCCTCCCGTTCCTCAAGTAAAATAAAAATTCAGTTCCAAACTTAGAGTTCCATCGGACCTTCACAATTGGGATCCAACTCCGCCGTAAACGCTTGACAAGTCGGTCAACGATTTCCACCGGCCTCTCTATCGCGTGAAGCGAATCATCCAAGCGTAGTTTCTCCCAGGGAACAATCAAAGGCTCGCCAGCAAGGCACTTCTTGAGATGCGATACTTGAAATATGTTGTGCACACCGCACAACTCAGGTGGTAACTCAAGACGGCATGCCACTGAGCCAACACGAGACAAAGCTCTAAAAGGGCCCGTAAACGTGGACTTAACTTTTTGAGCTTCTCGAAACAAAACACACTCTTTTACGGAGAAACTTTCAATAACACAACATCGCCGACCTTGACTTCCAAAAGTTTCCGACGCAATTCCGCGAAATTCTCCTAACGATTCCTAGCGGCAATAAGACGATCCTTAATCTAAAGGTCTTATCAGTAGTCTCCAAGGTCAACTCCAGACCCTTAGTCTGGCTATAATCAATCTCAGTCCAACAAGGTGGAGACCTACACTTATGACAGTAAAGAGTCTCAAGCGGCGCGCAACAAAGATGGGGCGGTAACTATTGTAGTATAAAAACTCGGGTAGCACAAAATGTCGATCCCAACTTCCGCCAAAGTCTAAAACACGCGCGTCACGATCAGAAATGACGGAAAAATCTCGTCAATATGCAATCTAAAAGGTTTCTCTATTCGGTAATCTTCTCGAATAGGCAGAAAAAGCGCTGACTACATCAGCTGATCTACGATAATCCAATGATACAATCCTCGGTGAGAGCCTCCTGATAAGCCTGAATGATAAGAGCCTTCAAGCTCGACTGAGTCGAAATCATCATGGTGCGTACTCTCACCGGATTAATCGACTTCGTGCGACTTAACGCATCGGCTACTATATTCGCTTTACCCAGATGGTAGGGAATCTCACGAACATAATCGTTATGCTACTCAACCCACAACTAGTAATGCATTAGCATCTTTCCTTTTTAACGAACAGTACCGGCGCTCCTCAAAAGAGAGAAACCGCCTAACGAAGCCTTTGTCCACCAATCTCTATATCTGCTTCGATGTTCTTACATCTCCGAGGGTGCTAACCGATAAGG
>CAJVGC010000432.1:26406848-26584807 GCA_910822075.1 Senecio squalidus | reverse complement strand
TGAATTGTTTATTGTAATTTCCATGACGATCCGTTTGTTTATTTCTTTTCGAATTGTATTTGTACTTGGCGTCTTATCGCCTTTGACTTTATGATGTATTGGTAACATTTGGCATGATCTATTTAATATGATGTTTTGTTTATCGGTTATATTGTTGTAATCTTGACTCTTGATATTATAAGTGGAACATTCCGTGTTTCCGCTATAAGCGGGGTGTGACAACTTATAGAGATACTGAGACTATTTTGTTTATCGTTTTAAGGCACTTAGGCGGTGGAGTTGGAACTTTGTGTTTGCGTACCCGATAATTGTTGTCGAAGCTTTCTCTGTGAGTTATTCGTAGCCCTTGTCTTAAATATTTTGGGCTGTAAAGCGTATTTTAAATTGTCTGCGTGTATGCGGAATGTTATTGATTATCTTGTTTGCCTAGTGGATTAGGTCTACCTTAGATTGAAAGCCATTAGCCCTTGTTGGGGCCCCTTGATACACTTGTTAAGCTTTATGCCCAACGGTTACATATATATAGATCTATATGGGGTATAGACCTAACCCTCACTGCTCGGTAGAATGTTTCTAGGAGTGGATGTTATGGCCGGTAATTAATTGTTACCTTTGGTTGGCGACCTCAGGATTTGGGGTTGTACGGTCAGGTTCAGTGTATGATTAGTCTAGGCAAAGTTCCTATCACTATTGGTTGTTGAAAACAAGATATATCATTTGAAATTAACATTGTTTGATGAAAATTGTCGATGGGTCAACTTTTATTTAAAATTTCGAATAATTCACCAACATGTTGTTGATGTCGTTTTAACGCTTTGCAGGAGTTTGAGGATTTCTGTTGATCATGCCATAGTTGTTTTCGGATCGCTTGCTTTTGTGGAATTTGAATTTGTATTGTTTAATGTAAATTCCATGACGATCCGTTTGATGATTTCTTTTGAAGTTGTATTTGTACTTGGCGTCTTACCGCCCTCGACTTATTAATGTATTTTGTAACATTTGGCATGATCTATACTATTTGATGTTTTGTTTATCGGTTATATTGTTGTAATCTTGACTCTTGATATTATAACTGGAACACCTCGTGTTTCCGCTCTAAGCGGGGTATGACAGATTGAACCTTCTTTCGGTTCGATTCACAAATCTCCTTGCACGAAGAGCTAACATGGCAGATTGCCACTTTAAGTCCATCTCTTCCCAGTCATCTTGATGTATCTGCTTCACGTCATCACTAGTGAGATTTGAGCTTTGTTGGATGAAAGCTTCAAAAGATATATCTTCGCCACTTTCATGTTTTGTTCCTCCAGATGTAGTAACAAGAGCAGTATTAACATTGTTGATACTGTGGCTGCTACTGTTAGGTTTGTCTGCTTCCACCTAGGATTCAAAGACTCGTAGGTCGTTGTATAGATCATCCAACTCCAATTCTTCCAGTTTGTCTCCTTGTCTATAGGAAACCGTGTAGATAATCCATTCCTTACCTAGAGCTCTTATGAATTTTCGGTTGATATCATCTTTATCACACTTAACTCCTGCGCTGATCATCTCTCATGTGAGCTTTTTGTATCTATCAAACGTCTGAGTCATTCGTTCGTCTTTCAAGGCATTGAAATTTTCGTATTCCTGTTTAAGAAGAGCTTTCTTGTTTTTCTTGGTATTCTTTGTTCCGCTGAATCTTTTCTCCAAAGCTTCCCATAGAGATTTGGCATCTTGATATTCTTTGAATTGTGATTGGTACTCGTTGGGGATGGCAATTAAAAGAATACTGAGAGCCTTGATCTCCGTTTGTTTTTCTCTTCTTTCCAGGTCAGTCAATGTTGGACGAGTAAGGACTCCGGGTTGTCCATCAGCTCCTTGAGTGGTAGCATGCTTGTTACCATTGACGATAACATCCCAAACTGTATAGTTAGACAGTAGGATGTGTTGCTTGATACGTAGCTTCCATAAATCAAATTCGTTGCTATTCAGAACAGGGACTTTGTTGATTGAAACATCAGCCATGATGTTTATCTTGATTCTTGCGTATGAGAATTATCAACTTTTTGATCAATGGATCTAAAGCACCTCCTGTGCTCTGATACCACTTTTCAGGATCGAATAAGCTAATATAACTTATAGTTTGCCTTCGTTAAGATCTTGATCTATTAAAGAAGTTCAGCAGCGGATGAACACTTTAATATTAACAAGTTGTCGATCAGTATTTATCGTAAGAATATGAATAAGAACAAACAATAATATTGTCGAATGTTAAGCCTCAATTGCATTAATCAAATATCAATAGAACGTGTTTCTATCAATACAAGGATCTATCTATTTATAGACCTTGAGGCTAGCCTAGATAAACTAGGAATCTACATCGTTATCTAGAAAAGGAAACATACTTTAAATACAATTGAAACTCTATCTAATAAACATAAACTTCCATGACAAGAGTTCATCCGTATTAACTTGTAGTCAAACCGTAGTAACTTGGACCATCCGTAGTAATGAATACTTCCGTATTAACTTGTTGAACAGCCGCATCAACTTGTCTTCCGCAGTAACTTTTTAATAGTTTCCGTATTAATCTTGTAAGTTACTTTTTCCGTTGTTAGAAGTATTGTTTAGGAGTTAAACTATTTTGACTAAGTTATAACCCAACATTACGTCTCTCAAGTGATAAACTAAGTTTGTAATTTTGTTCAAAAAGGATTTATATTTTTGAAATATGAAATTTGTTAACAAATAACAAAATAACATGGGAATGTACTAGTTGTAGTCGAGATTTTGAAATCCGCTACTAAAATACATCCAAATGAAATAATGTCATTAATTACTTTGTCAAAATAGATCAATATCACAACAATATGCTAGTTCTAGTCGAGATATAAAATCCGCTACTAAAACACATCCTAAATAATATTTTTCCATTTGTTAAAAAATACATTTTCATCATTTAAGTTTATCGATAAAATTTGAAAGTTCCCCTTTTGAAAATACAATTGATGTTTTCGATTTTAATACTTCTCCCCCTCGAAAATTCGATTGTTATAATCATTGCAAAATAGCGGAAGAATGGAAGTTGTGACAACCATCACTCTATCCGTCCTTAGTTAGTCTAGTATGCATGAACTTCATTACCATAAATTACTGAAATTTTAAAAATTCCCTTATACTGTTGTTGTATGCTATGAGTTATATTATGTGTGTGATATTGTGTTAAATTTTAGGTGTACAAATAGATAGTCCCCGATAGATGAGCTCCTAAATGGTTAACGCTTAATCTGGTGATTTGTGTTATTGTCTCACATAGTTACGTAAACCTATTTAACTTAATTAGAGTGGCCATGTCCGATACTGTCACGTAATGTAGTCGAATCATAGTTCCGCGTTTTCGTTTAGTTTGTGTATTCCGCGTTTGGGGTCGTTCGTTAATTATTCGCAAAGTAATCGAGGTGTCTTGGAAAAGCTTCAATTTGCCGCATGGAGTAGTAGTTGCAATGTAGTGGCTCTACAGCTTTTATGAAATCTGTTAGCCTTCCTTATTGAGTCGAGTTTGGAGTCTTGGGGCTAACCCTTGGTTGTGGCTCGATCCTGGTCCCTAGTCAGCTTAGCTAACCTTACCTATCTTGTAACCATATATAAATAATAACTAAAAGAAACCCTAACCCTAAACCACCACCCCTCTCCCTTGCTCCCTCTCTTTGATCGACACTGCCCCTTTCCTCACAAGTCTTTCCCGTTCGTTTGAAGTCGGGTCGGAGCTTGCAGGTCGGCCATCATCATCAACGTTTCAGCTTGTCCTTATTTCTTTCCCTAATCGAGTAAGTATAGTGGTGTTCTTTTCTTTTTCAGTCGCTGCATGAACCTTGATTTAATGTATTCTTTTTGGACAGACAATCATCAACACCACCTTTTGTTCCTTGTTTCGTTTGAGGCACTTCATAAATCTGTGGTTTTTTCTAGATCATCATCTTCATTCTCAGTGTGTAATCTTGGTATATACCGATTCTTGTTGTTTCTTTCGTATAATCGGTTTTCTGAATGGATGATTGTTGTAATATGTGTTCGGTGGGATCACTACATGTTGCACTTCAGTAGGTCATCTTGGTGATCGAATTGGGAAGTATTCGTAATCGTAACTCAAATTAGAAAGTTGGTTTCTTCATCGTCTTATTGCTAGAGTATGTATATTCCAAAACCCTATTCTTTATGTATTCTTTTTTTCCAATGTTCTTTTTATGATCGTTTATCTTGTAATGGTTATGTTTGAGTCCGGTGTATAGTTATAACCTGGTCTAACGTTCATCGTTTGTAATATGGAGTCTTGGTTTCAAAACATCTTGGGAAGAAACCCTAAAATTTATGAAATATACGTTTAACATGAATCTGATTCTGGTCTGTATTCCTCGGTTAATAACTTCTGTATATAGCTGAATTGGTATTTGTGGTCCAAACAATAATTGTAGGTCTCGGAGTCTAGTTTTCATAAATATAAGCCTCATCGTCTAATTATTTGTAGAACGCTCAGAAACTGTAAAGTTGTGAACTTTGGTCAAATCTGATATATTGTAACGGTTTTGTTAGGTTATTAACACTTGAATATGTGTAAAGATTTAGCAAACTTAGGGCCCGTTTGGTTCACAGAATTTTTTTTAAGGAATTGAAATCTGTTAAAAGAATTGGAATATGAGGAATTGGAATATGAATTATAAAAATCTGTAGCGTGATTGGTTGACAGAATGGAATGCAATTCAGATTCCATTCATTGATATAATCCTGTTTGGTTTGTGAATCTGTAAAAGGAATTGGAAAGTAATAAATAAATTAAAAAATTTTCCTTTGTTATAAAAAAAGGAAAGTTCTTGTTTGAATAAACATTTTGTAAAATATTTAATTTAAATTTATTCATGAACGTTTTTAAAATGTACTTTAGAATAAAATTAGTTTATATAATGTTTCTAATAATCATTAAAATGAATGAGTTTGATAGCATATCACAAATCAATCTGATCGAATCATACCTTTGAATTAAAATTAAACATCAAACAACCTAACCTAATAACCATTAAAATGATATCACAAATCAATTTCATCGAACGATACCTTCATTTGGTAGCAGAGATGAGCGGGAGAATTGAAATCAAAATTGGCGATGGTAGCGGATGAAAATGGTAGCAGCAAATCTGGAGAAGGTGGAGATGGTGCAGCGGTGTGGTGATGATGCTGGAGAAGGTGCGGCAATGTGATGATGATGCCGGCGAAGGTGCGCCGGTGTGGTGATGATGTCGGCAAAGGCCCGACGGTGTAGTAATGGTGCCGAAGACGGTGAGGAAGTGTGGTGGTGTGGTGTATTAGTTTGAATTCCAATAAATGTTTAAACATTCCTTTCAAGTTGGGAAGGAATCTTCAATTCCTATAAATGAAGAATTTTACTGAGTTTGACCAATTCCAATTCCAATTCCAATTCCAATTCCGGGCTAACCAAACATCATGTCACTGGAATCTAAGATTCCAATTCAGTCCAATTCCATCCAATTCCACGAACCAAACAGGCCCTTAAAGTTATTGTTAAACAGATTATTATAAATTTATATGAGGTCTTATATGTCACCATAGGGGTCTAGGTCATTCGTATACTAATCGGACTTTTCCATATAAACGCAACGTATTAAATTTAGCACTTTTACATATTTCATAACCTGTTTTGTAACGGCCATATCTATTTCATAACTTACTAAAATTAAGAAAATCCAGATTCCTCGATGAAGCCCTCTGAGTCTGTTTTCCTAATATATAAGATTCTCCGTCTAACTCCTTTTTGAACTCTAGATATGACTGATTTTGTATCGGGGGGTACTTGCTGAGTTTTCACATTCTTGTCTAAAACCATCGTTTTGTTCCATTGTTAATGTGTAGTCCGAAACGGTCCATTGTATACTTTTTAATCATACACTAAACGGGATAAAAACCTTAAAATAGAAACGTACTTACAAGTCATTACTTGCTATCTAGGAAGCTCATCGTATAGACGGGACTAGCTTGTGACCTACTATCTTACATGTCACACCCCACCGTTGACGGAAACGTAGAGTGTAACATGATTGGCGATCGTCACAACACATTGTATAGTTTAAGAGAATATCTAAATGAAATAAATAAAATTTGATAAAAACGTGTCATGACGTCGCACAATCATAAGCAAACACTTATGTCTTGTGGAGCCAATCCACAATAATAGTATCAATGCAAACAATAATCCAAATGTAAAATCCCAAATTCGGGTAACAACCAAATGAAATGATCCAAACACAATTCCAAGTTCAAAAGAGACTAAAATGAAAATTTAAAATGCATAAGACAAGTCTTCTAGGTTTAAAGAAGTCTCTAGTCATCCTATGCCTGATCATTACCTGAAAACATAGCTTAAAATGTCAACATAAAGTTGAGTGAGTTCGTAAAGTTTATAAGAAACGTGTAAATAATTCCTTGTAACAAAATTTGTAGTTTAAAAACTGAAGTTTAAGCAAAGAATACCATCTCCTTTGTCATACGAAATCTGTAACTTGAAAATGTCAAATATGTAACTCAAACGATAATATAAACGATTTTGATAAGTGTTTTGGACAGTATGTGTAAACTAGTAACAAAGTAATCAACAACGATATTTGTAATCCAAACGTTTTTCACATGTGATATCTTTATTGTAATCAAAGCACTTTGCCAACTTTACATGAAGTCAAATACGTTGCAAGGCTGAACACGTAATCAAAGCACATTGCCAACTTCACTAAAGTCAAATACGTTGCAAAGTCCGAAAAGATAATGTAATCCAACACACAATTGTTATAGCACGTAGAATACAACATACAAACATGTCCAATAAAAAGCATACTTGAAAATAAAATGTTTTATGTAAAAGAAGCTATGTCTTCCCCCAAAAAGTTGAAAACATTTAAAAGTAGGGGTTACGAAAACTCACCTCAAGTCCTGTGCAAGCTAGTTAAGTAAAATTCACTTAAGCGTTCGGTCAGTTGAGCTTCCTAAATGAATGTTATGTTTAAATACGTTAGAATTGTTCTACAATTTTAATTTAGACATTTTACTGAGTTTTTAGTATGTGTTGTTAATTTCATAAGTTTTCGAGTCTCGATGATTTTTTTAAAAATCTTATAAAAACGGTTACATTGAAAACGCAAAGTTCTGGACAGCTAGTGATAACCCATTTTTGTAAAAATACTTAAAGACCTCAAAAATTCAAACCAAAATTATTATAGGTATCTAACTCAGTAGCCAATGACATATCAAAAATTCAAGGTCTAAATCCTCTGTATGAGTGAGATAAAAATAGCTTAAGCCGACACAACATTATACGTATTCGCAAACCAGATTTGACCAACATTTGTATATAACTGATTTGAATGACCAAATGATTGAATTAGGAAGTGAGACAATTATATTCAGAAACTAGACTCAAAGCTCTACAACCTAGAGTTAAGATTCAAATAAAAACACTTTTAAGATATGACACGATGAAGTGTGGTGAAACTATTCAGAAATTTTCAGAAACGTTTATAGCACGATTCGTAAAGACGTTTATAAATATCAAACAATTTTATAAATTCACTAAAAAATGCAGATCATGTATTTAATATATGAATAACAACTTCATGTTTTAAAATCTCAATTTTCACCTAGTTAAGACATAGAACAAACACACTCAAATTCGGGTGTAAAAGACTAACTCAAAACGCAGATTATACCAACGTTCACTAAATTACAGTTTTAGAGAGTTTGAAAATGAGTTAGACTACGAGACCACTTCCATTTGAAAGATGACTCGAAGAGCTACAACATTGATTTAGACACCTTTCCATGAATACGGATATATGACCCATTTATGACTCCAAGAACACAGATTCTTAAATCTGTCCAGTTTTTAAAACAACTCTTTATCAAAAACTACTATACAAAACCCTAGTAAAACAATTCTTATAAAACGTTTTTCTTTAATAATCAAAAGATTATGTATATAAATATTAAATAGTATAAACAAGAAACTGAAATAAGAGGTTACCTATGAAAACAACACCACGTGATGATAATGAAATCTAATAATTATGACAAGAGAAGATGCTACTAATTGTTAATTCTTTTGCTTAGTAGCTTCACACGTGAGAAGAAGAAAATAAATCTAATACGGCTAGGGGTTTGAAACTGAAATCAGCAGAGGAGAAGGTATAGTCAGTTTAAAGGAAAAAAAGAAGGAAAGTCGATCGGTTATAAGGAAAAAAAGAAGGAAAGTCGACTAGGGTTTAAAGGAGGAATCGGTTTGGGCTCTTTGGGTTTTTTTTTTTTTTTTCTCTTTTTCTTTTAAACTTAGTAATTATAATTAGATAACTATTAGATTATGGATCAAGTCCAATATTTACATAATTCGGGCTAACACCAATGAATGAACAAAATGAACTAGACACGACACAGAGCATTTCTTGTAAACAAAAGTGATTCGAAAATTTAAGTTAAAACAAGAAACTCGGATATACTAATATTAACTAAAATTAGAAAGTTCTTTGTTTTCTGTTTTAATTAAGTAATTAAGGACCATTCACCAAACGTTAAATTCCCATATAAATACGTAGAAGCTCAACCTTACGCTAAAATGAAAATCCTAACATGTCATGCAAGTATTCGATAAATAAAAGTTTACTAAAAGTTTTCCATCTCAAGTAATCACATATAAGTATCGGAGTTTCAAAATTCACATTAAATAACAGTTAACAAATAATGACAGGCAACTAGAGAGAACGTTGACTAATCGAAAAATTTACGTTGACAGGGCGGATTTGGTGACGGTTGTCACATTACACACATCTACACTACTTGAGTAGTGTCTTGATGCTATACTAGAGGTGAGTTCA
Organism: Senecio squalidus; assembly: GCA_910822075.1. NCBI lineage: Eukaryota > Viridiplantae > Streptophyta > Magnoliopsida > Asterales > Asteraceae > Senecio > Senecio squalidus. The sequence goes on along the minus strand of CAJVGC010000432.1, from coordinate 26,575,907 downwards.
TTGCCCCTATTTTTACTGCTTTACTTGTTTTAAACTAATCGGGGGAAAGTAAAATCCAACCAAACCACTTATTTGAGAAAACGGATTTATTATATACTTATAGAAACCTTCTAATTTTAGAAACCTACTATATTTGGAAACTTACCATAAATAGATATTTCTATTTATGGAAACTTACTACATTTGATTTCTTAAAACGTGTATCAAAACCTAATGCATCTTTTCAAATTTACGAGATGCTGGTTGTGGAGTTTATTTCTAAACGTGCTCATTAGTAGATATGTTCTATAATGGAGTCTTCTAAACGTGCTCATTAGTATATTGGTTTTACTAATGGAGTCTTCTAAACGTGCTCGTTAGTAGAGATGATCTACTAACGGATTCTTCTGAACGTGCATGTTAGTACTAGTCGTGTCTAATTACGATAGTGTGGCTACTACATACGATTGTGGTTATTGGTGGATATTTTCTTTACTTACATTAATTAGTTACACGTGTTCTTTTATTTATACGGATTGGGAAACTTACTAAAAACAGAACTTCCTATTTTTAGAAACTTTATATTTTGGGAAACTTTCTTTATTGGGAACTTACTATAATTAGAAACTTCTAATTATAGAAACTTATTTTTTTGAATATTACTTAAACTGTTTAAACTACACTTCTCGATGAACTCATTCAACCTCTGTGTTGACCTTTTAAGTTTTACTTTCAGGTAATGATCAGGCATAGGACCTGGCTAAGACTTGGACTCTATAGAAGACTTTTTACATTGCATGGTGGCTTTTTTTAGACATTGTTTTGTTTCGGGTTTGCATGCCTAAGTATTTCATATTTTATTGTTTGTTTGGTTGAATATTTTCTTGTAGTGATTGACGTATTTGTGTTCCAAGGGGGTTTTACCTTGTACATGGCGACACCATGACATACTATTTTTATTTTTATCATATAGATTATCTTTGTTTACTATTGTGTTGTGACGATTGCCAATCGGCCACACCCTGCGTTTCCGCCACTGGCAGGGTGTAACATAAGCTCTCTCTCAAATTTGTGAAAAATCATCCAAAGTGTTAGATTTAGAAATTAGTTGAAACACTTGGAAGTTTTCGATTTGTAAGATATTGCTTGAAACATTCGAATTTTTTAATTCTTTGAACGTATGCAACATCAAATAATGCTTTAAAAATGATGATCATTTCATTGTCGATTTTTTGTTTTAATTTCAAGTTCTACACTAATATTTTGAAAGACTTGCAAGAGAACATTTATCGGAAATTTCTAAAGTAGTGTAGAACTCCCCCTCGAAGATATACATATCATGTTCGCACAGTTTTAAAGTTTGAGTTCCTAAACGATTAATTAGGAAGTCATTTTGAAAAACATTTGTGATTTTCATTAACATCATATCGATGAAAATGTTTTGAAAAGTTTTGAACAAATCACAAATATTTTTCCACATTAATCTTGAATCCCCTCCAGTATCGTGAATTTGTTGAAATCATTCGTGAAGAAGTTTTCCAAAAATGCTTCCCCAAATGTTAGATATGTCTTGAATGCTCCGACAATTAAGCATGAGTCCGCAACCGTGTTATTACGAATTTATTTTCCAAATTTGCTTCCAATCCTTTTCTATTTTTCTTATAAGCACGCCATGAGGTTCGAGTCCGGAACTAAAGTATTCCGGAGTCATTTTGATAACCTACTTTTCTACACCATCAAACCAAACTTCTTTTGGTACCCATTGCATTTTGGGTCCTTTTTGGCTAGCTTTATTCGAAAACCATTGATAAGTCGTATTGATTATGTGCAAAGAATATGAATTCCATTTCTCCAGTAAACAGACATTTGAGGTAGTTGATTTTGCAATCGTGTGTTTTTTTTTTTTGAAATTGGTGAAGACTTCGGAATCCATTTTCGTTCATGAGTTGGTGAATGAGTTCTTCGGACAAAGTCATTTGGTGAATGTACCATTTTCGATTCATTTAATGGTACATTTGGAATTAATTGTTTTGTTGATTTGAATGAATTCATTGAAGTTCGTTGTTTAATTGTAGAAACAAAACTCTTCAGTTTTTGCACCGAATATTTAAAATGTGATGGTGCAAATTCCAATAACTCTGGTATTGAATAAGTGAATTCTTTCGTTTCATTTTTGTTCATTGGAGGATAAAGTGCATCCTTTTCAACATGTTTGCTTGAGATGATTGTGGATTTCAAATTCGAAGTTTTCAAAGGTGTTGTAAAAGTTCCATTAGTTTGTGATTTCGGAGAATACTTTTGATTCCTATTCGGGAAAGAATTAGTACTCGGACAAACCACATTTGAAAATGTTTTGGAAGATTCACCGTTGTAAACCTTCAATGGAACTTTAACATCCTCATGTGAAATGATTGGGGTTTGTGGTGAAACCGGACCATTCATTTTCCACATTGAATTAGTGTTTTGCGTTAAAACATCAATATCTTTGTCTTTCGCAAGTAAAGCATTTTGAAGAAATGATAACTTAGCAAATGATTGTTCATTCGAGAAGAAAGATGTTGTAGATCCTTGTTTTGAAAGATTTTTAATTTTATCCATCGTTTCTAATGAAGATTTTTCATTTGAAGTTGAAGATTTATCAAGTAATGCTTTTTCAAAAGACGTAATTTTCTCTAAAAAGTTACTTTTTTCATTTCAAAGTAGTTAGTTCGACATTCCAACTCTTGTTCAAGTTCCAAAAATTGTTTTTCTAAAATAAGAGTTGGAACGTATACTTTTTGAAAAACAACCTGTTCCAAAACATCATCGGAATGAAGTTCCTTTTCGTCATCATTTGGAAAGTAATCATCCGAAAGAGGAATTTTCCTAGTTTTGTAACTCTAACTTAATGATTTGTAATCAAAAGATAATTGCGTTTTATTCAAAAGTGGTCGTTTTGCATCCTCTTGTTCTTCAATTTCTTTTGATGATCTAATGAAATCCATTGTAACATTTGCATTTCCCAAAGGTTTTGTGTCGTAAAGACCGGGAGCATGATATATAGCTTTCTTTAGATATTTTGAATTATCATGACCCAAACCTTCTTGTGGATTGAAATATCGAAACTCTTCCGGTTTATTTGAAAAAATGAGTTGATTTGTTTGTTCTCTCAAACCATTTCGCTTTAAAGTTTCAACTTCAAGTTCTTGTGATTTTAAAGATTTAATTTCCGTTTTATAATCTTCAATTTGTTTTCTTAAAAGTATAAGATTATCGTTAGCACTAAGTCTCTCACTTCTTTCATTATTTAACTCGGTGATTAACTCCATTCTTTTAAATCTTTCTTTCATTCGTTCTTTTTTAAGATTCTCGGGTTCCAATAAAACACTTTGAGTATATTTCCCCTCATGAAACTTAATGGTTTTTGATTGCTTTTGAAGGGTATTGATTAAATCCAATTTTTCATTAAGTTCATTTGTAAGGATTTGAATATTAAACACACTTTGATCATATATCCCCTTCCAAGAAGTTGTTAACTTGGTAAGGTTTAAAGCTTGAAGTTGAGATGTCAAAATTTAAATTTCATTTGAAAGTTTAGATTCTCATTTAAAAGATTAGCTTCTTCGTTTGAAAACCTTAACACCAATTTGGAGCTAGTTTGAAACTTCTTTTCGAACTCAATTATCGTAGTTTCTGCTTTAAAAGATGAAGATTGTACCTCATTTGCGTTGGCTTGACATGGTGAGAAGTTTGACCTCGTTACCGTTGACAAAAATTCTCGTGTTCGTTTAGCAACGTTTCGCATTTTATCCAATCTAACATGAACGTTCCAATTAGAAGGAGAAAATTCATTTCCAGTGTCGTCACAAAACTTCTCTAGTTCCTCTAGTTTTTTCCAAGCTTGATCCGGAGGACAATGAAATGTAAGCCCTTGATCGTTGTCGATTGAGAAATCCAAAACACTTCCCAAAATATCTTTCTCCATGATGTAAAATTTGATGGAGAAAATCCCTTAATGTTTGATAGAAAATTCGAAATGCTGAAAATTTGATGAAAAATCTAGATAATCTTGAGCCGTGGTGTGTCACGCTCGTACAATTGTTTTTCCGAAACTAGTTGAACCAATCGCTTAAAATAACACCGTTGAATTCGATTTTTAATTTCGATTCCGGAAATATAAATCTCGTATTTTTGCGATGGTTGAATCTCGTCAAAATTCGCCGCGTAAGCTTAACCGGTATCCGAAAACTGCCGAAAAAAATAAAAATCGCTCTGTTTGAAAAAGTTTTATTTTTCGATTTCTTCTCTAATGTGAAAACGTGGAATGGCAAAACTTCACTTTTTTTTATGTTAACACCTCTCGTGTTCAACTGATTGTGATCTTTTATGCGTGTTGTAAACACATCTCCGTTCATATGACTTATAATCTTGGTCGAATGACAATGTGTTCGAATTCCTCCAAATCGTGTATGATGAAATACTGGTCGAACTATCATATTCGTGTATGCACAAAACCCAATCGAACCAGTCTATTCGTGTATGTAGGAAATTCATTCGAACTAACACTAAAAAAAATTTCAAGATTGGAATAACCTTTGACGTATTCGAGTAAATCACCGTGCTCGGTCAAGCCAAAATCAAGTTCGTGTCCATATTGTCTAATATACCTATTCGAATTCAGCTATTCGAATTGTTCTGATTTTGAAGCTTAGTCTAATATACCTATTCGAATTCAGCTATTCGAATTGTTCTGGTCGAATGTGACAAATTTTATACGAATAACCCATTCGAACTCTTTCTCAACACAAACGAATTAAACTCCAATTCGAATGAACATCACACGAACTCAAATTACACTAACACGAATTAAAATCCCATTCGCATGATTTTCAGAAAAATTCCACACGAACCAAAAATACACTAACACGAATTACAATACCATTCGTGTATGTACAAAATCTATTCGAATGATCCTATTTATGTGACTCTAGTTGAATGATCCTATTCGAACAAGGTGTTTTCGAGCACCCTGCACCGATACCTTGTTGGGATTGATCAGTTTAGAGAGAGAAAGTTTGTTGGGAGCTGAATTGATTAGATGAAGCTATGAAGTCTTAAAAGGGTACTTGAATAAAAATATTTTCAGTTCGGGGAAGGTCCGAACTGAAAACATGAATAATCTGAAGTGAAGATTTCAGTTCGGGGAACATGTTAGTTCAGATACTCCGAACTGACTGAAGTTCCTCCGAACTGAATTCAAGCTGAAGATAACTTAAGTCAACACTGGTCAACATTGAAGATATTAGTTCGTGGATGAAGACTTTGACTCCGAATTGAAGTGAACTTCCTCAGAACTAAAATTAAGATGGAGACTTGATGTTTTATTTAATTTGTCTGTTTAGATTATGTCTATAAATAGAGTGATAGGTTGTTAGATTCAATTGTCTTTGAACCCGGACTCATCTTGAGTGCCGTTGTGCTTGATCTGTCTAGATGTAACTGAATGTTCCAAAACCGATTCACACTATCTATGAAATCTTAAACAGTTTATCCTTTTTTATTTAACTTAGGTCATGAGATTCCGCATCATGACCTGTTTCAGTTCGATTCACTGAGTGTAGAGAGAAATTCAGGACCTGTCAAAGTTAATCTAGAGAGAGAAAATAGATTTAGCATTAAGCTCCAAAGGTTTCATTAATCACACCCCATACTCCTATTTATAAGAGTGTAGAGGATTTACAAAGACTTCCTAGTTATTATAATTGCCCCTAATAACAAATACAAATAAAATGTTATGAATATTATATTCCTAACATACTTGCTTCTAATTTGGTCACAAATCTGCTTCTTGTTTCTTGCTGAAAGTTATTAGCTCTATATAATACCTCAAATTTGGGGTTTACATTTTGATTCCACTATTATTTCTTTCTTTTCATGATCCGAGCATGATTTTGTTGAATTAGGGTTTCGGTTGAACAATAGCATATTTGATTTGGCTTATTTTGAGAGAAATTGAGAGATGTTTGATATTGGAGGAGATTAGGGTTTCAATTTGGGAGAAAGAGAAATTAGGGTTTGATTTGGGGGATAATGACATGTAATTAAATGAAACTAAATTACATAATAAGTGGAAATCAATAAGACTAAAAAAATTAAAAATTACTGGGTAAAATAAATTCAACGGTAACCTGGAAAAAGTCAACAAAATTTTTGAAAGTTCATGTATTATAGAAGTATTATCGGAAGTTGGTTTATTATAACGCTACAAATGAGAAAGTTCGTATGCTTTTTTTTTGACTTTTACCCTTGCAATAATGCCCAAGTATGAATGAAAATTTTAGAATATAGATATAACTGTAAATGAAAATAGAATTTGAGGGAAAATGGAAGAAAATTTCGTCTTCAAGGAAAAAATTCGTCTTCAAAGGTGCAACAATGGAAACTCCAACTGAAACGTCGCTCCCGACGGATTAGAAATACAAAAACACATGATAAGTCGATACGGCTGAAGAATAAAATTTAAAAGAGTAGGTAAACAACGAATAAAAATGTGAACAAAATATTCCTACAATGGATCTATATGAGAACACTGGTTATAGTCTAAGTCAATTCAATCCTAATTCTCCATAACCAATGGCTCTGATACAAATCTGTCACACCCCACCATTGACGGAAACATGAGGTGCAACCGATTGGCAATCTTCATAACATATTGTACAATATAAGAGAATATCTAATATGAAATAAATGTATAAATAGAAAACATGTGTCATAACGTCGCACAATCATAAGCAAAATACTTATGCATTGTGGAGTCAATCCGCAACGATAGAACTTTAATACAATACGAAGTTGAAATGAATACGATTACAATACAAGAATATTCAGAGTGTGCAATAGTAAAATGGTCAATGAAAATGTAATAGTCTTCTAGAGTCCCAATATGCTACAAATTCACCTAGTCCTGCTCATTACCTGAAAATAAAGCTCAAAAATCAACACAAAGGTTGAGCGAGTTCATTAAGTAATTAAGTGTAAACATTTTAAGATAGGTAATTTCTAAAATAGCAAGTTTCCAAATAAAGAAAGTTTTAAAAAATAGGAGTTCTATTTTTAGTAAGCTTTCCTGAAATAGAAAGTTTTCTTCGAATAGTAATAGTAAGAAATCCGTATCTCGTCTCAACATTAGTATACAAAATACGTGTAACTAATGTATGTAAGTACTAATAAAACATAGCAAGTGTAAATGGAGATAGCCTCGCTATCAGTATACATTCACCAAGTATGGAAAGCACGCATACACCAAGTATGGAAAGTACGCATACACCAAGTATGGAAAGTACGCATACATAATGTCACACCCCGCTAAAACGAAAACACGGGATATGATAGAATTCGATATCATTGCACAAGACATAGTAATACAATTATTTTAGTAAATAAAAAGTTACGTCAAATTTTAACATTTTACAAAACATAAGTAACTGTTTAACATTTCCGAATAAATGTCCAAAAGCGTGTGAATTTTCTCGATTCTCTTGATTGACTTGATCGACCCGGACAACACGTATAGCATGAGGTACTCTTACATATCGTTTCCTAAAAAGTTTGAAAAAGGTAAACTAGGAACGTAGAAGGTGAGTTACAAGTAAAGTATTTACGACAAGAATCCGGTTCTTCTGATGGTAACACATATATAATTGTTCATTCGTAAATACGATAGGGTAATAAAGAAATTAATTGTATTGTGATGGTAACTAGAAAACCCTTGGTAAAATATAGGTACATGCGATCACAACTAAACCGATTTAACCGACTCTGAGGCCCCTTTCCCCGCACTATCTACGAGGAGGAAACAAGTAAATATATGCACCCTAGATGCCACTAAAGGTGAGAAACAATCATTTCCTAAATAGTGCTATTCATATAAGTCACGGCTTTAGCAAAAGTTAATAGTGTGAATAACGAGCACTGTTTTGATAGAGGGCACATGCAAGAGGCCTATATAACTACCAAGTTTAGATAAAAAGATGTCAACCACTATGACATAGATGTTACACATACAATCATGTAAAGATTTAGTAAAGATGTCAATTACGCATACGATTTGATAAAAAAGGTTTTGTTCATGCTCTCCACTCCAAAATACATGTAAAAAATAAAAAGAGAGGGGTTAAGTAACTCACGTTTGAAGGTTTTGCTGCTATATACTCAGTTTCAATAGAAGATTGAGAATCTGAATTTTGTTTCTTGCAATGCCATGAAACAAGTCTATTTCCTAGAAATTGAAATCCTGTTTTTGACTTCCTATTTAGATTACAACCACCATAATCACTATCTGTAAGGCATTGAAATTAAAGCTTGAATTCTTAGGGTACAAAAGTCCTAGACTAGGTTGTTATTGAGAAAATCAACAACTTAAACACAGTTATGAATCTGTTAGTTAAGTCTGGGACTAAGTGATTTTAATTATGAGTGACAAAATTACTCTAAGTTATTTGCACCAAAATTCTAGGTAGTGTGTTAGGCATATCTTCTATTGTTTAGGAAGATTTGTTTTGATTCATAGTTATCAAGATCTCTATACTTGGTGTATAAATAGATATCTTGAATACCGTATTCGGTGCCTTTTTGATTGTTACTGAATCAACTTAGTGTTATTCATTTTTTGTTGAATCTTATAATTCTGCTATAACTTATAAACACGAAATTGTGCGTTAATCATAAGTGGTATTAACATTTGAATCCTAATTTACTAATTGATTCAATCTATAAATGAATAAGCTAATTAACTGAATATCTAGTTATTGGGATCTTACTTAGACCTAAAAACTGGTATCAAAGCAAATAAGATTTAATTATTAATATTCATAAATTATACCAATCAAAATGTGATATCTCAAAAACTAGACATGTCTTCTTCTTCTCAAAAACAAACACCCATGATAAATGGTAAAGGCATTCCTATCTTTACTGGACATTTACCCACTAGAAACTTAAGACTGAGTGGCATCTATATGGGTTGCATGATGAAATGATGAAGACAAGAACTGAAAGTCCTATCATTCTTGGTTTAGAAATTCCATAAGTAAAAGAAGGAGACAAAGTAATTCAACGTGCAAAATGGGACCAAACCAACAAATCACAATGGACTGATTTAGATAAAAAAAAATTGTTCACTCTAGATCCAAGAGCAATAAGTATAACTGAAAATTTTGTGTCTGGACAACTATTCTCAAACATTGTTGGTTGCAAAACTTCAAAAGAGATTTGGGATACTCTCATTGTATCTTATGAAGGTGTGCAAATTGTAATGGAACAAAGGGTGAATAATCTGATTAGAAATTATGAGAATTTCTAAGATAAGAAAAGGAATTACTTTACAAGATTCCAAATCCTTCTTAATGATCTGTCAGATCTTGATGTTCATAAGTCAAATGATGAAGTATGCAAGAAACTCATTGACATTCTTCCAAACATATTCGAATGTAATCACTTCCTTGGTGGTAAGTGAAAAATTGTCAACTTACCAACTAACTGGACTATTTGGTATTTGTCTGAACCATGAAGAAACAAAATAAAGGAAGAAAATCAATCTGAGGAAAACATCAAGGAGTCCTAAAACTGTATTAGTTGCAACAAGCAGAAGGAACAAAGAGATATTTTCAAGAGCTAAAACTGACACTGATGAATATGACTCAAATGATAGTCAGTCTAAAGTCAAAATATTGAAAAATAAACTTGAATTGTTAACCATGAAACTTGAACAGAATACTAGCTACAAAGGGAAGAAACCATTCGATCCAAATAAGGTTTAATGCTTCAAATGTGGTGAGTTTGGACACATTGCAGCTGACTAATCATATGGATGAGGTTGGTGAAAGAGCTCAGAGGTACATGATGAAGCACTTAAAATATAAGAATGGGAACATGCCAAAAGCTCACAATTCTCAATCTGATTAGAAGGCTTTCTTTGCTGAAGAATGGTTGGATGAAGAACTGTCATCAGATGATAAAGAGGAAGTTGAAGATCACTGCTTAATGGCATTCACTAAGATTAAAGATGAATCTTAGTCATCAGCTTCACAATTTGACAAGGGTCTTAAAGAATCTGAGAGACTTAGTTGAAGCTCAAACTGGTCCAAGTCAATGTTCTACAAGGTACATAACTTTCAATTATATACTGATGAACAAAAGAAAAAAAAATGTTTGAGTTTATTTACATTGATTTCAAAGCATCTTTAGAAGAAATTTCTCAACTTAAAGATAAATTAAATATCTTAATAAAACTTTAAAAGGTAAAAATAATGAAATTTCTGAAATTAAAAGTTGTAAGGTAACTTTAACTGCTTAAACTTAAGCTTACAATGATTTAGCAAACGAAAACTACAAATTGAGAGAAGAAAATGAACATTATAAAGGCATTTGTAAACCATGGTGTATAACTTCATTAAAAAAAATGAAGATTGCTGAAGTAGGCAGGTCCCTAAACAAGTTCAAGTTGTCTTAGGAGAAGATTTCAATCTTAAGAAACACATGAATGAAGAAGAGGATAAATCTAAAAAGAAAAAGATAATTTTTAAACCTGAAAATTCTTCCAAACACCTTTAGTTACACAGTTGGCAAAAAGAGTACCCTCACAAATGCTTTTGTAAAACCCATCCTCTCAACTTAGTCTAAGAAATGTGCATCCTCTAAAGGTTAGTCTGACCAAAGGTCAATTCTAAAGGTCAGACTAAACACTAAAATAAAACCAACTCATTCTTTTAGTCAAAACTCGCATATAAGATCTACCTCATTGAGAAAATAAAATGTTAAATCCAACAAGAGCACACCACAGCTTCAAGTCAGCTCCAAAACTAATAAGGTAAATAAAACTTTAGATCAGCTGGGGAGTCAATTACTTCAACTAACCAATATTGTTAAATCATTAGTTAGTAATAAATCTCCAAATAAAGTCAGACTAAGAACTCCTCCAAAGTGAACTTGTTATAACTGTGGTGAAAGGCAACATGAAGCTGTGTTTTGTAAGGAACATACCTAAACCAGACCTAGATACAAATCTCAAAGTATGTCACCTGGAAGAAATCATCAAGGAAACATGAACAGTCATCTCCAAAGACACAACATGTCAAACCAGGTCTTAAAAATGAACCTTGTAAATATTGTGGAGTCATAGGCCATTATTCCATGAATTGTATGAAAGAATTAACAATTGGAACTATGAAAATCCCAAATCTGAGTGGAAAAGAGTTTCTTACTCAAAACTTGAGAAGCAAGGAATAACTTCCCAAGAACCCACTCAAAAGTGGGTTCCCAAAATGGACTGATTTCATTAGTGTATATCTGCAGGACTCCACCAAATGGTATATAGACAATTGAGCATCAAGGCGCATCATAGGTTGTAAAGCTTATCTGTCATACTAAAAGGAAGAAGAATGACCACAAGTGAGATATGGTGACAATGGTATCTCAATGACAAGAGGATATAGGAAGATTAATGTTGGATCAGTTACATTCAGCAGAGTAGCATATGTGGAAGGTCTTCAACACATCTTACTGAGTAAGTCAAATTACAGATTGAGAGGATGAAGTCAGATTCAGAAAACAAGCAGGCATCATCGATAATTCAAAAGGCACACCTTTGTTATTTGGAAGAAAAATAAGGGATGTGTTCTCTCTAGATCTGAGTACTGCAAATGATGAAGCTCAGACTTCCTTTTTCACAGAAACCAAATAAGAACTAAATTGGTTGTGGCATAGAAGACTGTCTCACTTCAATTTCAAGAACATAAAGATTCTATCAAAGAATAAATTGGTCAGAGGACTTCTAGAACTGACCTATTCAAAAGACAAAATATGCTCAACCTGTGTTCTTGGAAAACAGACAAAGGTTCCATTTCCATCTAAGATAATTGATTCAATTGATGAACCTCTGTACATGCTACATATGGATCTATTTGGTCCAATAGTTGTTGAGAATCAATGAGGTAAGAAATACACTTTGGTTATAGTTAATAAATATACTAGATACACTTGGGTGATCTTCTTGAGAACAAAAAGTGGTGTTGCTGAAGAAATTACCAATCTGATAAAAAGAGAGCAAAGGCAGAAGAACATTTGTGATAAAAGAGGAATAGTTCAAAATTTGGTTGTTGTTGGAAGTCCACATCAAAATGGAGTTGCGGAAAGAAGGAATAGGACTCTGATTGAAGTTGCAAGAACAATGCTCTATTATGGGAAAATGAAGATCAACTTTAGTGCAGAAGCTGTAAACACTGCATGTTTTACCCAATGAAGATCAATCATTGTGAAGAAACATGGCAAGACTGCATATGAGGTGTATTACATCAAATAGCCATTCACTACTTTCATATCTTTTGTGACGTCCCGTCTATTTGAGGTACTTGAGTTACCGTCATTATTTATATTTTATTCGCAATTGATTTCGACCCTTGTATTTCGCTTTGTTTTGCTCACGATTTACTGTTATTGAGTATCGGGTTTTCTGTATTTGCTGATTCGTCCCCTGAGACGTAATAATATTATTTTATCTAAGTGCCAATTAGTTAGTATTCTCATATTATAAGTTAGAAGGTTTATGCCAAATTTGTCGGTTAACGCATTCTTCATACTCGAGATATCGCACTTTTGCTCATGTTTATCTTTTACCGAAATCGTGCGTTTCTCGAATCCAAAACTTAAAAGTTATCATTTAATGAATCAAAATACCAATAATACTTATAATGGACTTGCCTAAGTTCATTTGGAATCAAACGGGAACTCCTAACGATCGAAAACGCCAAACGGGAAGTCTGCCGAACCAGCCGACCAGCCACCAGTTGGCAGGGCTTCAGCAGGCGGCTGAGCCCCTCCAGCCGGCGGCTGGATCTGTCTGGTCAGGTTTTGGTGACTCATTTTTGCATGAAAATCGATTGGGACAAGTGTCTAAACCCGATTTGACCTCCCCAAATGCCTGAAGTTGCAGTTTCTAGGTAATAATACCTCTTTCTTTTCCATTTTCTTTCAAACAAAAACACACACACAAAGTGAGTTTCTCTGAAAACTCTCTCCATTCCTTCACTTTCCTCCATTTGTTGCTGTGATTTCCAGCCATATTTCACCATAAAAACATCATAAACATCACAATAATCAAGTATGTTCATCAAAGGGAGCAAGAGGTGGTGATTCTTCCGGGTTGTTTCTTGAGTTCTTCATCATTTTCGATTTTAATCTCCATCAAAATCTCCATCAAAATCAAGCTAGATCATCACACACTCTATTCTTGCGGTATAATAACTTTTACCCACTGTTTTTATTTGCATTTTATCATTTTTATGCATGCATGTTTCATCAAAGGTCAAATAAAGGTTTTTATAAAAGTTTTATGGTGATTTATCTAAAAACATAAGTTTTATAAACTTTTACATTAGATGTTGATATAAAAAGATGTTATTTGAAGAAATCTATGGATGTTGTTAAAGGTTTTTAAGTTGCATGTCGAAATCTACCGAAAATACTCTTGTAAACGCTTAAAAACGGCTAAATAACGAATATCCGGAGCTGACTGAGGAGGCCCAGCCGGCGGCTGGATCATCCCAGCCGGCGGCTGGATTAGTCTGATATCACAAATTTTCGTTTTTGCTAATTATCGGTGGTTGTCTTGTGTTTTGGAGACGGGTATTCTCTTCACTACACCACAGAAGTTGTTGATTCCAGATCCTTGTCAAATCAAGCGGGTGTTAGCGGTATAAATTACTAACCTTGTGAATCTTTCGATTTCGTTATATTCGTATTCGGTTTTAGCCTTGAAAACGGTTAGGATTAATTATTAGACCAACACTCGTTGTATTTCATTGGATTGGACCGAAGTTTGGACAAATAAAGTTAAATTATAAGTTAACCAAAGTATTGTATCAAACTTAATGGTATTATGTATTATGAATAATGGTTTAAAATGCAATTTTTGTTAAGCGGGTAAGTGATTGAAATTTGGACGAATATTTTATGACGCTGAAGCGCTGCCGAAATTTCATCTCACGACTTTTTACGACATTAAAACATTTATATAATTAATTTGTATACAAACGTAACATATTATACAATAACATCGTCTTTGGACAAAAAGACGCCAACGCAATCAAAAATGTCATAATATTACTTAAAACGGACATTTTCAACCTCTTCGGGATATATTAAATTTCGCCACAATTGTGATCATCGTTTTAATTCATCGGAATATGTTTTACGACAAACTTTATAAAATGGTTTTGAAAGGCATTTTACTCTAAATATTTTGGTATGAAAAGACTTCAAATTAATCAAAGTGTCAAATTGGACTTTTAAAGTGACATTTGACTTTTATAAGTCAACATAATTGACCTTTGACTTTTATAAGTCAACATCTTTAATCTTGGTCAATATAATGAACATTGGTATTAATATTCTTTTCGACTCGGAGTTATCATTTGTTTCCAACGGTCGTTGTTGACGTGAAAGATCGATATCTTGCCGATCGGCGATTTTCTGGCGCGGAACATCGTCTTCTTAATCCGTCATCCTTATTCGACTTATTAATCGTTGGAATATTATATTAATTTAATATCAACCGACAAGGCTAAACCGAACTATACTTATAGAGATACTGAGACTATATTATTTACTGTTTTAGGGCACTTAGACGGTGGAATTATGGTCCCGTGATTGTATTTACCCGAGATTTGCTGAAGTTGTTTTGTGAGTTATTCGTAGCCCTTGTCTTAAATACTTTTGGGCTGTAAAGCATATTTTAAACTGTCTGTGTATTTTAAACTGTCTGCATGTATGCGGAATGTTATAAATTATCTTGTTTACCAGTGAAATTGGTCTGCCTTAGTTTTAAGTGTCTAAGCCATGGTGGCTCCCCTCTAATACACTCGTTAAGCTTTTGCCCGTGGTTCATATGTATAGATCTGTATTGGGTTATGTACCTGACCCACATTCCTCTGTAGGCTGTTACTACGAGCGGATGTTTTGACCTTATTATTAAACTGTATGATTAAGTTGATTGCCTTTGGTTTGACACACCATTGGATTGGGGACTAAACTGATTGGTTAGGATCGAGATGTATGACTACTTAGGCATAGTACCTTTCACTTTTGGATGAATACAAGATATATGATATTTTAAACTTACATTGTTTACTAAAACTTGTCAATGGGTCACTTTTTACTTAAAATTGCGAATAATTCACCAACATGTTGTTGATGTCGTTTTAACGCTTTGCAGGAAATTGAGGATTTCCGTTGATCATGCCATAGTTTATTTTCGGATCGCTTGCTTTTGGGAAATTTGAATTTGAACTGTTTATTGTAATTTCCATGACGATCTGTTTGTTTATTTCTTTTGGAATTGTATTTGTACTTGGCGTCTTATCGCCTTTGACTTTATGATGTATTTGTAACATTTGGCATGATCTATTTAATTTGATGGTTTGTTTATCGGTTATATTGTTGTAATCTTGACTCTTGATATTATAACTGGAACGCCTCGTGTTTCCGCTATTAGTGGGGTGTGACAGAAGTTGGTATCAGAGCCAAAGGTTATAGCGAACCGGGTGATTTTAATTGAGTAAATCACTTGGACTATGACCATAGGCTTTTTGAATCGATTTTCTCTGATTGCAATGTGTACACTATTTTTCATACGTGTTTATTTCGCGTTGTTATTGTGGCGTTTGGCCTTGTTTTTGCACACATTTGCTGATCGAGTTTCTTTCCTTTATATTTTAGGACGATGGCGCCTAAGAGGAGAGTTGCGACACGAAGTTCCGCGCGATGTGCTATTGCTAACGAGAGGGCTAACACTTCGAACGCGAGAGCTAATACGTCCAATGCGAGAAGGAGCAATGTGGAAAACGATACGACTCCTGACATGGCTCAGATGATTGCTCAGCAGCTAGCGGCAATGATGCCCGAGCTTGTAGCTCAACTTCGAGAGGGCACCGCCCAAGGTAATGGTTCGGGTTCTGGAAATCCCGAGCCGATTGTTAATAATGATGGTCCCGAAGTCGTGATTAATGGATCAGGTAGAGCAGAGGGCTCGACTCAACGTGTTGGATGCACAATGAAGACTTTTATGAGCTGTAAGGCCCCAGAGTACCGAGGCAATGAGGGAGCGACTGGAACGCTTTAGTGGATGGAGAAGCTAGAATCCATTTTCGATGCTATTGACTGTGCGAACAAAGATCGAGTCCGATTTGCTACGTTTGTATTCCAAGGAACGGCTCTGACATGGTGGAACTCGGTCGTGAATGTGCGAGGTCGAGCCGAGATTAACACCATGACTTGGGAACAACTGAAGGAGTTGATGATCATTGAGTATGTACCTGAATCTGAGATTCAGAAGTTGGAGGATGAGTTGTGGAACTTGACCATGATAGGGTCCGACATTCAGGGATACACTCGTTTTCACGCCTTGTCCCAACTGATCCCACATTTAGTCCGACCTGAACTCAAGAGAATAGGTCGCTACACTCACGGATTACCCCAAGCAATCCTTAAGAGTGTCTTATCCAACAAACCGGGCACATTCCAAAGCGCGGTTGAGATTGCGACTACTTTGACTCAGAACGCGGTTCGGGATGGTGATTTGCCCCCGATGATTGTTAAGCAAAACTCCGGAGGGAAACGGAGTGGTGGAAACCGCAATGAGGATTCAAGGAAAAGGTTTAGGAGGAATGACGCTCCTCAAGTGGTGAAATCTTACCCTGCTGTGGCATCGGGTACCCAGAATAAGTACCCGAAGTGTAATCGGTGTGGTAGGCACCTCACCAAAGATGTTGCTTGCTGGGTATGCGGTAGGTGCAAGAAGTTAGGGCACACCAAAAATATCTGTAAGACCCCGAAGGGCAATTGTTATGAATGTGGATCCCCCGAGAATCGCAAGGACAAGTGTCCTAAGTTATGTAGCTGGTAATGCTCCTCGCGGTAGAGCATTTGTTATGGGAGACAAGGAGGCTCAACAGGACCCTCACGTTGTCACAGGTACGTTTCTTGTTTGTGGTCGACCAACGTTTATCTTATTTGATTCTGGTGCGGATAGGAGTTTTATATCTGATGAGTTTAAGGCTATGATTCCCTGTAAGTCTATACCTTTAGTACCTTCCTTTGAGATAGAATTGGCTGATGGTGAATTTTTGCATGGGTCTGAGTTACTTTCCGACTGTAGTGTTAGTTTGGACGACCACTCTTTTCCTATCGACTTAATTCCAATTAGGTTAGGTAGTTTCGACGTAATTATCGGCATGGATTGGCTAGAGACGCATCGTGCAGATCGTATGTTTTGAGAAGATGATCCGTATTCCGATACCGCATGGAGAGCCGCTATTAGTTCAAGGGAATAAGGCAGGGAAACGTCTTAAGATCGTATCGTGTATGAATGTCCGAGAGTACATCAATCAGGACTGTTCACTCTTTCTTGCACATCTTGTGAAGAAGGATAACACTGAGAAGCTGGAAGAGAAGCCAGTAGTGTGTGATTTCCCCGACGTATTCCCAGAAGACTTACCTGGTTTACCGCCTAAGCGTGAGGTAGAGTTTAGGATCGACTTAGTTCCCGGAGCAGCGCCAGTGGCAAAGGGTCCTTATCGGTTAGCACCTTCGGAGATGTTAGAGCTTTCTAAGCAGATCCAGGAGTTAGTGGATAAAGGCTTCATTAGACCGAGTTTCTCTCCGTGGGGCGCGCCGGTACTCTTTGTAAAGAAGAAGGATGGTTCGATGAGATTGTGTATAGATTACCGAGAGCTGAATAAGCTGACAGTAAAGAACCGTTATCCTTTACCCCGTATAGAAGATTTGTTTCATCAGCTTCAAGGTTCATGTTTCTTTTCTAAGATCGACTTACGGTCCGGTTATCATCAGTTGAGAGTGCAAGAGGAAGACGTTCTGAAGACTGCTTTTCGGACGCAATACGGTCATTATGAGTTTTTAGTTATGCCATTCGGTCTCACGAATGCGCCTGCAGCTCTTATTGAAATGATGAACCGTATCTGCCGTCCTTACCTCGATAAGTTTGTGATTGTATTCATCGACGATATTCTTGTTTATTCTCGTAGCCGAGCGGAGCACGAGGAGCACTTGAGAATAGTGTTGGAGTTGCTCAGGAAGGAGCAGCTTTACGCTAAGTTCTTAAAGTGCGAGTTTTGGTTATCTGAGGTTCAATTTCTTGGCCATGTGGTTAGCAAGGAGGGCATCCACGTTGATCCTGCCAAGATTAAGGCCGTCAGAGATTGGGTTGCTCCTAAGACGCCTACCGATATCCGTTCATTTTTGGGTCTGGCAGGTTATTACCGTCGTTTTATCGAGAATTTTTCGAAGATAGCCTCGCCTATGACGAAGTTGACCCAGAAGAACGAGGAGTTTTTTTGGGGTGCTGAGCAAGAAGAAGCTTTTCAGTTATTAAAGAAGCGGTTTTTTTGGGTCATCGTTGATCGACTGACTAAGTCAGCGCATTTTCTGCCTATCCGAGAAGATTATCGAATAGAGAAGTTATCTAGGTTATATATTGATGAGATCGTGGCCAGGCATGGAATTCCTGTATCTGTTATTTCTGATCGCGACGCGCGTTTTACTTCGAGGTTCTGGCAGACGCTACAGCGAGCATTAGGCACCCGATTGGATATGAGCACGACTTATCACCCTCAGACCAATGGACAGAGTGAGCGCACGATTCAGACGTTGGAGGGTATGCTACGCGAGTGTGTTTTAGATTTTGGCGGGAGTTGGGATAGACATTTACCGTTGGTCGAGTTTTCGTACAACAATAGTTACCACTCCAGTATTAATTGCGCGCCCTTTGAAACTCTCTACGGTCGTAAGTGTAGGTCTCCACTCTGTTGGGCTGAGATTGGTGATAGTCAGAAATGGAGACGCATTCAGGAGGAGGAGAAAAAGCATTCACCACGGAAGTCGGAATGCGCCGCATTCCGACCTATTGCGGCGCATTCCGGTGCTTGACGGTTACTTTTGGCGGTTTTATTAGTAATCATTTGGGAAAGCTAAGAGTTTAATTAATTTTTTACTTAAAGAGAACGGGGGAAGCAGAAAACAATCATCTTTTTCATTCACAATCGAGTTTGGCATAATATTTGGGGAATTATTTCAAGCAAGGAACAATCATTAATTTCACTTTCTTCAAACAATCGTTATTTCGCTTTACTTAGTCACTTGGAGAATATTGGAACTTGTTACTTTCAGTTTTGGTATTGAACAATCTTCTTTATTTTTATTTGCAAATCGAATTATGTCTTTCAATTATATAATTAGTTTCGTTACCGTTATGAGTAGCTAATTTCCTTAAACGTTTGCTTGGATTTGTGATCGTTTGTGTGTTATATTTTGGGTATGAAATTAGATTGATGTGTAGAGGTTAATCGGGGATCCGTTTGGGTTAATATCTTAATTATATTGTTAGAATTGTTTATACTTTTATTTGGTAATCTAAAAACGGGTATTCGAAAGGAATCCGTAATTTTTACTAAAATAAGAACGAATTAATCGACCGGTCTTTAATTGATTAAGGGTTAGTGGTATTCGAAAGGAATCACTAACAACAATTTAAACAAGTAAGTAATAACACAAACGCTAGTTAATAAATTAAGAGAAATCGGTTTATTAGTTAGTAAGCTATTCGAAAGGAAGCTTATAGGTTAATTCTCACACATCGGCTTGGAACTTTATGCACAATTACTTGAGGTGTTAACTATATTCGAAAGGAATAGTTGCATGGTTAGGTAATTGGAGAAATCCGGTATTCGAAAGGAACTTAGGATTTTACATTAGAAGTTTATCGACATTTTCATACCGATGATCAATAGGAAACGGATAGTACCACCCACGAATGGGTCGGCTATTGATGCACCGGATTTGGGGGATGACTTTTCCGTTAAAGGTCATCACCTCAAAATGATTCAAGATAGCACATTTGACGGACATATTAAGGCCGACCCGCATACGCATGTGGCGAATTTCATGGAAACATGTAAAATGTTCCGATATGGAGCGGGTCATGAGGAAGGTATTATGTTGAGTTTATTCCCATCGTCTCTAACGGGGGAGGCGAAAACATGGTTCATCGAGCTGGAACCTGGTTCAATCGAGAGTTGGGAAGCTATGAGAGAGATTTTTGTGACGAGGTTCTTTCCACCCATTTTGCGTAGGAAGCTGCTGAACCAAATCAGGTCTTTTCAACAATGGGATAATGAGACCATTACGGATGCTTGGGTTAGACTTAAAGAGTTGTTAAGAAATTGCCATGGACATGATCTGGATCGAGAGGAAGTAATAGACATATTCTATTACAGTTTGGATAGTCGTTCTCAACACGACTTGGATTTGGCGGGTGGTGGTAGTTTCTTGTATAAGTCACCAAATGAGGCTCATAGAATGATGGAAGATCAAGTCCAAGCTACAATTGCTAGGGACCGGGTTAGTAGAAACAGAAAAGTACGGGGAACTGTGAATCAAGTAGAAGGGGGAAGTAGTAGTGATAATAATGAAGTTGTGAACGAGATTAAATCTTTGGGTGATGAGATGAAGAATAGGATGGGACGTTTGGAGAAGGATGTCCATTTGGTTAGGAATGGCTGCGGGAAATGTGGAGGACCTCATTACACGGAAGATTGTGAGCCGAAAACCGAGGATGTAAACTATGCCAACTACGGTTACCAAAACCGTAGTAATTATCAAAACCGTTCGCAAGAAGGAGGAAATAGTGGGTATGGTAATCAGAATCGGGGCAATAGAAATGAGGCACGCTTTCAACCCAACCAATCAAAACCGAGAGAGGGAAATGAAGAATCAAGTGTCACGGAGATGATGAAAGATTTTGTGTATACACAGAAGGCGACCAATGACTTGTTGTCAAACTCAATGAAGGGATTTAACGAGAAACTCGAACAAAATCAGAGGAACACTCAAGCAAATATGCAAGATCTAGAGCGGAAATTTGAGAGGCTAAACGAGAGATTTTCGAACCGACCAACGGGTCAAATGCCTAGTTCAACCCAACCCACCCCGAGACCAAACCAAGACAACAATGGAGGATCATCGAATCAAGGGTCAAGATACATACCACCAAATAACCGGGATGAACATGTGAATGCTATTGAGACTAGGTCGGGTTTTAAGTATGGGGGAAATGGAGAAAATGAGCTGAACAAGAAGAAAAATCAAAGCGGTGCTGTAAATGAAGGGAATGCGCCGCATTCAGGAGGAATGCGCCGCATTCCAACATCCGTGGCTGATCCAATTGTGAATGCTTTACCTGATGCGACTCCGGATCTTGGGAATGCGCCGCCAGTTCCTGGAATGCGCCGCATGGAGCCAGTTGACAGCGATTCTGAAGATGAAGAAGAGATTGAAATGGAATCTCGACCCGGGAAGGAACCAATGGTTCCTAACAAAGAAAAGAAGCTTGACATTGAAGTTAAGGGAGCATATAAGCCGCATATTCCATATCCGCAACGGCTTAGGAAGGAGAAAAAAAGGGAACAATACGGGAAGTTTATTGAATTGATGAAAACCGTTAAAATTAACGTTCCTTTAGTTGATCTCATTTCAGGTATGCCCAACTATGCCAAGTTCATGAAGGAGTTAGTAAGCGGGAAAGGAGATCACATGGAGAAGATAACCGCGTTCCTTAATGCCGAATGCTCGGCCATTGTGAAGAGATCGTTCCCACCCAAACTTGAAGACCCAGGAAGTTTCTTACTCACTTGCACGTTTAATGATAACTTTACTTTTAGTGCATTAGCGGACTTAGGGGCAAGCATTAATTTAATGCCTAACTCTATTTACACTAAACTTTCCTCGGGTGCTTTAACACCAACCCGAATGAGCATAAGATTGGCCGATCGATCTTATCAATATTCATTGGGTATTGCGGAAAATATGCTTATACGGGTTGGAGAATTTTTATATCCGATAGATTTTGTAATTCTTGAGATGGAGGAGGATGAAAAAGTTCCTCTCATCTTAGGAAGACCTTTTCTAAATACCGCGGATGCTATCATCCGTGTTAGGGATACGGAAATTTCTTTGGGTTTGGGTAACGAAAGGGCTACATTTTCTTTAAATCAAGCTATGAAACATTCTTATTCAACTGACGAATCTTGTTTTAGAATTGATGTCATAGACGATGCAGATTATGATTTAGATTGGGAAGGCATTTTGGAGGAGGAAGCGGAAATGGAAATGTTGAATGCTATTGGGAAAGAGGAGAATGAAGAGAAGAGTTCGGACGAAGTGCAAGAGTTAGTAATGGATGATGGGGCAAGGATCAAAACTTCCATTGAAGATCCCCCGAAAGACTTGGAGCTAAAACAATTACCCAACCACCTCGAGTATGCATTCTTAGAGGGTAATTCTAGTCTTCCCATTATCATCTCGTCTTCACTTTTGGAAGACGAGAAAGTCAAATTACTAACGGTCCTTAAAAGCCATAAAAAGGCTTTCGCTTGGCGCATCTCGGATATTCCGGGGATTAGTTCGGATTTTTGTAAACACAAAATAAATTTTTTGGATAATGTAAAACCCGTTGTTCAACGACAACGGAGACTAAACCCGAACATGCAAGATGTGGTCAAGAAGGAAGTTGTTAAACTTTTGGCTGCAGGAATCATCTACCCGATATCGGATAGCCCTTGGGTTAGTCCGGTCCATTGTGTACCTAAGAAAGGGGGGATGACAGTTGTGCTTAACGAGAAGAATGAGTTGGTTCCAACTAGAACAATGACGGGATGGAGGGTATGTATTGATTATAGGAGGTTGAATGAAGCGACAAGGAAAGATCATTTTCCTTTACCGTTCATGGACCAAATGATCGAACGGTTGGCCGAGAATGAATTTTATTGTTTTCTCGATGGCTTCTCGGGTTATTTTCAAATTCCAATTGACCCCGAGGACCAAGAGAAAACAACATTTACTTGCCCGTTCGAAACATTTGCCTATCGGAGGATGCCTTTCGGATTATGTAATGCACCGGGGACTTTTCAAAGGTGCATGATGGCGATTTTTCAAGATATGATCGAGAATTCGATGGAAGTGTTCATGGATGACTTTTCGGTTTATGGGAATTCATTTGAGGGGTGTCTTAAGAACTTGGATAGGATGTTGACCCGATGCGAGGAAACAAATTTGGTACTTAATTGGGAAAAGTGCCATTTTATGGTGAAGGAAGGGATCGTTTTGGGGCATAAGATTTCGAGAGCCGGGATTGAGGTCGATAGAGCTAAAATAGAGGTGATATCGAAATTGCCACCACCAACGAATGAGAAAGCGGTTAGGAGTTTTTTAGGACATGCGGGATTCTATAGGCGCTTCATAAAGGATTTTTCGAAGATCACTAGGCCGATGACTAGGTTGCTAGAGAAAGACACGAAATTTGAGTTCTCGGGGGATTGTATGGAAGCTTTTGAATTGTTGAAGGAAAGATTGACGAATACGCCCATTTTAGTATCACCGAATTGGGATTTACCATTCGAGTTGATGTGTGATGCTAGTAATTTTGCGGTGGGGGCTGTGTTGGGACAAAGGATTGAAAAACATTTTCGGCCTATTTACTTTGCAAGCAAAACTTTAAACGAAGCTCAACAGAATTACACTACTACCGAGAAGGAGCTATTGGCTGTGGTGTTTGCGTTTGACAAGTTTCGGTCTTATTTGGTGTTGAGTAAAACAGTGGTATTCACGGACCATTCGGCATTGAAGTTTCTGTTTTCCAAGTTAGATGCTAAACCGAGATTGATTCGGTGGATTTTGTTATTGCAAGAATTTGATGAAGAGATCCAAGACAAAAAGGGTCGAGAGAATGTGGCGGCGGATCACATGAGCCGTTTGGAAAATCCGAGTCTTGGAGAGTTGAATGAAGAGGAGATTAGAGACACTTTTCCGGATGAGCGGCTAGCATTTGTTGGAAGAGTAGATGGTGAACGGGGACCTTGGTATGCCGATATAGCAAATTACTTAGTGGGAGGAGTTATTAGTAGGGAGCTGAGTTATCAACAAAGGAAAGAGCTATATTCGGATGCGAAATACTATTTTTGGGAAGAACCGTACTTGTTCAGAATGTGTGCCGATGGTATGGTACGAAGGTGTGTTTATGGGGGAGAAACAAGGAAGATTCTTGACGAGTGTCACCATGGCCCAACGGGGGGACACTATGGACCATCGGTGACGGGCAAGAAAGTGTTTGATGCGGGGTTTTACTGGCCTACAATTTTCAAGGAAGCGCATACTTTGGTTCGGACGTGTGATTCGTGCCAAAGGCAAGGGACGGTTACAAGAAGGGATGTAATGCCACAGCAAAGCATCCAAGTATGCGAGGTGTTCGACATATGGGGCATCGATTTTATGGGACCCTTCAAACCATCTAATCGGAATGTTTACATCCTAGTGGCGGTGTCCAAATAGGTCGAGGCAAAAGCTCTACCCACTAACAATGCAAATGTGGTTATTGACTTTTTGAGAAGTTTGTTTTGTAGGTTTGGCATGCCGAAGGCGTTGATTAGTGATAGAGGGAGTCATTTTGCAAATTCCCAAATGGAGAAGGTGCTAAAACGATACGGGGTACAACATCGATTTTCGACTTCCTACCACCCCCAAACAAGTGGGCAAGTCGAAAACACCAATCGGGCCACTAAGCGTATATTGGAGAAGACGGTGCACAATAACCCGTCACTTTGGTCAAGAAAGTTGGATGAAGCATTATGGGCATTTAGAACCGCTTACAAGACCCCGATTGGTACTACTCCGTTCAAGTTGCTATATGGGAAGACATGTCATTTGCCTATGGAGATCGAGCACAAGGCATATTGGGCACTAAGGGAGTGTAGCACCGACTTAGTAGCAAGTGGGGAGACCCGGTTTTTGCAGCTACACGAGCTAGATGAGTTGGGATGGAATGCTTACGAGAATTCAACTCTCTACAAGGCAAGGACGAAAATGGTCCATGATTTGAAAATCCGTCGCAAAGAGTTTAAAGAGGGGGATAAAGTACTTTTGTTTCAATCCAAATACAAGTTCAAAGCACCAAAGTTGAAATCCAAGTGGACGGGTCCTTATTTAGTGAGACGGGTTTTCTCGGGAGGTTACTTGGAGTTAGAAACGGACGATGGAGGGTCGTTTATTGTGAATGGGCAAAGGGTGAAACTGTACTTAGAGGAGGACGAAGAGAATGGCATGACCATGGAGGATGGGTTCTACCCATTCTAGTTTAAAGGCACAACGAGGAGTCAAGCTAGTGACTCGAGCCAAAAACGAGCATCTTCGGGAGAAACCCCGGTTTGTTGTATCTTTTACTTTCTTTTTCGTTTTCTTATTGTTTTTATTAGTGTTAGTAAGTTTAAGTAACTTAGGAACGAAAAAAAAAAAACAAAAAAAAAAAACGCTTAAATGTAGTTAGGGAAGATGATAGGGGCTTGTTTATTTAACTTAATTCCGGTACTTTAACGTGAAATTGTTTAGGAACATCTTTAGTTAATAAAATATTTATAAATAAGAATTTTGGTTTTCTAGTTTTAGTTCCTTAAGTTTCCCCGAAAAATCTAAAATCTAGATGACCACTAGATATCCTTAGTACCGAGCCCTTGTAGTCCTTGCACCCTTTCGGGGGTAGTTGGGGAATCCTAGTATCACTTAAGCCCATTGGAGAATTAGAGGCGAAGAAAAAGGCCATAGGTCTTTCCCGTCAACAAAATAGAAATTGATCCTCACTATAACGAAGACTCAAATCCCGTTATGACCGTTCACTTCAAAGAAAATTTAAATATAAATCTATAATATTTGAAGTGAACAAAAGTGAGAGGAAAAGAAAAAGATGAAGACTAACCAAATAATTCTCAAAAGAAAGAAGTACTCAAACGAAGAAAAATGCTTAGTGATATTTTAAGGTTTCCCCCGAAAGCAAGGCAGTATAGGGGTCGGCCGTAAAGGCTGATCGCTTCAACTTCGGTTGGAGAGTGAGTGAAAAGGGGTGGTTATTTAGACATATCTAAACTAGGGGATAAATTAGGAGTTAACATTAGGAAATTGCGGTTTTTGTTTGCTTAAGTAATTTAGTAGCTTTAGATGTTCGTAGTCGGTTATACGATCTAGCAATTTCACGAATATTTTTAATTACTAACACCGGAATTTAGTTAAATATTTGAGCCCGTGATTCCTTATCTTTTCTTAAGTTGTATGTTTTGTAAAATTGGTAGTAGTTTTGAGTCGGATTTGCTTAGGGACAAGCAAATGTTTAAGTATGGGGGGTTTGATATCGCTCATTTATACGAGTATTTTATCGCGATTTTTATTATGTTTCGAGTCCAAAACGTAATGGAAAGACCCTTTTATGCTTATGTTTGTGTAAAGTTATGTTTTAGGCTGTTTAGATGTAATTGGAACAAAAGAGATGGATTTTTGGACCTAAAAATGCAAAGGAGAAAATCAATGTTGGAAAAGATAGAAATGGAGACGCATTCAGGAGGAGAAAAAGCATTCACCACGGAAGTCGGAATGCGCCTCATTCCGACCTATTGCTGCGCATTCCGGTGCTTGACAGTTACTTTTAGCGGTTTTATTAGTAATCATTTGGGAAAGCTAAGAGTTTAATTAATTTTTTACTTAAAGAGAACGGGGGAAGCAGAAAACAATCATCTTTTTCATTCACAATCGAGTTTGGCATAATATTTGGGGAATCATTTCAAGCAAGGAACAATCGTTAATTTCACTTTTCTTCAAACAATCGTTATTTCGCTTTACTTAGTCACTTGGAGAATATTGGAACTTGTTACTTTCAGTTTTGGTATTGAACAATCTTCTTTATTTTTATTTGCAAATCGAATTATGTCTTTCAATTATATAATTAGTTTCGTTACCGTTATGAGTAACTAATTTCCTTAAACGTTTGCTTGGATTTGTGATCGTTTGTGTGTTAGATTTTGGGTATGAAATTAGATTGATGTGTAGAGGTTAATCGGGGATCCGTTTGGGTTAATATCTTAATTATATTGTTAGAATTGTTTATACTTTTATTTGGTAATCTAAAAACGGGTATTCGAAAGGAATCCGTAATTTTTACTAAAATAAGAACGAATTAATCGGCCGGTCTTTAGTTGATTAAGGGTTAGTGGTATTCGAAAGGAATCACTAACAACAATTTAAACAAGTTAGTAATAACACAAACGCTAGTTAAGAAATTAAGAGAAATCGGTTTATTATTTAGTAAGCTATTCGAAAGGAAGCTTATAGGTTAATTCTCACACATCGGCTTGGAACTTTATGCACAATTACTTGAGGTGTTAACTATATTCGAAAGGAATAGTTGCATGGTTAGGTAATTGGAGAAATCCGGTATTCGAAAGGAACTTAGGATTTTACATTAGAAGTTTATCGACATTTTCATACCTAAGAAAGAACACACATTCGTAAACGGTCCGAGCAAGCGTCTTTTATCATATTTGAATTAAGAAAAGTATTTTTATCGTTAGTATAATCAAGTCTTCTTAAGACTAAAACCCAATTTGTTACTTGTTACTTGTTACTTAAAACTAATATCTCAATTATATATAGTCCCTGTGTTCGAACCCGATATTTACCTATACTATTTTACAAACGACAAGGGTACACTACCCGTGTAGTAATCTAGTAAAAGTTTATTTTCGGTAAACTAGATTTTTCACATCAAGGTCGGCGATATGGTATTGTTGAAGGTTTCTCCTTGGAAGGGTGTGTGTCGTTTTGAGAAGCGCAGCAAGTTAAGTCCATGTTTTACGGGTCCTTTTAAGATTTTGTCTCGTGTTGGACCAGTAGCTTATCGTCTTGAGTTGCCACCTGAGTTGAGCGGTGTGCACAACGTATTTCATGTATCGCATCTCAAGAAGTGTCTTGCTGACGAGTCGTTATTTGTGCCTTTGGAGAAACTAAGTTTGGATGATTCACTTCACGTAATAGAGGAGCCGGTGGAAATCGTTGACCGAGAGGTCAAGCGTTTACGGCGGAGTCGGATTCCTATTGTAAAAGTCCTATGGAACTCTAAGTTTGGAGCTGAGTTTACATGGGAACGGGAGGATGAAATGCAGCGGAAATATCCCCATCCATTTTCTACTAGCGATGCTCATTAGTAATTTCGAGGACGAAATTCTTTTAACTGGGGGAGGCTGTGACGTCCCGTCTTTTTGAGGTACTTGAGTTACCGTCATTATTTATATTTTATTCGCAATTGATTTCGACCCTTGTATTTCGCTTTGTTTTGCTCACGATTTACTGTTATTGAGTATCGGGTTTTCTGTATTTGCTGATTCGTCCCCTGAGACGTAATAATATTATTTTATCTAAGTGCCAATTAGTTAGTATTCTCATATTATAAGTTAGAAGGTTTATGCCAAATTTGTCGGTTAACGCATTCTTCATACTCGAGATATCGCACTTTTGCCCATGTTTATCTTTTACCGAAATCGTGCGTTTCTCGAATCCAAAACTTAAAAGTTATCATTTAATGAATCACAATACCAATAATACTTATAATGGACTTGCCTAAGTTCATTTGGAATCAAACGGGAACTCCTAACGATCGAAAACGCCAAACGGGAAGTCTGCCGAACCAGCAGACCAGCCAACAGTTGGCAGGGCTTCAGCCGGCGGCTGAGCCCCTCCAGCCGGCGGCTGGATCTGTGTGGTCAGGTTTTGGTGACTCATTTTTGCATGAAAATCGATTGGGACAAGTGTCTAAACCCGATTTGACCTCCCCAAATGCCAGAAGTTGCAGTTTCTAGGTAATAATACCTCTTTCTTTTCCATTTTCTTTCATTTTCTTTCAAATAAAAACACACACACAAAGTGTGTTTCTCTCAAAACTCTCTCCATTCCTTCACTTTCCTCCATTTGTTGCTGTGATTTCAAGCCATATTTCACCATAAAAACATCATAAACATCACAATAATCAAGTATGTTCATCAAAGGGAGCAAGAGGTGGTGATTCTTCCGGGTTGTTTCTTGAGTTCTTCATCATTTTCGGGTT
The DNA here is from genome assembly GCA_910822075.1 of Senecio squalidus. Classification (NCBI taxonomy): domain Eukaryota; kingdom Viridiplantae; phylum Streptophyta; class Magnoliopsida; order Asterales; family Asteraceae; genus Senecio; species Senecio squalidus. Next base: position 26,546,911 of record CAJVGC010000432.1, on the reverse strand, counting down.
TAATCTCCATCAAAATCTCCATCAAGATCAAGCTAGATCATCACACACTCTATTCTTGCGGTATAATAACTTTTACCCACTGCTTTTATTTGTATTTTATCATTTTTATGCATGCATGTTTCATCAAAGGTCAAATAAAGGTTTTTATAAAAGTTTTATGGTGATTTATCTAAAAACATAAGTTTTATAAACTTTTACATTAGATCTTGATATAAAAAGATGTTATTTGAAGAAATCTATGGATGTTGTTAAAGGTTTTTAAGTTGCATGTCGAAATCTACCCAAAATACTCTTGAAAACGCTTAAAAACGGCTAAATAACGAAAATCCGGAGCTGACTGAGGAGCCCCAGTCGGCGGCTGGATCATCCCAGCCGGCGGCTGGATTAGTCAGATGTCACAAATTTTCGTTTTTGCTAATTATCGGTGGTTGTCTTGTGTTTTGGAGGCGGGTATTCTCATCACTACACCACTGAAGTTGTTGATTCCAGATCCTTGTCAAATCAAGCGGGTGTTAGCGGTATAAATTACTAACCTTGTGAATCTTTCGATTTCGTTATCTTCGTATTCGGTTTTAGCCTTGAAAACGGTTAGGATTAATTATTAGACCAACACTCGTTGTATTTCATTGGATTGGACCGAAGTTTGGACAAATAAAGTTAAATTATAAGTTAACCAAAGTATTGTATCAAACTTAATATGGTATTATGTATTATGAATAATGGTTTAAAATGCAATTTTTGTTAAGCGGGTAAGTGATTGAAATTTGGACGAATATTTTATGACGCAGAAGCGCTGCCGAAATTTCATCTCACGACTTTTTACGACATTAAAACACTTATATAATTAATTTGTATACGAAAGTAACATATTATACAATAACATCGTCTTTGGACTCAAAGACGCCAACGCAATCAAAAATGTCATAATATTACTTAAAACGGACATTTTCAACCTCTTCGCGACATATTAAACTTCGCCACAATTGTGATCCTCGTTTAATTCATCGGAATATGTTTTACGACAAACTTTATAAAATGGTTTTGAAAGGCATTTTACTCTAAATATTTTGGTATGAAAAGACTTCAAATTAATCAAAGTGTCAAATTGGAGTTTTAAAGTGACATGTGACTTTTATAAGTCAACATAATTGACCTTTGACTTTTATAAGTCAACATCTTTAATCTTGGTCAATATAATGAACATTGGTATTAATATTCTTTTCGACTCGGAGTTATCATTTGTTTCCAACGGTCGCTATTAACGTGAAAGATCGATATCTTGCCGATCGGCCCTTTTCTGGCGCGGAACATCGTCTTCTTAATCCGTCATCCTTATTCGACTTATTAATCGTTGGAATATTATATTAATTTAATCTCAACCGACAAGGCTAAACCGAACTATACTTATATAGATACTGAGACTATATTATTTACTGTTTTAGGGCACTTAGACGGTGGAATTGTGGTCCCGTGATTGTATTTACTCGAGATTTGCTGAAGTTGTTTTGTGAGTTATTCGTAGCCCTTGTCTTAAATACTTTTGGGCTGTAAAACGTATTTTAAACTGTCTGTGTATTTTAAACTGTCTGCATGTATGCGGAATGTTATAAATTATCTTGTTTACCAGTGAAATTGGTCTGCCTTAGTTTTAAGTGTCTAAGCCATGGTGGCTCCCCTCTAATACACTAGTTAAGCTTTTGCCCGTGGTTCATATGTATAGATCTGTATTGGGTTATGTACCTAACCCACATTCCTCTGTAGGCTATGACTACGAGCGGATGTTATGACCTTATTATTAAACTGTATGATTAAGCTGATTGCCTTTGGTTTGACATACCATTGGATTGGGGATTAAACTGATTGGTTAGGATCGAGATGTATGACTACTTAGGCATAGTACCTTTCACTTTTGGATGAATACAAGATATATGATATTTTAAACTTACATTGTTTACTCAAACTTGTCGATGGGTCACTTTTTACTTAAAATTGCGAATAATTCACCAACATGTTGTTGATGTCGTTTTAACGCTTTGCAGGAAATTGAGGATTTCCGTTGATCATGCCATAGTTTATTTTCGGATCGCTTGCTTTTGGGAAATTTGAATTTGAACTGTTTATTGTAATTTCCATGACGATTCGTTTGTTTATTTCTTTTGGAATTGTATTTGTACTTGGCGTCATATCTCCTTTGACTTTATGATGTATTTGTAACATTTGGCATGATCTATTTAATTCGATGTTTTGTTTATCGGTTATATTGTTGTAATCTTGACTCTTGATATTATAACTGGAACGCCTCGTGTTTCCGCTATTAGCGGGGTGTGACATCTTTGGAAGTAGATGCTATATTTTAAATCAAAGGGATCAACTTTGTAAAATGACTCCAAAATCTGATGAAGGATTATTTCTTGGATATTAAAGCATTTCTAAGGAATTCAGAGTTTACAATGAACGAAGAAAGGTAGTGCCAAAAACCATTAATGTGACATTTGATGATACTACTCAATCTAACGATGATGAACTGACTACTTAGACTAATATTGAGCCAATAAATCATCTAAGTGATGAATTATTAACTATATCCTTTGTGTCTGATCCTTCTGAGACTGAGGACGTGGAAAACCATCAAAATCAGAACAATGACTCTGAAAGTGAAGAAGATTAGTTGTCAAATAAAGCAGTTGAAGAGTAAACCAATGACCAGACTAAAGAAGTTGAGATTGATGAAACTCAAACTGAAGAAACTCAAATTGAGAATCATAATCAGTCAGCAGTAAACCTCTCCATCAATGAGTCTGGCCCAAGTGATGTGAAGAATGTTAAAGATCACCCATTGATAAATATCGTTGGTACATCGACATATGGCGTCAAGACAGAAACAAGTTTGCAACAACAAATTTCTACTTTTCCACTAACTTCTTAAGTTTGATAGAACCTAAGAAGAGTGAAAAAGCTTTATGTGATGAAGACTTGGTAGAAGGAATGCAAGAAGAGCTGGCTGAATTCATTAGGGACAATGTGTGGAAGAAGGTTCCTCGTCCACTAAACAAAACAATCATAGGTCTCAAATGGATCTTTAGAAACAAGATGGATCAAGATGGTGTTGTGATTAGAAACAAAGCAAGATTGGTGGAACAAGGTTATAGACAAGAAGAAGGAATAGACTATGATGAAACCTTTTCACCTGTAGAAAGAATTAAAGCAATCAGACTTTTCCTTGCTTATGCTTCTCACAAGGAATTCATGGTCTATCAAATGTGATCTCGTCCACTGAATGAAGCTTACTTCAGAGAGAATTCATTATTTCCAATAATGTTGTATGAATGGTGGTATACATGTAGGGTTAACGATGATCAGACCAAAACTTTTACAACTTATAATAATGGAGGCTACACTATCTCCATTACTGAGGAAACCATACGAGCTGCACTTCTCCTTCCAGCTGAAAAAGAACAATGACCAAGCAACAACCCAAGGATGAGGCCTTTCCATTGGTAGGTCAGAATGTGGTAAGAAGTGTCATAGAATATGAGATGTTTCAGGGTAAATGGAAATTATTGTTTTCCAGTATGACCAGACGTTTGGGGGTACAGTGGGATTTTTGAATTAAATGAATGAATTTGAAACTTATTTATTTCATTCCATGGTTACGGGTTGCAGAATCTCTTGTTCTCGACTCTACTTTGATGAATTGGTGGCTCTGCCTAGTAAACCCAAAAGGATTTTTATGTACTATTCATAAGAATTCTGTTATTGTGTTTTGAACAAGTCTTGGGGAATGTGGAATATGGTCATATGGATCAAATTTATAATGAGTGCCCAGCCGAAATACTAAATCACAAAATCTTTTCTTGCATCACTATCACTATCACTAAGGCTGAGGTAGGTTTGACACCTGTGATGCTTATGTGGATAGAAAATCCTTTCTTGGACTTAACAAATACAGACTCCGATAACCCAGACAAGTTATAGTGACGGCTCTAACATAAGGGAAAGCGAAGGCTCTGTTTCTAATGCAAATGAAGTGGATGATGATCACATGATCATAAACCTAGAGGCTAGGAATGGAGGGGTTGGGAATGATGCTGACAACACAATTGCAATGTCATCCCATGACAATTCGGGTATGGATAATTTTCCTTCACCGCATCAGTCTGATAATAACCCCTCTCAGACTAATGCCCTCTCCACTTTTCAACTTGAGATGGTTGCATATCAAGAGTCCTACCCAGTGAATTCATAAGATTAATTGGAGAATGATCACATGTCAAACTTTTCACTAAATTAGGCACTAATGGATTCCCCTACCCATGAGGCTGATAGTCATGAACTATCCTCCAGTGCTGCAAATCACACCACTCTCTCACTCTCTCTCTCTCTCTCTCTCTCTCTCTCTCTCTCTCTCTCTCTCTCTCTCTCTCTCTCTCTCTCTCTCTCTCTCTCTCTCTCTCTCTCTCTCTCTATCTATCTCTATCTTTCTCCGCTAGATCATGAGGTGGTTGTGACTGCTGAGACTAACCAAAGCCCACCACACTGACACATGTCGCAAGCATTGAAGATGATGCCCCACTCCTGGATATCCTTGTACGTAGTATGAGAATACCCACCTCATTTTCTTCAAAGCCTATTTCATATGCTCTTTTCACTAGTTCAGTACTAGTTCACACTTCTAAACCACTAAACCTCTTACACTCTATTGCGCAAGTTGACAATGTCTTCCTCCAGAAACTTAGCAAGGCACAGACTTCGATCTCTGTGACCAAAGATCTTTGTCCTAGTCAACAGGATAGATGTGATGTTACAACAACACCACGCATCTTTGTGTCCAATGATCTCTTCTCTAGTCAACATGGGAGATGTGAGGATACGACAACCTTACCTAAAACATATGTTCCTTTTGAATCTCAGTATGAGGTTGCTATGAATGTTCCTATCCTTCTTAAGGAAATACATGACATGTCAAACTCAGTTTGATATCAAGCTGAATGCAATGCAGACTGAGATAAGTGCTCTTAAAGATCAAAACTCCAAATATTTAACTGGCTTGAGGGATTTGATGATCAAGCTGACTGAAGAAATTGGTGAATTAAGAAAAGAAAATTAGAGTGGTTGTTGTGGTTTTATTAGTGCTGTGAAAGGGATTCCTTTGACTGAGAGTATTGAGTTGAAGGTAGCTCAGACTCAGGGGGAGAAAAGTAGTATAGGTAGAAGCCATGTTGGTCCAGATGTTGGTGAGTCTGATCAACCACAATCAATGAAACTGAACAGTCAAACTTAAAAAGAAAAGGATCACCAATTGAGGGGGAGAAAAAACAGAAAAGACCGAAGAAACAGAAAAAGAAGCTTATGTATAATCATCAGATTGAAAAGAATGAGGAATACTTTGACACTGATAGTGATTTGACTCCTACATTATCTGAAGCTGAGGAGTAGGGTATGAATGATCCTATGGGTAACTAAAGAATATATCTTGGTGAAGAAGATGAAGACTATGGACATCCATTGACATACTTTGCAAAGAAAATAAACTAGGAAGAATTTGACAATAGAATGTATATATCTATAGGAAATGATACTCAAACAACTATACCAAAGACCACATGTCAGTCTGAAGGGTCAAGCAGCAGAAGGGGAAAGTAAATAGACGTAACTGAGGAAGAGGTCTTGAAAATAATAGTTAAACAATTAAAGACAAAAGTTAATAGACATTCCACTATAAGATGGAGGATGGACAAGAGATAGTACTTGTGATTGGAAACAAGTTGCATGAAGGAACCATGATATGTTGTGTTAGTATGGTGACTTGGAAGGTTTGTTTGGATCAAAATTTCACTTTCGGACTCATTAGGGCACATCAAGACATCGCCGGGACACATTTGTAGGTTGGCAGCAAGATGGGAGTATGTTGAGTCTCCACTGCGATGCAACACACTTTACTGCGGCGCAGTTGAGTTAAGTCGGTTCAAAGATTCAATTTCCTTTCCCCGGTGCGGCGCATCACACACCCCTGCAGCGTAGCGGAGCTCCATGCCCTTAAACCAACTTTTGCAACTTTCCTTTTTCTGTTTTAGGGTTTAACTGTTTTTCCTATACATTATAAACGATTGGCAGCTCCAAAAACTAAGTTTTCAATTATTATTCAAGGTTTTATCCTTTTTCTTTGAATTGTTTCTTCGATTCACAATTGTTTCAATATTAGGTCGCGTTATCTAGTTTGATTCAACTTTTCAAGTAACAACTCTTTCTTGATTGCCTCTGTTGATTGATTTATAGGTCGAAATGAATTAACCTACTATCTTCGTTCCTGTTTTCTACTACAATTTGCATCATAAATTCCAATTGTTTGATTTTCCGCTGCACATACGTATCATTAGTGGTATCAGAGCCACAATTGGCTCTTGATTCTGCCAAAAAAAAAATGAATATTGATGATCATGATTTTCTTGTGTGAGCACTTCGGAATGTTCAAGATGGTTCTAGACAAGCAAGGTGTGGGGAAGTTAGAGCCATGGATGAATTCAAGGAGAATGAATTGTCGGAATTTCCCAGTGGAGTGGACCCGGAATAATATTTGGAGTGGGGGAGAAATATTGATCGTATGTTTGACTTTAAAGAGTTTGACGATAAGAAGAGGTGCAAATACGCGATTCTGTATTTGTTTGTAAAGTCTTCCTTGCGGTTCAAAGGGCTTAAGGCCAAGAGGACACGGTAAGGAAAAGAAAAGATTTCGTCTTGGGAATCTATTTAAAGAAAGCTAAATAGAAGGTATGTTCCCATAAACCATCGAATTACAACTTATCGAAACAATTGTTTGCAAGATCGCATGATCCATTAAACAAATGACCTAAAGGATTTCATCTAGGATGAGATCGTTGGGAAGGAGGAGCATCATGAAGAAGAAGAAGTCGTTGATGACCTTTTGTTTCACTAAGTCTTATGAATCTGATACGTTCTTCGATTCTTACGATGATGAGTTTGATAATAAAAATTTCCTTCCAATATATGATGAACGTGGTGAAGAAGAAGAAGAAGTCGCTGATGACCTATTTTGTCTCACTAACTCTTATTTGTTTCAAGCAAATGAGTGTTCAATCGTCAAGAATTTTGGCATTCAAGAGAGGGGTACCGTTCAAGAAGAAATTACCCGAGACAGTCTCGAATTCGCTGGTATTTTGAATGATTTTATGATTGGGGAAAAGCCTGATTTTGGTGGCTTTAATGATTTAGTTTCGTTGGCTATAAATAGGGTTGTGGTGGTTTTCGGTGGTGAGGAGGTTGTTAAGGAGACTTTAGAAACGGGTTAGGTTGCAAAACGTAACGGGTCGGATGGTTGAGTTATTGAAAATTGGCCTAACCTTTTAACTATATCGAGGTATTTGATTTGATTAGGGAGCTTTTGTGTGCTGCACCTAAGAGCTAAACAATTAAAGACAGATGTTACAAAATTAAAGACAGTACTTGACAGACATGCCATTCTTAGTGATACGGTTGCGGATGGACAAAAGATAGTACCTATGACTGGGAACAAGGTGTATGAAGGAACCATAATTTGTTGGGTTAGTACAGTGACTTGGAAGGCCTGTTTGGCTCAATATTTCACTTTGGGGCTCATCGGGGCGCATCAAGAAATCACTGCGTCGCATTTGGAGGTTGGCAGCTAGATGGGAGTAGGCTGAGTCTCCACTGCGGCGCAGCACACTTCACTGCAGCGCTGTGGAGTTAAGTCGGTTCGAAGATTCGTTTTCCTTTCCCTACTGTGGCGCATCACACACCGTTGCGATGCAGCAGAGCTCTATGCCCTTAAACTGACTTTTGCTACTTTCCTTTTTCTGTTTTAGGGTTTAATTGCATTTCCTATATATTGTAAACGATTGGAAGTTCCAAAAACTAAGTTTTCGATTATTAATCAAGCTTTTATCCTTTTCTTTTGAATTGTTGCTTCAATTCACAATTTTTTCAATATTAGATCGCGTTATCTAGTTTGATTCGACTTTTCAAGTAATAGGTCTTGCTTGATTGTTTTTGTTGATTGATTTATAGGTCTAAACTTATTAACCTACTATCTTTGTTCTTGTTTTCTACTAAATTTGCATCATAAACGCAAGTCGACCTATAATGCTGGTATGACAGTTGAAAAATATTCAGAGTATATTCAAGGACTACACTTTGAAACATTTTAACCAGAATCCCAAATCAAGACTTCAAATGATGTAAAAGAATCTTGCGATATTGCTGCTGAAGAATTAGAGGTTGAAATGAGAGAAGAGGAACTGTTGGCATTTGAAGAAAAACGACAAATAATTCAAGTTAATAAGGAGATGTTTAAAAAGATTCAAAGAAAACTATACATTATGGACTTTATTAAGAAACACTTCATTGAGCAAAAACTGACTAGTAAAATAGTTCAGTTGGAAAGTTTTGTTGAATCCAGTCATCCAATGATCAAATGTCATCTTCATGACAAGAGGGTATTGAAAATCAAGGTAGATGCTACGTATAAACTTGGATTTTCTGAATGGAAAGAAATTGCCATGATGAGTGATGATCTGAATGATATTGACCTAAAGAAATTAATCAAGAATGAAGTTGTGTATAAGATCAATTCTGCTTATTTCTCAAGGCTCATTCCAGAAGATGAATACAAAATATTATGTATTGCTAATAAATGCCATAAAGGAGCAAGATCTTTGGAATTGGAGTCAAGATCTGAACATCCTGTGCCGGCTAGTTTAAAGTTTCAAGAGAAAAATTTTGTCAATACTAATCAACATGGGGGACTTTTCTATATAGACATTATTGGAGAAGAATGTTTTCAAGAACTGAATGGCTTATTCAAAACTTCTCTTTATCACTGTCTTGCCTAAATGAATGAATGCAATTTTCCTTAGTGCACGCCTTCTAAAATGAAGCTGATTAGTTGGTTGATCAATAATTTGGTCAGAACTGAAAAGATTGGTAGTGTTGATGAAAAGGTGAAACTGATCAAGCATGAATATCAGCTCATGTACAACAAGACTGATCAAGAAATGGACAAACTGATGAACTAGAAAGGCAAAAGATAAGAATGGGTGAAGACTGCTACTCGTGACCCTTCTTCATATTCCACATCAAAACAAAGATCAAGATCAAGGAAGAAGTAATCTTTTCACAAACTTAATTTTTGTAATTTTTCTAGTTTTTGTTTTTGTTTAATGTAAAAGACTTTAACATTAACAGATAAAGAGAGATTTTTTGGAAAATCAACAACTTGACCCAAGTTATGAATGTGATAGTCAAGTGTTTGACTGAGTGATATTGAGTCTGAGTGACAAAATTACTTTTTATTTTGAGTCTGAGTGGCGTGAGTCTAACTAAGTGGTCAGACTCAGAAAGTAACTTGCACCGAAATTTTAGGTAGTTTGTTAGGCATATCTTCTATTGTTTAGAACGTTTCGTTTAGATGCATACTTATCAAGATCTCTATACGTGGTGTATAAATAGAGATCTTGAATACTTGTATTCGGTGCCATTTTGATTGTTATTGAAATAACTTAGTGTTATTCATTTCTTGTTAAATCTTATAATTCCGTTATAACTTATAAACAAGAAACTGTGCGTTAATCATAATTGGTAATAACATTTGAATACTAATTTGCTAAGTAATTCAATCTATAAACGATTAAGTTAATTAACTGAATATCTAGTTATTGGGATCTTACTTAGACCTAACAGTTGTCCCTTAAGGTATCTAAAAATCCTTTTAACATCAACTAGGTGTGAAACCTTAGGATTGGTATGGTACCTAGCACACAAACACACTCCAAACATTATGTCAGGTCTACTAGCAGTCAAATACATCAAAGATCCTATTATAAGACATATGTTGATCTACATTCTCACCCTTCAAGTCATGACTCAAATTAGCTCTTGTGTCTACAGGGGGTGGGAGCAGATTTACAATCAGTATATTCAAACTTAACTAACATATCCTTCACATATTGTCACACCCCGCTAAAGCGGAAACACGAGGTGCAAAGAGAAAGAATATCATTTCACAAGTCATAATAAAATGTAACGGTTTCAAGTCATTAAAATAGAATTAAAAGTTTACAAGTTCAAAAGAAACATAACCAAGTGTACTTAAATTCACGACAAAAAATACATCATTAAACAATTCCCAAAATAATAGAAAATGAACATGGTCTTCTCCCGATTCATATCACACGTAACCTGCCTGACCCGCCCATGCTATGCACTTCATCACTTACACTTGATTTCCCGAAACATGAGATAAAGTGTCAAACTATATAAAGTAGTGAGTGAGTTACAGTTTTCTAGTTGTCGACAAAAGGTTCCGACAAGTATATATAATAAAAGGTTTCTCAAAAGAAATGAAGCGGAACATACGCTTAAAATATATATACTTTAAAGATGATCATAGACAAGTAGAACAATACTTGGAAAAGACTAGTTGCGGATCAAGTGCAAAAGAGAATGCGTAAATAAAAGTAACTAATGATTAAAACATTGTATCAACCACTTGGCATAATATAACTGTAAGTGTGCACACTAAACCGATTAATCCTGATCGTGAACAGCCCCAACCGCGCACTATCTACGAGGTACGTCTGAACTCAGTAATATGTACTTAGATTTCCATCTAAAGTAAGGACCGATCCTCTCCTAAGTATCGATACCCATAATTACTATACGGCTAAGCAACCTAATAGTGTGTACTGATCTAAATCGGGGCACTTTGATTTAATTTAAAACTGATAGTAGGCACTTACAAGCATGTTATATTTTCATCAAGGGTTTAACGGAGGTGCCTAGTCAGTGGCGATAGCGTATAATACAATTAATCATAGTTTTTGAACAAATGTCGATCGGGGGCAAGCCATAAAGTCAAATAGTGCCGAACAGGGCAATTAAAATAGTTTACGCATATAAGTTCAAAAGAAACGTTCAACAGTTCATAAAGCATTTAGATCTCATGTTTCCCCCAAAAAGAGTTAAGTAAAAACATTAAACAATAGGGGATGTAACTCACGGATTGCGAAGATTCGAGTCGAGTGTGTGAGTAGCGGTCGGAATGCTTCGGAATCACGGGAATCCTAAAGTTATACCAAGTTATTGAGTAAGTATAGTTGTTCATATGTTCAAGTGCCATTTTAGTATTAGTTAAAGTCATTACAGTTAGTTCTGGACCGATACGTGAAATACTGGGCTTAAGGTTGCGTTTTACAGCAAATTTAGAACGTTTTCGGGGTCTGATCACAGTTACGCAGCGAAACTGTCAGTTTCGGTTCAAAAATCGTTTTCGGCGTCGTAAAAATAGTTTCTTACAGTTCTTTAGCCACATATTTATAGATTTGAATAAAAACCCGTTTTTGTATATAAATCACCTCAAATCTTCATAAAAATGCATTTTTAAGAGTTGTATCATACATGCAATGAGTTTATTAAACAAAGCAGAAGATTTAAAAATAGTTATACCGAAATAAAAGTGTCTTGGTGGAGGTTGAAGAGATTTCTTGGTGATTTCGGCCCCGAAGTGTAGAAATCGATTAGAGAACCCAAATAAAAGAGAGCTCCTTCCCTTCTTCTGATTATGGACGATTTTAGTGGTGTTTATTTTGGTGATTTTACTGCTAAAAAGGCTGTCAAGTAGCTGTAATGAGTTCTAAATGTATGTGTGTTTGTGTTTTTGTGGTAAAAAGAAGAAAATGAGAGAGAGAGAGAGAGAGAGAGAGAGAGAGAGAGAGAGAGAGAGAGAGAGAGGTATATATAGCCAAGAATCTCGTTTTTCTATGATTTTTGGGGCCCAATAGGGCTTGGACACGTGTGGGGATGTCAGATTCCGTTCACCAATCAAATTTCATGCAAAAATGGGAATCAACACCACGGTTTCGCTAGCAGTTTCGCTGCCAGCGAAACTGTCAGTTTCGCTGCAAGTTGAAATCTGTTTTTGTTGTCGTTAAGTATTTTCGTTAGTTGCAAGTTTACGTTTAGTTTAGAGATGAACTTAGGCAAGTTCATTATGCGTTTTCTTGGTATTATGGTCCATTTATAGATTCCGATATTGATTCCGACACAGACACGTTCGCGGTAGCAGTACACTTAAGAACAAAACAGATTCTCGAAGATATAGAGTACGAAGTTCACCTGAAATTTACACGGTTGTCACATTCTCCCTGGGTTGAAAAGAATTTCGTCCAGAAATTTAGTTCGCCTCATCGGGAGGGAGAGTCCTTGAACAGATGTGGATACTTCTGACGAATCTGGTCCTCACGTTCCCACGTGAATTCATGACCTCGTCGGGAATTCCACCGAACTTTGACAATAGGAACACGACTCTGCCTGAGTTGCTTGACCTCTCGGTCTACAACCTCAAGCGGTTCTTCGATGAAGTTGAGCTTATTATCGATCTGGACTGTAGGTTCGAGTGGTCAGATCTACAGGATTAAACCAATTAATCACGAGGCGGAATCTCGTAATCAATTGTATTATAACAAGTAATAATCGAATAAGCAATAAATAAGCACAAACGAAATACCGAATTCTGTACTTTAATTGATAAACACGGTTACAATTAACAAGTACTCTCTGAATTCTCAGCTAAACCAACAACCCTAAACTGACCTAAACATCTCTTTATATAGAGAAACATGTTCAGCCAGTTTGGGCTTGACTGGGCCTCACGAACATGCAAGTAGAACAATTAGTCATCTAATATTTGCACTAACAAAGTCCCCCTTGACTATTGCTTCTATTCTTTGTGCAAAATATCACTATTAGTATTCACTTTCAAGTTTACACAGCCGGCGACGATCCGTTGGTAATCTCTACCAATATCTGCCCAACCTTCCTGTTCATATATGTGCTTGCTCATTAACATCTTCAAGTCATTCTCTGTCAAGTTGGCTAGTTGAGTTGCATCGATAACTCGCAAGATTTCCGACATGCCTTCCTTAACCTCGTCATTTTGTTTATACACAACAGCTTCACCAGTTGTAGTATCCACGGCCCACATGTACATGTCTTTGAGAATATCTCATCCGAAATTCTTCATTGGGATCCTAGACATACTGGCTATCGGTGGATATACCATTCTGGTTGCTGACTTGCCGGTTCTTGGATTGATTTTTCTTTTATGAATCATAAATTTACCTGTTGCTGGCTTCAGTTCTTTAAATTCCCTTATACTCCCTTCTTTCTTAATGATGCTTTCAACCCATTTAGCCCACTCGTCGTTTCCGCGATTGATTAGCGGAAGTTTCGATAAACATATAAGCTCGGACTTTGGAAATGAGTTGAAATTTTCTCTTTTCTTGCTCAAGTACTGTACACCATCAAATCTCTTAACAACAAAAGCTTGTAATTCCAAATCAAACATCCAGCTGATGATGCCAAGATGTGGCTGGCGTTCAAAATCTTTTGTGAAGAACTTTTGAATCAAAGGATCTTGCTTTTTCATATTTATTTCCCGAAACCATCCTTTGCGTTCATCTATGCTTGGCTTGGCACTGCTCTCAGCTATGTCTTCATTTCCACTCAGCGGCTCTTCAAATATGTGTTCATCCCCTTCGGCCTGATCTCCACTAACTCTCTCCTCGATCAACCAAATGTCATCATTGTTATCTCCATGCTCTTGTTGCTGCTGTTGTTTTTGTTGTTGTTGTTGCTTCTGCTATTGTTGTTGCTGCTCCCCCTGTCCACTAGGCTGATAGATGACCATAGCTTGAGAAATGGAGCCAATCTGCTCTCTTGAATTTTCTGCACTTGGATCATCTTGATCATCTCTTCTCTGTAGCCTGAAAGTGTTATCTCTGCAGGTATCCTCCCCCTGAGCAGATGGGCGTTTAGAAAGCTCCCTAACTTGAGCCTCGAGGACAGAAATATGGGTAGACTTCTCAGCATCAAATTGTTGTAAAGCGGCAACCTGAGAAGATAGCTGCAAAACAAGATTATGTAAATCATGGAGGTTAGGAGAAGGGGCATCATGAACAGGCTCCGCAGCCTGTCGCTTCCGAGGACGCCTTAGCAAGTGAGCGGAGGATGACTCCGATTCATCGTCTGCGGGGAAAGACCGTTTCCCGTGGCTAGGCTCATGAACATTTACCGGTTGGAACTGGGAGGTGACACCTTCCTGATTGTCAGTGTCAATATGAACCTCCTCAGTAGTGCCATTGATGTCCTCAAAAGTTATGCAGTAGCAGTAGGATCTGGATCAGCAAATGTGGGAGTGGCAATGACGGTATGCGGACTCCCTGATGGAGTAACAGTGGAGGTTGCTATGACCTCTGTAACGATAGTCATCTGGCTTCCAGATGGAGTAATCGGTGGATGCTCATGAATAACTGACAAGGGTGGACTCTGGGGTGGAGTGCCATGATAATCTTCGATCTCCTTGTAGATTTCGTCACTTGAGGTTGAGTCCAAAGAAATAGGAACCGGCGCCCTGCGCGGGGGTTGAGAAGACACCCCACGAGATGTAGTAGGAGTGTGTGCAGAAGCAGAGTTGTCAGTACGGGGCTCCCCGGAGACAGCATCTTCATCATCATCAGTATCAACATAGTTAGCATCACTGATGGCCCCAAATAAAGGGGTTTCCTGAGCTTGAGCCTCCCCCGCAGCTCGGGGGTGATGCTTGAGACATCAAGTGAATATTTTAAAACCAATGTGAACCACCCTAGTGTTCGAAGTATGAAGAGGAAGGTCATGGATGAAGTGCCGGAGAATAATCATGATAAACCGCGGATAGAGCATTAGAGGCTTTGGGCGTAAAAGATCATTCTGTAGTTGTTGAAACACGTACTCAGCCACCGGATAAGGTTTGTTAAGAATTAGTCAGAGTAGCATTGACAAGAGCTGAGAGTCGATGTTGTCATGAGAAGTCTTGGTATTCTTGAAAGCTGAGATGAAGACATGAACCAGATAACGCCACTGGCCGTAGAATTTTCCTTTAGGATATATGCTGGTGGGAAGAGGCCCGACGTATCCCAATAATGGCAGTTTTCGAGCAAGAAACCTCGTACCGAGCGAAGAACCAGAACTCTCCTGTGAACTGCGTCCGAGGTGAAAGATCTGTCGGAGAGTTGTACTGCTAAAAATTATTTCTCGTCCATTTACCACAGCTCGTAGACCATCCTTAGGCGCATTGGTAACGGGATGATTGAGATCCACGGGCGTGAGTGTGGTGAGGAATTGTTGGACCAACGGGATGAGAATTGGAAGATCTTCTTGTAGAATAAAAGCCATCCGTGATCGATGTAGAAAAAGAATGACACGGCGAAAGTGATTTGCATGATCAGTGTCCAGGGTGAAGTTGACTGCTTGATTGTGCCTTTTGTCAAATTGTCGAATAGCCATCTGTAAAGTCTGTAAAGATAAAACACATTAGATATAATGGCCACGAACATGCAAGTTCGCCGAACATGGAAGTTAGGCACATTTGATGATCAGTTGACTTCAACTAATAGTTTAGCCTTGGGCGAATCTTTGAGTTTTTCAAGGTCTTTGCACATTTGATGATCAGTTGAGCCGAAAATAATATCGTCCACGTAGACTTGAACTAATAGTTTAGCCTTGGGCGAATCTTTGATGAAGAGTGTGCTATCAATACGGCCTCTCTTGAAACCGGCTTCTAAGAGAAAATTGGACAGAGTTCCATTCCACAACTGAGGGGCTTGATGAAGACCATATAGAGCTTTGTTAAGCTTGTAGACCTTGTTAGGGTGTTGAGGATCTACGAACCCAGGAGGCTGTTGAACATAAACTGTGTCATCGATTTTACCGTATAATAATGCACTTTTGACGTCAAGCTGATAGACCGTAAGTCCCTTATGAGAGGCATATGCCAAGAAGAGACGAACTGCTTCGAGTCGAGCGAATGGGGCGAAAACGTCTTGAAAATCCAATCCTTCCTCCTGATAAAAACCTTGTACAATCAGGCGTGCTTTATTCCGAGTGATAATGCCGCGATCATCTTGTTTGCATCGGAAAACCCATTTAGTGCCGATAGCGTATGCGTCATCAGGAAGTATTACGAGTATCCAGACACCGAGCTTCTCAAACTGTGCTTATTCCTCTTGCATAGCATGAACCCAATTTGCGTCCTTGAGGGCCATATGGATATTGGCAGGAACCTCTTGAGAAACAAATCAGAAAAAGCGGCAGTTGTTGTAATCCTCTGAATTTGTAGCGGTTGCATACATCCCTTGAAGATCCTCGAGCTGCAGCCTAGTTTGAACGCTCGCGTTCGGATCACCAATAATGTTACTGAACGGATGATTTTGGTGAATTCTAGGAACTGTAGGAGCACTAGCAAAGTCTTCATTATCAGAGTGATCCTGAGCTGGGTGAAATTCCTGGTCTTCAACATGTGGTTCTGCCACATCATATTGATCAACGGCTTGATCATTTGGTTAACCTTCGGGGGCAATAATTTCTTGAATATCAGGTGCACGAGGAAAGATGGAATCCTCATCGTCAGAAGAATAAGTTTGGTGTTCCGCTGTACCTGAATGGGTCGCACTAGAGGAAAGATTAAACGACTCAAATAACGAATCATAATCAAAACAGATTGCAGGACCGTGTTGTTTTTCAAAATTATAGCTAGTTATTTCCAAGTTGAAAACAACTTCCACTGTGCGTGCAAGTTTTAGGTAAACGCGTTTGTTTGCACAACCCTCAACATATCCAAGAAAGTATCCTTGGACTGGCTTGGGTTCAAATTTAGTGGTGTGATTTGTTTTTAACACGGTACATGGAGCCCTGAAGGGTTCCAATCCAACAAGATTTGGTTTACGATTATTAAGTAATTCATAGCTTGTTTTATCGAATCGCTTAACAGTTAACACACGATTTAAGACATAGCAGGCTGTATTAACAACCTCCCCCCAAAACATGACTGGGAGGTGCGAGTCAGCGAGCATTGTACGTGTAGCCTCGATTAGTGTTTTGTTCTTCCTCTCGGCAACTCCGTTTTGTTGAGGCTCATAGGGAGCGCTATACTGTTGAACTATCCCATTCGCTAGACAGTAGAAAGTCATGGTTGCATTTTTGAATTCTGTTCCGTTATCGCTTCGTAGACGTTGAACTTTTGCTTTGTAAACATTCTTGATCATGTCGAAGAAGGTAATTAGCGTACCAGCTGTTTCACTTTTGGCAGCCAAAAAGTAGACCCAAGAATAACGAGACTAGTCATCGGTGACTACTAAACAGTAATACTTTCCGCCAAAACTTCTTTGCTTAATGGGGCCGAATAGATCAGTGTGCATCAACTCAAAAGGTGTCTCAATCGTGTTAATTGTCTTGGGCTTGTGAGGTTGCTTGTGTTTTTTTCCGAGTTTACATGGGACGCATTTATCCTCATACTCAAAGTGTTTCAGTGGAAACCCGTTGAGCAGCCCTTTCTTTGTGATCTCGTTCATTTTTTGAAAGTGTAAATGAGCCATTTTCCTGTGCCAAATCATTGCTTCCTCACTTGTAGATTTCGACAGTAAACATGTTGAATCCTTGGTAATATCAGTATTGTTCATATCCAAAATGTATGTGTTCTTCGTTCGTGGTGCGCACATTAGTATCAGGTCCTCAGGAATTTCAATTCCTGATTTGAGAATCAATACTTCCTTCTTGGTAAAATGGACAGGATTGTCATTGTCACAGATTTGAGAAACACTCAGCAAATTGTGTTCCAATTGTTTGACGTAGAAGACATCCTTCAGTGTGATTTTATCATTTGTAACTGATCCAATTCCAGTTATTTCTCCACCTTTATCTCCAGCAAAATTAACTCTTCCTTTTTTTCCTGATTCGAAGTTGTTGAGGAAACTTCGTTCTCCAGTCATGTGCTTGGAACAGCCACTGTCAACGTACCAATTATTGACCAATCGGTGACCCGGTTCTTGCACATAAAATGAAATGATTAGTTCTCATGGGGAACCCAGGCCATAACAGACCTGGATTGACCTTTCTCAGTCACATAGGTGACCCTTTTGTACACTCCTTTAGGATTGTATGAGACAGGAGATGTGTGTCGAGTAGAATAATGACTGTTAGAGTTATATGGAACCCTATGACTCATTTGTGGGGACATCACAGTTCGATTTGGAGAATTGTAACCGCGTTGATTGAAGTTTTGATAATGAGGTTCATGATAAGATCGTGGGGGACTGTGATAATGATTGTCATGATGATGTCGTGGAGGACTGTGATAGCGTTGTTCATAATGATGTTGGCGATAAGATGGAACAAAAGGTTGTTGTGGCCGCTGGTGAGGACGTTGATTAAAGTTTCCCATACTTGGTTTATTGTACCCGTAATTGCGAGAATTTGTTTCTGTGCGTTCATTTTTTGGGTTTCGTAGAATCTGGACTGGTTTTGTGGGAATTGATTTACCTTTCGGTGGAGAATTTATCCTAACCGGAGGTTCTTTTGATTCTTTGCGTTTATTGGTGCAAATTGAGGCCACGTGTCCACGCTCACGACCTTTGAAAAAGTTTAAATTCTCCATTTTGTTTGGTTGATCTGGTTCAGCATCTGAGGGCATGCTTTTGTTTGACTCGATATCTTTGCTTGAGATGAATGATTTAAGCAGAGGTTCGCATGGTGAATCTTGAGTCTGAACTTTTGCGGGTTGTTTCTCTTGAGGTTTCGCAGATTCCTGGTCCTTGGAGTTTGATGATTCACATTCGTCATGTTGTGGAGGCTCGGATTTAAAGAAACTGAAATTGTTATTATAAGGAGGTGGTGTTTCGTTATATCCTAAACCTGCAGACTTCCGACTAGTGCGTTGACGACTTAAGATAGAGTTCAAAGTACTGGAAGAAGTACGGAACTGTTCGATCTTCCTTTCCTGCTTAGTTAACCTTATTTCACAGTTATTTAACTCTTGGACCTTTTCAGCAAAGCTCTTCTTTTGTTTTTCAAGGCATTCGTATAACATGTCAATTTTATGTGTTAAAATGCCAACATTTGATAAAAGGCCCATTCTATCCTTTTCGTTTTGATTAAGTTTCTTTGCAAAATCATCTTTTAAAAAAGTTTGGGCTGACACGTTAAGCTCAAGTTGAGTTTTCTGAGATTCCAAGGTGGATACTGACTTAGTCAATTTATCGTTTTGAAGAGTTAAAATGGTAAAAGATGAATTGAAGATCAAGAAGTACCTTTGACTTTTCAGTTTTGAGGTCAGCCATTTTTGCAATAAAGTTTTCATTGGATAGATCCACCGTGCAGCTGCAAATCTTTGTTTTGTCTTCAATATCTTCAACATCTTGAGCGTCTTCTTCATTTGAGCTTAGTTCACTGTGTACTAGAATCACCTTCGGTACTACTGGCTTCACTGCGTATTTCTTCAATAGATGCCATGAGTGCTTGATTCTTTTCATCATTGCAAATTTTCCAATCATATGTACGATCATCATGTTGGACTATCATGGCCTATGAAGCTAAACTGCGATGTGGTTGAGAAGGAGTGCTTCTAGTTCTGTCTTGATTTGGAGTATATTCCACCTTAGGCTGTTGACATTCTCTGGCGAAATGGCCATGTCCTTGACAGTTGTAGCAACGTACTTTTGACTTATCGAAACCTGCTTTGCCGGTTCTAGGACTGCGTCCTATTCTTGCCATAAATCTCTTGATTCTATTAGTAAGCATAGCAGTTTGCCATTGTAAGTCCATTTCCTCTAAGTCATCTTGATCGACTTGACTGAAATCTTCATCCCATAAACCTGGATCGGTGATTTTACCTTGAACTTGATTACCGTATGCAGCCAAAAAACAGGATAGAATTTCTAGGCTTTTTTCTGCTGATTTGACACTCATTGGCATATTCTGATGAGTAATAGTAGCATTTGGTACCGCGGTAGTTGTTCCAGTGATTGTATGAGTGTCAGAAGTTGTTTGATCCTTATCAGAAAGAAACGCAGTTGCATATCCAGAGGAGTTGGATTCTGAGGTTTCTCCATAAGGTGTTTGATCTGTGACAGTATTTATAGTCAAGCGTGTTAATTCATAACCTCTGAATTTTTCAATCACCTTTGTTAAAGTTAGGGGGTCATTTGTTTCTTTGGTCGACTCAAATTCATCTTTCACTAAGTTCACATAAACCTCCCACCGCTTAGGCAAAGCATCTAAAAATCTTTCTATTTTTTTCGTCTCCAATAGTTATACGAGATCTAGCAAGGTCTGCAAGAAGATTGAAGTATCTATTGACAGTTTCTTCAAAGGTTTCATTGATACCTACTCTGAACGTATCGAATTGCCTTTTAAAAATGTTTCCTCTACTTCTTTTTTGAGCAGCAGTTCCAGCATACTGAGTTTCAATCGCTTTCCAAAGTTCAAATGAGGTCTTGTGATCCTGACAAATGTGTAACATTTTAATTGGCAGGGCCATTTTCAGACTTGCCCATGCTCTGTTTTCAGCATCATATACTCTTCTAAGATCAGCTGTGACAGAAGAAATTGGAATATCACCAACTGTGCCGTTTGTAGTCGCAGTTGGACGTGTATATTTTGTTTCAATAGATAGCCACATTTGTACGTCATTGTAGCTACAAAAAGATTCAAATTTATCCACCCATTCGTAGTATTGTAAAGAATTAAGAAGCTTGGGAGGGGTGTTAGTTGATTGTCTTGAATCCATGTGGGACAGTTAGTTGACAAACGAACTTGTGGAACAAACGAAGATGATGTTCACGAAGATGATGAGTGACGAAGATGAGTGACGAACTTATAATTGTAATCCACGAAGTCCACGAAGATTAGTGACGAAGAAGTAGTCCACGAACTTGACTACAAACGAACAAGAAAACGAACAATGATGTTCGTGGAAATGATCAAGAGTCAACGAACTTGATAATCCACGAAGATAAGTCACGAAGATGATCCACGAAGATGGTCCACAAAGATAATCCACGAAGATGATCCACGAAGTAATCCACGAAGATGATCCACGAAGTAATCCACGAAGATGATCCACGAAGGTAATCCACGAAGATGATCCACGAAGTAATCCACGAAGATGATCCACGGAGTAATCCACGAAGATGGTCCACGAACAATCTTAAACCCTAATTTTTTTTTTTTTTTAACATAATACTCAGCCGTCAAAACTTAAAACAAACCGTAATTTTAACAGACAGCCGCCGAAGATATAAGAACCCTAGTTTGCAAATCGATTAAAACCAAAATTTAATCCTGAACCAAATCTCGATAGAGAGCAAACAATGCGTTTGCTCTGATACCAATTGTAGGTCCCAGTTGTCAAATCTACAGGATTAAACCAATTAATCACGAGGCGGAATCTCGTAATCAATTGTATTATAACAAGTAATAATAGAATAAGCAATAAATAAGCACAAACGAAATATCGAATTCTGTACTTTAATTGATAAACACGGTTACAATTAACAAGTACTCTCTGAATTCTCAGCTAAACCAACAACCCTAAACTGACCTAAACATCTCTTTATATAGAGAAACATGTTCAGCCAGTTTGGGCTTTACTGGGCCTCACAAACATGCAAGTTCGTGAGCAGCCCATTTAGCTCTAAGCCTTTACAAAATAACTAAGTAAATACAATAATAAATAACAAAGCAAATAGAACAATTAGTCATCTAATATTTGCACTAACATGGACTTCGTCGAGCGGAATGACGATGGTCTCGTCAGACAAACACTTTTTCAAGTGCGAGACATGAAATACGTTGTGAATGTTCGAAAGAGCTTGCGGGAGTCGGATTCGATACGCCACTGGGCTGATTTGTTCTGTCACCTCGAATGGTCTGGTGTACCTCGGGCTTAGCTTGCCGCGCTTCCTGAAACGGACTACTCCTTTCCATGGCGATATCTTGAGGAGTACTCTATCGCCGACTTGGAACTCAAGGGGTTTCCTTCGGTTGTCGGCATAGCTCTTCTGCCGGATACGGGATGTCTTCAGCCTTTCCCTAATGGTAGTTATTTTGTCAATGGTTTCCTGGACGACATCGAGCCTTGTAAGTTGTCGATCGCCGACTTCTAGCCAACAAAGCGGAGACCGACACTTGCGTCCATATAAGGCTTCGAATGGTGCCCACTTGATGCTAGCGTTGTAACTGTTGTTATAGGAGAACTCGACCTAAGGAAGGTGAGCGTCCCAACTTCCTCCGAAGTCAACTACGCACGCTCTTAGCATATCTTCAAGCGTTTGAATCGTCATTTCGCTCTGACCATCGGTCTGGGGATGGTAGGCGGTGCTAAGGTCTAGTCGTGTCCCGAGCGATTTCTGAAGTACATTCCAAAAGCGGGACGTGAATCGACTATCCCTGTCGGAGATAATGGATAGAGGCATTCCATGACGAGAGACGATCTCGTTGATGTATATTTGAGCGAACTTTTCCATCGAGTGATTTTCTCGTACCGGTAGGAAGTGTGCGGATTTCGTCAATCGATCCACAATGACCCAAATCATGTCATTACCCCTTGCCGTACGAGGTAGTTTGGTGATGAAGTCCATGGAGATATGTTCCCACTTCCACATGGGAATCTCCGGCTGTTGCAATAGACCTGAAGGTTTCTGATATTCCGCCTTGACCTTCGAGCAAGTAAGACACTTAGCTACGTACAAGGCGATATCCTTCTTCATGCCCGGCCACCAGTAGTATTCCCGTAGATCCTTGTACAACTTGTCGGATCCCGGATGAATAGAGTATCGGGATCGGTGGCCCTCGTCCAAAATGAGTTTACGAAGGTTTTCGGATCTCGGAATCCACGCTCGACTCTTGAAGTAGAGGATTCCGTCTGATTTGAGTTCGAATTCCTTCTCGTGGTTGTGCAGGGTTTCGTCCTTAATGTTCTCGGGTTTCAACGATTCTCGCTGAGCTTTGACGGTTTGCGTTTGAACGCTTGTCTGAACCTGTATTCCCAACGCTCTAACTCGAGATGGTTTTACCCTTTCCTTCCGACTCAGGGCATCCGCCCTACGTTTGCTTTACCCGGGTGGTATTTGATCTCGCAATCGTAGTCGCTTAAAAGTTAAATCCACCTCCGTTGCCTCATGTTGAGATTTTTTTTGGTCAAGAATGTGTTGGAGGCTTTTATGATCTGTGAAAACTGTGCACTTAGTGCCGTACAAGTAATGTCTCCAGATTTTTAATGCGAACACAACGGCTCCCAGCTCTAAGTCGTGTGTTGTATAGTTCTGCTCGTGCACCTTCAGTTGCCTTGAAGCGTATGCGATGACTTTATCCTTTTGCATAAGGACACACCCAAGACCTTGGTGAGATGCATCGCAAAACACTACGAAGTTATCTGTGCCCTCCGGTAGGGACAAAATCGGTGCATGGCAAAGTTGGTGTTTGAGTTTCTGGAAGGATTCGTCCTGTTCTTTTCCCTAAATAAAGTCCTTATCTTTCTGGGTGAGTTCGGTTAGAGGCTTAGCGATCTTCGAGAAACTGTCGATGAACCTTCGGTAGTAGCCAGCCAACCCTAGCAATTGTCGGATTTCCGTAGGAGTCGTTGGGCCCTGCCATTTCTCGATCGCTTCGATCTTTGCGGGGTCTACGTGAATTCCCTCTTGGTTGACCACATGACCAAGGAAGTGTACCTCTCGGAGCCAAAATTCGCACTTCGAGAATTTGGCGTACAGTTTCTGATCTCTAAGGAGTTCCAGGATAAGTTTCAAATGTTTCGCGTGATCCTCCTTGTTCCTTGAGTAAATGAGGATGTCGTCTATGAATACGATCACGAATTTGTCCAGATACGGTCTACACACCCTGTTCATCGGATCCATGAACACCGCTGGTGCGTTGGTCAGACCGAAAGGCATAACGAGAAATTCGTAGTGCCCATATCGAGTTCGAAAAGCGGTTTTTGGAATGTCGGTCTCGCTGACACGAACCTGATGATAACCCGAACGGAGATCGATTTTTGAGAAATAAGTTGCACCCTGCAACTGGTCGAACAGATCATCGATTCTCGGGAGTGGGTATCGGTTCTTGACGGTCAGTTTGTTCAATCCTCGGTAGTCGATGCACATACGGAAGGATCCGTCTTTCTTTTTCACGAAGAGGATTGGGGCTACCCAGGGTGACGAGCTTGGACGAATCAGACCATGATCTAAAAGTTCCTGCAGCTGTTTTGACAGTTCTTGCATTTCGGGTGGCGCCGGACGTTATGGGGTCTTGGCAACCGACGTTGCGCCAGGAACGAGGTCTATTCGGAATTCCACTTGTCGATGCGGCGGAAGCCCGGGTAAATCCTCTGGAAATTCCTCTGGCTGATCCTTGACTACAGGGATGTCTTATACTCGGTTCTCTTTGGGTTTACGTTCAACGACATGCGCTAGGAATGCATCGCATCCTTTTTAAGATATTTGCACATTTTGACAATAGAGACGATACGAAGTTGTTGTCTAGGTTTGTCTCCCTGTATAACGAGGGTTTCACCGTTGGGAAGAGGTATTCGAATGAGTTTGTCGAAACAGACGATATTGGCTCGAACGTGAGATAACCAGTCCATTCCGATGATGACGTCGAAGCTTTTCAGCTCGATAGGAATTAGATCGATGGGGAAAATTTTGTCGGATAAGCACATAAGGACATCCTACGATCACATCCTTAGCTTCGGACTCTTGACCGTTAGCGTATTCTACTACGAAGTTATCCTTAAGGACTTTAGACCCTAAATCAATAAGGGGTCTAAATTCTAAGGACACAAAGCTTCTTTCAGCTCCTGAATCGAATAGTATGGAGGCATAATGATTGTTTATTGAGAACGTACCCGTGACTGCATTTGGGTCCTGACGAGCCTCCTCGGCTGTGAGTGAAAAGGCACGTCCTCGACCTTGCCCGCCCTGATTCTGTTGAGCACGTTGCAACTTGGGGCATGTATTCCGGAGATGTTTGTCACTACCACATTCGAAGCATACGGGCTTCTGACCCTGGTTTCCTGCGCCCTATGTGCATTATTTGGAAAAATGGCCCACCTTCTAGCACTTATGACATGTCGGGCAGTTTCCGATGTGATGGTAATGGCAGTTGTTACACTTGGGGTGCGGCCTAGTGTAAGTTCGGGGTCCGATTGGTGGTGCAGGTGCGGGTGTAGCAGTCACCGCATAGTTACGGGTGGTTTTGGCTTTCTTATTCCTGTCGCTTCGTCTCGGGGTTTGCTCAGATTTCCTTTTCTCACCCGCCTCTTTCTTGGAGGATGCTGGGGTGGAGAGAAGGTTGCTTGTCAGTCGGTGTGCCAGGATGATTGCGCTCTGGAGTGTCTGGGGTTCGGCGGAGATAACCATACCCCGGATTTCAGGAACAAGACCGGAGATGTATCGGTCAATCCTGTTTTCCTCGGGAGTCACCAGCCTTGGAACTAGTCGGGCCAGCTCGTGGAATCATGCAGTTTACCCTTCGACCATCGTATGATCCCAAAGCTCTGACTCGAGCTTTTTGATTTCTCCCTTAGGGCGGTATTCCTCAATCAGGAGGTTCTTGAATTGATCCCAGGTAAGGGCATAAGCGGTTTCACGCCCTCGGGTTCGGTCCACACTGTTCCACCAGGATAGGGCTTTGCCGTGGAATACGCAGGAGGCGTACTCTACCTTGTCAGCTTCAGCACATCGGCTGATGTGCAGGACCGATTCGATGCTCTCGAACCAGGATACAAGTCCTACAGCACCAGTGGTGCTGTGAAACTCCTTAGGCTTACACTCCATGAAGCCCTTGTAGTTGCAGATGGGAGGGTTTTGGTTCTGGTGGCCTCCCTGTTGTTGTTGCTGCTGCTGCTGTTTCTCTTGCTGTTGTTGTTGTTGCTGATGTTGCTGGTTGTTGTTGACATTGGCATTTATCCCAGCAGTGATCTGGGGGATCATGTTGGGCATAGCTGCGTTTAGCTGAGCAGCGACTTGCTCGGCTATCAAGCTAGCATTGGAACGCTTAGGAGCCATGATTCTACAACAGAAAGAAAGATCCAGTTTAGAACGCACGAATAGGATGCGATAAGAATTTAATTTAATGAGCAATAATAATGATAACGCAAGAGTAATATGGAGGAACAATGGCACACGCACGACAACGATCAAGGTGATAATAGTATGATTCAACAAGAAAGACAAGTACGGATAATAAGGTAGAACTTTCATTCAATAATAAAAATACTCGGTTACATCGTTTAATAGGATAAGGAAAGGTTCAAATGCCAGTACAATACAGTACAATATGATAATAGCTTCAAGTCGTGTACAAGGTAAAAATACGACTTGAGCCTACGATACAATATATAAATAAAAGACTAACGACGCCTCTCTAAGAACATCTTAGCCACGATGACCGCAATAAGGGTCCCCATGATCAAACATGCGCCAACGAGACGCTGCACTGTCCTCGCTGTGGCTTGAGCCGACGCGATGACTCGCATCGACTGCTCCGACAGCTGATGTGCGGCATCGGAGACTTCACAAAAGAGAAGACCCTGCTGTTCGGCCTCTTCCGAAAGTCCCCGGAGTTCTCGGTGAAGTTGCAGGAGCGCCGCTGGTGGGGGAGACCGCAGAGTAGGGGGCATCATCGTTCTAGATGCTCCAGCGCCGTCGGGGCGCTGCATCTGTTCTCTCTGAAACTGCCGCTTCCAAGCATAATGATCCATCATCGGCGTACGCATAGCTCCTACGTACGGATCTCCGAACGGCATCGGGGGACGAGCGGGTCTGGATGGGTCGGGATTCTGTCCGACCATCCTGTCCGGCAAACGGCCATGGAGAATGACCTGCTTACGAGCAGTCATTCTCGTAAGGGGTCCATGCTGCTGAGGTGGTGCGGAAACGGGCACCGGGGGAGCAGGTGGTAGTACGGTCCTCGGACTAGAAGTACCGATACTGCTCGAGAAGGCCATAGAGGTCTCCTCAGTGGGATCAGTAGTCTGATGGCGCTGGCTCTCAGAAGCTGCGCGGTCTTCAGAAGCTTCTCGCGAGGAGGCGGCCCGTGAGAGCGAGCGAGACTGCGATCGAGACAGTGAGCGGGAGTGCGATGATCGAGACATGACGGATCTGCGAATAAAGAGTCACGTGAGTACAGGGGAAAACTAACGGAAAGTGTAAATGAAATGCATACACGGGTCAGTCACGTGAGAATCGGGAATCAAAGAGACCGGGAATTTTTCGACTCAAAAACCGTTATCGATAGCAATTACTTTCCGTTCTTGCATAATTCATTTTGAACTAGGCATAGTTGATCAAGTTATGCATAGTTGAAAACAATCATGCAATTCCGGAATTAATCCACTAAAGTTCGAACTCGTAAAATGATTTTTCCGAAAAAAAGCCTTGGTTATAGTTTGGTTTCGAAAATTTTTAAAACCCGTTTCACTATAACCTGTGCTCTGATACCAAGTCTGTCACACCCCGCTAAAGCGGAAACACGAGGTGCGAAGAGCAAGAATATCATTTCACAAGTCATAATAAAATGCAACGGTTTTAAGTCATTAAAATAGAATTAAAAGTTTCAAGTTCAAAAGAAACATAACCAGGTGTACTTAAATTCATGACAACAAATACATAATTAAACTTTTGATAAAAATTCCCAAAATAATAGACAATGAACATGTTCTTCTCCCGATTCATATCTCACGTAACCTGCCTGACCCGCCCCCGCTATGCACGTCATCACTTACACTTGATTTCCTAAAACATGATATAAAGTGTCAAACTACATAAAGTAGTGAGTGAGTTACAGTTTTCTAGTTCTCGACAAAAGGTTCCGACAAGTGTATATAATAAAAGGTTTCTCAAAAGAAATGAAGCGGAACATATGCTTAAAATATATATACTTTAAAGATGATCATAAACAAGTAGAAGAATACTTGGAAAAGACTAGTTGCGGATCAAGTGCAAAAGAGAATGCGTAAATAAAAGTAACTAATGATTAAAACATTGTATCAACCACTTGGCATAATATAACTGTAAGTGTTCACACTAAATCGATTAATCCTGATCGTGAACAGCCCCAACCCCGCACTATCTACGAGGTACGTCTGAACTCAGTAATATGTACTTAGATTGCCATCTAAAGTAAGGAGCGATCCTCTCCTAAGTATCGATACCCATAATTACTAAACGGCTAAGCAAGCTAATAGTGTGTAATGATCTAAAACGGGTCACTTTGATTTAATTTAAAACTGATAGTAGGCACTTACAAGCATGTTATATTTTCATCAAGGGTTTAACGGAGGTGCCTAGTCAGTGGCGATTGCGTATAATACAATTAATCATAATTTTTGAACAAATTCAGATCGGGGGCAAGCCATAAAGTCAAATAGTGCCGAACATGGCAATTAAAATAGTTTACGCATATAAGTTCAAAAGAAACGTTCAACAGTTCATAAAGCATTTAGATCTCATGTTTCCCCAAAAAGAGTTAAGTAAAAACATTAAACAATAGGGGATGTAACTCACGGATTGCGAAGATTCGAGTCGAGTGTGTGAGTAGCGGTCGGAATGCTTCGGAATCACGGGAATCCTAAAGTTATACCAAGTTATTGAGTAAGTATAGTTGTTCATATGTTCAAGTGCCATTTTAGTATTAGTTAAAGTCATTACAGTTAGTTCTGGACCGATACGTGAAATACTGGGCTTAAGGTTGCGTTTTACACGAATTTAGAAAGTTTTCGGGGTCTGATCGCCAGCGAAACTGACGGGCATTTTCGGTTCAAAAATCGTTTTCCTCGTCGTAAACTCATCTTTGACGTTAAATTTTGATATGTACTTATAGAACCCTCAAAATACAATAAAGTCGTCAGTTTATAGCCACTTTTAAGCCACAAAAGTTAAGATTTATGAAACGACCCGTTTATATATGAATGGGTTGAAAACCTCAAAATCATACTTTTAGGTGTTAGATCGTACTTCCAACTGATGAATCAAGAGGAGTATGTTAAAATATTGTTAAACCTCAGTTTCTTAAAGTTCTTTAGCCACAAATTTATAGATTTAAATAAAAACCCGTTTTTTGTATATAAATCACCTCAAATCTTCATAAAAATGCATTTTTAAGAGTTTGATCGTACATGCAATAAGTTTATTAAACAAAGCAGAAGGTTTAAAAATAGTTATATCGAAAGAAAAATGTATTGGTGGAGGTTGAAGAGATTTCTTGGTGATTTCAGCCCCGAAGTGTAGAAATCGATTAGAGAACCCAAATAAAAGAGAGCTCTTTCCCTTCTTCTGATTATGGACGATTTTAGTGGTGTTTATTTTGGTGATTTTACTGCTAAAAAGGCTGTAAAGTGGATGTAATGAGTTCTAAATGTATGTGTGTTTGTGTTATTGTGGTAAAAAGAAGAGAGAGAGAGAGAGAGAGAGAGAGAGAGAGAGAGAGAGAGAGAGAGAGAGAGAGAGAGAGAGAGAGATATATATAGCCAAGAATCTCGTTTTTCTGTAATTTTGGGGTCCAATAGGGCCTGGACACGTATGGGGATGTCAGATTCCGTTCACCAATCAAATTTCATGCAAAAATGGGAATCAGCACCACAGTTTCGCAAGCAGTTTCGCTGCGAGTTGAAATCTGTTTTTGTTGTCGTTAAGTATTTTCGTTAGTTGCAAGTTTACGTTTAGTTTAGAGATGAACTTAGGCAAGTTCATTATGCGTTTTCTTGGTAGTATGGTCCATTTATAGATTCCGATATTGATTCCGACACAGACACGTTCGCGGTAGCAGTACAGTTAAGAACAAAACAGATTCTCGAAGATATAGAGTATGAAGTTTCACCTGAAATTTAGACGGTTGTCACACATACTTAGACCGGTAAATGAAGATTCCATTATCTAATTGTTTAACTTGCAAGCCTAAGAAAAAGGGCATTTCTCTCATTAAGCTCATATGAAACTTTGAATGCATAACTGACTCAATTTATTTACGAAGCAAATTATGGGTAGAGCAAAAAATGATATCATCAACATATATCTGCACAAAAATAGATCTTGTTCTTCCCTTTTAATGAATAATGTCTTGTCTATAGTACCTTTAAGATATCCATGATCAATCAAGTACTTAAAAAGTGTGTCATACCAAGCTCTAGGTGCTTGAGGTAAGCCATAGAGAGCTTTATCCAACTTGACCACTCTATCAATGTAATGTAGATCTGTGAATCCTGGTGGTTGACACACATAGACAGTTTCTTCTAAAACTCCATAAAGTAAAGTAGACTTGACATCTATTTGGAACACTTTGAAATTCGTAGTAGAAGTATGTGCCAAAAACAGTCTAATAGCCTCAATTCTAGCTACGGGGAAAAATACCTCATCATAGTCTTGTATCCTTGAACAACAAGTCTAGATTTATTTATCACTATAATTCCTTTGTGATCCCTCTTAACCTTAAAGATCCATTTAACTCGTAAAACATTCTCATCTATCAACCAAAGTTACTCCTTCCTTATTCTTAAACTCTAACAGTTTCTCTTTCATAGCCTCTACCTAACTATTAATAGTCAAGGCAATATCGACATTGTTAGGCTCAACTTGAGAAAGGAAACAAGAAAACAAACCAACTTTATCAAGCCATATTTACTTCTTGTTTTGACTCCTTCATGCAAATTACCAATTATATTATTCAAAGGATGAGTTTTTTGAACTTTTAAAAATTAGTTTGCATCCTCGATAACATTAACAGGTAAGTTTGTTTGATTAAAGTCAAAATTCTCAAAAGATTAAAGATTAAAGTTTATTCACTAGGTTATTCATGGCTTTCGGTATCCGAGTTATCATTTTCTAACTCAGTGTTAAAATGTTGATCCAATTGTTCATTTTCCGAATTAATTTGATCATCTTTAGAGTTAAATTCCTTATCTTCTTTAGAGTTAATATCTTGTGCTTCGGAGTTAAAAGTTGAATCTTCAGTATGAACTTGTAGCACTTCCAAAATTAATTGCTGATCATAAGAGGTCATTGGACTGTCTTCATTTGCATGAATGTCTTCATGAGTAGAAATCTTCTTTGTTTGACTAGTTTGTGTATCACTTGTACTATTATCTTGAATTGGAGCATTCTCATGATCAACATCTTCTGAAGTGAACTCATTTCTTTCATTTAGCTTTGACTCAAGAACAACATCATTATTATCATGAATCTGCATATTCTCTTGTGTTTTGGATTTTTCTGCAACAAACTCTTGATACGAAACATCAAATGAATTTACAAATGTGTCTAAATCACATAACCAATATGCACCTGAACTCTTAACATTTGGTGTAAATTCATAAAAAATCACATTGATGGATTCTTCAATCATTCTAGTTCTCCTATTAAACACTCTGTAAGCCTTAGAAACACTAGAATATCCAATAAAATACCCTTCATCCGCATTTGAATCAAATTTTCCTAAATGATAATTGGTATTCAAAACAGAACATGTACACCCAAATGCTTTAAGGAATCTTGTGTATGGTTTTCTGCCTATAAAAAACTCATAAGAAGTCTTTCCTAACCATTCAATATATGAATTCTGTTATTTACATAGCACATTGTACACACTACCTCATCACAGAATGAGACAGATAAGGAAGACTAACTTAACATAGCTCTAGCTTCTTCAATTAGAGTCTTATTTTTCCTTTCTGCAAACTCATTATGTTGTGGTTTTCTAGGAGCACTAAATTTCCTAAAAATCCCATATGACTCATAAATTCATTCAAAATTGAGTAAAAAATATGACTTCATACCAAGTCTTTTTATACTGATAGGATTATTGCTCAAATTCATTCAAAATCGAGTAAACAATATGAATTCATACCATTGTCACATCTAATCACCTTAAAAAAATTATTGCTAAAATTCTCAGTTTGTTCAACGAAGTTTTTGATTATCTCAGGTGTTTTATCCTTTGTTCCTAGGAAAAAAAACACCTAAGAAAATCTTGAATAATCATTTGTGATGACTAAAAAATATGACTTCATACCAAGTCTTTTTACACTTATAGAACCAAACAAATCCATATGTTAAAGATGAAGGATTGTAGCTACTGAGTTTTGAATCTTGAGTTTAAACTTGATCTATGTTGTTTACGTTTTAAGAAAGAAATACAATGATCATTTAGGAAAACTCCATTTTGTGTAAGCCATTGACTAGATTATGCTTGACCAACTTATTCATACTTTTAAGGTTTACATGGCCTAATCTTCTATGCCATAAATCTAACTTTTTCTTAGTAGTTTTAGATATGAAATAGGTAGAATAATTAGTAGTTTTAACCTTTTTCATATCTAAAATGTACATATCCTCATATCTTTGTGTTTGCATGTAAGGAACCAAATATTTAAATAGGACTTAACCTGAAATAATTTTTCGTCAAAGGACTAACTTTGTAAAGAAGTTTGTATTTTGGGTTAAAATTGTCATTATGACAAAGTCTAGGGTTAAAGGTGTTAATTGTGAAATTAATTCACATATGTATATGATGAGTAGTGATGTTTTTGTTGTTCGTCCATCGCCAAAGGAAAGAGAAAGAAAAAGAAGAGAACATATATATACTTTCGAAACTGAAAAACTAAGATTATGAGTTTGAAATTGGTCGGATTAATAAACGGAAAACGGCATTTTACTCCTGCAGTAGAGAAGAAGATTTTGATATAAGAGGACGTTGAATACAACGAGTTTTGATTCGGAGTTATTTGGAGCCGTATTTTATAGGACCGGGTAAACCTTGTTTAAAAAGCTTATTTATAAACGTATAGGCTTATAAATTTTTATAGGCTTATAAATTTTTATAGGCTTTATAGGCTTTATAAACGTATTTCAAACGTTTATTTTTAAGCCATATATGATTTATATAATATTGGGATAGTTTCTGTTAAGTTTGGTTGAATTTGGTTAAGCTTGGAAAACCTGCAAAAATAGTATTTTGCTGAAAAAGAAGAGTCAACGAAACTATTATAAAAAACTAAGTTTTGCTGAGAAACTAAGTCAGTGAAACTATTTCGTGAGAAATTAAGTTATTACGCGAATTCAGTCCCAACGATAGTAGTTAATAAGTGTTACCTTGATCAGGTTTGATGTTGCAATCAGTTCGAACTTGTTGGTTGATTTATCAATGAAATTTAGGTGAGTATGTCACACCCTGCCAGTGGCGGAAACGCAGGGTGTGACCGATTGGCGATCGTCATAACACATTAGTAAATAAAGATAGTCTATATGATAATAAACGATAGCATGTCATGACGTCGCCATGTCCAAGGTAAAACCCCTTGGTACACAATTACGTCAATCACTACAAATGAACATTCAAACATCCAAACCATAAAATACGAAGTACTTAGGCATGCAAGCCCGAAATAAAACCAAGAGTAGTAATGTATAGATAAGCCACAATGCAATGCAACCAAGTCTTATAAAGAGTCCAGTCTCAGCTAAGTCCTATGCTTGATCATTACCTTAAAGTAAAGCTTAAAAGTCATCACAAAGGTTGGGCGAGTTCATCAAATAGTTTAGTTTAAACAGTTTAAGTAATTCCTCAAAAGAAGTAAGTTTCTATAATTAAAAGTTTCTAATGATAACAAGTTCACAATGAAGAAATTTTCCCAAAATGTAAAGTTTCTAAAAATAGGAAATTCTATTTTTAGTAAGTTTCTTGAAATAGCAAGTTCACAAATCCGTGTAAGTAAATAATCCATAAATCCTATCATCGGTAATGTAATAAAAGTACGTGTAACTAATGCATTTAAGTAAGGAGCATAACTACCATCAACCACAATCATCTGTAGTAGCCACGCTACCGTAAATAGACACCACTAGTACTAATGTGCATGTTGAAGTGAAAAATCTAGTTTTACGAAAATAAGCTTTTAACTAGACTACGACACCGGGTAGTGTACCCTTGTCGATCGTCGTAAAGTATGGGCAAATCCCGGGTTCGAACACGGGGACTATTTATAATTGAGATAATAGCTATAAGAAACAAATAACACGTAAAAAGTGGGGTTTTAGTCTTCGTAAGACTTGAATGTAAAACTACTAAATTGATTTCTAATTCAAATATGGATTAAAAGTACGTTTGCTTGGACCGTTTACGAATGTGTAATCTTTCCTAACTATGAATTGATGATAAACTTCTAATATAAAATCCTAAGTTCCTTTCGAATACCGGATTTCTCCAATTATTTATCCATGTAACTATTCCTTTCGAATATAGCTAACATCTAAAATAACCGTGCATAAAGTTTCAAGTCGATGTGTGAGAATTAATCTATAAGCTTTCCTTTCGAATAGATTACTAATCAATAAACCGATTTCTCTTAATTTATTAACTACCGTTTGTATTAACACTTACTTGTTCTAATTGTTATTAGCGATTCCTTTCGAATACCGCAACTTTTAATCAACTATAGACCGGTTGATTATTTCGTTCTTATTTTAGTAAAAATTACGGATTCCTTTCGAATACCCGTTTTTAGATTACCAAATAAAAGTATAAACAATTCGAACAAGATAAATAGAGTTTTAACCCAAACGTATCCCCAATTAACCTCTACACATCATAATCATACAATTTCATACTCAAGATTAATCATACAAACGATCACATATCCAAGCAAACGTATAACGAAATTAGCTACGCATAATGTTTATCATACTCGAATAATAATAATAAGACATGATTATATTGAAATTAAAAGAGTAAAAGTTTGATACCAAAGTGAAATAGTACTAGCAAAATGCTTCCAAAGTAACAAAACGATTCAAAAACAATGACATATGATCAATGCTTCTTCCGAAATTAACTAAAAATAACTATGATTCTTGCTCTCCAATGATTATGTGATTGTTATGTGATGATTTGGAACTGATTATTATCCCCAAAATGATGTAAAAGATGATGATAATAATGCCCAAAATCGTTCCTTAAGAGATCGTAACAAAAACCCTTCACCTCTCCACTTGATTAGCATTGAAAACGAAAATATAACTGCTGGAAGGCTAGAATGCGGCGCATCAGTGGTGTGATGCGGTGCATTTGGACATCAGTAGGTTCAGGAAGTTTTGTTGGTGCTAGATGCGAGGCATTAAGGGTCTGGTGCGAAGCATTCGTGTCCTATGGCTTCCGAACTTGTTTTTCTTTGCTTCTTTTGGTCCCGAACTGATCCTTTTTTATTCCAAACATGTTAACACACCTAAAACATACACTTTACACAAAAATAAGTAATATGGGTCTATCCATTACGTTTTGACACAAAAACATAACGAATATCGCGAAAGAATATGCGTATAATTGAGCGATATCAAACCCCCCATACTTAAGCATTTGCTTATCCCTAAGCAAATTCGACTTAGACTCTAACTCATTTTACAAAATATACAACTTAAGAAAAATTAAGGAATCACAGGCTTTAACATTTAACTACATTCCGGTGTTCAAAATAAAGATATGCGTGAAATTGTTAGATCGTAAAACCGACTACGAACATCAAAAGCTACTAAATTACTTAAGCAAATAAAAACCGCAATTTCCTAGTGTTAATTCCTAATTCATCCCCTAGTTATGATATGTCCAAATAACCACCCCTTTTCCCTCACTCTCCAACCGAAGTTGAAGCGATCAGCCTTTCGGGCCGACCCCTATACCGCCTTGCTTTCGGGGGAAACCTTAAAATATCGCAAAATCATTTTTCTTCTTTTTGATTCTTCTTTCTTAGAGAATTCTTGGTTAGTCTACATCTTTTTGCTTTCCTCTCACTTTTGTTCACTTCAAATACTATAGATTTACATTTTATATTTTCTTTGAAGTGAACGTTTTTTATAACGGGATTTGAGTCTTTGTTATAGTGAGGATGAGTTCAATTTTGTTGACGGGAAAGACCTATGGCCTTTTTCTTTGCCTCTAACTCTCATATGGGATTAAGTGATACTATGATTCCCCAACTACCCCCGAAAGGGTGCAAGGACTACAAGGGCTCGGTACTAAGGATATCTAGCGGTTATCCGGATTTTAGATTTTTCGGGGAAACTTAAGGAACTAAGACTAAGAAACCTAAATTCTTATTTACAAGTATTTTATTACCTAAAGATGTTCCTAAACAATTTCACGGTAAATTACCGGAATAAAGTTAAATACAAAAGCCCCTATCATTTTCCCTAACTACGTTTAAGCGTTTTTTTAATTTTTAAATTATTTTTTTTTTTTATATTAAGACTCAAATGGGACAAAATAAGAACACGTAATGGATATATAAGAGGGAATATTAAAGCTAACCAATTTACCGACGTCCCCCCCCCCCCATACTTATTTAACGCATTTTCCCGAATGCGTTTCCAAACTAGAAACTAAAAACTAAAAACTAAAAATCAAACGAAATAAAAGAAAAAGAAAAAGAAAAGAAAAGAAAACCCGGGTTGCCTCCCGTAGAGCGCTTGTTTTTGTCATGAGTCTATAGCCTGACTCGTTCCTCGTTCACACAAACCAACTACTTAGAAATCGAGGTTTCCCCCAATTTCCTTCCACGTGCCAATTTCTCGAAAACAAAACTTTCTCCCATACACCTATAAGCAAAAACATCAAACAAAATGTAAGCGTTAGAAACATCGAGCTCGTTACGGGTTCACCCATTCGTCATTCCACTCCTTGGTTTCTCGCATGACCAAACACTCTTTTCACTCCCTCAAGTCTCCATCAACTCCCCCATACTTGTCTTTTTCATAGCCTTGCCCACTCGGCTTTCCCTTTACGAAATCATTAAAATTCAAGTACTCGTCTTTATGAACTTCCAACTTTGGCACCGTGCCGATTTTCAACTCGAGACAAAACTCTCCATCACTTGCTTTAACGGGTATCAACTCCTTCTTGACTTTGGTGAAATCCGGTTCAGTTTTCAAATCAAATAACCTCTCAAAATCCGCCAAAGTGATGTTTACACTAATCGGGTTGTCAACCGCCACCATTTCCGACCCATTAAGCTCCGCCAATTCCAAATTCAAGCTTTTCTCTTCCGTTGGTATATTTGTGTTTGATTTTGGTGTACCATCTTCATTTTTGACCATTGGTTCATCCCCCACTTGATTCTTGGCCTCTAAATCATCTTTTCGGTCATTTTCGGGGTCTAGGGTCTCAATGCCCCGCATCGGAATGGAATGAGCCGCATTACACAAGTTGAAAACCAAAACCGGGCTTATTGAGGCTTGAATGCGCCGCATTCCTTGTGGAATGCGCCGCATTCCCTTCAGCAATCCCAGTTTTTCGGTTTTTCTTCCGTTTTGCTCTTCCTCGGTCCTTTTCTTGGTGTTTTCCAGGCCCTTGCTAATGTCGAACATTCTCTCAAACTCCTCTAACGTTATGTCTCATTTTATAACACTTTCTCCACCCCTCAAATCCTTTCCACGAAGTTCCTTTAACTCCTCGTCTAAACTCTTTCCTCATGAAATTCATCATCCAACTCTTCTTCGAGAAATTCCTGCAAATCTTGGTTAAACATGTCATTATTAATAACATCTATCCTATAACATGTTTCATTGGTCGAGTATGAATGTTTTTTAGATTTTTCATAAGTAAAGGTTTCCCTATCGTCATCCACACCCAACGAAATTTCCCTACTTTTCACACAGATGATAGCATCCGCGGTGTTCAAGAATGGTCTACCCAAGATTAAAGGCACTTTGTTATCCTCCTCCATTTCCAACACAACAAAATCAACGGGAAATGAGAATCTTCCTACTTGTACTAAAACGTTCTCTACAATGCCTAGCGGGTATTTGAAAGTTTGGTCGGCTAGTTTAATGCTCATTTTTGTTGGCTTTAAAACCTCCAAAGCCAATTTTTTATATAAAGAGTTCGGCATTAAATTTATACTAGCCCCTAAGTCAGCTAAGGCATTGCAATGAAAAGTTTTACCAAAAGTAAAAGTTATTAAGAAACTCCCTGGATCGTTTAGCTTAGGTGGAAGCTTGTCGTTCTTTACAATCGACGGGCATTCTGCGTTTAGGTAAGCTGCTTGATCCTCCATCGCCTTCCCCTTCTCTTTCACGAGATCCTTGATGAACTTCTTGTAATTTGGCATACCTACAATCAAATCGACCAAAGGAACGTTAACATGAAAAGAATTAATTAAATCAAGAAATTTATCATGCTGTTTTTTCATTTTTTTCTTCTTCAAGCGTTGAGGGTAGGGGATTTTTGGCTTGTAAGCTCCTTTGACTTCCGTTTTTGCCCCTTTCTCTTCACTTGGAACCATCGGTTCTTTCCCGGGTCGTTTCTCCATTTCGATCTCCTCTTCCTCATCCGAATCGCTATCTACGGGCTCACTAATACGCATTGGTTCAGTTTCATCCGCTTTGTTCCCGTTCGCCTCACTTTCTTCCTCGCCCCCGTACTTAAAACCAGATCGCGTAGAAATTGCGTTCACATTCTCCACCCGATTGTTTGGTATTTGGTTATTTGGACCCTGGCTACTTGATGGACCTCCTTGATTGTTTTGATTTGGCCTCAGGTTGGGTTGGGTGGAACTTGGCATTTGACCCGTTGGTCGATTTGATAACCGATCGTTCATTCTTTCAAACTTCCTTTCCAAATCTTGAACGCTCGCTTGAGTATTTCTTTGGACTTGGTCAAGCTTCTCTTGGAACCCTTTCATTTGGTTTGCTATTAAGTCCGTTTTTGCAGTTTGCGTGTACATGAAATCTTTCATCATTTCTTGGAAACTCAAATCGTCTTCCCCGTTCTTCCTAGGTTGATTTTGCCCCTCATTTCTGTTATCCCGGTTTTATTCACCATACCCGAAATCTCCTCCTCCTTGTCGTTGACGATTCTGATAATCATTACGGTTTTGATAACCGTAATTAGCATAATTCACGTCTTCAACTTTCGGCTCACACTCCTCCGTGTAATGCGGTCCTCCACATTTCCTACACCCATTTCTAACCAGGTGGACATCCTTTTCCAAACGACCCAATCTATTCTTCATTTCATCAGCCAACGACTTAATCTCATTCACGATCTCGTTACTTCCACCACTACTCCCTTCAACTTGGTTCACCGACCCTCTAACTTTCCGATTTTTGTTAACTCGATCCCTAGCTAATCCGGCTTGCACCTGATCTTCCATCATCCTTTGAGCGTCGTTCGGTGATTTATACAAAAACTTTCCACCACGCGCTAAATCCAAGTCATGTTGCGAGCGGTTATCCAACCCATGGTAAAAGATATCCACTATTTGTTCTACATCGAGACCGTGCCCATGACAATTCCTTAAGAGATCGTTAAGTCTAACCCACGCCTCCGTTATCGTCTCATTATCATATTGATAAAAGCTCCGAATCTGATTAAGCAATTTCCTACCCAAGATGGGCGGAAAGAAGCGGGTCACAAACAATTCTCTCATTTCCTCCCATGTTTCTATCGACCCCGGCTCCAACTCGTAA
The DNA here is from genome assembly GCA_910822075.1 of Senecio squalidus. Classification (NCBI taxonomy): domain Eukaryota; kingdom Viridiplantae; phylum Streptophyta; class Magnoliopsida; order Asterales; family Asteraceae; genus Senecio; species Senecio squalidus. Next base: position 26,507,561 of record CAJVGC010000432.1, on the reverse strand, counting down.
AACCATGTCCTAGCCTCCCCCCTTAATGATGATGGAAACGAACTAAGAATTACCCCTTCCTCCGAAGCCTCTCCATACCTAAACATCTTGCAAATTTTGGTAAATGTGGCTATATGCTTATGCGGGTCTGCCTTGGAATTTCCGTCAAAGGAGTTTTCTTGAATCATTTTCTGATGGTGTCCTTTGACGAAAAGTTGTTTCCTACGTCTGGTGGAATAATTGGTGATCCTCTGGTGATTGGCAGGGGTCGATTTCGGTTTTTGTTAATCATAGGTTCATCAAATGGGTTGGGTGGGTTGTTGTTAATAACAGCTCCATTTGGGTTTCCGTTTTCCTCCATCTGGTTTGGTTCAAAATTCTCCTCCTCAAAAACTAACTCTACTTCCTCTTCGGAAGATTCCTTATCACTAAATAATGCTCCTCTAAATCCTTGTTTTCTCAAAATTCTTTCCGGGTCAGAAAGCGGGCTGTTTACTTGCTTCCCTTGGGACCTCGTGAACATCCACAAACAATAACCTGAAAATCACAAAACTAACAAAGAAAATACCGTGAAATGTATTCAACGCAAAATAACACAAACAAAACTAAAATCTCAACTAAATCAAGTCCCCGGCAGCGGCGCCAAAAACTTGATGTGCGAAATCTAGTTTTCCGAAAATAAGCTTTTAACTAGACTACGACACCGGGCAGTGTACCCTTGTCGATCGTAGTAAAGTATGGGCAAATTCCGGGTTCGAACAAGGGGACTATTTATAATTGAGATAATAGCTATAAGTAACAAGTAACACGTAAAAAGTGGGGTTTTAGTCTTCGTAAGACTTGAATGTAAAACTACTAAATTGATTTCTAATTCAAATATGGATTAAAAGTACGCTTGCTTGGACCGTTTACGAATGTGTAATCTTTGCTAAGTATGAATTGATGATAAACTTCTAATATAAAATCCTAAGTTCCTTTCGAATACCGGATTTCTCCGATTATTTATCCATGTAACTATTCCTTTCGAATATAGCTAACACCTAAAATAACCGTGCATAAAGTTTCAAGTCGATGTGTGAGAATTAATCTATAAGCTACCTTTCGAATAGCTTACTAATCAATAAACCGATTTCTCTTAATTTATTAACTAGCGTTTGTATTAACACTTACTTGTTCTAATTGTTGTTAGCGATTCCTTTCGAATACCGCAACTTTTAATCAACTATAGACCGGTTGATTATTTCGTTCTTATTTTAGTAAAAATTACGGATTCCTTTCGAATACCCGTTTTTAGATTACCAAATAAAAGTATAAACAATTCTAACAAGATAAATAAAGTTTTAACCCAAACGTATCCCCAATTAACCTCTACACATCATAATCATACAATTTCATACTCAAGATTAATCATACAAACGATCACATATCCAAGCAAACGTATAACGAAATTAGCTACGCATAATGTTTATCAAACTCGAATAATAATAATAATAAGACATGATTATATTGAAATTAAAAGAGTAAAAGTTTGATACCAAAGTGAAATAGTACTAGCAAAATGCTTCCAAAGTAACAAAACGATTCAAAAACAATGAAATATGATCAATGCTTCTTCCGAAATTAACTAAAAATTACTATGATTCTTGCTCTCCAATGATTATGTGATTGTTATGTAATGATTTGGAACTGATTATTGTCCCCAAAATGATGTAAAAGATGATGATAATAATGCCCAAAATCGTTCCTTAAGAGCTGGTAACAAAAACCCTTCACCTCTCCACTTGATTAGCATTGAAAACGATAATATAACTGCTGGAAGGCTGGAATGCGGCGCATCAGTGGTGTGATGCGGCGCATTTAGACATCAGTAGGTTCAGGAAGTTTTGCTGGTGGTAGATGCGAGGCATTAAGGGTTTGGTGCGAAGCATTCGTGTCCTATGGCTTCCGAACTTGTTTTTCTTTGCTTCTTTTGGTCCCGAATTGATCCTTTTTGATTCCAAACATGTTAACACACCTAAAACATACACTTTACACAAAAATAAGTAATATGGGTCTATCCATTACGTTTTGACACAAAAACATAACGAATATCGCGAAAGAATATGCGTATAATTGAGCGATATCACATGTTCAGAAGACTCCGTTAGTAGATCATCTCTACTAACGAGCACGTTTAGAAGACTCCATTAGTAGAACCAATCTACTAATGAGAACATTTAGAAGACTCCATTAGTAGAACCAATCTAGTAATGAGCACGTTTAGAAGTAAACACCACAACCAGTATCTCGTAAGTTTGAAATGATGCATTAGGTTTTGTTACACGTTTTATGAAATCAAATGTAGTAAGTTTCCATAAATAGGAATATCTATTTATGGTAAGTTTCCAAATATAGTAGGTTTCCAAAATTAGAAGGTTTCTATAAGTAGAAAGATCCAATTATAGTAAGTTCCGAAAGTAGAAAGTTTCCATTTGTGACGTCCCGTCAAATTGAGGTACTTAAGTTACCGTCATTATTTTCAAAAGTTATTCGCAATTGTTTTGACCCTTGTATTTCGCTTTATTTTACTCACGGTTTATTTTCAAGAATCGGGTTTTATGTGTTTGCTGATTCGTCCCTCGAGACGTAATCTTTATATTTACCTAAGTGCCAAATATTTAGTATGCTCATGGTGATAAGTTAGAGTGTTCATGCCAAATTTGTCGAATAATGTATTTCTTATCTTCGAGATATCGTGCTTTGCTCTTGTTAATCCTTTACCGAAATCGTGCGTATCTCGGAAATCGAAAGTAAAATTTATCATTTTATGAACCTAATACCAAGAAAATCATATAATGAACTTTCCTAAGTTCATTGCAAAAAGAATCGGGAACTTTCGGTGAACGAAAACGCTCAACGATCGCGCAAACGAAAAAACTGGAAAAATCTGGATTTTTGGCCAGGTGCGCCGTCCTAGATCATGAGGGACGACGCCCTGCCTTCGCTGGACAGATTTTTGTTTTGTTGTGATGACTCATTTTTGCATGCTTTGTGAGTGGTGAACTTGCCCAAACGTGTAAGGACGTGATGTTGGTGCAGAGATGTCTTATTGGGGTCATTCCAAGACCATCAAACACTCTCTAACATCACAATACACCTACAAACACCTTTCTCTATCATTTTCCAATCACATCCCTTTTGCAATCTCTAAACACTCTCTCTAAAACACCTCACATTTCCAGAAATATTGAAAAAGAAAACATCATTTGGAAGAAGGGTTTCAAGCTTAAGATCATTTCCTACAAATTTCCTTTTGGTTCCTTTAATCTTTGGTAAGATTCTTTAAGTTTTTCTTCACTTTTCTCTTCCATTTTCATCTATTTGGTGAAGAAATCTAACCCCTACTCATTTCATCTATATTACAAGCTTTTGTCTTCCATTTCTACATCTCATTTGGGGAAGATTCTTTTAGCTTTTCTTGAAGGAAATTTCTTTGATCTTGGTAAGTAAACTTTTACCGAAAATCTCTCCGAAAACGTTTTATTATCTTTGCATGCAAGGATCTAAACTAATGGTGGTTTTATTTGTGTTTTGGAGATGTAAATTACTCATCACCACACCACCAAAAGCTTGCTTTCGGGTTTATACATTCTCAAGCTTGTAGATCTTGCGGTTGTAACGGTAAAAATCGATATTTTCTTCGAATTCATTTTTCATATAGGTTCCATATTATTTTCCATACATGTTTCGGTTATAGCCTTGGAAAAAAGGTTAAGATTATATATTAGACCAACACCTTGAACGTTTTTGGATTCGGGACTAAATTTGGACTAAAATACGTAAAAATGTGATTATCACCGAAATTAACATATTATATATATTAGTATGTAAAATGATATATTTACATATATGTAAAGCTTGGTAAATGTATTTGGAACAGAATAGAAGTTATTGACAGTTGCGTTTTAACCTTAAAGCCTTTAAACAAGCATATTTCGGCAAAACAACAAAACGATGGTTGCTGGAAAATGGACCAGGGCGCCGTCCTGGATTGCCCAGGACGCCGCAGCGGGCCATTTCCAGCACATTTTTCATTTTTGTATGTTTAGCCGTCTTGACGTTTTGGTTCCGTGAATTGTCGCTACGAAGCCTCCGATTCCACCTTATGTTTTTAAACAACTCTAAACACTTGTATAAATATACTAAAATACATAAAAGTAACATATTATGATAAAACATCGTCTTTGGACTCAAAGACGCTAACGCCATCGAAGATGTTATAATACTCATTTAAAGCGGATGATTTCACTACTTTGCGATAAACTTTGTTAAAAACATTATAAAAAAAGTCATTTTACTCGATGATTTTGAAAAGTAGAGACTTTTAAACCCTCAGAGCGTCAAAGTTAGACTTTTACATCAACTTCGACTTTCTTTCAAATTAACTATGATTCGACCTCAAATGGTTGACTTTAACTTTTGCAAAATCGACATCTTTGACCTTTGACTTTTATAAAGTCAACATCTTTGACTTTGACCAAGTCAACATCGTTGCCGATGATCTTGGTCGATCTCGATAAAACTTGTAAACAATATTCCTTTCAACCAATACTCCTAGTAGTCGTTTCGACTCGGAATATTATTCTTTTCGGATGGGCGTTATGACGTGAAATGTCGATATCTTTCTGGTCGACCCTTTTTGGCACGGAACATCGTCATCTTAATACGTCATCCTGATTAAACCTATTAATCGTTGGAATATTCTAATAAACTAAATCTTAACCGACAAGGCTAAACCGGGCTAGACTTACAGAGATACTGAGACTATGTTGTTTATTGTTTAAGGCATTTTTGTACCCGAAAATTGTTGTTGAAGCTTTATCAGTGAGTTATTCGTAGCCCTTGTCTTAAATATTTTGGGCTGTAAAGCTTGTTTTAAAATTGTCTGCTTGTATGCGGGACTTTACTGATTATCTTGTTTGCCTAGTGGATTAGGTCTGCCTTAGATTGGATGTCGTTAGCCCTTGTTGGGGCCCCCTTATACACTTGTTAAGCTTTATGCCCAACGGTTTCACATATATATAGATCTATATGGGTTATAGACCTAACCCTCACTGCTCGGTAGAATGTTTCTAGGAGTGGATGTTATGGCCGGTTAATTAATTGTTACCTTTGGTTGGCAACCTCAGGATTTGGGGTTGTGCGGTCAGGTTCAGTGTATGAATAGTCTAGGCAAAGTACCTCTCACTATTGGTTGTTGAAAACAACATATATCTTTTGAACTTATCATGTTTGTAAAATGGTCATTGGGTCAACTTTTACTGAAAATTGCAAATAATTCACCAACATGTTGTTGATGTCGTTTTAACGCTTTGCAGGAGTTTGAGGATTTCATTGATCATGCCATGTTGTTTTCGGATCGCTTGATTTGGGAAATTTGAATTTGTAATGATTGATGTAATTTCCATGTTGATCCGCTTGTTGACTTTTGAAGTTGTAATTTGTACTTGGCATTGTAACACTCTTGATTTGAAATGTATTTTGGTGACATTTGGCATGATTAATATATTTGATGTTTTGTTTATTGGTTGTATTGTTGTAACATTTGACTCATGATATTATAACTGGAACACCTCGTGTTTCCGCTCTAAGCGGGGTGTGACACCATTTATAGTAAGTATAAAAATAAATCCGTTTTCTCAAAATCAGTATGGTTGAGCTTTACTTTCCCCCGATTTGTTTAAAACATATATGTGACAACCGTCACTTTTTCCGTCTCAATTAGTCTGGTATGCCTGTAGCTCATTACCGACTCTTATTAAAACCTTTTTATAAAGTTGCTTTATACTATGTTGATATGTGATAGTTATGATTTCATGTGTGTTATTTGCTTTAGACATGTGTGTATACCTCTGTTTGTGATTGTTATCGTGTTAGTTTTGGTGCACAAGTAGTTAGTACCCACTAGATGACTTAACGATTAATATCTTGTTTTATATTACCGTCTCACGTTGTTATGTAAACGTTATTAAATTAAATATGAGTGTCCGTGTTCAATTCTTGTACGTGATATACATAAATCATAGTCTAGTGTTACGTCTATTTTGTGATCTCTGCATTCGAGTGTCGCCTATTGTTTGTCCGCGAAAAACAAACGTGTTTGGAAATCTTACCATTGCGCCGCAGTAGAAGTGTATTGCGACGCAACGGGCATATGCTCAGCTTCTTCAGTTAGCCTTTGCGTGTTGAGTCTTGGTCTTGGATCCTTAGCCATGGGTTCCATCCTTGGCTCAGTTACTGGTTCCAAACAGACCCTAGTTAAGTCTTAACCCTAATCTGTCACACCCCGCTAATAGCGGAAACACGGAATGTTCCAGTTATAATATCAAGAGTCAAGATTACAACAATATAACCGATAAACAAAACATCAAATTAAATAGATCATGCCAAATGTAACAAAATACATCATAAAGTCAAAGGCGATGAGACGCCAAGTACAAATACAATTCATAAAGAAATAAACAAACGGATTGTCATGGAAATTACAATAAAGAGTTCAAATTCAAATTTCCCAAAAGCAAGCGATCCGAAAATAAACTATCGCATGATCAATGGAAATCCTCAATTTCCTGCAAAGCGTTAAAACGACATCAACAACATGTTGGTGAATTATTCGCAATTTATAAGTAAAAGTTGACCCATCGACAAGTTTCGATAAATTTCATAATCATATTTCAAATCATATCATTTCAAATCATAACATAATCATCATATCTTATCTTGTTTTCAACCCTAGTGAGGAGACCATGCTTAGATTAGTCATACACCTCGATCCTTACCACACAATAAAGTCCCCTCTTCTAAGGTGAGTCAATCCAAAGGTAATCGAATAATATACCGGTCATAACATCCACCCATAGGAGCATCCTACCGAGCGATGAGGGTTAGGTACAATAACCCATATAGCTATAAATATGAAACCGTTGGGCATAAAGCTTAACGAGTGTATAAAGGGGTGCCACCAAGGCAATAAAGACTCCTAATCTAAAGCAGACCTATTCAACTAGGTAAACAAGATAATCAACAAACTCCCGCATACAAGTAGGCAATTTTATAAAATACGCTTTACAGCCCAAAAATATTTAAGACAAGGGCTACGAATAACTCACAGTACAACTCCAGCAAATTCTCGGGTAAATAATCACAGGGTCACAATTCCACCGTCTAAGTGCCTTAAACAATAAACAACATAGTTTCAGTATCTCTACAAGTAAAGTTCGGTTTAGCCTTGTCGGTTACGATTAAATTTAATACAACATTCCAACGATTTAATAAGTCAAATAAGGATGACGGATTAAGAAGACGATGTTCCGGGCCAGAAAAGGGCCGATCGGCAAGATATCGATCTTTCACGTCAACAGCGACCGTTGGAAACGAATGATAACTCCGAGTCGAAAGAATGTTAATACAATTGTTCATTATGTCGACCAAAGTTAAGATGTTGACTTATAAAAGTCAAAGGTCAATTAGGTTGACTTATTAAAAGTCAAAGGTCAATTTAAAAGTCCAATTTGACACTTTGAATAATTTGAAGTGTTTTCATACCAAAATGTATAGAGTAAAATGCCTTTTCAAAACCATTTTATAAAGTTTGCCGCAAAACATATTTTGATGACTTAAAACGATGATCAAGTTGAGGCGAAGTTTAAAGTATCGCAAAGAGGTTTAAAATGTCCGTTTTAAGTAATATTATGACATTTTTGATTGCGTTGGCGTCTTTGAGTCCAAAGACGATGTTAGTGTATAAAATGTTACTTTTGTATATACTTTATTCGTATAAGTGTTTTAATGTCGTAAAAAGTCGTGAGTTGAAATTTCGGCAGCGCTTCCGCGTCGAAAAATATTAGTCCAAATTTCAATCACTTTCCCGCTTATCAACAATTGCATTTTAAACCATTAATCATAATACATATTACCATATCAAGTTTATTACAATACTTTGGTTAGATTATATTTTAACATAACTTGTCCAAACTTCAGTCCAATCCAATGAAATACAACGAGTGTGGGTCTAATAATTAATCCTAACCGATTTCAAGGCTAAAACCGAATAATGAATATAATAAAATCACAAGATTCACAAGAGTAACAAGTTATACCGCTAACTCCGCTTGATTTGACAAGAATCTGGAATCAACAACTTCAGTGGTGTAGTGATGAGAATATCCGCCTCCAACACACAAGACAACCACCGATAATTAGCAAAACGAAGATTTTATGTTCACAGACTGATCCAGCCGCCGGATGGGATGATCCAGCCGCCGGATGGAGGCTCACAGTCAGCTCCGGATTTTTGTTATTTTGTCGATTTTAAGCATTTACAAGAGTATTTTCGGTAGATTTCGACATGCAACTTAAAAACCCTTAATAATATCCATTTATTTCTTCAAATAACATCTTTTTATATCAAGATCTAAGGTAAAAGTTTATAAAATTTATGTTTTTAGATAAATCTCCATGGAAACTTTTTATAAAAACCTTTCTTTGATCTTTGATGATACATGCATGTAATAAAATGATAAGATGTAAATAAAATCAGTGAGTAAAAGTTATTATACCGCAAGAATAGAGTGTGTGATGATATAGCTTGAACTTGATGGAGATTTTGATGAAGATTTAGACCCAAAAATGATGAAGAACTTCAAGAACAACCCGGAAAATCACCACCTCTTGCTCCATTTGATGAACATAGTTGATTATTGTGATGTTTATGGTGTTTAAAATGGTGGAAGTTGGCTGGAAATCACAGCAAGGGTGAAAGAAATGGAGGAAAGTATGGAAAGTTAGAGAGAAAACTCTAAGTGTGTGTGTGTTTTTGGTTGAATCAATGAAAGAAAATGACAAAGGCATCTGATAATATCACCTTGGGACAGGAATTCTGGCAGTTTAGGGGTCGAATGGGGCTTAGCCAAGTGTCCCCAATCGATTTTCATGCAAAAATGAGTCACCAATACCTGTCCAGACACATCCAGCCGCCGGCTGGAAAGGCTCAGCCGCCGGCTGAAGCCCTGCCAGCTGCTGGATGGTCGGCTGGCTCGGCAGACTTGTTTTCGACCGTTAAGGAGTTTCGTTCGCCGAAAGTTCCCGATTCTTTTTGCGTTGAACTTAGGAAAGTTCATACTTTGATTTACTTTATATTAGGTTCATTTAATATTATATTTTCACTTTCGATTCCGAGATTCCCACAATTTCGGTAAAGGAGTACACAAGAGCAATAGCACGATATCTCGAGGATAAAGGATCCGATAACCGACAAATTTGGCGTAAACCTTCTAACTTATAATTATGAGGATACTAACTAATTGGCACTTAGACAAAATAATATTATTACGTCTCAGGGGACGAATTAGCAAATACAGAAAACCCGATACTCAATAACAGTAAATCGTGAGCAAAACAAAGCGTAATACAAGGGTCGAAATCAATTGCGAATAAAATATAAATAATGACGGTAACTCAAGTACCTCAAATTGACGGGACGTCACATAATCCATACATATATAAGAACACTTAACAAAACCCAATTCTTTGTTTCTGCCCCCAAGTCGCCCCTCTCCCTCTCATTTCTGGTCGATTTCCTAGTGTTGCAGCCACCATCATCAACCTTGGAGCCTCCTTAATTCATCATCATCGTCGTCCCTACATTAATCAATCGTGTTATGTTGGTATCGTTACGTCCATTTCAACCGATTCATATGTCAAATGGGTAACCTTGTGATTTTTTTTTTAACAATCCTTGTGTGACCTTGCTGCTGACTTTCAGCATTCGAAATCATCTTCGAGTCATCAATCATTCAAACGTAAGTGTTGTGTATTTTTCTCCTTTCCGAACTCTATGACACTTATGTATACCCTAAATTTTTTTTGCTGTTTGGATCATGTTTGGGGCTGATTATAGATCGAATTCAGCAGCCTCATTTGGTTCATATCGTGGTTTAGAGGTCAAGACTCAATTCCATTCGAAAGCATTACGAATTTGAAGTGGTAAAAACCCTAATCTTAGCATTTTTCTTGATGTTTGTTTTGGATGTCTTGATCTTTTTTTCCTTATGAATATTGTCACACCCCGTCAGTGGCGGAAACGCAGGGTGCAACTGATTTGCGATCGTCATAACACAACAGTATTATAAAGAATATAATCTATATGAATAAATAAATAATATATTGTAATGACGTCGCCATACTCAAGGTGTAAACCTTAGTGCACGAAAATCGTCAAACACTTCAATAAGAATATTAAAATGTAAACATCGACGAATGAAAGAATACTTGGGCGTGCAAACCCGAAAAGTAATTCAAATGTATAAATATAAAATGTCCATAATGCAAAGATATCCTGAGGTCATCTAGAGTCCGACTCCTACATCCAAGTCCTATGCCTGCTCATTACCTGAAAGTAAAGCTGAAAAACGTCAACATAAAGTTGAGCGAGTACATCGAGTAATAGTAAAAGTAATTAATCTCATAGTACATAAAGAAGATATTGTGTAACTAATGCATTTTTAAGTAGTAGGAAAACAATCATCTCATCGTATAGTATAAAAGTACATCACAAGCATTCAGTATAGTGGGAAACATAGCAAGTGCACTTCATAAAGAGTGTGCGGTATCGATATGACACACATACCGATAATCCATCGTAGTAAGTGCACCTCATAAGAGTGTGCGGTTTCGGTATGACACACATACCGATAATCCATCGTAGTAATGCACCTCATAAAGAGCGTGCGGTATCAGTATGACACACATACCGATAATCCATCGTAATAATGCACCTCATAAAGAGCGTGCGGTATCGGTATGAAACACATACCAATAATCCATCGTAGTAATGCACCTCTTAAAGAGTGTGCGGTATCGATATGAAAACACATATCGATAATCCATCGAAGTAAGTATTGAACAACCGTTTGTGATGTTTTAGAAAAATCCATAAATAGAAATGTCTATTAGTGGTAAGTTTCTAAAAATAGAAATGTTTCCGTAAATAGGAAGTAGATCATCATTCTCGTAAATCATTTATTTCAAATTATTTTGGTTGCTTTACTTTCCACCGATTTAAAATATAAAAGCAGTAGTAAAATAGGGGCGATGACTCACCTCGTAAGTATAGCAAAATATACACTACTCAAGTAGTGCGAATATGTGTGTGTAAGTAGGTCACAAGCTAAGCCTCCCGACTAGATAATGAGCTTCCCTAAAATTTGTATAAGTAACGTTACGTGAGCAATTATGTATCAAATTTTAATCCCGTTTAATGTATGTTTTAAGATGTCCATTTAATCATTTTATTTAACTTGCACCCGAGGTATTAATCGTTAGATTTAGACACGAAGGTTAAAAAATCAGCAAGTACATACGTTCAATAAAACCGTTATAACTTGAGTTTTAGGAAGCATTAAACGAAGAATCTTATATGTTTGAAAACTAGACTCAAGGGCTACATCAAGTAATTTGGAATAGCTTAATTTAAGTAAATCATGACAAAGTTAGGATCGATGCAATACAGCTCAAACAATCTGTCCAAAAATGTCACATTGATAGTTTAAGTTTATAACGAGTTTAAAACATTCAACGAAGACACCAACGATCCCGACACTTAATAATCATGGTTTAGACCACTTATGAAATTATGTAAATCATTTTTAAGTATATTTAAGTTTACTAAATCGTTACACAAGTTCAATTTACCAAAACGTAATAATGTCGTTTAAAAATCTCATATTTGACCCCCGTTCACAAAAGTACAGTTTTAGGAAGTTATACAAAGAATTAGACAACGAGATTTCTGGGGTTTGAAAGATAACTCAAGGAACTACAAATTTGATTTTGATATCTTTTAACAATAGGAAACTGAGAGGAACTTATGGCATTACGAACACAGAACTAAAAATCTGATTAGGAACAGCAACTTTTACAACGTGCCTTGTATAAATGTTTATAATTATCAAACGATCGTGTAAAAAATTACCAACACCTCCAGATCATTAATTTTCCATATAAACAAGAACTCCATGTTTTAAAATTTCCATTTATACCCTTTTAAATCACACAACAAGTGAACACAAATTCGGATATAGAAGCTAACACCAAAACGCAGTTTAGACCCTTTCTCACCAAAAGTCAGTTTCAGAGAGTTTGACGATGAACTAGACCACGAGACTTACATTTTTGGAAAATAGACTCTGAGGGCTACAAGATGGACATAGGGATTGATCAGTTTGAGTGATTTATCACTAACTTATGACCATTACAAAACAGGTTATATGATCTGCCAACACCGACGACTTTTATAGATTGAATTATAAAACGTTTTTAAGTTATTAAAAGAACATTTAAACATGATTAACCATTTTTATATAAGTTTAGGACCTGCTATAAAGTAATAAAACTAATATCAAAGTATGATTAAGGTTTTCTAAGTGGTTACACATATTCAAGTATTAAAGTCTAACAATTACGTTTTAACTTTCAATTCAGACCACCGGTTACTAAAATACGATTTTAGAGAGATTGACAAAGAACTGGGTGAAGAACTTTATATATCCGAAAACTAGATTTCGATAGCTACAATTTTTGTTTTGATCACAGTTAATAAAACAAAACTATATATGATTACTACTCGGGATTACTAGCATTAATCTATCTTTAATAAATGAGAGTTCTCAAATTCAAACAGAGTTTACATACATTAAAATACAATCATAAATCTGTTACAGGATTAATTCGTGAAGTTATGTAGAAGCTCATCTAGTGGGTACTAACTACTTGTGCACCTAAACTAACATGATATCAATCACATACAGAGTTAAACACACGTGTCTAAAGCAATAACCAACATAAGTCAAGTATAAAGAACTAAATTTTAAAAGTTTTTGTAAAATCAGATAAGAGCTACATGCATACTAGACTAAACTGAGACAGAAAAAGTGATTGTTGTCACAAATATAATCTGGTTTTGATCATCATAATCTGAATAAAAGTCATATGATACAAACCAAATAAGTTACATATTCAAAACCGTGCTAAAACCCCTAATGTGAAAGCTTATACAACAATTATGTTAATCTTATGTTTTGACATCTTAATCGTATATTTCATTGGACTGTAAATCTGATCTCGTCATCATATAATTCTGAATTAACTTCATATAAATCATATCTACAAGTTTCGGTTATAAAATATCACAAAAACCCTAAGTCAATGTATATATATATATAACCATATTGATAGATTGCTGAAATAAAATGTTGGTCCGTCTCTCTCAGTTTATACCTCTGAATTGGAATTGAATTTGTAACTGTGATCTAAACTAATGTTGTATCCCTCTCAGTTTATATCTTGTCGGGACTTAGCCTAGTGACCTACTACCTCATATACACACACTCACACTACTAGAGTAGTGTCGCTTACTTACTATATTGAGGTGAGTTCATTGCAGCACTTTTACTGCGTTATATGTTTTAAACAATCGGGGGAAAGTAAAAGCTCAACCAAACGTATTTGCATAAAAACTTACTATTTATGGAAACCTTCCATTTTTGGAAACTTACTTCTTTTTGAAACTTACTTCTTCTGGATACTTACTATAAGTAAAAATGTCTATTTATAGAAACTTACTACTTTTGGAAACTTACTATAAATAGAAAATTCTATTTCTAGAAACTTACTCTATTTGGAAACTTTCCATTTTCGGAAACTTACTACATTTAGAAATCATAAAATGTGTAACACAAACCTAATGCATTTTTCAAAACTTAAATGAGACATTGGTTGTGAGAGTTGCTTACTAGTATACCTTTCCAACTGGTAAACCCTAGGCAGTATACCTTTCCTACTGACGTATTAGTATACCTTTTCTACTGATACTACACGCTCATTAGTATACCTTTCCTACTAATGAGTTGTACTTACGGTAGCGTGGCTACTGCGGATGTTGCTAGTCAGTATACCTTTCCTACTGACATTACTTGATTACTAGTATACTTTTCCTACTAGTGATATATGCTTACGATGGATGGTTATGGATGATTACGTCTTATTACTTACATGCATTAGTTACACATTCTTTTGCTAAACTGAAGTTGAGATATGTTTTTCTTACTATTACATTTTATACTTACTCAATGAACTCGCTTAACTTTATGTTGACTTTTCTAGCTTTATTTTCAGGTAATGAGCAGGCATAGGACGTAGCTTTGAGACTTGACTTTAGAAGACTTCTAGATTATAAATTGCATTGGCGTACTCTCTTAATTTAATACATTGGGTTATTTCAGGCTTGCAACCCTAAGTCTTTCCATTTGAAATACTTCGTTATATTTTACGTTTCTGTTGAATATTTCTGTTGTAGTCAATTAACAATTCGATCCACCTACGTTGCCGCATGTTCAATTCCTTTTGATTCTGAATATACTGAAGACTTTTATGATCAGTAAAGATAGTACATTTCGTACCATAGAGATAATGACGCCAAATTTTCAGTTCAAGAATAACGGCAGCTAACTCCAAATCATGAACATGATACTTCTTCTCTGTATCCTTCAGTTGACGAGAAGCATATGCAATAACTTTTCCCCTTTGCATTAGAACACAACCCAAACCTGATAATGATGCATCACAGAAATCTTCAAAATCTTCATTTCCTTCAGGTAAGGTAAGAATAGGCATTTCACACAGACATTTCTTCAATGTCTGAAAAGCTCCCTCTTGATTCTCTGTCCACACATAAGGTTCTTTCTTTTTGGTCAACTTAGTTAAAGGTGATGCGATTTTCGAAAAATCTTTTACAAATCTCTTGTAATAACCTGCCAAACCTAGAAAATTACGAATCTCTGTCGATGACTTCGGGGGTTGCCAATTTTGAATGGCTTCAACTTTAGCGGGATCAACCTTAATTCCATATTCTCCAATCAAATGACCCAAAAACTGAATTTCTCTTAACCAAAATTCACCCTTAGAGAATTTAGCATATAACTTTTCCCTTCTAAGTGTTTCCAACAATTCTTTCAAATGACGAAGATGATCCTCCACATTCTTAGAATACACTAACACATCATCTATAAATACAATTACCGACTTATCCAAGAAAAGACGACAAACTCTATTCATTAAATCCATAAAGATTGCAGGGGCATTAGTCAACCCAAACGGCATAACTAAAAATTCATAATGACCATAACGAGTTCTAAAGGCAGTCTTAGGAACGTCTTGTTCTTCTACAGCAACTTGATGATTACCCGAACGTAAATCGATCTTACAAAAATAACTAGCTCCTTGTAATTGATCAAACAAGTCATCTATTCTAGGCAACGGATACTTATTCTTAACAGTAACTTTATTTAATTCTCGTAATCAATACACATGCGCATGGTACCGTCTTTCTTTTTCACAAACAACACTGGCGCTCCCCAAGGCGAAGAGCTTGGCCTAATGAAACCTTTTTCTAACAGTTCTTGCAATTGTTTCATCATTTCTTTCATCTCAGATGGGGCTAAACGATACGGTGCCTTTGCAATAGGTTTTGCTCCAGGAACAAGTTCGATCTTAAATTCTAATTCACGTAATGGTGGCAAACCAGGTAGTTCATCAGGAAAAACATCAGGAAATTCTTGGACTATATCGATATTTTCTAATTTCACATCTTCCTTAGGTTTTTCTACCGCAAACATTAAAAATGCCACACATCCTTTCTCCATACACTTCTTCGCCTTCATTTGAGAAATTATAATGAATCTCTCTGAATTCTTTTCTCCACGAGCAAAAGCGAATTTTCCATCTTTTAACAGAATACGTACTAACGTCTTTGCACACAAAATTTCAGCATCATACGCCGACAACCAATCCATAACAACTATCACATCAAATTCACTAATATCTATAGGGATCAGTGAAATAACGAATTTAGTTCCATCTACTTCAATTGCACAATTATCAAACTTATCAGAGAGTAAAACAGATTTACCGACTGCTACATCTACTTCGAGGATTGATTCTAAGGGTTTTCTAGGCATATCAAACTTAGCACAAAATTTAGTAGACACAAAAGATCTACTAGCACCAGAATCAAATAATACGGTAGCAGGAAATGAATTAATGATAAAAGTTCCGAGAATCACCTCATCATTGCGACGAGCTTCAACTACATTCATCTGAAATGTCCTAGCTTTAGGCTTTGCGATCTCTTCTTTCTTTCCAAGATTGAATTTTCCAGTTCTTGGTTTGGTGCATTGAGTTGAAATATGACCTTTTTCATGACAATTGTAACAAACTACATCCTTGTTCCGAAAATCTTTGTCCGGATGACCCAATCTTCCACATATTCTACACTTAACTTCTATTCTGATTATTTCCTTTAAATCCGAATTTTTGGCTCTTGGAGGAGGACCCTTCCTGTCCTTCCCACTTTCTCTTCCCTTGAATATCTTGACTATTTAAATCATCTTCAACCCGTCCAGCTTCTTCCATGGCTAACTCCAACGTAGCCTGATTACGAACTGAAGACTTATAGGGAAAAGGCAAACCTTCTACATATTGAGTAACCAATGATCTCTCAGTAGGACAATGGTGTCTAGCGAATTGAAGCTTATCGGTGAACGTGATATTATATTTTGCTATACTCATACCACCTTTCTTCAAATTCAAAAACTCTCTTTGATTTCGCTGCATTGCGCCCTCGCTACATAATCGGGTGTTAAGCTTATCAATAAATACAGTCCAGGTCAACTTATTTCGAATCTCATCAGATAAAGTCGGATCAACGGACTCCCACCATTCTAACGCTTCATCTTCCAGCATACGAATAGTGTAACTGACTTTCTGACCTTCAGTAAAAACAGCAGAATTAAACGTCTGCTCCACCTTACGAATCCACCTTCGACAAACTAACGGATCCTCTCCTCCTTTGAAAGCAGGAGGTTTACAGCTCAGAAATGTCTTATAAGTACTGCCATTTGGTTCAATCAGAATAGCTTCCTCAAGAACCACAGGTCTAGTATCTGCTCGCTCTGACGATGACTCTTGAACCATCGAAGATTGCTATTGAGAATCTTTCATTAAACCTGCTGCAATCATTGCAGCTTTCATAGCTTCCAGTTGGCCTTCCAAAACAGTTATTCTAGCAACATCCCTCTCATCGTGTACCTCGGGTCCACTACTCTCAGAGTGAGTATTCTGGGAAGTTCGATTCCCACCATCGATTCCATCATCAACATTAACATTCGAAACTTACTCCATCCTTGATCAATAACCCAAACAGGATAACATAAGAGAATGAACTCTTAACACTAGGCCTACAAACTCTGAGTCTCAAAACCCTTTCCAACCTAGGTCATAATTTTATTAAAAGTTTGAACCGCGTCTTTATACGAGTCTGACCACTGGTCTCTGTGTTCAGTTCACTCGTAACGCGGCTCTGATACCAACTTGGAAAGACATGGTTTTAAAAATCACGATTTTCAAGAACTTTTTAAATATTCAGAGTGTCACAGCGAACAAGTTGATTTTAATACATATATAGCGGTTCACATGATTCAAAATAACAACAACCATCTGTTACGTCAATATTTACCTAATATTATACAAGCTGGTAGTTTTCCAAAAGATTCAGGGAATACAAGCTACCACGAAGTATCCCAGCTCACCAAGCAACTAAGAGACCTACGAGCAAAGACAGGTTTGGAAAAAGGAGTATCAGCATGAAGCTGGCGAGACAAAAAAAATAGTAAGGTTATTAAAACATATATTATAAATAATCTTCGTTTATAAAAATTCCCAAACCATACCCGCAACCTTACAAGCAGATATGAATAAAAACAAATCAATAATATGATAATAACATGCATATGAAAAGTAATTGTCCAAATAATGCACTTATCACTTTAATAGGGTCTAAACAATCCCTAAGTAAATAATCCAGTAGGGTCCCACATATACCCTAGGAGTTACTACCCCGTTCGCTACTCGCACATTTCCTAAATTATTATAAGCATTAGGGCGTGACTCCCAATTTTATAATAATCCGAAATGCATGCTTTCACTACTCCGACTTAGCATATCTATACCTTGTCGTTAAGGAAAGGATCTACGATGAGTCAAAGACTGTGACATCCGTCTAAATTTCAGGTGAATTCCGTATTCTATATCTTCGAGATATCTATTATTGTTCTTAAATGCACTTACACCGTAAACGTGTTTGTGTCGGAATCGAATCGGAATCAATAAAAGAATCCTAATACCAAGAAAACACATAACGAACTTGCCTAAGTTTATTTCATAACAAATCGTAAACTTTCAACTAACGAAAATGCTTAACGATAAAACAAACGAAAAACGAAAAAGGCAAAATCAGGCCCCCAATGCGCCGCATTTGATGCCCAATGCGCCGCATTGGGAGGTCAGACAGCTAACCTTTAAACGTTGTGACTCACTCACAAACGTGTCAATACACTTGACACCTGTCTTTTGCATGCTGAAAACTCCATTTTTGTCCAGTATTCTCATCCCCCAACACCCCTTTTCATGTTGTAATCCCCCAACTCAAACACACACTTAGACACACTTATTTTCCCACTCTCTCTCACTAGTTACACACACACTCAAGAGTTCCTCTCAATTTCTTTCATTTACAGCCATAAAAACCACAGAAAAATCATCAAAACTACACCATAAAACCGTTCTATAATCAAAGGAAAAAAGAAGTGTTCATTCAATTGGGTTGCATAATCAGTTTTCTACCATTTTGGGGCTAAAATCACCAAGGGATCTCTTCAAAATCTATCAATTCAATTTCTATTAGGTACAACTCTTTTAAATCACTGTTTTTATATGAAATTTGAATTGCATGTAAGATCTAACTCTTGAAAACACATTTTTATGAAGTTTTAAGGTGATTTACATAGTAAAACGGGTTTTTATAAAATGGATGTTTAGATCTTTGATATTCTTGTTAAAAATCCAAAATAAACTGTCAATTATAAAGTATTTTGATGTTTCTATCATTGCATGTCGAAATCCACCATCAAAATGCCATTTTTATGCATAAAAACGATTTTGGCTATGAACCAGTCCCAGAATGTGGCGCATTCCTAGACCAGGTTGCTGAAAATGTGTCGTTTCGGTCATAAATCGTAATCTTGAGCTTATTACTTAAAACCGTACAAAAGGATCTGTAATAAGCTAAAACTTGAGTATAAAGTGACTTATTTGACATGTTAACATATAGTTGTGATTTATGTATTAATACAAATGATTGTTATAAAAATTGTAAGCGGGAAAGTGTTAGAATTTTGGACTTAATTATTATAGGGCGGAAACGCTGCCCGATTTTCGTAAGACTATATAACAACACTTAAAACTTAAATATTTTCATTGACTAAAGATTTGTTAAACCTAATAAACAAATATACTTACTCGAGAACTTGGTGTGTCTTTACGATTTCCGTGATTCCGAAGCGTTCCGACCACTTCTCACACACACGTCTCGTCTCTTACCAACCGTGAGTTACATCCCCCTTTATTTCTATTATTCTCATACATTTTGGGGGAAACATGAGAACTAAATGCTTTTCTTACTTATTATGCGTATGTTTTTCTACTTCTCATTTCTATGATTTCAAATGATTGATTGTTGTCTTAAATGCCACGGGTTGACATCTCCGTAAACTCTTGATAGGAATATAACGAGACTTAAGTGCCTACTATCAGTTTTCAAATTAAGTGCCCGGTTTTCATTTCATACACACTATTAGCTTGCTTAGCCGTATAGCATTATGGGTATCGATACTTAGGAAATGACCGTTCCTTACTTAGGTGGCAATATAAGTACATATGCTAGTCAATTCCACTTCGTAGATAGTGCGAAGTAAGGGGCCAATTCACGGTCGTGTTTAATTCGGTTTAGTGTGAACACTTATAGTCATATTATATCAAGAGGTCCCTATATATAGAGATATATGGAGGCGCAAACTTTATTCATTAACCGTATATCTATATATAGAGATATACGGTGCCTTAAACTTTTCTTTAAGTATTGCTATACTTGTCGAAACCATTTTAGTCGAGGACTAGAAAACTGTAACTCACTCACTACTTGTTGTAGTTGACACTTTTTCTCATGTTTCAGGAAACGAAGTGTAAGGATCGAAGTGCATAGCTATTGGACGGGTCAGGCAAGTCACGTGTACCATGAATCGGGAGAAAACCTGTTTATTTATATTGTGAATGTTGTTGAAATTGTATTAATGAATTTTATTTGTGTTGAAACGTCAAATACTTGGTTATCTTAATTATGTAAACATTTTTAATATTTGTTTTAAATGACTTGAAACCGTTTAAATTTTCTATGACTCGTGTTATGATATCGATGCTCTTCACACCTCGTGTTTCCGATTTAGCGCGGTGTGACAGACTTGGTATCAGAGCACAAGGTTATAGTGTATACGGGTTTTAAAAATTTTCAAAATTTTCGAAACCAAACTATAACCATGGCTTTTTCGAAAAATCATTTCACGAGTTTCAAACTTTAGTAGATTAATTCTGTAAGTGCATGATTTGTTACTAACTACGCGTAACTTGATCAACTACGCCTAGTTTGAAATAAATTATGCAAGAGTCGAACATAATTGCTAAAGTTAACGGTGTTCGAGTCGAAAATTCCCGGTCTCACTGATTCCCGATTCTCACGTGACTGACCCGTACATGCATTTCATTTACATTTTCCTTTTATCCCTATACTCGCGTGTACCGTTTATTAGCAGTTACGACATGTCTCGCTCATCTCACTCACGTTCACAGTCGCACTCCCACTCCCGAGCAGAGTTCTCCAACGAAGTCTCGGACAACTTTACGGCTTCGAAGACTCGCACCACAGCACGACGGACCCGTCTGAGGAGAGCTCGATGGCGTTTACCAGTAGCCATGGCACGTCCAGTCAGAGGACGGTTCTGCCAGCTACACCACCACCGGTTCCCGTTGCCGCGCCGCAGCAGCGAGGACCACGCATCAGGTTGATTGCTCGCAAGCAGGTCACCCTTCCCGGACGTTTTCCATGGGTCAGCCGATTCCCGACCCAGCCAGAGATACGCCTCCTTAGATGACGCTGCACTACGAGGACCCATACGCAGCATCGCGTACGCCGACTATGGATCGGTACACATGGGAGCAACTCCGTGGCTACTCGACGCAGCACCCCGACGACGCGGGACCATCTCGACTATCCATGATGCCACCGAGTCAGAGGTTCTCCCCTGCCGAGTATCATGCACTTCGCCACAACCTTTAGGGACTGACGGAGGAGGCAGAGCATCAGGCTCAACTACTGTTCCATGTCTCTGACGCCGCTCATCGTCTGTCTGAGCAGTCCATCCGAGTCATCTCCTCGACTCAATCTACTTCGAGGACTGTTCAGCGCCTCGTGAGTGCGTGCCTGTTGATGGGGACTCTGCTCGTGGTCATCATGTTGAAGATGTTCCTGGATAGGCGTCGTTAGAGTATTTCCTTTTATTTCGTATTGTATTCGTATTGTACTCATATTGTATTTGCATTTGTATTTGTATTTCGGATTATTCTTATTATCGTGAACCTTGTAACCCAACTATTATGTTATGAATGAATTTCTATCTTTATTTTCCGTACTTGTCTATATTGCTTTAATTGAATTATCATTCCTTGATCGTTTATCGTTCGTGCGCTAATTATCTTTCCTTAATTCTTATTACGTTATCATTGTCGTTATTCATTATTTAAATTTCTATCGCGTGTTCCTATTCGTGCGTTCTAAACTGGTTTTCCTTTTTCTGTTGTAGAATCATGCCTCCTAAGAGAAGCAATGCTAGCCTCATAGCTGAGCAGGTTGCGACGAAACTTAATGCTACCATCCCCAACATGATCGCCCAGATCACTGCTGGGATCAACAACAATGGAAACCAGGGAAACTAGGGAAAAAACCAAAACAACAACAACAACAACCACAACGACCAACACCAGGAGGAAAACCAGAACAAAAACCAAAACCAAAATCAACACCAAAACTCGAACCCGAACCAGCAAGGAACCCGCCCTCGTTGCACTTACAAGGGCTTCATGGCATGTAAGCCAAAGGAGTTTCACGGCACCTCTAGTGCTGTAGGGCTACTCTCGTGGTTCGAGAGTATCGAATCAGTCCTACACATCAGCCGCTGTGCTGAATCTGAGAAAGTGATGTATGCCTCTTGTGTACTCCACAGACGAGCCCTATCATGGTGGAACCTCGTGGTCCAAACCCGAGGACGGGCCGCCGCCTATGCCCTCACTTGGGACGAATTCAAGAAGCTCCTTATGGAGGAATAATGCTCCAAGGGAGAGATAAAGAAGCTCGAGGCAGAGCTTTGGGACCACAAGATGGTCGGCACCGATGTCGACGCATACATTGCCCGTTTCCATTAGCTGGCCAGGCTGGTACCAAGGTTGGTAACCCCACAAGAAAACCGGATCGATCGATACATCTCCGGCCTCGGTCCCGAAATCAGAGGAATGGTTATCTCTGCTGAACCATTAACCATTCAGAGCGCTGTTGTCCTAGAGCACCGTTTGACAAAAAACCTTCTCTCCCCTCCAGCACCCGTCAAGAGGGAGGAAGGTGAGAAAAGAAAGGCTGATCACCAGCCGAGAAGAAGCGACAGAAACAAGAAATCCATAACCACCCGCAACTTCGCGGTAACTGCTGCACCTACAGTCGTACCCTCATCCGGACCCCGAGCATACAATGGGCCGCAACCCAAGTGCGGTAAATGCAACTTCCATCATGCCGGGAACTGTCCAGTGTGCAACAAATGTAATAAGGTGGGGCACTTCAGCAACTATTGCCGAGAAGGAACCAGTAATCAAGACAAGAAGTCGGGTTGCGTCTTGCCCTAAGCTTCAAAACTCTCAACAAAACCAGGTCGGGCAAGGCCGAGGACGTGCGTTTGTAATCACCGCCGAGGAAGCCAGACATGACCAGAATGCAGTAAGGGGTACGTTTACAGTGAACAGCCGTTATGCCTCAATATTATTCGATTCAGGAGCCGAGAGAAGCTTCGTGTCCTTAGAATTTAGACCCCTTATTAATTTAGGATCTAAAGTTCTTAAGGATAGCTTCACCGTGGAATATGCTAATGGTCAAGAGTTTGAAGCTAAGGATGTGATCTTAGGATATTCAATGTGCTTAGCCGATAAGATTTTCCCCATAGATCTCATTCCCATTGAGCTGAAAAGTTTCGACGTCATCTTCGAAATGGACTTGTTGTCTCGTTTCCGAGCCGAAATCGTCTGTTTCGACAAATTTATCTGAATACCCTTTTCAGACGACGAAACCCTCGTTGTATAGGGAGACAAACCTGGACAACAACTTCGTATAGTCTCAATCATGAAAATGCGCAAATATCTCGAGAAGGACTGCGATGCCTTCTTAGCGCATATTGTCGAGCGTAAACCGAAAGAGAAACGCATGCAAGACATCCCTTTGGTAAAGGATCATCCTGACGTCTTTCTAGAGGATTTACCCGGGCTACCGCCGCACCGACAAGTAGAATTCAGAATTGATCTCGTTCCTGGCGCAGCATCGGTCGCCAAAACACCGTACCGTCTGGCACCGCCTGAAATGCAAGAATTATCTGAACAGCTGCATGAACTCCTAGATCATGGCTTAATACGTCCTAGTACGTCCCCCTAGGGAGCCCCAATCCTCTTTCTGAAAAAGAAAGACGGATCCTTCCGGATGTGCATTGATTACCGTGAACTCAACAAACTGACCGTCAAGAACCGATACCCACTCCCTAGAATCGATGATCTATTCGACCAGTTGAAGGGTGCAACCTACTTTTCTAAGATCGATCTCCGTTCGGGGCATCACCAGGTTCGAGTCAGTGAAACCAATATTCCAAAAACCGCTTTCCAAACCCGCTACGGGCATTACGAGTTTCTCGGTATGCCATTCGGCCTGACTAACGCACCGGCAGTGTTCATGGATTTAATGAACCGGGTATGTAGGTCGTATCAAGACAAGTTCGTGATCGTATTCATAGATGACATCCTCATCTACTCCCGGAAGAAGCAAGATCACGAAAAACACTTGAAGCTTATCCTAGACCTTCTTAGGGATCAGAAGTTGTACGCCAAATTTTCGAAATGTGAATTCTGGCTCCGAGAGGTACACTTCCTTGGTCATGTGATCAACCAAGAGGGAATTCTTGTAGACCCAGCAAAGATCGAGGCGATTGAGAAATGGAAAGCCCCAACGACTCCTACGGAAATCCGACAATTCTTAGGATTGGCTGGCTATTACCGAAGGTTCATTGAGAATTTCTCAAAGATCGCTAAACCCTTGACCGAACTCACTCAGAAAGATAAGGATTTTATTTGGGGCAAAGAACAGGAGGAATCGTTCCAAAAGCTTAAGCACAAGTTGTGCCGCGCACCGATTATGTCCCTACCCGAGGGTACAAATAATTTTGTGGTGTATTGTGATGCATCTCACCAAGGTCTTGGTTGCGTTCTTATGAAAAAAGAAAAGGTCATCGCATATGCATCAAGACAACTGAAAGTACATGAGCAGAACTACACAACACACAACCTAGAGCTGGGAGCGGTCGTGTTCGCTTTGAAAATTTGGAGGCATTACTTATACGGCACTAAGTGCACAGTTTTCACGGACCATAAAAGCCTCCAACACATCCTCGATCAGAAAATGCTCAACATGAGGCAACGGAGACGGGTAGAACTACTAAGCGACTACGATTGCGAGATCAAATACCACCCCGGTAAAGCAAACGTAGTAAAAGATGCCCTGAGTAGGAAGGAAAGGGTAAAACCATCACGGGTTAGAGCATTGGGGATTCAAGTTCAAACAAGCCTACAAACACAAATCGCTAGAGCTCAGAGCGAAGCACTGAAACCCGAAAACCTTAAGGACGAAACCCTGCATGATCATGAGAAGGAATTCGAGCTCAAACCGAACGGAATTCACTACTTCAAGAATCGAGCGTGGATTCCGAGGTCCGAAAGCCTTCGGAAACTCATATTGGATGAGGGCCATCGTTCCCGATACTCTATTCACCCGGGGTCCGACAACTTGTACAAGGATCTTCGGGAATACTCTTGGTGGCCAGGCATGAAGAACGATATAGTTTTGTACGTAGCTAAGTGTCTGACGTGCTCTAAAGTGAAGGCGGAATATCAGAAACCCTCAGGTCTACTACAACAGCCGGAGATTCCTATATGGAAGTGGGAACAGATCTCCATGGACTTCGTCACCAAGTTACCCCGTACGTCAAGGGGGAATGACACGATTTGGGTTATCGTGGACCGGTTGACGAAATCCGCACATTTTCTACCTGTCCGAGAGAACTACTCGATGGAAACATTCGCTCATGTATACATCAACGAGATCGTCTCTCGTCACGGAACTCCTCTCTCCATCATATCCGACAGGGATAGTCAATTCACGTCCCGATTTTGGAATTCACTTCAGAAATCTCTCGGGACTCGACTAGACCTTAGC
Source organism: Senecio squalidus (assembly GCA_910822075.1). Taxonomy (NCBI): domain Eukaryota; kingdom Viridiplantae; phylum Streptophyta; class Magnoliopsida; order Asterales; family Asteraceae; genus Senecio; species Senecio squalidus. The sequence goes on along the minus strand of CAJVGC010000432.1, from coordinate 26,482,027 downwards.
ACCGCATACCACCCCCAGACCGATGGTCAGAGTGAAAGGACGATTCAAACGCTTGAAGACATGCTAAGAGTGTGTGTAGTTGACTTCGGAGGAAGTTGGGACGCTCACCTGCCTTTGGTCGAGTTCTCCTACAACAACAGCTACCACGCTAGTATCAAGTGCGCGCCATTCGAGGCCTTATATGGACGCAAGTGTCGGTCTTAGTTGGTTAGAAGCCGGCGATCGACAACTCACAAGGCTCGATATCGTCCAGGAAACCATTGACCAAATCACTACTATTCGGGAAAGCCAGAAGACATCCCGTAGCCGGCAGAAGAGCTATGCCGACAACCAAAGGAAACCCCTCGAGTTCCAGATCGTTGATAGATTACTCCTCAAGATATCGCCATGGAAAGGGGTAATCCGTTTCGGGAAGCGCGGTAAGCTAAGCCCGCGGTACACTGGACCATTCGAGGTGATAGAACGAATCGGCCCGGTAGCCTATCGACTCCGACTCCCACAAGAACTTTCCAGCATCCACAATGTTTTGCATGTCTCGCACTTGAAAAAGTGCTTATCTGATGAGACTATCGTGACTCCACTGGAAGAGGTCCAGATCGACAAAAAACTCAACTTCATCGAAGAACCGCTTGAGGTTGTAGACCGAGAGGTCAAACAACTCAAGCAGAGTCATATTCCTATCTTCAAGGTTCGGTGGAATTCCCGACGAGGTCATGAATTCACGTAGGAGCGTGAAGACCAGATTCGTCAGAAGTATCCACACCTAACAAATATTTCGTTAACCTATTTTGAGAGACTTCTACAATTCTACTCCAATTTTACAAGATGTTTAACATTCTCATAAGAAGGAACTTAAATATTTGTTCATTTTTGCAATTATAAAATAATCAGAATTTGACATTAAAGCATAACTAACTTGTACATGTGGAGTTAAATTTAGTGCACGTGATAATTGATTATATAAGCAGTAAAAGAAAAATGATCCACGTTTAGGTCACCCATTTTATTTGACATAACATGAAAAATCGCTAATTTTGAATTTAATTAATTGTGAACGAATATCACAGATGGTCCTGATTGTTCACTTTTTCACATATCAAGCTTTATGATTTTTTCTAGCACAAGACATTCTTCTATTATAACTTTTTATCGTCCGTCGCCCTTTTATCACCTAAAAAAAATTAAGATACCTCTTTTAATTTTTTTTATCATATTTTATAAATATTAAATTAAAACAAAATAATAAAATTAAATATAAACATCACCCCTTTTCTATCTCTATTCAACCATTTCTTCTCTCAAATTTGCTGTAAAAACTCCCTTAACGAAGAACAAAACTAAGTTTCTGATTAACAGAGAACGTTCGAACAATTATGTTCTGAAAGTGAACGGAGTAAGGGTGAATTTTGTTACAGATCTGAAGATTATAGTGGTGGTCTTTTATTTAATATTCGAACATGAAGATCTGAAGAATATATGTAGTTTCAAAATTTTAACCATGTTCTTCACCACCATTGATCTCGTTGGAGTCCTTGTTTTCCCAACCAAAAGCCACGATAAAATTACCCCATATTTGGGTTTGTATATGTGTGATTTTGTGTATGTTTTCGTGTTTGAATCGATTTGTTGACATGGAGATTCATTAACTTTGAAAGAATAAAAAAAGTATATTTGTTACAGACAATTGAATCGATTAATAAATGGAGGTTTGAGAGAATAAAAAGAATGGAGGTAGGTGGGAGGATTCAAGAGGACGATAGGGTGGCGGATTTTAGATTTGACTTTTTCATTTGCATTTTTTTGTTATCTTAGTTTATGTTTAATTAATAATTTTAATTTGATTTAATGTTTATAAAATATAAATAAATAAATAAAAAAGGATATTTTAGTCTTTTAGGTGATAAAAGGGCGAGTGATGATGAAAAGTTATACTAGAAGTATGTCTTGTGCTATAAAAAATCATTTGAAAAGGTAATCACAAGTTCTGTTTGTGATAATTCGCTCATTAAATTTTAATTGTTGAATGAAAGGACAAATAATGAACAATTATCCCTTCAAATGTTAAACAACTTATGATCTTCAGATCGCAACCATATTCTTGTCATCTTTTCCAAACTGCATTCTAAAGCATTCGTCAACTTTTCCAAAATGCATATAGTATCACCTCAAATTGCATCATTATTTCTAATTAGAGATATTATATTATGTTATGATGTAAGTTTATTATTAATATTAATTAAGACATATTATAATAGGAGATCATATCATCTCATGTCTCCATGATTTCATTAACCAGAGTAATCTTTAAGTTAAAATCATGATCAATTAAAACCCCTTGGTTGATTAGTAATTGAAACGGCCTTACATCTTTTACATCTTGGAAGGTTCCTTCATCAAGCACATAGAAAAATTAGACTTGAAATATCAACCCATTTACTTATATACAGGTTGATCTGGATTATAATTTAACTTTAGCATGTCAAATGGGATAATTAATCAATAAAGTGTCTTCTTAATGCATACACTTATTCTGAAAATCATCAACGAAAAAGGAATACATGATATTATAGTATGTCTACCTTAAGGGGATTCTATCCGCTTCTTCACATCCCAAATGTTCTGCATATAGCCCATTTGAGGCAATTAGTTCATCATGCGCAACGATCTACATATAACACATCTATGTATTTCATATATAAGATGTTTAATTCAAGCATTAGCAACACCATGACGTGGTTGAACACATATTACCGCGTTAGTGGGGCACCAACAACCATTTTTTTTCTCATGTTATTACCCAAATTCATTCAATACCATAAGAAAAGAGACTTGAAGTCCGTCATATGCATATGTAAACCACAACATATGTCCAAGTAGTATTCAAGAACAAATAAAACCTAAACCAATTTAGACTTCATGCAATGACGGTGTTGTGCTATTCTAGTATAGAACATCTTATATAAAAATAGCGTATTACTAAAAATTTCCCAACAATACCTTCAACCCGAATCAGCAGTAGTACAACGCCTCAATAGCAATCAGTAGTAGCCCATCAAATTTTATACCAAACAGAACAAAGGCAAAACATCCTACATTAATAGATTAACAAAAATAATCTAATCATAATTTGCTTTAACATACTACATAGCATAAGATGATCAATTACCATATTGGATAACGATACCTTCAGCTCGAAGTATGAGAATATTTTTGGTGTTGATTACTATGATCAAGATTTGTCAGGATCAATTAAGTTTGTATAAACCTAAACCTTGTCTTCGTTAGATCGTGATCTCTCAAAGAAGTTCAGCAGCAGCGGATTGAACACTTTGATATTAACACGTTATTCAATCAAACAATATTGTTAAAGTAAAACAATGATGAACAATATATTTGCCGAATTATAAGCCTCAATTGAATTAATAAGAGTTATCAATACAACGTGTTTTGTTATCAATTACAACGATCTATATATAGACCTTGAGGCTAAACCTATCTAAAAAATAGGAAACTACATCTATCAATTATAGAAATACAATCTAACAGAATTGTAATTCTATTCTAAACTTGCATGGCAAGTGTTGCAGTAGTAACAGTCCGCAGTAACTATGTTGAAGTAGCAACAGTAATGGAAAGCAGTAGTAACAATGTCTTCCGTATTAACTTCAGCAGTAACTTGTCTTCCGTAGTAACTGTATGTCTTCAACAATAATCATTTTCAGTCAACATTTATGAACATACATTACTAGCAGTAGTTAGAAACAATATTAATGAAACTAAAACTATTTTAACTAAGTTCTAATCCCAACAATCTCCCCCTAACTTGAACTTTTATAATCATTGAAAGTACAAGTTTTCTTGCATCAGTTTTAATTACTTTCATTACAAAACATTATCATTTATCATCTAAATTCTTCTTCTTCTCTGCTGCTTCCTTTGCTATTTCTTCATTGAGCAGCATCATGATACTCCAAACTAACTCATGTGCCATTCTGGAAGCCATAAGTCCATACAATCTAACTTTGATCAGCTCTTTCAAAGTCCTTAACCCATGTGCATACTTCTTATCAACTAGATAGAACTCCATTGCACCATATGTTCTAACTATAGAGTAAGTACCACTTCTTTCATAGATATACCACTTAATCACTGGGTTGTTTGGACCTCCTTTCTTGAAAGCAGGATTGATTTTCTCAGTATCTGGATCAAACATTCCATTTAGCCAATCCATAGCCATGTCTATTACTAAGCTTTGACCTCTAAAATTTTAATACTTGATCTTTCCAATGTCATAGATACGCTCTAGATCAGATCTTGAGAAATCTCTAACTATCCTGTGAAAGGCTGGAACAATAGTCTTGGACTTGTCTTGCCTGGTTACCACATACTCTGTCTTGTTTGGTCCACCAGTATACTCCCAATCAATGATCTGAGGAAGCTCAACAGCTAGTGGCGCTATCCTAAGTCCTTCTTCATGTACAATCAAGGTTGAACAGTCATCTTGTAATATTTCTATATCATCATCTTTTTCTTTAATAGTAACTGGTTCCTTCTTGACTTGAACTGTTGGCAAACTAGGACTTCCTTGAGCAGTAGTTGAAGTAGGAATGTCTTCTTTTCTTTGTTTCTTTTTAAGAACTCTTGTTGACATTGATTTCTTCCTCTTCAGCTGCTCAAGAGGATTAGGCTTAACTAGAGAAAATGGGTTGTGAATTTCCCTTCCTTCAGCATCAAACATGAGTCTTCCAGTTTCATGTGCTCTCTTCAAAGATCTCTCCAACTCATACTGCTTTTGATTTTCTTTTTTAGTGAGTTGAATCCTTCTCTGAGAGTCTCTTTTTCTTTCTTTCTCCACTAAGGCAAGTAAGTTCCCCATCTTCATTGGCCCCAATGATTTTCCATTGTAGCCTTTGGTCTTTAGGTATGAGATGAACTTCTGTCTATCTTCAGTAAGCTTGTCTTGAGTGGATTACTTCTTTAGAACTTTTCTTTTCTTCTCCCTTTCATCTTGGGCTAACTCAGCCATCTCCTTCTCTAGCTCAGCTTTCAATGCTAGCTCTTCTTCTCTTAACTTCTGGATCTTTTCCATTTCTTGAATTTGAAGCTTGGTGTGAATGTCCACAATGGTAGCTGGATCATCTCCCACATCCAAGTCTTCAGCAGCAAGTTGAAAAGCAGTAAAGTCAGCTAGCTTCTCCTCTCTTTCCTTCTTTTTCTTTAGCTTCTCTTTCTCACTTAGATCAACAACTATCTTCTTTCCCTTAGCCTTCTCAGCTGGCTCAATTTCTGCAAGAGGTTTGGGAATGTATGATCTATGAGGAGGGATAATTGGTCTTATACCTGTTGGTCTTGAAGGGTCTTCTATAAAATATACTCCTTCTACCAATTTGGTGTTGTCAGGTGCTACAGGTATAGTCAATGCTTTTTGTTTGGGAAGAGAGGCTTGTTCAATCTTTCTTTCTTCAAGAATTTTTCTTCTTTCAAGCTTTAAGAGTTCTGCAGCAACAACTTCTTCATCAACAGTTGAAATTGATGTAGCAGTAGTAACTGTTGAAACAATTTTTGCTTCAGAAAAGATTGCCTTTGGAGCTTCACCCATTTGAATTGATACTATTGGTGGAGGAATTGATACTGTTGGAGGAGTTTCAGTAGAAACTTGAAGATCAACATTTATAGAACTGACAGTAGTAACTGGATCTTCAGTATTAACTCTTTCAGTAGAAACAGCTTGTGTGATAGGAGCAATAGTGATTATCTCTTCAGTAGTAATTGGAGGGGCAGTAGTAACAAACTCTGCAGCAGAAATTAGGACTTCATCAATAGATGCAGTACTAATTACTTCTTTATTTTCAACTTCAATTTCCATCTCCTGCTCCCCCTCAACTCTGTGCTCCTATTTTTCAGCTTCTTCATCAATAACCATCATCTTCTCACCTTCCACTTCTTCATGTGATGATGTAGCAGGTATCACAGTGTCGTCACTTCTTCTTTCCTCCCCCTTAGGTTCAGCACTCTCTTCAGATGATAAAATATCTTCAATAACTGTCTCCCCCTTTTTGTCAGCTGGAGGAGTGTCATCTGAAGAAGATGAGCTTGAGGACTTTGGTGAGGTGCCAATACTTCTTGTAGATGGGTTCTTATGCAACATTTGAGCTGTAAGAATGGCTTGTTGGTTTACCAGCTGCTGCACTAACTGTGTTAAAGTGGCAAGTTCCTCCCCTTGTTTGTCCACTTTAACAATGACATTTTGGTACAGTTCCATCAATTCAAGTTTTAAAGTATTTTTATCCTCACTCGTTTCCTGTTGAGTACCAATAGGTGGTGGATCATAGGATGTAGAGGGACCCTCCTACCCTGCTGAAGCATGTCCCTCCCCCATGGTTTCTTGGCACCTGGGACCACCTTCCAAAGATGCCACAAAAGCAGCATCAAAGGATAGTGTTGCCTTGGGTTGGGTCTTAGTGATGTTCACACTGTCCTGGGCCTCACTATGAGAAGTAAGGATGCCAGTAGTGTGAGCCCTAACCAAATGGTCTTCCCCCTCCTTATTGACCACCTCAGTGAGCTTGGGGGATTGCTCAATGTTTTCCCTTTGTCTGAATTGTGAAAATGGGGAAGTTTGAAGCTGAAGAGGCTGAGGAACCCTCCTAGCTTTTCTTGCAAAAGTTGCAACAATGGGTGGTGGTGAATGAGGTGTAGAGACAGATGGTGGAGTCACAATAGTGGTGTCTGGTGCAGTTAAAACTGGAGAAGAACTCTCACTAGTAACTGGAGGAACACTTGCAGTATTAACTGTAGTTGTAACCTCTGGGATTATAACTTCAGTACTTGCAGTAGAAACTGCAGAGGTACTAACAGTATGAACAGGATCAGATGGGGGTTGAGACAGAGGTGAAGGCACTTGTCTCTCATCTGTTGCAGAACTTTTTCCCACCATCATTGTAGAGAACAATGGTGTAACATTTGCAGAAAAACCTTTATTAACCCTTTTCATGTTCGCAAAAACCTTTTTGGTATGAGCATGGGCAGAAAAAACGTTTTGAGATCTAGTTAGATCTCTGAATTCATAATTAAAGATGTGCTGTAGAAACCTTGGATACATTAAAAATTTATATTAGGGATTTGCAAAGTTCCATAGCATTCCATCAAAAATAAGGTTTGAAAAGTTATATATTTGGTTTGTGGCCAAACATACCATGGCAGTTGCCAAAGAAGAACTACCCTCATTCCAACCCGTTCGTTTTTGAGAAAGACATTGTTGCAAAGTATGCAACAAGTACTTCCATTGGGGGGGACAATTTAGCTTTTTGAAAAGTTGAAGTGTTTAGGTCCCCCTCATACCCCATTAATCTAAAATTTTCAAAAATTGTTTCGCTTGGTAGATCATTTATACCTGCTTCATCTTGTAAGTGAAGATGAGTGCGGATTGTAGCCTCTGAAACAATGATTTCTTTGCCATCTACTGTGGCCTTGATCACAGGTACTTCTCACACAGAAGCTACCATTGCAGTATCCCAAAAACCTAATATGATATTCATGTAACTCTGGGCTAACCGTTAGAGCGAATTTAATGTGTGACTGCTTCAAGAAATCGATAATGGGATAAAAATACTCGTTTTCTTTGTTCTTTATGAAACAAGCCACCATGTTATGGGTTTCGTAAAACTGTAGATCAGCCATTGTTAGTAATTTGAAAGGATTTAATCAAACAACGAAGAAAAACTTAGATTTTTGATTGTAACGGTAACTTTTTATCAGTTAGGGTTCTTGAAAAGAAAAGGTAATTAATTGAAAGATTAATTAGAACCCTATTTATACTATAAATATTATAACAACTTGGCGAGTTGGATTAGACGCGGGTTATGATTAAAAGTAACGGTGCAATCGTGTGTTGCCACGTGTCAAAAATTGTTGAACCCGCACCGAAGATTTAAAATTGAGGTCCAATCACAAAGCGCCACATGTTAAAAGTTAGTTAAAAGTTGAGGTTTGACTTATCAACGCAGTATTAAAAGAGTAATCTTATTAATTAAGAAAACTCTGCAGTACTAATCGTTACAGTATTAACAGATAATGACCGCAGTAATTAAGTTAGTGACAGTAGTAATGACGGCAGTATTAACTGGTCTGGCATTAGTAATAGATATCACTCTCCAGTATTAACCAGAAGTCCGTATTAATGAATTACTAGCAGTATTAACTATTCTTGTAGTATTAAAAAAAAACTATGGGCAGTAGTATTTAAACCTTCCCGTAGTAATGAAAATTTTGCAGTACTAATAAAACTTTAGTCAAAATCTATTTCTACTGTTAATTTTGCAGTAGTAATATAGAGCAATACTAAAAAGTAAGGCACTTGATTTATGTTTAAGGTTACTACTGCGTTTCTCAAAGGGACTTTACATGAGATATTTTAGGAGATAATTTAAGATGGTTAATCCATGTTGATCATGCCAATACTTGTAATTAAGAATGTGAATCTTCCCACCTCAAAAGCTTTTGTGAGAAGATTAGCAAGCTGATTGTCAGTATGATCTTTATCAACATGCATCAACTTCTTTTCGTTGCAGTCTTTTATGAAGTGATAGCGTATCTCTATGTGCTTTGTCTTGGAGTGCTTCACCGGATTGTTGATTATGTTGATGGTGCTCTGGTTGTCTATGAAGATGGGAGTGTTCATGAATGAGTATCCATAATCCATCATTTGATTTTGTATCCACAACACTTGAGCACAGAAACTTGCTACAGCAATGTATTCAGCTTCTGTTGAAGAAGTAGAGACCGTTGTTTGCTTCATGCACTGCCAAGATACCGGCCTTGATCCTATGAATTGACATCCTCCTGTTGTTGATTTCTTGTCTAAATTTTCACCACCATAATCACTGTTAGTATAAGAAATTAAATCAAAGGGTGAATCTTTAGGATACCATAGGCCTAAGGTAGGCTTGCCCTTCAAGTAACGAAATATTCTCTTGACTGCAATTAGATGAGACATCTTGGGTCTGGTTTGATATCTTGCACACACACAAACTCCAAATATGATGTCAGGTCTTGAAGTTGTGATGTACATAAGTGAAGCTATCATTGACCTATAGTTGTGAATGTCTACATCCTGCCCCTCAAGATCTTCAGTCAGTTGTTTGTGAGTTTCCACAGGTGTGCTTGCCACCTTTGCTTCTAGAAATCCAAACTTGGTGAGAATATCTTTGACATATTTTGATTGGCTGATGAAGAGGCCATCAGTCTTCTGCTTGACTTGGAGGCCCAGAAAGAATGTGAGTTCTCCCATGGAACTTATGCATTAGCTGTTCAAATTCTTTGCACAGAGCATCTTTGGTGGAGCCAAAGATGATGTCATCCACATAAATTTGTACAAGAAGGATATTTGAATGAGTCGTTTTGAAGAAGAGAGTCTTGTCAATTGTTCCTCTTTGAAATTTGTTCTTGAGAAGGTAGTCAGAAAGAGTATCATACCAAGCTCTTGGTGCTTGATGAAGCCCATAGAGAGCTTTGTCCAATTTGTATACCAAGTGAGGGTTTTGAGGGTCCTCAAAGCCTGGTGGATGTTTGACATAAACTTCCTCCTCTATAACTCCATATAGGAAATCACTCTTCACATCCATTTGAAAGACTTTAAATCCCATGAAAGAGGCAAAAGCAAGAAAGAGTCTGATTGCTTCTATTCTTGCTACTGGAGCAAATACTTCTTCATAATCTATCCCTTCTTCTTGAGTGTAGCCTTGAGCTACCAGTCTTGCTTTGTTTTTGATGACTATCCCTCTTTCATCCTTCTTGTTTCTGAAAATCCATCTTGTGCCTATGACTTTCTTCCCTCTTGGCAAAGGAACCAAATCCCAAACTCCTTGTATTTTAAATTGAAGTAATTATGCTTGACAGGCTTCTATCCAGTGTGGGTCTAGAAGAGCTTCTTGAATCTTCTTGGGTTCCATTTGAGAAAGGAAGCAGGCAAATAAACAGGTGTTTATGTCCTTCAGTGGATCCTTTGGAGGCTTGGTGTGGCTTCTTGTTTCCATTGAAATATCAAAGTTACCAATTATTTGAGAGGCAGGGTGGTTCTTTGAGATACGGGAAGAAGGAATCTTCTCAACTCTTAAGTCTACACCCAAATTGGTATCATTGATATCAGGTATTGCATATCCATGAAAAGGATTGGATCCATGGTAAGGACTTGAAGTTGAAGTAGTGTTCTTTGGAGTAGTCACTTCAGCATCACTATCTTCAACTTCTTCAGCAGCTGGAATTTCTACTCCATCTTCATCTTCCTCTATCAATTGTGGAATTTCATTAAGGCTGTGTTCCTCTTCTTTGTCAGTTGTGGTAGCTGGAACTTCTTCATCTTGTAGAGGTTGTTCTTGAGGAGTTTCTAGTTGATGTGCCTCTTCTTCTACTACTTTGTCAATGGTGTCATACAAATTGAGAGGGTCATCAGTTGAAATTGGAAGATATATGTACTCCATAACATCTAATCTGTCAGTACCAATGACTGGAGGAATGGCAGTAGAAACTGATTCAGTATTAACTGAATCAGTATTAACAGGCTTTGCTGAGGCAATAGGAACTTGAGCAGCAGGAACTGATGAGGATGATGGAAAGTCAAGATTGAAGGATTTAGTTAAAGCATCCAAATCAAACAGCCAGTTTGGCCCTTGACCCTTTGTGTTGGGGGTGTTTTCATTGAATGTAACATTGGAGCTTTCTTCAGTAATGCTTCACTTTTGATTGTAGACCCTATATGCTTTGCTTTGTGTCACACCCCGCTAATAGCGGAAACACGGGATGTTCCAGTTATAATATCATGAGTCAAATGTTACAACAATATAACCAATAAACAAAACATCAAATATATTAATCATGCCAAATGTTACCCAAATACATTACAAATCCAAAAGCGTTACTACGCCAAGTACAAATTACAACATCAAAAGACAATAAACGGATCGTCATGGAAATTACATTAAACAATTCAAATACAAATTTCCTGAAAAGCGTTAAAACGACATCAACAACATGTTGGTGAATAATTCGCAATTTTAAGTAAAAAGTAACCCATCGACAAATTTCAGTAAACAATGTAAATTTAAAATCACATATCTTGTATTCATCCAATAGTGAAAGGTACTATGCCTAAATCAGTCATACATCTCGATCCTGAACCAATCAGTTTAATCCCCTATCCTAAGGTGTGTCAACCAAAGGCAATCAGTTTAATCATACAGTTTAAAATTAAGGTCATAACATCCGCTCGTAGTAACAGCCTACAGAGGAATGAGGGTTAGGTACATCACCCAATATAGATCTATACATATGAACCACGGGCAAAAGCTTAACGAGTGTATTAGACGGGAGCCACCATGGCTTAATGACACATAATGTAAGGCAGACCATATTCACTGGGCAAACAAGATAATCAATACAATCTAAAACACGCTTTCCAGCCCTAAAAATATTTAAGACAAGGGCTACGAATAACTCACAATACAACTTCAACAATTCTCGGGTAAAGTAATCACAGAGTTACAACTCCACCGTTTAATCAAGATGACGTATTTAGGATGACGAAGTTCCGTGCCAAAAAAAAAAAGGGTCGACCGAAAGGGTATCGACATTTCACGTCATAACGGCAATCCGAAAGGAATAACATTCCGAGTCGAAACGACTACTAGGAATATTGGTTGAAAGGAATATTATTTATAAGTTTTATCGGGATCGACCAAGATCAACGGCAACGATGTTGACTTGGTCAAAGTCAAAGATGTTGACTTCATAAAGTCAAATGTTAAGGAAGTCGACTTACAAAAGTCAAATGTCAACAATGTTGACTTATAAAAGTCAAATGCCAAGGATGTTGACTTTGCAAAAGTCAAATGTCAAAGATGTTGATTTATATATTTTAGTATGTTTATACAAGTGTTTAGAGTTGTTTAGAAACATAACATGAAATCAGAGCCTTTGAAACGACAATTTACGGAACCAAACGTCAAGACGGCCAAACAAGCAAAACGATGAATTTGCTGGAAATAGCCCCCGCTGCGTCGTCCTGGGCATCCAGGACGGCGCTTAGGTCCTATTTCCAGCAAACAACGTTTTGTTTTTTTGCCGAAATCCGTTCATTTAAAGACTTTTTGGTTAAAATGCAAACTGTTAATAAGTTATATTCTGTTCCAAATACTTTTACCAAGTGTTATATATATATAAATATACCATTTTACATACTAATACATACAATATGTTAATTTCGGTAATAATCACATCTTTATGTATTTTAGTCCAAATCTTTGTCCATAACCAAAATATTCACAAATGTTGGTCTAGTATATTATTCCTAACCATTTTCAAGGCTATAACCGAAATATATATGGAAAATAATAACGAAATATATAAAAAGATGAATATGGGAAAAATATCGATTTTACCGAATAACAACCACAAGATCTTATAAGCTTGAGAATATAAACCCGAAAGCAACTTTTGGTGGTGAGATGATGAGAAATTTACAGCTCCAAACAACAAAATAAAACCACCATTAGTCTAGATCCTTGCATGCAAAGTGAAAACTAACGTTTTCGGAGAGATTTTCGGTAAAAAGTTACTTACCAAGATTAAAGAGATTTTCTCCAAGAAAACTAAAAGAGTCTTCCTCCAATTGATATGTAAAATAGAAGGCAATAACTTGGAATGCAAAAGAATAATAATATGTGTTTGAATCTCTAACAAAAGAAGAAGATTTATGGAGAAAAATGGAAGAAAAGTGAAGAAAACTTATGAAAAACCTTACCAAAAGTGATTGAGATCAAAAGGAACTTGTTTATTTGATGATCTTAGGCTTCAATCCTTCTTCAAATGGGTGTTTTATGCCTCAAACTTTCTGGAAATGATAAGTGTTTAGAGAGAAAATGAGAGAAATTTGCATGGATGAAAGAAAGAAATGAGAGAGAAGTGAGGTTGTAGGTGGTTTGTGATGATCACAAATGAGTTTGTGAGGTGGGTTAAGGTCTCTAGGGAGACTTCTCTGCCCTATTTTCAGACCTTACACGTTTGGGACAAAGTGCCCAACCCAACGGCATGCAAAAATGACTCACCCAAAACAACAAAAATTATGTCCAGCAGACATGTGCGCCACACAAGGGCCTAGTGCTGCGCCCTGGACCAATTTTCAGAATTTCCAGTTTTTCGTTTGCGCGATCGTTAGCAGTTTCTTCGCCGAAAGTTCCCGATTCTTTTTGCGATGAACTTAGGAAAGTTCATACTATGATTTACTTTATATTAGGTTCATTTAATATTATATTTTCACTTTCGATTCCGAGATACGCGCGATTTCGGTAAAGAATAAACAAGAGAAAAAGCACGATATCTCGAGGATAAAGAATACGATAACCGACAAATTTGGCATAAACCTCCTAACTTATAATTATGAGAATACTAACTAATTGGCACTTAGATAAAATAAAATTATTACGTCTCCGGGGACGAATCAGTAAATACAGAAAACCCGATTCTCAATAACAGTAAACCGTGAGTAAAACAAAGCGAAATACAAGGGTCGAAATTAATTGCGAATAATATATAAATAATAACGGTAACTCAAGTACCTAAAATTGACGGGACGTCACAACCTCCCCCAGTAAAAACAATTTCGTCCTCGAAATTACTATTGAGCATCGCTACTAGAAAAGAGGTGGGGATATTTCCGCTGCATTTCATCCTCCCGTTCCCACGTAAATTCAGCTCCAAACTTAGAGTTCCATCGGACTTTTACAATAGGAATCCGACTCCACCGTAAGCGCTTGACGTCTCGGTCAACGACTTCTACCGGCTCCTCTATCACGTGAAGCGACTCACCTAAGCGTAGCTTCTCCAAAGGGACAATCAACGACTCGTCAGCAAGACACTTCTTGAGATGCGATACATGAAATACGTTGTGCACACCGCTCAACTGAGGTGGCAACTCAAGACGGTAAGCCACTGGTCCAACACGAGACAAAATCTTCAACAGACCCGTAAAACGTGGACTTAACTTGTTGCGCTTTTCAAAACGAAACACACCCTTCCAAGGAGAAACCTTCAATAACACCATATCGCCGACCTTGAATTCTAACGGCTTGCGACGCAAATCCGCGTACTTCTTCTGGCGATCTCTCGCGGCTAACAGGCGATCTTTGATCCTAAAGATCTTATCAGTCGTCTCCTGGATCAATTCGGGACCCGTAATCTGACTATCACCAATCTCAGCCCAACAGAGTGGAGATCTACACTTCCGACCGTAAAGAGCTTCAAAAGGCGCGCAATTAATACTGGAGTGGTAACTATTGTTGTACGAAAACTCGACCAACGGTAAATGTCTATCCCAACTCCCACCAAAATCTAAAACACACGCGCGTAGCATATCTTCTAACGTCTGAATCGTGCGCTCGCTCTGCCCATCGGTCTGAGGGTGATAAGCCGTGCTCATATCCAATCGGGTGCCTAAAGCTTGCTGTAGCATCTGCCAGAACCTCGAAGTAAAACGCGCGTCGCGATCAGAAATAACCGATACAGGAATTCCATGCCTGGCCACGATCTCATCAATATACAATCTAGACAACTTCTCTATTCGGTAATCTTCTCGAATAGGCAGAAAATGTGCTGACTTAGTCAGCTGATCAACGATGACCCAAATAGTATCATAACCTCCCGAAGACCTAGGAAGCTTTGTAACAAAATCCATAGAAATATTTTCCCACTTCCACTGTGGGATTTCCGGCTGCTGAAGAAGGCCAGAAGGCTTCTGATTCTGAGCCTTAACCTTAGAACAGGTCAAACATCTTCCTACATACTCGGCAATCTCCCTCTTCATGCCAGGCCACCAATAAAAATCTTTCAAGTCGTATGAACGGAGTAATTAGACTTGTGACCCTCATCCAAAATTAACTGCCTAAGACCGACGGGAACCCAAATACGGCCCAAGAAATACAATACCCCGTCGTCTTTCGGCTCCAACTGACGTGCCAAACCAAATAATCCCTCATCCTTCAAACAATCCCCGGTGAGAGCCTCCTGCCGAGCCTGAATAATACGAGTCTTCAAGCTTGACTGAATAGAAACCATCATAGCGCGAACTCTCACCGGCTTAACCGATTCCTTGCGACTTAACTCATCGGCTACTACATTAGCTTTTCCTGGATGATAACTAATTTCGCAGTCATAGTCGTTAAGCAATATCACCCATCGGCGTTGCCTTATATTCAACATCTTTTGGTCAAACATGTGTTGTAACGACTTATGATCTGTAAACACAGTACACTTAGTACCGTAAAGATAGTGGCGCCAAATCTTCAAAGCAAAAACCACCGAGCCTAAATCCAAATCATGGGTTGTGTAGTTCCTCTCATGAATATTTAACTGACGAGAGGCATAGGCAATGACCTTTCCATTCTGCATCAGTACGCACCCGAGTCCCTTATGCGAAGCATCGCAATATACAACAAAATTTTCGGTACCCTCGAGAAGACTCAAGATAGGAGCATCACACAACCGCTTCTTCAATAACTGAAAAGCTTCTTCCTGCTCGGCACCCCAAATAAACTCCTCGTTCTTCAGGGTCAACTTCGTCATAGGCGAGGCTATCTTCGAAAAATTCTCGATAAAGCGACGGTAATAACCTGCCAGACCCAAAAATGAACGGATATCGGTGGGTGTCTTAGGAGCAACCCAATCTATGACGGCCTTTATCTTGGCAGGGTCAACGTGGATTCCCTCCTTGCTAACCACATGGACCAGAAATTGGACCTCAGATAGCCAAAACTCGCACTTTGAGAACTTAGCGTAAAGCTGCTCCTTCCTGAGCAACTCCAACACTATCCTCAAATGCTCTTCGTGCTCCTCACGGCTACGAGAATAAACAAGAATATCGTCGATGAACACGATCACAAACTTATCGAGGTAAGGACGGCATATAAGGTTCATCATTTCCATAAAGGCTGCAGGCGCATTCGTGAGGCCGAATGGCATAACTACAAACTCGTAATGACCGTATCACGTCCGAAAAGCAGTCTTCGGAACGTCCTCCTCTTGCACTCTCAACTGATGATAACCGGACCGTAAGTCAATCTTAGAAAAGAAACATGCACCTTGGAGTTGGTAAAACAAATCATCTATACGTGGTAAAGGATAGCGGTTCTTCACTGTCAGCTTATTCAGCTCTCGGTAATCTATACACAATCTCATCGAACCATCCTTCTTCTTTACAAAGAGTACCGGCGCGCCCCACGGAGAGAAACTCTTCCTGACAAAGCCTTTGTCCACTAACTCCTGGATCTGCTTCGATAGCTCTAACATCTCCGAAGGTGCTAACCGATAAGGAGCCTTCTCCACCGGCGCTGCTCCGGGAATTAAGTCGATCCTAAACTCTACCTCTCGACGAGGCGGTAAACCGGGTAACTCCTCTGGGAACACGTCGGGGAAATCACACACTACTGGTTTCTCCTCCAGTTTCTCAGTGTTATCTTTCTTCACAAGATGTGCTAGAAAGAGTGAACAAGTCCCGTTTGATGTACTCCCGGACTTTCATACACGAGACGATCTTAAGACGCTTCCCTGACTTATTCCCTTGAACTAATAGCGGCTCTACATGCGGTAACGGAATACGTATCATCTTCTCGAAACATACGATCTTTGCACGATGTGTCTCTAACCAATCCATGCTGATAATTACGTCGAAACTACCTAACCTAATTGGAATTAAGTCGATAGGAAAAGAGTGATCGTCGAAACAAACACTACAGTCGGAAAGTAACTCAGTCGCATGCAAAAACTCTCCATCAGCCAATTCTATCTCAAAGGAAGGTACTAAAGGTATAGACTTACAGGGAAACATAGTCCTAAACTCATCAGATATAAAACTTCTATCCGCACCAGAATCAAATAAGATAAAGGCAGGTCGACCACAAACAAGAAACGTACCTGTAACAACGTGTGGATCCTGCTGAGCCTCCTTGGCTCCCATAACAAACGCTCTACCGCGAGGACCGGCACCAGCAGCATTTCCAGCTAAACCCGACTTAGGACACTTGTCCCTGCGATGCTCGGGAGATCCACATTCATAGCAATTGCCCCTCGGGGTCTTACAGAAAATTTCAGTGTGCCCTAACTTCTTGCACCTACCACATACCCAACAAGCCACATCTTTGGTGTGGTGCCTTCCACACCGATCACACTTCGGGTACTTACTCTGGGTACCTGATGTCACATCAGCACACGATTTCACAAATTGAGGAGCGTCATTCTTCCTAAACCTTTTCTTTGAATCCTCATTGCGGTTTCCACCACTCCGTTTCCCTTCTGAGTTTTGCTTAACAATCATCGGGGGTAACTCACCATCCCGGACCGCGTTCTGAGTCAACGTGGTCGCAATCTCAACCGCGCTCTGGAATGTGCCCGGTTTGATGGAAAGGACACCCTTACGGATTGCCTGAGGTAACCCGTGAGTGTAGCGACCGATTCGCTTGAGTTCCGGTCGGACCAAGTAGGGAACCAGCTGGGACAAGGCGTGAAAACGCGAGTTGTATCCTTGAATGTCTGACCCAATCATGGTTAATTCCAGAACTCGTCCTCCAACTTCTGAATCTCGGATTCAGGCACGTAATCAATAATCATCAACTCCTTTAACTGCTCCCAAGTCATCGTGTTGATTTCAGCTCGGCCTCGCACATTCAAAATTGAATTCCACCACGTCAGAGCAGAACCTTGGAACAAAAACGCAACAAAACGGACTTGATCCTCGTCCGCACAACCAACAACATCAAAGATGGATTCTAGCTTCTCCATCCACTGGAGCGTTCCAGTTGCTCCCTCATTGCCCTTAAATTTCGGGGCTTTGCAGCTCATGAATGTCTTCAGAGTGCATCCCGTGCGTCGAGCTGAGCCCTCTGCTCTACCCGATCCAGTAATCTCAATCTCAGGGCCGTCATTATTAACAACCGGCTCGGGATTCTCAGGAACCGAACCACCAGTTCCTTGGGCTGTGCCCTCCTTCAGTTGAGCCACAATCTCGGGCATCATAGCCGCAATCTGTTGAGCAATCATCTGTGCCATGTCAGGAGTCGTATCATTCTCCGAATTATTCCTTCTCGCGTTCGACGTATTAGCTCTCGCGTTCGGATTTGCGGTATTCGCTCTCGCATTCGCAGTAGCCCGTCTCGCGAAACTTCGTGTCGCAACTCTCCTCTTAGGCGCCATCGTCCTAAAAATAATAGAAGAGAAAAACTCGATCAGCAAATGTGTGCGACACAAAAACAAGGTCAAACGCCAAAATAACAACGCGGAAATAAACACGTATGAAAAGTAGTGCACACATTGCAATCAGAGAAAATCGATTTAAAAAAAAAAAGCCTATGGTCATAGTCCAAGTGATTTACTCAGTTTAAATCACCCGGTTCGGTATAACCTTTGGCTATGATACCAACTTCTGTCAGACCCCGCTAATAGCGGAAACACGGGATGTTCCAGTTATAATATCATGGGTCAAATGTTACAACAATATAACCAATAAACAAAACATCAAATATATTAATCATGCCAAAAGTTACCCAAATACATTACAAATCCAAAAGCGTTACTACGCCAAGTACAAATTACAACATCAAAAGACAATAAACGGATCGTCATGGAAATTACATTAAACAATTCAAATACACATTTCCCAAAACAAGCGATCCGAAAAACAACGTGGTATGATCAACAGAAATCCTCAATTTCCTGAAAAGCGTTAAAACGACATCAACAACATGTTGGTGAATTATTCGTAATTTTAAGTAAAAAGTGACCCATCGACAAGTTTTAGTAAACAATGTAAATTTAAAATCACATATCTTGTATTCATCCAATAGTGAAAGGTACTATGCCTAAATCAGTCATACATCTCGATCCTGAACCAATCAGTTTAATCCCCTATCCTAAGGTGTGTCAACCAAAGGCAATCAGTTTAATCATACAGTTTAAAATTAAGGTCATAACATCCGCTCGTAGTAACAGCCTACAGAGGAATGAGGGTTAGGTACATAACCCAATATAGATCTATACATATGAACCACGGGCAAAATCTTAACGAGTGTATTAGAGGGGAGCCACCATGGCTTAATGACACATAATCTAAGGCAGACCATATTCACTGGGCAAACAAGATAATCAATACAGTTTAAAACACGCTTTCCAACCCTAAAAATATTGAAGACAAGGGCTACGAATAACTCACAATACAACTTCAACTACTCTCGGGTAAAGTAATCACAGAGTTACAACTCCACCGTCTAAGTGCCCTAAAACAGTAAATAATATAGTCTCGGTATCTCTATAAGTATAGTTCGGTTTAGCCTTGTCGGTTAAGATTAAGTTTAATAAGATATTACAACGATCCATCAGTTTAATCAAGATGACGTATTTAGGATGACGATGTTCCGTGCCAAAAAAAAAAAGGCCGACCGAAAAGGTATCGACATTTCACGTCATAACGGCAATCCGAAAGGAATAACATTCCGAGTCGAAACGACTACTAGGAATATTGGTTGAAAGGAATATTATTTATAAGTTTTATCGGGATCGACCAAGATCAACGGCAACGATGTTGACTTGGTCAAAGTCAAAGATGTTGACTTCATAAAGTCAAATGTTAAGGAAGTTGACTTACAAAAGTCAATTATCAACAATGTTGACTTATAAAAGTCAAATGCCAAGGATGTTGACTTTGCAAAAGTCAAATGTCAAAGATGTTGATTTTGTAAAAGTTAAAATCAATAATTCGAGGTCGAATCATAATAATTTGGAAGAAAGTCGAAATTGACGTAAAAGTCTACTTTGACGTTTTGAAGGTTTAAAATCTTTGCTTTTCAAAAATATATTGTAAAATCACTCTATATAATGTTTTTAACAAAGTTTATTGCAATAATATTAGTTGACGGCTTTAGATTACGTTCGCATTTTGTAACAAATGTCTATTTATCGAAATGTAGGTAATATGTGCGCTTTAAATAAGTGTTTGGCATTTTTGATTGCGTTGGCGTCTTTGAGTCCAAAGACAATATTTTTTTTCATAATATGTTACTTTTATATATTTTAGTATGTTTATACAAGTGTTTAGAGTTGTTTAGAAACATAACATGAAATCAGAGGCTTTGAAACGACAATTTACGGAACCAAACGTCAAGACGGCCAAACAAGCAAAACGATGAATTTGCTGGAAATAGCCCCCGCTGCGTCGTCCTGGGCATCCAGGACGGCGCTTAGGTCCTATTTCCAGCAAACAACGTTTTGTTGTTTTGCCGAAATCCGTTCGTTTAAAGACTTTTTGGTTAAAACGCAAACTGTTAATAAGTTATATTCTGTTCCAAATACTTTTACCAAGTGTTATATATATATATATATAAATATACCATTTTACATACTAATACATTCAATATGTTAATTCCGGACCAATTTGCGCGCGATCAATTTTCAGAATTTCCAGTTTTCGGAATTTGCGCCCTGGACCAATTTTCAGAATTTCCAGTTTTTCGTTTGCGCGATCGTTAAGCAGTTTCGTTCGCCGAAAGTTCCCGATTCTTTTTGCGATGAACTTAGGAAAGTTCATACTATGATTTACTTTATATTAGGTTCATTTAATATTATATTTTCAATTTCGATTCCGAGATACGCACGATTTCGGTAAAGAATAAACAAGAGCAAAAGCACGATATCTCGAGGATAAAGAATACGATAACCGACAAATTTGGCATAAACCTCCTAACTTATAATTATGAGAATACTAACTAATTGGCACTTAGATAAAATAAAATTACTACGTCTCGGGGGACGAATCAGTACATAAAGAAAACCCGATTCTCAATAACAGTAAACCGTGAGCAAAACAAAGCGAAATACAAGGGTCGAAATTAATTGCGAATAATATATAAATAAGAATGGTAACTCAAGTACCTAAAATTGACGGGACGTCACACTTTGTGAAGAGTATCCCACAAAGTATCCTATATCCGCTTTGCTCTAAAACTTTCCAAGATATTCCATTGAGTTGAGAATGGTACAAGGACATCCAAAAGCTCTTAAGAAGCTTATCAATGGCTGCTTCTTGTGTAAGATCTCATATGAAGTCTTGTTTTGAGACTTGACTAGGAGAACTCTGTTCTGCATATAGCAGGCAGTATTAACTGCTTCTGCCCGGAAGAATATAGGTAAGTTGGAGTCAGCGAACATACTTCTAGCAGCTTCAATTAGAGTCCTATTTCGTCTTTCAGCTACTCCATTCTGTTGTGGAGTTTGAGCAGCACTGAACTGTCTCTCTATTCCCTTCTTCTCACAGAATTCATTCATCACTTGGTTTTTGAATTCTGTGCCATTGTCACACCAAATCTTCTTCACCTTCAAATTAATTTGGTGTTCTACTCTTGTGATGAATGAGATGAGAAGTTGACTTTTCTCATCTTTAGTTGCCAGGAAATACACCCAAGTGTACCTTGTGTAATCATCAGTAATCACCAAGCACTATGACTTCTTAGCAATACTCTTCACATTTGTTGGACCAAATAAGTCCATATGGAGCAAATGGAGAGGAGTGTCAATGGTGTTGATTTCCTTGGACTTGTGAGAAGTCTTGTGTTGCTTTCCCTTCAGACAAGCTACACAGTTATCATCCAAAGAGAATTGCTTGTTAGGCAGTCCTCTTACTAAGTTAGATTTCACCAGCTCATTGATGTTCTTGAGATTCATATGGCACATCATTATGTGCCATAGAGTGGATTCATCTAGGGTTTCTTTGGAGACAAAGCATGCTTCAGCTGCAGTTGGTTGTACCTTAGACATGTCAAAGCAATAGACATTGTCTTTTCTTGGAGTCCTGAGTAGGATCATGCTCTCATCAATAACATATCTAGGCTTCATAATTATGCATTCAGATGCAGTGAAGATGGTTGTGTGCTTCTCATCACAGACTTGAGAGACACTCAACAAGTTGTACTGTAACTGTTGCACATATAAGACATCTTCGAAGCTGATTCTCCCATTGCTAACAGTTCCCTTTCCGTAAATCTTTCATCCTTTTGGATTACCTCCAAAGGCAACATAACCTCCATTGAACTTTTCAAAGTCCTGAAGGAAAGCAATGTTTCCTGTCATGTGCCTGAAACAGCCACTATCTACATGCCAGTTGCTCTCAATATCGTTTGTTGGCTGAACCTGCACATAAACAAAAAAGTTAGTTTCTGGTGGGGACCCAAGCCAAAGTTGACTTGGGTTTGCCCATCTCATCAAAGTAACTCACCTTCCTCTGAACTAGGTTTGTGAAATCAGGTGGAGTAGGTGGTTGAGTTGCTTTGACTTTTGGTTGCCATACTTGTTTAAAGATTTTAGCTTTTTGAACTTTAGCAGTATTAACAGTCTTTGTTTTAACAGTAGGAACAGGTACTGTTTTAACAATCTTTTAATGTGCAGTATTAACACTTGCAGCAGTAACAGAGTTACTTTTTGTAGTATTAACACTTGCAGTATTAACACTATCTCTTTTAGCAGTATTAACACGGGCAGTGTTAACACCATTATTCTTGACAGTATTAATACGTGCAGTATTAACAAAAGGTTGTTTAGCAGTATTAATCTTGTTTTTACTGTTTTTGAAATTCTTTTTGTTAATGTTGCTGTTGCTTGATACAGTATTAACAGAGTTGTTCTTTTAGTAGTAACTCCATTAATACTGTTCAAAGCAGGTTTTCTGACAAGTGATGGTTTGAATTTCTTATCATGATGGTCAACCTTGCATGTGTACCCCAACCCCCTGTGCTGTTTTTGGGCCACTTTCTTTTGGTTTTCAGGGTTGTAATAACAAATTTTGGCATAGTGATTAGATTTGCCACAGATAAAGCATGATTTAACTTGTTTCTTAGGACTTTGACCCTTTTGAGTATTCAACTGATTTTGGTTACGTTGATTTCCTCTTGTTCCTATGTGAACCCAAGTTTTAATCTTTTCGCTTTGACCATCAGTGTATGTACAACAGTTGCATTCACAATCCTTCTTTTTAATGGGTTCTTTTGACACTGGACTTTGTGAATGTGGTTGTTTAACTTCGACTGGTTTGGGCACTTGTTCTTCTACTTCTTGGTCACTTTCTTCATCAACATCCTCTATTAGAACTTCATCATAGTTGATTGGATCAACTTTAAATGATTCTTTTGGAGGTGTCTGGGTGATTGGAATTCTAGGGGCTTCTAGAGTTGGAGGGATATAGTTGTGATTAAAAGGTGGGGCTACTTCTTTATAACCTAATCCTGATTTGATTTTTCCATGGATTTGTTGTTGAATTAGGTCATTAACAGATTTTGAAGAATGTTCTAGTTTCTCTACATTTAATTCAACTTTATCTTTTTCCTCCATTAAGCGTTTGATTTCTTCCCTAGCATTTGTAAGTTTAACTAGTAGGTCATCTCTTTGCCATTCTACCAATTTAATCTTTTCATCATAACTTGACTCGTTAGTTTTATAAGATTTAATTTGGTTTTCTAGATTTTCTATACCCCTGGCAGCTGACCTCCTTTGTTCTTCTAAAGCCTTAACAGAGTCACATAGCAATTGATTATGACTTCTATATTTAGACACTACTTCTTTACACTCATCAGAACAAAGTTTAGCATTTACCTCAGCGGTTTCCTTAGAGGAGGAATCAATGGCCATCAAAGATTGGATGAGGTTTGATTCTTTAGTTGTTGGTGGAGTGTCTTCATCCCAATCATAGCCAAAAACATATTCAACAGCGTCAGTAGAAACTTGGTCAGCAGAAACACCATCATCAGTAGTAATGCATGCATGGTGAACAGTAGTAACTGTCTCAATAGAAACAGGTGTGTCTTCAATAATCACCGCCATTAGAGCCCTGTTTTGACTGGTTTCTTATGCTAGATCAGACCACTCATATCCGAATACTTCCTGTGTAATTAATGTTGTAGATGTATTCTCTTGAGTGTTCCTTGAATTGTTACCCTTTTGTTTGTTCTTGCACTCCCTGGCAAAGTGTCCTGGCTCTCCGCAGTCATAACACTTTACCTTACTCTTATGAAAGGTAACACGATCATTGGTTCTGGGATTGAATCTTCTCCCTGTACGCTGGACAAATCTCCTTGCTCTTAACGATAGCATGGCCATCTGCCACTTTAGATCTATCTCATCCCAATCATCTTGGTGGATCTGCTTCAAGTCTTCATTGGTTAGACATGAGCTTTGTGAGATGAAGGCTTCAAAAGTCAATTCTTCTCCATCTTCCTGTTGAGTTGTTCTAGCAGATGAAGTGATAAGGGCAGTATTAAAGTTGTTAATACTGTTGCTGCTGCTATTTTGCTTCTTTGCTTCTACTTCTGCTTCAAACACTCTAAGATCGTTGTAAAGATCATCCAACTCCATCTCCTCCAATACATCTCCCTGTCTGTAGGTGACTGTGTAGATAACCCATTCTTCACCAAGAGATCTGACGAATTTACGATTGATATCATCCTTATCAATCCTTACTCCAGCACTTGCAAGTTCTCCTATGAGCTTCTTGTACCTATCGAATGTCTGTGTCATTCGTTCTTCCTTTAGGGCCTTGAAATTCTCATTCTCTTGTTTGAGTAGAGTCTTCTTGTTCTTCTTAGTGTTCTTTGTTCCACTAAACCTTTTCTCCAAGGCTTCCCATAGGGCTTTAGCATCGGTGTACTCGTCAAATTGTGATTGGTACTCGTTTGGAATTGCAATAAGAAGAAGACTTAAAGCTTTGATCTCGGTTTGCTTTTCTCTTCTTTCATTATCAGTTAGAGGACGAATAACTTGACCAGGTAGACCTTCAGCTGCATGGTTTTCAACTGCTTTGTTGCCATTGATGATGACATCCCAAACTGTATAGTCAGATAGCAGAATATGCTGCTTGATGCGTAGCTTCCATAAATCGAAATCATTACTGTTGAGAACTGGAACCTTATTGACAAGAACGTCAGACATGTTGTAAATTGAATTCTTCTGTATGGGACTTTGTAAAACTTGTTGATCAATGGATCTAAAGCACCTCCTGATACCACTTGTCAGGATCAATTAAGTTTGTATAAACCTAAACCTTGTGTTCGTTAGATCGTGATCTATCAAAGAAGTTCAGTAGCGGATTGAACACTTTGATATTAACAAGTTATTCAATCAAACAATATTGTTAAAGTAAAACAATGATGAACAATATGTTTTCCGAATTATAAGTCTCAATTGAATTAATAAGAGTTATCAATACAACGTGTTTTGTTATCAATTACAAGGATCTATATATAGACCTTGAGGCTAAACCTATCTAGAAAATAGGAAACTACATCTATCAATTATAGAAATACAATCTAACTACAATTGTAATTCTATTCTAAACTTGCATGGCAAGTGTTGTAGTAGTAACAGTCCGCAGTAACTATGTTGAAGTAGCAACAGTAATGGAAAGCAGTAGTAACAATGTCTTTCGTATTAACTTCAGCAGTAACTTGCCTTCCGTAGTAATGTATGTCTTCAACAATAATCATCTTCAGTCAGCATTAATGAACATACATTACTAGCAGTAGTTAGAAGCAGTATTAATGAAAATAAAACTATTTTAACTAAGTTCTAATCCCAACAAGACTATATCCACGTTTCTCGTGCTCATCATTGTACTTTCAAGAAAATATATGGTATTAATATCCCTTAAATAGTGAGATTTTAACAGGTACATAGCAAATGATAAAATAACATAGATGTGTAACTAATTGAATAATAGATCATTAATCTATAAATCGACCAACCTCTATAATTAAAAATTCATTATAAGTTCCTTTATATCCTAATTTTAAGGGGTTTGATATTAGTAAACAAAATTTCAGATACATTTATATAGCTGGACTCAAAAACCTTCTTGAGTCATGAAACTCGAACAATAGCAAATTGTTCATCTCAGTAAAATATTATGCTACAAGGAGGGGAAGAAGTTATATAAATAGAGTTTGAATATATAACTGTTATTGTAAAAAATTGATTAACCATTTTAACAAACTACACTTAATTTACTTACTATCTTGATGAGTGAAAGAGGTAGTTTGATACGGGTCAAAATGGGTTAGGATATGGGTTGGAGGAGGTAGATTCAACACACTTATTATCAACAATATTTTATAATCAAGTTGAAGCATTAACTACTGATATATACTTCTTTAGATGGACCAAAACTGTTGCAGATCCACCCAAGGTCCCGAGCCGTACTAAAAATCCCAACTTTTGATCAGATCC
Organism: Senecio squalidus; assembly: GCA_910822075.1. NCBI lineage: Eukaryota > Viridiplantae > Streptophyta > Magnoliopsida > Asterales > Asteraceae > Senecio > Senecio squalidus. The sequence goes on along the minus strand of CAJVGC010000432.1, from coordinate 26,455,729 downwards.
ATGTACACGTTACTCGACCGGCCCATGTTGTAATCAATAATGGAAATCGACAATAACAATAGGAATAAATGTTATCAGAGTCTACCCTTTTTGGGAGTTGAACAGATTCTTCGTTCCTAAGAAGGTTTCCAAATATCCCATATGAGGTTTTTTTTAATCTCCATCCTCTATCACATCTATAAAATTAGCATTCCTTATTCGACAAAGCCAATGAGCAGTAGTTACGACTATTATATTCGCTTCTCTGTTGATCTAATATATGGTTATGATTATAGCAGCATCTTCAATTTGCAGTGAAGTGGTGTAATCGTCATTAGAAATATTGTTCCTAATACTTGAGCTAAGAAAAACACGTTCTTTGTGATACATTTGATTTGGTTTCTTCGCTTCCAACTTTAGGCTTTAGAGATTCTTCTCATCCAAAAGAACTCAGCCTAAACAAAAACCCGGACAAGAAATTGATTAAAAAGAATCATAAGTTATGCAAATATCATCTTCATGAATTTATTAATGTAATTTCAATTCTACCATCTCTTTAACTTTGTGACTTTAAAACCATAAGGTTTCATTATCAACATCTAATACTCTTCGTACTTCTTCTTCTTTTTCTTCACAACCTCTTTTCTGATACATAAAAAAAACAAAATGAGTAAGAATGAGGTCGATTGTGTAGATAAAGGCTTTTTGGATTATCATAGTAGCTTATATAAAAGAGAGCACTAGACGTGCGGCACCATTTTGTTTGCCTTGCTCTCCCAGTCCGAAAGCTCTGTTCTTTAGTTTTAGTTTTTGAAGAAAGTGGGCGAGGGCAGTAAAATAAAAATGGAAGTGTATTTCAAAGAAAGTTAGGGAAATTTTACAAGAGTTATTGAATAAAAATAATCATCTCATTCGTGAGATGATGACGAAGGATCTCTCCCCTGCCCTTCCTTAATCCTTAATCCTTAATCAGCCTCACTTAAGTTTCTTTTGACAAAAACTTGAGAACAATGTTAGTATTACATAGGTGTTAAGCTTACGACTTAGAGTGGATGTTTATTAACCCACAAAGAAACTAAATTTAGTCTATTAGAACATGTTTAAGCACAAAATCCAGTTTTAAACACGAGTGGGAATATCGTTTTTGTAAGATTTTAGTACTTCCAAAATAGCTGGCAATTATCCCAGCTAGTAAACAAGTAACATGAAAACAAAGGTTACATGTTCATTTATGCATCATATGTTGACTTATTGATAATAATTAACTATGTCATTGACAATGAAACCAAGGTTTTGGGGGTATGTAATGAAGACAACAAACACCAGAAAAAAATACTTTAGAAAATGCTTTTTAATCATGTGGATGTGCCATATACACATGACAAAGTGAAATGCTACCCGGAAATTGAAAAAAATGCTGATGATATTACACTACCTTTGTGTAATGAGTTCAAATGAATCTCTTAAATAAGACTCAAGCTATAGATACTCCTCGGTCATCACACAAAGTCAATGATTATCGACAACCATACATTAAATTCCTCGGCGAACACTTGTTGTTCAACAAATCCATATAAGCAAGTTTACCTAGCGTGTCCGTTGATAGGTTTACGAATACCAACTTTTATTTTTAAGATGAGCAAGTTTGATCAATGAGACTAAGATTATTAACCAATGTAACCTTAATCAAAAAATAAAAATCGATGTATAGCTCAAATGTACCCAAAAACAAAATCAACATTCAATTGATAGAAATTTATAACAACTAGGACTATATTTCACAACCAAATCGATTAAGGATTACAATTTTAGGGTTAGTTTAAGGATAACTAATTAAGAAGTTGATTTTGGTCAAAATTAAATTGAAAGAAGTAATATATAACTTTTTTGAAGAGATTGACAAACTGATCTAGTGAAGACTTGTAACTCTTGCACCTTAGCGTGTGACGATGTATTATGAGTGTTCATAGAGTTAGTTTGCTTGAGATTGAAGGAATGATAAATGTTCCTGTAATCTCAATGTATTATGTAATGCATGGGATCATGTGTCTTTTCCATGCCTTTAATTCGTTATGATTGGTTGAGAAATCTTTCAAGTCATGTGTTGCGGGTATCCAATATATATCCTTCATTTACTTTTATTGCATCATCCGTTTCGCCTCACGTTTCCCGCTTTAAAAGGCCATTTGATATTAAAATTGAATGTACGAGGTATGCTTCAAGTCTTCTACATATTCCCTCATATAATGTCGATGAAGATTGTGTCGTTGATTCACTTTAGTGGCAAAGGCTCTTTATTATCTTCCGTCTTCTGCTTTACAAACTTAGATCTTCGACTAAAGACATTTTTCAAATAATGTATGATCATTAACAACTTATGATATCTGATGTTGATGATGTGATCAGAAGATCATACATGTATGCTTTATGATGCACGTTTCAGCTCTAGCTTCTTCTTGAGTTTGCTCTTTAAATATTGTACCAGAACTTTCTTCATTTCTTGATTGAGTTGTTTCTTCTTCATCTACTGGGAAACCATATTTTCCAAGATCATTTCCAGTAACATCTGTATCATCTACCCAATTGGACAGCTCTTCGATAATCTTTTGGGCTACAGGATCTGAAACATAGTAATCATCGGCCAATGTTGTTTGCACCTCAGTCTCTCGGTTTGGACCTTTTGCATCACTGGTTCATTATCCATGTACTCCATAAAAGGGTAAGTTTCTTGTTCCATATTCACCCTACTCTTCAAATGAATCTCTTGACTTTGTTTTTCAACTAGAGACTTAAGGGATACAGTTTGACTAGGTTCAATGGTTTGAGAAGAACATCCTCCCACAACTTTTTCACTCACAGATGCATCTTCTACTAGTTTCTCTTCAACTCTAGCTTGACTTTCATTCTTTTTACTAGCCTCCGTTGATCATCCACCAATTGTTTGAACTTCTTTATCTCCATATTCTTTCATTTGACCTTCTTTCAGTGTTCTATTTAATTCTTCTTTCATTCTCTTCTCCTTCTTCATTTTCATTTCCCCAATCATGGATTTAGTCTGAACATTCAGCCAGTTTTTCTCCAAGGTTTCAATCTTCATTTAACCCACTGATCTAGTTGTAAATGCATTCATCAACACCAAATAATTCTTGAGATTGAAACATTTGTTTGGCACCAAATAATTCTTGAGATTGAAACATTTGTAGTTAGCTTCATACATAACTCTTTTATATCCAATCAACTTCTTCTTTAATTGAAACATTTATTTGGCCCCAAACTGGCAGATTTTACTGCTTTTGATTTCATTCTCTTGCCGACAAATGATTTAACACCAAGACCTGAAGATTCTTTACTTGCATCAACATCTACATTTTCTTCTGTCACAATAGCACTCTCAACTTTTATATTCTCAACCTCTTTCTTTTTATTCTCAGTATTAGCATTGTCTTCTTGATCATTCATTTCATCAAGATCTAAGTGAATTTGCTCCCCTCCACTATCCTTGTTCTACACCTCACTTTTTCCATAGACAAGTTTTGGATCCCTTTCCTTGATATTCACAACTAATACCTCCTTTGAGTTCTCATCATACTTCCATGAGTTATCAGAGACTGTATGGAAAAAGAAAAATTTATACTGGAGTTTATAACTACACATGTTCAATTAGCAGACATTTTTACCAAACCTCTTAGTGACGACAGGTTTCTATCTTCTAGGTCAATTAGGAATGTTAAATCCCTAAATTGAACAAACCTCTCATTTGCAATCTGACTGATTCTTCAGACTGAAATGTTAAGCTGACTGAGTGCTTAGCTTGAACATTGTACAACCATGTTTCAAACTTACCTAACTTTTCAAAAAAAAAAAAAAAAAACTTTGCTAGTAATTAAGTATACAAACTTTTAAAAATGAGGGATTTTTTTGTAAATAAAGAAACTTACTTAACTATATTTTCGCTCCATTCGTTAATTAGTTCAAATCAAATTCTTTAGTCTTTAAACCTAATTTTCTTTGTTCTATTCAGTCATCTACTCTTACTTTCAGCAATAAACAATGGCAAACCCAAATACGATTCTTCATCCAACTGCAGCGCTGATTCCATCCGCTGAGTTCAAACAATGCGTACAAGTCAAGGATAACAATCGGGCTGCTACTATAGATATTCCTGCTAACAAACGTGACATGGGTTTCGAGGATATTTGTAGATTCATGCGATCTCATCCTTGAGAGGCCCTTACTTTCGAAGCAACCCTATCTATCCACCCATGTTGAATGAATGGTGGTACACATGTCGATTGAATGATGATTGAACTACTCTTACTGGGACATAGAACGAAGGTAGATCTCAAGTAACTATTACTGAAGAAATACTTCGTAAAGCATTGGAGCTGCTAACAAAGACAGAGATATGGGGCTTTCAAGAACGACTAACGAAACAACAAGCTAAAGATGAGATTTGGAATCCTGGTGAAGAAGTGTCATCTCCCCATGGAGACTCAGGAATAATATTCATTAACTCTCCACATCAATCTGAAGATACTCGGACTCGGACTGATGACTTTACCCCATTTGAGCTTGAAATGTTTGCATATCAAGAGGCCTACCCTTTGGATTCACAGGATTCATTGAAGAATAATCACGTATCTAACCCCACATCAAATCAAGCACTAGTGGACTCACCAACCCATGAGGTTGATAGTTATGCACTACCTTCCAATGTTGCAGATCACACTACACTCTCTCTACTAGAGCATGAGGTGGTTGTGGCTACTTTAACTACCCAAAGCTAATCTAGTGTAGTCAACTTGGAGAAACATGTTACTGCTACCACACATACATATGTGGAAAGCATTGAAGAAGTTTTCTCACTCCTACAAAACCGTGTACTTAGTATGGGAACACCCCCTCATTTTCTTCAAGGTCTATTTCAAAGGCCATTTTTACTAGTTCTATACTAGTTCACACAGATACGCCATTATACTTCTCACACTCTACTGCAGAAGTTGACAATGTCTTACTCCAAAAAATGAGTGAGATTGATGTGTAAAATCTAGTTTATAAAACTCGACCTACTTGTAGACTTAATTACACACCTATAGGCAGTGGACCTATTAGTATATAATATAGGTTTAAGTAAGTAAAGGTTCGAACTCAGGGACTAATTTGGGTTTTAATTACGAATTAATAATACTTGTTTGTTTTTGGCGTTTTTATAACAAAAGATTAATTAAAATTGCAAAGTGATTGTAAAAGGTGATTATAAAAATCGAGTGAGAATAAGTAATTAAGATTATCAAATATTGGAGAAATTACACTTGTTTGACACTTCACTTGTTTTCCAATTATGTTTACGATATTGAAAGTATATGTAACTTCTAATTTATAGTAAAACTCCTCTCGAATATTTTACTAACTTTAACTATTTCCAATTATAATGTTCCTCTCGAATATAGTTATAATTATCAATAATTAAGCATTAATTGACAAGCCGATATTTTATGATTTAATCTTATGAAGTTTCCTCTCGAATCACTTCTCTAATTATTAAGTCCTCTCGAATCTTAACAAATAGACTTACTCGTTTACGTTTTATTACCTAAGTTGTTATTTCTAGGTCCTCTCGAATCCTAATAATTTTAAACCAATTAAAGACTGATTGATTATTTCATTCAATTTATTTAACCTATCTAGATTCCTCTCGAATACCTAGAATGTTGATTTAACAAATTGAACATAAACACTTAAGATAATATAGTAAAACTTAAACAATTAAGGGTCTACGATTAAACACAAATACCTAACAATCAATAACGAAAACAAGAATTATCAAACAAGATCCATAAATCAAACAAGCGAAAAAAGTGTTTAGCTACTCATAATTAAGTTCAAAACAGGAAATAAAAGAGTAGAAAACATACTGGAAAAGTCTTGAATAAAAGAATAGAAAACAAACTAGAAAAGTTGCAAAACGCGTCGTGACCGAATTTTAACGAAAACCAACTTCTAATCTTCTCTCCTAGCTTCCAAACGAGATCTACAGCTCCAATAAATGATAATAATAACTGATGATTAATTCTGGTCGTTTGAGGCTCTATTTATAGAGAAAAATCAAGATGAAATCGTATTCGAGTAGGACTCCAAAACATGCTGAGGACGGCGCCCTAAGTGGTTACAACGGCGCAGCGTGCACAAATCCGTGTTGTAAACCAATTAAACTGCCTGCAGCGTCGTTCTATGTGATGACTGCGTCGCTCTCCTCTTCAGACAAATGGCAACGGCGCCCTAACCCTCCAGGGCGTTGTTCTACTGGGCAGTTTTCACCATTTCTCGTCATTTAAGCTCATTTCTTCCTCCAATTCCACTTCCCGATCATATAAACCTGTAAAATAGACAAAACAACTTTTCCACACGATTAAATGCAAAAACCTATCCTATCCATCATGTTTACTATGAAAAACGACCAAATAACGCATATAAATAACTATATAAATATGCGATATCAAATTCCCCCAAAATTAACCTTTTGCTTGCCCTCAAGCAAAAACTGTGTTCAAAACAAATTATCAGAGCCAAATTAAATTGCATAACCAAACATCTCACGAATTTTATTGGAAGTAAATCACACAAACTCTCAAACTAATCTAAAAGGTGTGTAACGTATTCTGTAGAATCGCTCAACTGCTCAGTCATGGTGAATATTCTATCATAGGCTTGATAAAGAATCAAATCTCCACCACTAGAGTCTAGGTACAACTAAACGGGGACTTTTATTCGGGTTGTAATATATACAGGTATAGGCATGTGAAAATATATAATGGAGTGTAAAAGGGTAATAATAAAATGTATACAAAAACTAGATTAAATCCGAACTCATAAACTCTTTAACGAACCGAATTGCGTAATCTTCTTCTTCAACTTCAAATATACAAAACTCAATATACACTAACTCTTTTTAATTCTACAACTAATTTTTTTTTTCTTTTCTTGTTTTTTTTCGATTTTTTTTTCCTTCTTTTTTTTTCAACTCACTTTTTTTTTCCAGCCTAGTACATGTCTTACAATAATATATTTCTTTTGGTAAGATAACATGCTCAAAAGGCTATTTTTTCTTTCTTTTTCACTTTATTCCGAATACAACAATAATACAAAGGCTTCAATATAACTTTCTTTCATGCCTTACTGACTTTTCAAACTTCACTTCAAAATATAATAGCAATCAAAATTTAAGTTCGGATCTAATCTAAAAATGAAACGAAAATAGGCGAGTGTACAAAATTTATAATAGCGCTAAAGAAACGAAAATGTTTAGGCGCAAAATGGTTTACTAGAGTTTCTAACACTAAAAATAACTGTTACAAGGGTTAGGCGAAAAATATATAAAAGAAACGAAAAAGCTAACAAACGGGTTAATCCTAATTTGCCCCTATCATTGTACCAAATTACACTAAGTTACCCTAATGTAATGCTCATATGTGGTCTCGAAATGTATAACAATGTCAAGTTCTAAAGTCATCAACCATCGGCACACTCAAGAATCGAAAAAAGTAGCATTAAAAATGAATTCTTTCAAAGGCTCAAACTTTCTCACTATTTAATCGAGTAGGGAATTAAATGCGCTTGATTATGCTTAAAGTTTAAGGTAATTATCGACTAGACACGTTATATATATTTTTTAATTTATTCGATTTTTTTTGTATTTTTGGATTTTCTGACTCAAAAATATACAAAATAACACAAACACGATGGAAACTAAGCTAAAGGGTCGAAAAATATAATTTGGAATTTCCCGATGACCCCCCCAAACTTAAGTAACACATTGTCCCTAATGTGTTAACGACTCAAAACTAAGGGAAATTACAAAAATAAAATCTAAAAAGAAAAATAAGTACAAAAATAGAAAGGTAGAAAGTTTAACCCGTCGTCGATATCGAAAATATTGCGTTGAAATGCTGTTGCTGAATGTCAGGCTTAGGATCGGGTGTTGAACTTACTGCCAGTCTTTGAAAACTATAAAAGAAAAAAAAACTAAACAAAATATATTAAACTAATAAAATAAAAATAAAAATACAAATTACATATTACATATTACGACCGGAAAAAAAAATAGTAAAAATAGTCCTACTATTTTTTCTAATAGAGAATAGTAAAATGGAAACAATAACATTACAAAAATAAAATAAAATACACAACCAAATACAACTCAATCCTCCATGTCATCATCCTCATTGGCTGGTTGCTACTGGTAGGCTGGTGGTGGAAAACCGGGGTATGGCTCAGCATAGTAGTAAGCGGGGACCGCATATGGTGAGTACGGACCCAGATCTCCCATGGAATGAAGATGCTACTAGTACATATGCTCCCATATCGGCTGATAACGGTCATGGATATACTCGTCACGTGTCTGAGCTTGCGACCTCTGTCGCTTCGCCTGATCCATCCCAAAGTTGAGCCGATGTAAACCCTCTATCATCTGCCCCATCCCTCTGGGAAACAACCGACTGCCTCGGGGGTGGTGGCTCATGCGGGGTTACCCGCGTGGGTAAGAATCTCTGCCCGAACTAGATCATGTTGGGTAATCACCTTGCATTGCACAGGTGGGGAACATCGATTTATGTTCGCCCGAGTGAATAATCCCAATGATTTAGCAATGCGTGTAATCCGGTGCTCACAAAACCAACTTGCCTGAGGCCAGCTGCCACAAACCCCTCTGTGACATATATTTCGCCAAAGTCCACGGTACATTGATGTACCGTGTAGGATCCCGATGACTGAACATGTAAAGCATCCACAAATCCTCAGGATAGCACTTATCGTGCTGGGTCGACCGGTGCAAAAATGTGTAGGTGAGACATTTATGCACCAGTCGAAGGGTCAGATCTCGGACCGTCCGTACAGGGCTCGTGGAGATGCGGTCCATGTGCCCCGTAAGCTCATACCAGGCTTCGTTCGCCCCAAACGCAGAGGAATCCAACTTTGCATCCTCAAGGTACCCAGCCATTAAGGCGTCATCGTCCGCCACATCATCAGTGAATAACCCTGTCAATCTCCCAAATTCCAGAACAGTAACATGGCGCTCCTGGCCACACAGCCTAAAAGAAATCAAGGGGGTCCTAGCAAACTCCGGAACAAACGTCGTCTGAACATCTAGGGGAGCAGTAAAACTCAAGTACCCCCTCCCTAAAAACCGGCTCATCCACAGTCCAAGCCCGTTCCCATATCGGGATCTCCACCTGAGCCGTCAAACTGCGGGTAATGTAGAACTCACTCAAATCTACCGCAATCCTACCAAGTAAATCCCAATCCATCTGGCGAGGTGCAAGTATTGGTCTCTCCCGAAACTCCGCCAGTTTGTTGTTTAGTACTATCTTGCGAGCGGCATTGCATCCAGACCATTGTAACCATGGATGGTGTTCTTGAGTCATCACCTCTGCATTTAGGGTCGCCCTCGGTCCAGCCCGACCTCTCCTACGGTTTCCTCCAGCTCCCTACACATCACAAATAACACAAAGAAGCAAACCAACAAGTTAAACACTCAAGAATCAGTCAATACAAAGCTGCCACAGGGGCAGGGCGTCGTTCTTGCAAGGCAGAACGGGGCCCATGTGGCTACTGTTTGTGAAATAATCAGTTTAATTCTTTAAATCCTCCAAATCCAACAATAAATTCTCAAAGCATTTGGAGTGGTTAAAAGCTATTTAAACAATCAATTTGAAGAATCCAAGCTTAATTGAATAAACCCTAATTTTAACCCCAATTCAATTTCACAAATTAAACAAATTATATGAAGTAATCGAAAGAGAGAGGGTGAAATACATACCGGTTGGCTCATGATTGATGAATTAAGAGTGAAAAATTAAGCAAGAAACGATTTTTTTAGTGTGTGTGTTGGTAGTCTCCGTCGTCGGCGTGTGTATGTGTGTGTGGAAAAATTAAAAGATTTAAACAATATAACCTGGAATGTCTTTCGGTGCGCCGTTCTCTTGAAGTTAGGACGTCGTCATGTGCCTAACCCGTGACCCATTTGGACTTTACTCACTGCGCGGTGCGCCGTTCTCACTAGGTAGGACGTCGGCCTGCTTACATTTTTTTTTTCCGTCGGTTTTCTTGGTACCTATCTAACGAAAGTTCAACATAAAACGTTAAAACTTCCTAAAATTAAATAAGAAAAGAAAATAAAAAGAAAAAATGAAATAAAAACTAACTCTGAAAATAGAAAAACAAACCCGGGTTGCCTCCCGAGAAGCGCTAATTTTTCGAACGAGTTTTTAGCTTGACTCGATACGCACCGTGATCAGGTGTTGATGGCATAAAATCCATCCTCGATCATCATCCCGTTTTTATCGTCCTCTTCATGATACAGTTTGACTCGTTGACCCGAGACGATGAATGAATCTTGGCTCTCTTTCCAAAGCTCGATGTATCCTGAGGCAAATGCTCGTTTCACGACGTAAGGCCCCGTCCACTTTGTTCGTAATTTTGGAGCCTTGAATTTGTACTTCGATTGGAATAGAAGTACTTTATCGCCCTCCTTGAATTCTTTACGAAGGATCTTTCGGTCGTGAAATTCCTTTGTTCTTTCCTTGTAAAGTCTTGAACTCTCGTAGGCCTGTAACCGTAACTAGTCCATTTCGTGGAGCTGTAAGAACCGCATATCTCCCGCTAAATCCATATCAATGTTGCAGTTCTTCAAAATCCAGTACGCCTTATGCTCAATCTCGACCGGAAGGTGGCATGTCTTCCCGTAGAGTAGTCGATACGGGGTAGTTCCTATTGGCGTTTTGTACGCCGTCCTGAATGCCCACAATGCGTCCTCCAGCTTCCTTGACCATATGTTTGGATTATTGTTGACGGCCTTTTCCAAAATCCGCTTAATTGCTCGGTTTGTATTCTCCACTTGGCCGCTCGTTTGAGGATGATACGATGTAGCAAAACGGTGATTTACTCCATATCTCTTCAACACTTTTACTAATTGAGCGTCGGCGAAGTGGCTCCCTCGATCGCTGATTAAGGCCTTCGGCACTCCAAACCTGCAAAACAATTTTTTAAGAAAATCAACAACCACGTTAGCGTTGTTAGTAGGTAGTGTCTTTGCTTCAACCCATTTGGAAACGTAATCTACAACAACTAGGATATACACATTTCTATTGAGGGTTTGAATGGTCCCATGAAGTCGATTCCCCAAATATCAAAAACCTCGCAAACTTGAATCCCTTGTTGTGGCATTTCGTCCCTCTTAGTGATATTCCCTGGCGTTTACACGCGTCACAAGTGCTTACTAGTGTATAGGCCTCCTTGAAAATCATCGGCCAATAGAACCCTGCATCAAAAACCTTTTTTCCGGTCACCGTCGGTCCGTAGTGTCCTCCGGTTGGTCCATGATGACATTCGTCCAAAATCCTCCGAGTTTCTCCTCCGTATACACATCGTCGCACCATTCCATCAGCACACCTTCGAAACAACTATGTCGCGTCCCAGTAATAGTATTTAGCATCCGAGATCAATTTCTTCTTCTGTTGATAGGTTAGGCTTTTATTGACAATTCTCCCAGCTAAATAGTTCGCAATATCCGCGAACCATGGAGCATTTCCGTCTTATTCGCTGACAGAAGCTAAGGTGTCATCCGGAAATGTGTCATTTAACTCCCCTTCCTTCAACTCCCCCAAACTTGGGTTCTCCAATCTGCTCAGATGATCTGCTGCTACATTTTCAGCTCCCTTCTTATCCTTGATCTCGATGTAAAATTCCTGCAACAATAATATCTAACGAATTAGTCTAGGTTTAGCATCTAATTTAGAAAATAAAAACCTTAAAGCAGAGTGATCCGTGAAAACTATAGTTTTACTCAACACTAAGTACGAACGGAATTTGTCAAAAACAAACACTACTGCTAAGAGCTCCTTTTCCGTAGTGGTGTAGTTTTGTTGGGCTTCGTTCAGTGTCTTGCTGGCAAAGTAGATTGGTCGAAAGTGTTTGTCAATCCGTTGCCCCAAAACAGCCCCCACCGCGAAGTTACAGGCGTCACACATTAATTCAAAAGGCTGGGACCAATCCGGTGCTACCAATATGGGTGTGTTGGTGATTCTTTCCTTGAGTAACTCGAAAGCCTTCAAGCACTCCTCCGAAAAGTTGAAAGCTACCTCTTTCTCTAATAATTTCGTCATGGGACGAGTAATCTTCGAGAAGTCCTTGATAAACCTTCGGTAGAATCCCGCATGTCCCAGAAAACTACGAATGGCTTTCTTGTTTGTTGGTGGTGGTAATTTGGCGATGACCTCGATTTTTGATTTATCCACCTCTATCCCTACTTTTGAAATCTCGTGTCCCAGTACAATTCCCTCGCGAACCATAAAGTGGCATTTCTCCCAGTTTAATACCAAGTTCGCCTCCTCGCATCTTCCTAGCATTTGATCTAGATTCTTCAAGAATGAATCGAACGACTCTCCAAAGACTGAGAAATCATCCATGAAAACCTCCAGCGTCTTCTCCACCATATCTTGAAAGATGGCCAGCATACACGGTTGAAAAGTGGCTGGTGCGTTGCATAGGCCAAAAGGCATTCTCCAATATGTGTATGTCCCGAACGGGCATGTGAAGGTGGTCTTCTCCTGATCTTCGGGGTCGATAGGTATCTGAAAATACCCCGAAAATCCGTCCAGGAAGCAGTAGAACTCATTCCCCACTAGTCTTTCAATCATCTGTTCCATGAACGGTAGTGGAAAATGGTCCTTCCTGGTGGCCTCGTTTAGCTTGCGGCAGTCGATGCAAACTCTCCATCCTGTGACTGTCCTTGTTGGCACCAATTCATATTTGTCATTCATTACTACGTTCATACCTCCCTTCTTTGGCACACAGTGAATTGGGCTCACCCATGGACTATCTGAGATTGGGTTGATAATTCCTGCATCCAACAACTTAACAACTTCCTTCTTAATGACATCTGTCATATTCGGATCTAGCGTCTGTTGTCTTGGAAAAACGGGTTTTACATTATCAAAAAAGTTAATTTTATGTTTGCAAAATTCGGGGCTAATTCTGGGTATGTCAGATATACGCCAAGCAAAGGCCATTTTATGACCTTTAAGGACTGTCAATAATCGAGCTTTTTCGTCACCCGAAAGTGATGACGAAATAACAACTGGTAATAAATTGGTATCTTCAAGAAAAGCATACTCTAAATGTACCGGTAGTTGTTTCAGCTCCAAGTCGGTATGTGGTTCTTCAATTGAGGACTTGATCCTCATGCTCTGGTCCAACTTCAGTTCCTCTTTAACTTCAACCTCCACTTCTTCAATCTTCTCGTCCTTCAGTTCCTCCTCCAAGCTAGCTTCTATCTCGAGAATTTCCTGCCAATCTAAATCATCAAAAACATCAATCCGAAAACAAGTTTCATCAGTGGAATAAGAATGGGTCATGGCTCTATCTAATGTAAAGACAATTCTTTCTTCCCCAACCCCTAATGAAATTCGCCCATTTTTCACACGAATAATTGCTTCGGTTGTGTTTAAGAATGGTTTTCCTAGGATTAGTGGAACAGTGACATCTTCATCCATCTCTAGAATTACAAAGTCAACAGGGAAAGTGAATTTTCCTACATTTACTAGCATGTTTTCAGCAATTCCTAATGGATATTGAAATGATCGGAATATCCAATGAGTGAAGATTTTTCAGGACGCGAGAAATGAAGACCAAAAGTTAAAGTGCCTTTAATATATCGAAGAATCCTCTTAACTTCTTGGTAGTGAGAAACCGTAGGAGGATGGAGGAATTGACTAACCTGATTTACTGCATATGAAATGTCGTTTGGTAATGGTTAAATATTAAAGAGCACCAACAATGGACCGATATTGAGTAGGATCTGAATAAAGTTCACCCGCAAGGGTAAATGAAGTATTAGTTGCAAGCGGTGTAGGAGCTGATTTAGCATGTAACATATTGGCACGTTCAAGTATTTCTCGAGTATATTTTGATTGATTTAAGAATATCCCGTTAGTCTATGAGTGACTTCAAGTCCCAGAAAGTAGTTGAGCTCCCCTAAATCCTTGATGTAAAATTCTTTGTGAAGGCGATTAATAAAGGTCGTGAGAACATTTTCTTGATTGCCGGTAAGAATTAGATCATCAACATAAACCAATAAATACATATTGCAAGCATCTCGTTTAAATACAAACAAAGAGGTATGCGCGCGACTGTTGGTAAATCCATTGGCCAACGGAAAGGTGCAAAGACGATGAAACCAAGCCCGAGGGGATTGTTTGAGCCCGTATAAGGCTTTATATAGTTTGCAAAAGTGATTGGGAAACTTAGGGTGAACATAACCCGGGGGCTTCTCCATAAAAACGTTTTCATAGAGATGGATATGGAGAAACGCATTATTAACATCAAGTTGACGTAACCGCCAATTATTGAGAACCGGTAGAGAAAGTATGATTCAAACTGTAGAGGCTTTAACAACGGGACTAAAAGTGTGAGAATAATCAAGACCCAGTGTTTGACTGAAACCTTGAGCCATGATCCGTGCTTTGTGGCGTTCAATGGTGCCATCAGAGTGATACTTAGTGCGATAAATCCATTTACAACCAACAACATGACGGTTTACAGGACGTGGAACGAGGGACCAAGTGTTGTTTCTAGAGAGAGCATCAAGTTCACGATGCATCGCGATAACCCATTTAGGATCTTTGACGGCTGTCTTGAAACCTTTAGGATCATCCTTTGAATAATGAGTTGTTTGAAATAAATCAACGATATGTTGACGTTCAAAAATACATGATTTAGCTCTAGTGATCATTGGGTGAGAAGGCATGGCTTCTGGGAAAGAGAGATAGGATTAATGGTTGAGCAATAGGTGAATTTGGTGGAGGATGATCTTGTAAGGGTGGTTGCGTTTGAGGTGAGTTAGGCGTGGTTGGAGTTGAATTTGCAATTGTATGATTTGTGGGTGGAGAGGTATCCATGCAAAGGGGGCATGGAGTTGTAGGCGTGAATGAAGAAGATTAAGATGATGAATATGATGGTATAACAGGAGGTTGAGTGAGAGGGGTGGGGTCCAAAAAAGTGGTGAGTTTAAGTTGGGAGATGGAGTGGGTATTAATGGACTGTTTGAAAGGGAAGTTCGCGTCATCAAATCGGGCATGTCTAGAGATATAAATACGAGATGCTTTCGGATCAAGGCACCGATACCCTTTGTATTTTGGACTATACCCGATGAAAATGCATGGTAAGCTTCGTGGTGATAATTTGTGTTTTGAATAATCACGAAGGTATGGATAAACAAGACAACCAAATGTTCGAAATGTTTGATAATTCGGTGGATGTGAATATAAAAGCTCAAAAGGAGATTTGTTTTTAAGATTATGTGTTTGGACCCGATTGGTGATATAAACAGCAGCTGAGAAAGCAACTACCCAGTATGAGGGGGGTAGGAAAGCATTAAACATCATAGCCAAAACCGTCGTGTCTTTGTTTTCGTTCCACCCGACCATTTTGTTGTGGTGTATACGGACAAGATAACCTGTGAAATGTACCATTATTCTCGAATAAAGTCCAAACTTTGTGATTGACAAATTCCGTTCCATCGTCACTTTGAAAGATTTTAATTTTTGACGAAAATTGGGTCTGAACAAATTTCATAAAACCTCCATTGTCGTGTATACTTCAGATTTTTGTTTTAAAGGGTAGATCCAACTAAAGCGAGAAAAATCATCAACAAAGATAGCATAATATATGTAGTTATCAACGGAAACAACTGGGGAAGGTCCCCATATATCCCCATGAACAAGATCTAAAGGATGCAAAGCCCGTTTTGGGTGATTATCAAAAGGAAGTCGTTGGCTTTTGGCCATTTGACAAGATAAACAAACATCCGGTTTCGGTAAAAGAGAAGTTACAGACAGATTCCCCATTTTATTTAAAGTAACAAGAGTATCAAACGAAACATGTCCCAAACAGGAATGCCAAATTTCATAAGAGGCTTTAGGTTGTGTAGAAGATGCAACAAGCATGAGAATTGGGTTGGAGCACATAGAGTCCAGCCTCACATTTTCCTTGAGGTAGAACCTTTTTGGTTTGGCGATCCTGGATAAAAAAAATGAGGGTAAGAGAACAAAACATCGACATGATTGTCTTTTGTGAGTTTACTCACAGATAAAAGATTTTTGGTGAGATAAGGCACAACTAAAGCATCTTTTAATGATAGGTTATGTGATAGAATAACTTGACCTTGGTGTGATATGGGAAGGCATTGACCATTTCCGAAGGTGACCGAATTAATACCTGGGGTAACAGAAGAACTGGTAACGGTGTCAAGAGAGGCAGTCAGTAACGGTGTCAAGAGAGGCAGTCATGTGATCAGTGGCACCCGAGTCAACGAACCAATCGGGGCCGGATGTTTAAACATGACATTGAGACAAAAGCCAGAAACCAAAGAATCATCAGATTGATTTGCTTGGGAAGCATATGAGGGAAGTTTTGGGCAAGCCGTTGCATAGTGGCCATTGGTGCGACAAAGTTGACAATGGGCTGGCTGACGGCCACGACCTCGTTCGTTAGAGGCTGAGTCGCGAGAAAAACGACCTCCCCTACCACGAGTAGAAGAGGAGACGGTGGCAGAGAACACGACAGTGTGAGGTGAGGATCCATGAAGTGCTTGCAGAAAAAGTTCATGACTTTCAGTGCGGGCAAGAAGATCGGCGAATAACGGAGCTGTACGAGAGGAGCGGACAGCGGTGGAAAATGTTTCAGACTTCGGACCAAGGCCACAAAGGAACCAGTGTAGTTGATCATTGATATCGACGGGATGGCCGATAGCGGATAATTGGTCGCACAGGCATTTGAAAAAACAACCATAATCAGCCACAGATTTTGATCCTTTGGTACATTTACGAAGTTGACCTCGAAGATTATGAACGCGTTCAATGGAGGAATTTCCAAAGGTATATTCCAACGCGGCCCATATGCCACGAGCACTTAAGAGTCCAACAATAACATATATGGCTTCCTCGGATAAGGATGTGTGGAGAATGATGGTGTTTTTCTGTTCATCCTTAGCCCATGTAACATATTCAGGGTTGTTTATTGTCTTGCCATCGGACTGTGACATAGCAGGAGGGGCAACCGAAGAACCATCAACATAACGAAGAAGATTTTGATAAGATAACATGGGTATCATTTGATTTTTCCACAGTAAGTAATTGGTGGAAGAAATTTGATGGTGAGCATGTGAAGGAGAGTGTTTAGAGGAATGGGGTTCTCGAATGCAAAGGGAGAAGCCATGGGGAATGGGGATGGGTGAAGAAGAGGAAAAGGAAAGAGGGGAAATCAACCAATTAGGCTGATACCATGTGATAATTTATATTTCTGATGACTAAATACAATAGACTAAACAAATATATATATATATATATATATATATATATATATATATATAT
Source organism: Senecio squalidus (assembly GCA_910822075.1). Lineage (NCBI taxonomy): Eukaryota > Viridiplantae > Streptophyta > Magnoliopsida > Asterales > Asteraceae > Senecio > Senecio squalidus. The sequence continues at coordinate 26,438,327 of CAJVGC010000432.1, read as the reverse complement.
ATATATATATATATATATATATATATATATATATATATATATATAGACTAAACAAATATATATATATATATATATATATATATATATATATATATATATATATATATATATATATATATATATATATATATATGTATATGTATATATGTATAGATACAATAGGGAATATGAATAGACAATAATAAATTGCTATAGTGATGATATTGTAATGGGTTAATTGTTTGGAAATGCATCGAACTTTACACCCAAAACTATTGTATGCATCCATCTTCTAAACAATCTATTGAATTCATTTATCTTCCTAATTTTTCTAATGTCAGCACAGTTTTACCTGTTTAAAAGGTTGCCGATCAATTTGGTTTTTGGAATCGTTGACCATCTGACGTGGACTACCATGTCACCATTTAAAGTCTAAACATAAAATTATTCTTGTTTTTTTGTATACGTGTTCCTGGACCACAAAATCAGTTTATCTCCACCCACTTTCCCGCTCCACTTTTCACTCCTCCCGCAACATTTAGCGATTTGAAGTTTTTCTTTGATTTTGTGACTGTTTTCTCGTGATTTTCCATCCTTATGCTCGCGAAAGATAAGCAACAGTGAAAATTTTGAAAATCTAGGGTTTCATTTTGATTTTAAGGTTTCACGTTCAAATAAAGGGGTTTTTGTTTTTTGTTTATAAAGATATTGTACTTATTGTTATTTTTTATTTTCTTTGTACATGATGGCAATACGAGGGTTTGATTTTAATCTTCACTATGATAGGGTTTTCGTTGGTGACCCTTTAAGGTAATCTAATGGAGCTGTTTTAGAAGCCTCAATTCCAATTATGGGATTTACAAAGTTTTTCAAAAAAGTAGAAAATGAAACGGGTAACCCATTGTCTACTATATACTACACTGCTCCTGGGACCCAACCTGAACAAGGGTCACTAAAGATTTTGGATGACTATGATGTCAATTCCATGTTTGATTTGGCATACGGTTATGGAAAACTAGATCTGTATTTAGATTATTTTGATGATCATTTAGATGTTGAATTGGAAAAACACGTACCAAGAATGAGGAAAGTAAAGGAATCATTTAGTTTTGGAGATTTTAATAATGAACAATCAGTAAAGGAAGCTGTGGAGGAAGCTGGTTCAAATATAAATGATGAGGCAGGTACTGATAAAGGGAAAAATGATAACGGGAAAGATGACAAAGGGAAAGAACAAGTTTATACCTCAAGTGAAGATGAGGATTATGTCCCAGTGAATGATGGTTCGGATTCTGATTCTGAAAGTGATGCAGCATCAGTTGACTATTTATCTAAGATGAAGTTGAAGTGAAGGAGCTGAAAATCAGAAAAGCTGAAGCCAAGAAACTACCAAAAACAGCAGCACAACCAAAACTCTTTGCCAAGAAATATTTGGCAAATGGTGATCCTTTTGATACACTGGCAGAGCATGAAGGCTTTTTAGACGACCTATTGAAAAATTTAGGTGAGGGAAACAATGAAGATCCTTTTAAGCTAGCAACAGAGGTTGAGAAATATCCAATACATGATGCAAGTATACATTGGAGACTTCAGAAGCCTAGACTTGGTGAAATATTTGACAATGAAAGTGGCAATGAAGGTGGTGATAATGCTACTGCTGGAAATGAGGGTGGTGGTAATGGTGTTGCTGAAAATGTGGGTGGTCTTACTGTAAATGTGTGTGGTGCTTCAACTAGTGGTAATGTTGATGGTGCTTCAACTAAAGGTATTGTCAATATATGACTTAATATTTGAACACATTTATCAATACTTATAATCTTTTTGTGTAAAAGCAGTACCATCATGGTGGGGTCATGGATTGTTGGTTCATCTTGTGACCGGTGAAAGATTCATTGGAGTAGGAAAACATGGTGTTCCAGTACCAATTTGTCGAGAAAGTGTTCCATTTTCAAGTATTGGAGAAAGAAATGAAGTTGTTGTTGTCATGGGCAGTCAATCAGTTGATGTCATGAGAAGTCAACCTGGTGATGTTATGGGAAATGAAGTTGTTGCTGTCATGGGAAGTCAAGATGGTGACATGATCAATCTAGGAACTCAATCACAGACCAAAAGGAAGTCTCCAAGGAAGATCATACCCACACATAGGCCACCAAATGAGAGGATCACTAAGAAGAAGCTGGGAAAAGTTATTGATGGACTAGGAAGTTCACATGACAATGTCATGGATGTGTCTTAGTTAACTGCTTTATATAAGTGGTAAACCGTATATTTTGTGCCCATAGAATTGTATCTTTTGTGTAAATGATGGGTAGTGTTGGTAAACTAATGCTAACTTAGGTGTAATGGTGGTAATTTAGGTGGTGATGTTGGTAATTAAGGTTGCAATTTCCTGCATTTGGCAACAACAATACATTTGGCAGTGTATATGTGCCTTCTTTTGTAAAACATTTGGCCTTTATTACTTTTATGGTTTGCTTATTTTTGTAGAATTTGACATTTGTATATGTTTTGTAAAACAACCTACAAATTACAACCAATTACAGTGGAAATAAAAAAAACAACAACATTGCATTTCATTATAAAATCAAGTCATCAACAACAAACCAATTACAACACATAAAACCACTACCACTGCTACTAAAATTAAGAACAACCTATCATATAACTTCAGTTTTGAATTGGCAATTGTCAAGTGTTGAGCAAGTTTCTTGACATCCATTCTTTCATCTTCAATTTCTTCAGGCATTTCAGTAGGACGATTCATCCTCAAAGTTTGTAATTCCTTATGTAAATCATAAATAAGTTTTTTGTAGTAAGGATTTGACAGGTCTTCATCAAGAAAATGTTAAACAGTACATTTCTTATCTTTATCCTGTAAATCAAGAGAAATTATAAGCTTTGTTGAAAAAAAAATTGGGCCAAATTATAGAAAAATTTATAAAACTACCTATATTTTCGAAACCATGATCAAAACTACCCGTGTTTTGGAACAAACTTCAAAAATACCTCATTCGCACCTAGTAGGTGCGAACCCTGTGAAGACCTCAAAATTAGCACATGGGTCGCACCTGCTACGTGCGACCCCTGTGAAAGATTAAAAAAAAAAACGTTTAGAGGGGTCACACGTAGCAGGTGCGACCCCTGTGAATGGAACAAGCCATGCAGGTTACGTAGAAAATTCTGCCTATATATATCATACACAATATAATACTTACACAATATAAGACAAACACAAAAAAACACAACACACTTAAAACACAAACACAAACACTTTTATCAAAACCATTTATAAAATAATGATTTACGAGGTTGGAAATATTGTCGAAGTTTCGAAGAAAGATAAGTTTGATAACATATTTTGGCGTTGTGGTCGAATTGTTTTCGTTTATACTCGGTCATACATCGTTGATTACAACGTGTATCCAAATTTTAGTCACAAGCCGGATGTGGAACAAGTTGGCGCCGAATGTATTAGACCAATTCCTCCGATATTAGAAACTTACAAATCTCGGGTACTTGGTGATATTGTTGAAATTTTTCATGATTTCGCTTGGAAGATGGCAATTGTTTTGAAAGATTTCGAATGGGAATCTTATCTTGTGAAATTACCTGGATCTGTCGAAGAGTTTAAAGTAACCGAATTTCAACTTCGTGGTAGACAGACGTATAAAAACGATGAATGGATTGTCGTTGACGACGATTGTAGTGATCAAGAAGATGAAACCGATATCAATAATGAAGACCAATTCCTCCGATATTGTAGCGATTCCTCGAGTTCTAGTGGTAGTTGTAGCAATAACAATAAGTTTGAATCTTGTAATGTTAATCTTTCCGAAAGTGACGCAGAGTCTGCTTGTCGTCACTAGTCGTTATTGTAATTTTTATGTTATGAAGTTAAATTTTGAATAAAATGTGTTTTATTTTTAATTTTTGTTATATTTTACCTTAGAATTAGATTTTGATAAATTGTGTTTTTTCACAAAAAAAAAGTTAATTATTAGTTATGAATCGGAGTACAAAGAACTAAACAAAAAATAAATAAACAAAAAGTTCATTACATAAATATTACATAAATATTACATAAACATACAACACACAACTACAAAATGAAAGTCGGTTAGTAATTATTACAAGTTGACATGTTATGACCCGGTTGATTGCAAACGGTACACCTTCGAGGGGCATCTATAGGTTGAACGTCCATCTCGTTACGTATTCTATTCGTACGTCTGCGTCCTCTTGACCTTGAGAAACGAGAGGAATCCGCTTGAATCTTCCAACCCGGATTTACCCAATAACCAACGTGCGGTTGTGGTTGAAAATTGGAACGATACATTCTTTTGTACGTGTCTGTTTTGTAAACCTTGTTTACGTATGTACCAGCTTGTTCACCTCTATGTCGAATTGCTGCCATAGAATGTGAACATGGAAATCTATGTGTTTGCCATTTTCCACACGTACAAGTTTTCCTTCTCCCTCCAAAATTCACAGTGCAAACGTTTCCGCCCGTATCGTTTGGATTGTACCGTGACTCGACTCTATAAACCCCCGTTTCGTAATTAAACTCGGTAATATTATGCCGTCGTGCATATACCTCACGTTCGGTGAACATTTGCCACATACGAGGGGGCAACGGTGTATCACAGTTCCTTGCGATTTGGGCGTGTTTTCTAAAGTGATCGACGCACTTGTTAAATGTAAAATCAATGAGGGCCTTTATCGGCAAAAGTCTCGCTCCCCGTAAAACATTGTTGAAACACTCCGCAATGTTTGTTGTCAACCAACCCCACCTTCGATCATTCTCATCATAAAGAAGTGTCCACTTACTTTTGTCGATTTCGTCAAGATAATTCCATGCTTCTGTGTCGAGATGCACCATATCTTCTATACTTTCGACATACTTTCTTGCTTGTGTGGTACTTCCTATCGCCCAACAAAGTTTCTTCATTGCAGTAGTTTTATATTTCTTTGTGAAATTACTTCTCACGTGTCGCAGACAAAAACGATGGTATCCAAAAGGCCGCATCCACCCAATAAGATTTTCCATAGCGTGGATTATACCATTGTGTCTATCGGATATGACACACAATTTTCTGTCCGCAACAACATGAGTCCTTAACTGCTGAAAAAACCAACACCAGCTTTCCACCGTTTCCTCATCGACAATGGCAAACGCGAACGGCAATATGTAATTGTTAGCATCCTTTGTAACAGCCGTTAACAACTTACCCTTGTACGATCCTTTCAGATGTGTACCGTCGGCACACATAACCGGTTGGCAGAGTTTAAATGCCTCAACAGCTGGTCCAAACGCCCAAAATACATATTTGAATACGTATCCATCGTCTGAATATTGTGGATGATGTTGCCACTCCACGATGGTATCTGGGTTTGTAGCCTTTAATGCTGCAATGTACGAAGGCAACTCTGAGAAATTACTCTGCCAACTCCCATGTATACTCTCAATTGCCTTTTTCCTACCATGCCAGGCCTTTTGGTAAGTAACGTCGACATTCTGAGAGTTTTTTATGTCAGCGATAATGTGTTTTATCGGGTAGGCGACATCTATCATAACTGAGTGCTTGATGAGAGAACCAATCATTTGTGAGGTAATAGATCGGTTGTTATTGCGAGTGACCGTACCATAACAGTTGTGAGAGGTTACCCAACGCTTTATATGCCAGTTGTGATTATTAAACTTCTTCACCGCACGTACATGCCAATTACAAGCAGGTGCCCCAGCTACTTGAGTAAAACCTGGTTTACGACTACGGCACCTTGCATTGAATAATCTGGGTTCACTTTTATTAACCCAAATCTCCCTGTTTTGAGAAACAGACCAAAGCCTTACCGCATGTTGGACTTCTTTTTTATTTTTGAAAGTCATTCCAACCCGGATTTGATTCTCTTCTTGGGTCCAAACATCAAGTGGTTCCTCGTCCTCATAGTCTGGCATGTAATCATCTTCGGCTTGTTCGTATTCGCCACCACCAACTTCGTCTTCGTGAACTGCATCATTTTGCTCATCTTCTGATTCGTCACCACCAACTGGTTCTTCCTCTGTATCTTCACTGTGTTCTGAGCTACATGCATCTGAGTTCTCAAAACCAGCTCTATCGACATCGTCTGTGGCAGTTTGTAGTGGGTTGGTTGATGTTGTTGGTAGTTCATGATAAGAAGGTTGACTTTGCATTATTGACGGATACTCTTGTAAGGAAGGTTGATTTTGGATGGTTGTCGGATATTGTTGGAAAGAAGGTTGACTTTGGAAGGTTGACTGCTGAGATGTAAATAACGGCTCCATTTTAACATGAATTTGACCCCAAAAATTTTCATCTCTGTCAGCTAAAAAAAACATAGTTGCTAAACTATCATTGCCCCATAATTCGGTAACTTGAGGCATATTTAGGTAAACATAAGACAGTAATAACTCCAATTTAAAGGAGTTTTTGTCGACTCGAATATAATCGTAGATTAAATCAACGAACTCTTCAAAACACAAACGGCGAGACATAACAATCGTGGTAGTTCTTGTTAAATCATCGCCGTAAATAAAACCGTTTTCATATCTTACATTACCTCCCCAATATAAATTCACCATAAACGGACGAGATAAAGACATATTTTAAGAAATTTGATATGAATTTAGTAGAAAATTGGAAACGGAAATCTTATACGACATATAAAAATAACGACGTTATTTATAAATAAATTTCCGTCCATATTTTCAATATTCCAATAATTGAAAAGTTAAAGTTGCATTGACCAAGAAGTACATGGATCGCACCTACTAGGTGCGATCCATGACCATATATCTAATAAAAACAAAAACCTAATACCAGCTTTAACTATACATTTGTAAAACAAGTACATGGATCGCACCTAGTAGGTGCGATCCATGAACATATGGTGAATAAAAACAAAAACCTAATACCAGCTTTAACTATACATTTGTAAGACAAGTACATGGATCGCACCTAGTAGGTGCGATCCATGAACATATGGTGAATAAAAACAAAACCCTAATACCAGCTTTGAATCTTGCATTGTCAGACATTTACATGGATCGCACCAACTAGGTGCGACCCATGAGCATACCTACCATAAAACCAGCTAAACTTGCTTTTGTCAGAAAGTACATGGATCGCACCTACTAGGTGCGATCCATGAGCATACCTACCAAACCCAAACAGTCATCTTTAACATTTACGAATATGATTATACCAACCAAAACAATCAAGAAATGTTATATAAAAATATGTTATACCAACCAAAACATTTACGAATATGATTATACCTACCAAAACATTCATCTGATACCTACCAAAACATTCATCTTAAACAATAAAAATATGTCTTAATAAGAATAAAAATGTTATATAAAGAATATTACAAAAAATATGTTATATAGAAACAATGATAAAAACATAATTAAAAAATAACAATAATAATAAGAAGATAATTAAAAAAAAACACTAATATAAAGAACATTACAAACACATAATTAAAAAACATAATTAAAAAAAAACTAATAATAAAAAGATAATCAAAAAAACACTAATATAAAGAACATTACAAAAACTTACTTAAAAAACATAATAAAAAAAAAACTAATAATAAAAAGATAATTAAAAAACACTAATATAAAGAACATTACAAAAACACTAATAATCCTCTAATAATCCACCCAGCCGTTCATGCTATCGTTTATTTTCAACCAATAGTTTTTATGAATTAAGTAACAACATGTGGCAAACTCATCTTTTTCCTCTTCTTTTTTCATATCCTTCTCAACAACGGTCGGCAACTGCGCGTTGATTTTGGCAGCTTCTTCGTTGCTCGGTGGAGACACAATCTTGTCATCATCGTCTTCGTCATCAGGGAGAACTATAACGTCGTAAACTGGAACATTAGATCCTATTGAACTAGTGCTTGAATCTTCATTGTCTTCAACGACGGATTTGCGTAAAAATAGTGGAGAATGGTATGGTCGGTTAGAGAATGGTAAATATATTTTTGGTGTTAAGAAATCTGCAGGAATAAGAGACATTATCGATTGGTTTCTTGATTTTTGGTGTTAGAGATAGAGAATGGTAAATATATATGGAGAGTATAGAATATATATAGATAATAATTATGTTAGAGATAGAGAATGGTAAATATATATAATAATAATATGTTATAAGTTTATGTTATAAGTTTGTAAATAATGTTATAAGTTTATGTTATAAGTTTATGTTATAATTTATGTTATAATTTATGTTATAATTTATCTTTCACATGGGTCACACGTAGCAGGTGCGACCCATGTGCTAATTTTGAGGTCTTCACAGGGTTCGCACCTACTAGGTGCGAACGGGGTATTTTTGAAGTATGTTCCAAAACACGGGTAGTTTGGATCATCGTTTCAAAAAACGATGTAGTTTTATAAATTTTTCCAAAATTATAACATACCATTATCGGACAGCTAACGAATCTCCTTCCAGAGTTTTTCTTTGTCCAAGACGTGCGATGATAGATGCGAATTCCACAATCACAAAATCTCAAATCGACCATTGTTGTTGTTTTTAGTCGTCGTCCTCAATAAACTTGATGGTTAGGGTTTTAATTTGGGGGAGATGACTTTATAACTCAAATGAAAAATGATGTGGAAAATAAATTACAAAACCTGACACACGTCATCATGAAGCCGGTTAAAGGTTAAATCTGACATTAGACAAAATAAAAAGATAAATGAATACAATAGATGATTTAGAAGATAGATGCATACAATAGTTTTAGACGTAAAAATTGATATATTTTCAAACAATTAATCCATATTGTAATAGTCCTCATATGTACAATCAGTAACCCCAATATATTCTAACAAGAAGGTGCCAAAATCATTAATTCAGAGGGCTTTTAGAAATCTATATTAAATTATACACCATTTTCCATTTACCACCTTGAATTTATAAAATAACAAATATACCACCACCGTTAACTTGACAAATACTATTATTTTAAAACTTGAAAGGTTAGAATACATATAAACATAGTGTAATAGCAAAACTACATGGGTGTAGGAGTTTTAAATGTATGTAATAACAAGGAATGGTTTCGTTTAACCAATTGTTTTAACTTCCTACTATGGAGATTGATCAGGTTTCCATTGGCGTTGAAGCGGTGTCTTTGATTGGCAACGGCATATTAACAAGTTTAGCAACACATTTAGAAATAAAAAGACACCGTATGGTAGACAAGATCCAAATATGAGGATTGTTGGTAAAATTTAACGAAAAAGTAGTTAGTTATCCAAATTTGAATGAATAAAAAGGAAAAACATAACTGCATATGGCAATGACCTGTGTTTCACATGATTTGCCCATGAAATCATGACCTTGTAACAAAAAGTTAAAAAGAAACAAGCTATTTAGTATTTCTCCATGAAAAACTTTAAATATTTTTTTAATAAAAACATGAGATTTTCAACATATAAAGAAAACGAAAACATTATAATATTAAAAAATGTAAACATGTTATGATTAAATAAAAGAATATTTGTAATGTGTCATAAGAAAATATGTATTTATAGTATTCGTTGCTTTGGTTAGTAGTAGTATTGTTTCCTTGAATCCCTCCCCAACATTCAAGAAAGCACCTCAATCAAAGAAGTGTACCATTGTTTTTTGAGAATAAGAAAGATGAGGAAACATGGTTGGCAACTTCCCTACCATCCTCTTCAGGTCTACATTTATTACAAACTCTTAGCTTTTCACTTTGTATCCAAGTTATTTATTTATGTTTGTGTAGGTGGTGGCTGTTTCTGTGTTTCTGGCATTGGGATTTGCTTTCTATGTCTTCTTTGCTCCTTTTCTAGGGAAAAAGATTCATCACTATATTCTCATGGGAATTTACACTCCTTTGGTAACCCACATTTCTCACCCAAACATTATTCTCATCCCGTGTTAAAAAAATACTTACAGTCCTTGTTTATCTTACCAGATTATATGTGTATTCGGCCTATATTTTTGGTGTGCTGCTGCTGATCCAGCAGATGCACGACTTTTTAAGTCTAGAAAGTATTGTAAAACCACGTATACCAAAACCTATGATGTTACAAAGGAAGGACCCCAACATGAAAGCGAGTCAGCACCATCAATACAAGTTGCAAATTGTGCAGGGAAATCTCCAAGTAAAGATAGGATGAGTACAGAAGCAGAAGCAAAAGATTACAGATCTTGTTTCATGGCCATTTTGGCTCTGATTCCTTGTGCTCTCATATGTCACTGTACGAGTCTCGGTGAAGAGTCTTCTGAACTTCGTACAAGCGAAGATGGCATGTTCTACTGCAGTCTGTGTGAAGTTGAGGTACTGTTTGACTTTTAAGGTCATCAAACCGGCATTTGGACTTCATTTTTGATATGATATCTTGGAAATTTTGAAATAAATTTTCTAGTATATTAAACTTTGTTTCAATGGATGAGATTACAAACACGCCAATGTAACACATGTTTCAGAATCCGTACCTATATTGAAGTCAGAAGTTATAAGCTTGACCTTCAAAGTCAAACAATCTAAATGGTTAGTTTTCTTGCAGGTTTACAAGAACAGCAAGCACTGTAGAGTCTGTGACAAATGCGTGGATCGATTTGATCATCATTGCAGGGTATACATAATTAGGTTTCCCTGAACGTTTTCAGTTATTGACAAAAATCTAATGCTTTAAATTTCTTGTAGTGGCTTAATAACTGTATTGGCAAAAAGAACTATAAAAAGTTCTTCGCCCTTATGGTCTCCGCTCTTCTCCTGGTAAGGCAAAACCTGTGTTAAATACTTGTATCGATTTCAGGTCAATCTCCAACATCTAACTTGGATTTTTGTCTTTCAACTTTGAGAAATGAAGTTTATACTTCAGTGGTCAACCGGTATCGTTGTATTGATACGCTTAGCCGTAGAGCACAAAAAATTCACAGCTGATATAGCTAATAATTTAGGAAGCAGTTTCACATTACCACCTTATGTTATAGTCGTGGTTAGTACTCTAATTCTTTCACTTATAGTATACTCCTGTTTTCAGAGTTTTGACTTTAACGTTCAATCTACTTTCGAGGTGGCTATTCAACCCATTTAGTTATTAACGGGTCGATTTGGGTTAGGCTTTATCTCTAACGTGTCAAACAGGTTTAAAATTACTAAAATGGTTCAATGGAGAATACAATTATTTTATTATATTATAATATTCACATTTATTGTTACTAATAGACATTTTTAGCATGTTTTCTGCCCATCCCCATCAGTCCGACCTGTTGACATTCTCCGAATATTACCTGTTTTGACCCGACCCCAATTTGTTACTTATCTTTTTAAACGCAAAATGGATAAAGTTATAGATCTAACCTATAGTCTAAATGACTAAACTGACAGGTAGTATGCATCATTTTGGCAATCATCGCGACATTGCCACTCATTCAGCTTTTCTTCTTTCACATTCTTCTCATAAAGAAGGTGAGCTAATTATCTGCCATTTATGTTCATCTTGTTTTCCCTATTGTTGGAACTATTTAACTAGTCAAACATTTCTTACAGGGAATTAGCACATACGATTATATAATAGCATTGAGGGAGCAAGAGCCTCAAGGATTCGGAGGGCCACAAAGTCCTCAAATGTCACCAGCTAGCTCTATCACGGGTTTCAGCAGCGTTAGTTCCTTCAATACTTTCCGCCAGGGAGCTTGGTGCACTCCTCCACATCTGTTTGTTGAAGATCAGGTAACTTATCTTTTCTTTGATCTTATTTATTGTATCATTTTTGTTGATATTTTCAAAATTTTGTTACAGTATGATGTAATTCAACCAGAGACCAGCTCTGTTAGCTCAATGGGAAACAAGACTACTAATGGTCCTATAAAGAAAAAGAATGCTACAGCTGTGAAGATCAGCCCATGGACCTTGGCTCGTTTAAATGCAGATGATGTCTCAAAAGCGGCTGCAGAGGCACGCAAGAAGTCTAAGATCCTGCAGCCTGTTTCAAGAAAAGAAATGGGTTCAAATAAGATAGAAAGGGACAAGAACTTTGGGAGAAGTGACCGTTGGATGTCCTCCTCACGGCTTGACGATAGTCAGAGTCAAGGAAGCAAGCGGATATATATTCCAGAGATAAAAACCTCTGGCAACAATGGAAATGATATAGTGCCGCTGCAGCATGAAGCACATAGCTTATTCAGAGCCATAGGTTCATCTCCAGAAAGTAGCTTAGACTCCCCTGATATTCAGCCGTTTAAGGATTCTAAAAGAGAAAATGAGAGTGGGAGACACACAAACCTTGCGGTACGTAGTGGACTTGAGAAGCTTGAGAAGAAGGGAAACTTAGCACTCACAAGATCGATGAGTGATGGCTATGATGCATCTGGTGGGGAAGACAGTGACCGGGTCCCATCACGACTGGTGCAAAGATCCGGAAACACGAGTGCAAGACTCTTTGTTGCAGATCAGGATGACAGGATAGCTAGACTTAAAATGCCTTCATCCTCAAAACTTAGCTACCCAAATCATAGAAAGATTTGAATCACGATTTTTTTTCTTTTAGTTTTGTTTTTTTCTGCTGTGATGTATTTTTATTAGATGAACTCAACTTGGGAATTAGATATTAGCGAATAGTAATCTTACACTCTTACAGAGAATATAACCGAGTTCCATAACAATCAAAACACAAAGCAAGTAACAACCAATAATATATTACACATAGTAACAGTAATAACTTATGCAGAATTACATTGTCTTTGATAAGAGAATAAACATTATATACAACATATCCCCAAATGTAAACAATAGAAAAGTTATTCTAGATAGTATTGAACCATAGACAAACCAAGAGTCTGAAATGAGATTAAGCTTGAATAACAGTAACAAGATGAGGCAGCTTGTGATGATCAAAAGGCAAACTAACATACTCACGAGCAAACTCATGAGCAATCTCAATCGCTAATTCACCATGTAGAGCCTTACAATACATATACAAGACAGTATTCGAGGCAGTATTATAAAGAAAGAACAAAGTCAAGAAAGTCGTACCAATAACCAACTGGCACACAAAAGGCCAACTTTTCCATCCATCAAAATCAAAATCAAAATCAAAATCAAAATCCAAGGAAGTCATGAACCACAGGGTAAACCCAATCAAAACACCAAATAAGAAGAACAACGATAAAGAAACAGTTGCCATCCCTTTAACTAAGTAGGAACTCCGCCACAAAGGTTGAAACCCCCATTTGGATTCAGCTACAACAACGACAGAAGCAAGTGACCAATGCACTTGAAAGAAGATCACAAGTAAACCTAAAAGTCCACCTAACAAAACGGATAACACAATAAAGTAATTGGATCCATAATAAGTTAGAAACCCAAGGTTATCCCCAAACTTAAGAAGGACAATAAAAAAGAGTACAAGAGCTAAAGATATGAGAAACAGAAGAATTTGAGCTGCGAATATAGTCGAAACTAACGGAAAGAAGGAGTAAATTAAGGATTTAATAGCAGGAAAAAACTTGACAGGTCTACCGTAAAAGCCGTGGTATGTGCTGTAGGTGATTGTGGCAATTGAGGCGATGAACAAGGCATATAGAAAAAGTGTGTATAGGATTGGGATTGTAAGGGGATGATGGTGATTGTTGTTAATAAGGAGGAATTGAGTTGAAACGACGTCGTAGTCTGATATATTAGTGAGAGTAGGGAAAATGATGAGAGAGAAAGAAAGAGGAAGGAGGAAGAGGACTGATAAGGCGAGGAAGTGACGGGAGTGTGCGTTTACGATTCGTTTTGATTCCGACAGAACGCCGCTTAGGTTTAGTGTTGTTGCCATTCTGCTGCTTCATTCTCATTATTGCAATTCAATTCGATTATAAACCATTATCTCTCCACGTCAGCTCTACGTAGTTTTTAGTTTTTTTAACTCATTACCGTAAAATACTTAGGCTAAACGGAGGAAGGGAGAACTCACCTAGGTGAGTATCCAACTCACGCGTGGTCTTATCCCCACACTCAAAAGGTGAGAAACTCACCATGACGTGGAGGTGAGTGGCGGTTTTCTTTTGGCTGCAAAAGGTGAGAAACTCACCGGTGGTGAGTTTTGTAGTGGTGGGCCCCCCAAATTTCAGCCGTTGCAATCTTTTAAAAAAAAAAAACTTTTTTAAACCCCAATTTTTTTACCTATAATTATCCACTAACTCAACCATTTTTAAACACATCTTCTAAATTCATAACCTTGCTTACTTTCTTCAACCAAATTACTTTCTTCTTCAAACAAAATGTCTAACCAAAACACCCCCCCCCCCCCCCCCCAACAACAAACGTCAACCAAGTTTTTAATTTATCTATGTATCGTTTTTAACGTTTTAATAAAAGTTTTAAATTTCGTTAACAATTTTTTTAAATGAAAAAGGTAAGGTGAGTTGGGGGTGAGTTTGGGTTAAAAGTGGCCGCGGTAAGTGTGTGGTGAGTCTTATTTCCTGAGTAAGGTGAGTTTGTTTTCTGGAGAGAGAAAGCTGACGTGGCAGGGTGAGTTGGGGTGAGTTTTGTTGCTTATTCCCTTTAGCCTTACGTTATTTTTCTTCTCCTAGAATGAAACTTGTATTCTTACTACGCTTTTTAATAAAATAAATAAATAAATACAATCAAGGATGACCTTTTCACTTGATAAGAACTGATGTACATACCTACTGCATACTAGAGGTGTTTATGATTTGATTTTTAATCGAAAACCAAATCGAATTGAAATCGATTTAAACCAAACTGATTATGAATTCAGTTTTCGGTCTGGTTTTTAACCGAAACCGAACTAGAATCTGGTTTTTGGTTCGGTTCTCGTTTTAGAAATTTGAATTCGGTTTTAACCGAAAACCGCATATATATTTAATATTTTTTTAAAATATTAATATTTCTAATTTTACAAATTACAATGTGTTACAAAGAATTCGGAAAACATCTAAGTCTCATCTCTTGTCTTTTTAAATACGTTCGAACTCTAAATTTAGTCAATTCTGACCGGAGTGACATCGTAGTTGATATATTTGTCTTTTGTTTGATTAGATAAACTGATTCATCACTTGATAGTTAACATATTAGTTATTTATTATTTTATTTTTGTAACCCACATCTGTTCTTGTATTTTTCTTTGTTTAATTGGACTTTTATAGTTAATGATTATAATTATCTCATTCATGATAGATTTATATATCAAATGCATATTTCAAACTACTAGAAAATTAGTATTTTTGTGTGATTCGGTTTTTCGGTTAAAATCGAATTTCATATGAATTCGGTTCTTGGTTCGGTTTTCAGTTTAAACGTTTTTTGAAAAAAAACGAAAGACCCGAACCGAAGAACCCAAATAAATCGAGAACCGGACCGACAAACACCCTACTTTACATGCCTAAAGCAGTCAAATGTTGTACCAAATACATTGTAAATGAGAAGAGAGAAATTGTTTATATACATTTAATGCATTTTGTACAACACTTGAATGCGGTAGGCATATTAGTAGGTATATGGAGTAGGCATGTAAATAATTTTTCAAATAAGATATATATTTTACAAACTAAAATAAATTTAATAAGATATTTTTATGTTTTTCAATATATAGAATTACATGATTTAATAATTTTACAAAGTAGTCATGCATGCATTATCAAATCTCCGGTACTTAGATTATTAAGACACTAATTATTTCAAGATATTATTATGGGTCGTAAAGTAATAAGGGTAAAGATGATTTAATAATTTTACAAAGTAGTCTATGCATTATCAAATCTCTTGTACTTAGATTATTAAGACACTAATTATTACAAGATATTATTATGGGTTGTAAAGTAATAAGGGTAAAGAAAACATGAAAATGTTGCGTTTTGGTGGGTTTTCATGGAAACTGAAAGTTTTTAGTTTGTTTATAAAAATGCAAAATACATTTATTTAGTATACTTAAGACTTAACATTATATGTACTCAATCACATAAGAAACTCGCGATTTGGGGTATTTGTAGAGTCATATATAGTTTTAGGAATTTTCTATCATGTGCCTAAGGGCACATGATAACAATCATTTATTAATATTAAAAGTACCATTAAAAGTATCAAAGTTAAGAAACCAAGAAGAAAATGATACTTTTAATATTAATAAATGATTGTTAACATGTGCCATAGGGAACATGTGCCATAGGGCAAAAGTTAGAAAAACCCATAGTTTTATTAGGGGCAAAACACACAAAAGTATTTAATTTTTATACGTTATCTATTAAGGACTCAACTTTTTAATTTTTATTAAAGGATCCTACTTATTTCTTGTTTCTATTTAACCCGCTTTGTAGGTCACCAACCGGTATCTTGTTAATTTATTTTGTTGACTTTTGTTGACCATTTATTTAAATTATATAAATGTTTCTCTCTCTTTCATTTCGTTTACAAAACCCTAAATCGATTTCCTTCATGAACCCTAACCCTAATTCGTTTCCTCCTTTTAATTCGATACCACCAATGGCTATAATGGATGCGGAATCAATAGTATTTACAATGGATGTATATTATGAAGGTTCTTTTACAGGTATCCCAATGGCATATGAAGGTGGCCAAATGAAAACTTTACGCGATATTGATGTCACGGATTTTGATTATAGAAATATGTATCTTTATTTGAATGAAATGGAGAACTCTGTATTTACTGATATGTGTTATAGACATGGTAAACTAGCCACTGAAGGTGTTACTTTGGTGGTAAATAATGATAATTATCTGGGTTTTTTTTAATGTGCCGAGACTAATAATGGTAGAGTAGATGTTTATATTAAAAGGAACGAAATAATCAACCGGTCTATAGTTGGTTAAAAGTTTGCGGTATTCGAAAGAAATCGCTAACAACAATTTGAACAAGTAAGTGTTAACACGAACGCTAGTTAATAAATTAAGAGAAATCGGTTTATTGATTAGTAAGCTATTCGAAAGGAAGCTTATAGATTAATTCGCACACATCGGCTTGGTACTTTATGCACGATTATTTTAGGTGTTAACTATATTCGAAAGGAATAGTTGCATGGTTAGGTAATTGGAGAAATTTAGTATTCGAAAGGAACTAGGTTTTATATTAGAAGTTTATCGACATTTTCATACTTAGGAAATATCACACATTCGTAAACGGCCCAAGCAAGCGTCTTCAATCAATATTTGAAATACAAATCATTTTTAATCGTTTTTACATTTAGTCTTCCTAAGACAAAACCCCACTTGTTACTTGTTACTTTTTAGCTATTTTCTCAATTTATAATAGTCCCCGTGTTCGAACCCGAGATTTGCCTAAACTATATTACAACCGATAAGGGTACACTGCCCGGTGTTGTGATCTAGAGTAAGCGTTTTCGGAAAACTAGATTTCGCACATCAAGTTTTTGGCGCCGCTGCCAGGGACTTGATTCAATTGAGATTTTAGTTCTTGTGTTTTATTTTGTTCGAATAGTTTTCACGGTATTTTCTTTGTTTTGGTTGTGTTTTTCAAGTAATTGTTAGTGGATGTTCACGAGATCCCAAGGGAAGCACGTTGTAAGCCCACTTTCTGACCCGGAAAGAATTTTGCGAAAACAAGGTTTTAGAGCCGCTTTATTTAGTGAGAAGGGATCTTCCGAGGAGGAAGAAGAGTTAATTTTAGAAGAGGAACACTTTGAACCTAGCGAAATGTCGGAACATGGAGATGATCATGTCGTTCTTGACCCACCCAACCCGTTTGACGTACCAATGATCAACCGGAACCGAACCGTACCACTCACCAGAGGATCATCGATTATTCCACCAAACATGGGGAATAACTTTTCCGTCAAGGGGCATCACCACAAGATGATTCAAGAAAACTCATTTGACGGAAATTCAAAAGCTGACCCGCATAAGCACATTGCAACTTTTACGGAAATTTGCAGGATGTTTCGGTATGGAGAAGGTCTAGAGGAGGGGGTCATGCTTAGTCTATTCCCATCATCTTTACGGGGAGAGGCTAGGACATGGTTCTACGAGTTGGAGCCAGAGTCGATTGAAACTTGGGAAGATATGAGAGAAATTTTTGTGACCCATTTCTTTTCGCCCATCTTGGGTAGGAAATTGTTGAATCAGATTAGGAGTTTTTATCAGTACGACAATGAGACAACAACAGAAGCGTGGATTAGGCTTAAGCATCTTTTAAGGAACTGTCATGGGCACGATTTAGATAGAGAACAAATCATCGACATATTTTATCATGGATTGGATAACCGTTCGCAGCATGATTTGGACTTAGCGGGTGGTGGAAACTTTTTGTACAAATCACCGAATGACGCCCATAGAATGATGGAGGATCAAGTGCAAGTCGTGATAGCTAGGGATCGAGTTAATAAGAATAGAAAGGTTCGAGGGTCGGTGAACCAAGTAGAAGGAGGATGTAGTAGTGGAATTAATGAGATTGTGAACGAAATTAAGTCGTTGGCGGATGAAATGAAAAACAGAATGGGTCGGTTGGAAAAATATGTCCACTTGGGTAGAAATGGGTGTGGGAAATGTGGAGGACCACATGATACGGAGGAGTGTGAGCCGAAATTCGAGGATGCTAACTATGCCAACTACGGTTATCAAAACTATGGTAATTACCAAAATCGTCAACAGGATGGAGGTAATTACGAGTATGGAAATCAAAATCGGGGAAATAGGAATGAAACACGTTTTCAACCAAACCAACAGAAACCGAGGGAGGAGGAAGAAGACTCGAGTTTAAAGGAAATAATGAAGGATTTCATCCACATGCAAAATGCAAAGAATGACTTAATGGCAAACTCAATGAAAGGTATCCACGAGAAAATTGACCAAGTTCAAAGGAACACCCAGGAGAGCGTTCAGGATCTAGAAAGGAAAGTTGAAAGGATCAACGATCGGTTTGCAAATCGACCACCGGGTCAAATTCCAAGCTCTACCCAACCCAACCCGAGGCCGAATAATTCAAACAATTAAGGAGGTTCAAGTAACCAATGCCCGAGGTACCAAGCACCACATAACCGGGTTGAGCATGTGAACTCTATTGAGACACGATCAGGTCTTAAGTATGGGGGCGAGGGAGAAAATGAGCTGAACGGGAAGAAAACGTGAAAAACAGCTGAAACAGGGGAGGTGCGCCGCACCACAGAGCAAGTGCGCCTCAGTTCCAGCTCCGTAGCTTCACCGCTGGGTTCACAAGATACCAATGCGCCGCAACCTAGTCCAGTGCGCCGCAGTGACCCTATTCACAGCGATGACGAAGAGGAAGAAGAGATTGAGATGGAAAGGCGACCCTGGAAAGAACCAATGGTCCCAAGCAAAGAGGAATGGGTCAAAACGGAAGTTAAAGGAGCATACAAGCCGAATATTCCTTACCCTCAACGCTTGAGGAAGGAGAAAATGAAAGAACAATACGGTAAATCCTTAGATTTGATTAATTCTGTTAATGTTAATGTGCCTTTGGTTGATGTGATTGTAGATATGCCTAATTATGTTAAGTTCATTAAGGAACTTGTGAGAGAGAAAAGGGAAGTCAATGGAGGATCAAGCAGCTTACTTGAACGCGGAATGCTCGTCGACTGTGAAGAACGACAGACTTCCACCTAAGCTAAACGATCCAGGGAGTTTCATAATCACTTGTACTTTTAGTAAAACGTACCATTGCAATGCTTTAGCGGACTTGGGGGCTAGTATAAACTTAATGTCATATTCTTTATACTCAAAATTGGCTTTGGGGGTTTTAAAGCCAACAAAAATGAGCATTAAGCTAGCCGACCAAACTTTTAAATACCCGCTTGGCATTGTAGAAAACATGTTAGTACAAGTAGGTAGATTCTCTTTTCCCGTTGATTTCGTTGTATTGGAAATGGAAGAGGATAGTAGAGTTCCTCTAATTTTTGGTAGGCCATTTTTGAACACCGCAGATGCTATCATCCGTGTGAAAAGAAGAAAAATTACATTAGGTGTGGGGGACGATAGGGAAACATTTACTTACCATAAATCTAAAAAACTTTCGTACTCCACCAATGAAACGTGTTTGAAAATAGATGTTATTGATAATGACATGTTTGACCCAGAATTGCAGGAATTTCTTGAGGAAGAGGAATTGGATGAAGAACGAGAGGAAAAGAGTTTGGATTTTGAGTTAGAGGAGCTTCTTGAAAAGGATTTGGGGGTTGGAGATAGTACTATCAACGAAGACATCACTCTAGAAGAATTTGAGAGGATGTTTGATTTGAGCACGGAACCGGTCGTTACTAAGAACGAAACTAGGGATGAAAGTGAAAAGGATTTGGGACTTGAAACGAAAGTGGAGAAAGTAACCATGGAAGCACATGATGGTGAACCTTGTGCAATGCTCAAAGTCAATAAGGACTTAAGTCCAAAGTTTAAAGGTATACTCGAAAAACCCGTTGACTTTATTTTTAATCTAATTTGTTTGGAAAAAGAAAAAGTTTTGCAAGGTATAGGACAAAAATGAGGAGCAATTGAACTCGGATGATTTATTGGATGGAAAACCAATTGGGCATGGTGATGAAAAAGACAAGTATGGGGGAGAAGTTGGCGACTTTAGACGATGGGACGATGGTTCGGTCATGCGGGAAACGAAGGAATGGCATGTCGCATGGGCAAAAACCCGCGATGAGCTCGATGTTTCTAATTATGAAATTCTTTTCGATGTTTTGGATTGTAGGTGCATTGGAGAAGGTAACGTTTTGAGGAGTTGGTAGTTGGAAGGAAATCGAGGGAAACTTCGATTTCAAAGTTAGTTTGTTTGTGTGAGCGGAGGGCGAGTCAAGCTATAGACTCACGATAAAAACAAGCGCTTTACGGGAGGCAACCCGAGTTTGCTTTTCTTTTCTTTTCTTTTATTTTTGTATTGTTTGATTTTCTTTTTTTTTAGTTTCTAGTTTGGAACGCATTCGGGACAATGCGTTAAATAAGCATGGGGGAATGTCGGGAAATTTGCTATTTTAATATTCCCTCTCGTATCCATTATGTTTTTTTATTTGTCCCATTTGAGTCTAGATAAAAAAAAAAGGCTTAAATGTAGTTAGGAAAATGATAGGGGCTTGTGCATTTAGAAACATTCCGGTACTTTAACGTGAAATTGTGTAGGAACATCTCTAGTTAATAAAATATATGTAAGTAAGAATTTAGGTTTCTTAGTTTTAGTTCCTTAAATTTCCCCGAAAAATCTTAAATCCGGATAACCGCTAGATATCCTTAGTACCGAGCCCTTGTAGTTTATTGTACCCTTTCGGGGGTAGTTGGGGAATCCTAGTATCACTTAATCCCAAAAGAGAGTTAGAGTCGAAGAAAAAGGCCATAGGTCTTTCCCGTCAACAAAATTGAACTCATCCTCACTATAACGAAGACTCAAATCCCGTTACCAAAACCGTTCACTTCAAAGAAAATATAAAATTTTAAATCTTTAGTATTTGAAGTGAACAAAAGTGAGAGGAAAGCTAAATGAGTGGACTAACCAAAAATTCTCAAAAGCAAAAAGGAACAAAAAGAAGAAAAAATGGTTTTGTGATATTTTAAGGTATTCCCCCGAAAGCAAGGCGATATAGGGGTCGGCCCAAAAAGCTGATCGCTTTAACTTAGGTTGGAGAGTGAGGGAAAAGGGGTGGTTATTTGGACATATCAAAACTAGGGGATAAAGTAGGAATTGACATTAGGAAATTGCGGTTTTTATTTACTTAAGTAATTTAGTAGCTTTTGATGTTCGTAGTCGGTTTTATGATCTTACAATTTCACGCATATCTTTAATTTTGAACACTGGAATGTAGTTAAATGTTTGAGCCCGTGATTCCTTAATTTTTCTTAAGTTGTATATTTTGTAAATTTAACGTTATTTTGAGTCGAATTTGCTTAGGGACAAGCAAATGCTTAAGTATGGGGGGTTTGATATCGCTCATTTATACGAGTATTTTATCGTGATATTTGTTATGTTTCGAGTCCAAAACGTAATGGAAAGACCCATTTTATACTTATGTTTGTGTAAAGTATGTATTTTAGGTTTTTGGTCATATTTTGAACAAAAGGAGTCGTTTTGGGACTAAAAGATGCGAAGTAAAACAAGTTGGGAATTTGCAAGAAATAGATGCTAGGCATCTACTACAACTGCTAGGCATCTACTATAACTTCTAGGCATCTACTACAACTGCTAGGCACCTGCTCTTGGCTGAAATTGTTGGAGCCGCGGATCACCAACTGCGGCGCACCTACATACAAGTGCGCCGCAACTGGGCCAGTTTTTGTTACAAATGTTTTAGTAAATGCTATTCAATGGGAAACTAAAGGGACTTAAGCACTACACTTAAGAAACGATTTTGGGGGGACAGTAATTGGGGCATTCTCTCATCATTATCTTTTCTTTAATCAATCACTAGGAGGAGGAGGAGAAGAAGCAAACATCATAATTTCAAAGATTGGAGAAGAATTCATAAAACAATTTTCACTAGTTTTATCACTTTGGATACAATTGTAGTTTTTCTTTTCGGATTGGTATTGAACTCATTTTCATTTTCATTTCAATAGAATCATGTCTTTTTATTATAATTTGTGTTTAGTTAATATCATGAGTAGCTAATTCTCTTAAACGTTTGCTTGGATTTGTGATCGTTTGTGTGGTAAATTTTGAGTATGAAATTAGATTGATGTGTTGTGGTTAATTAGGGATCCGTTTGGGTTGAAACTTTAATTATCTTGTTAAAATTGTTTATATTTTTGTTTGGTAAACTAAAAACGGGTATTCGAAAGGAACTCGGACATTTTACTAAAATAGGAACGAAATAATCAACCGGTCTATAGTTGGTTAAAAGTTTGGGGGTATTCGAAAAGAATCGCCAACAACAATTTGAACAAGTAAGTGTTAACACGAACGCTAGTTAATAAATTAAGAGAAATCGGTTTATTGATTAGTAAGCTATTCGAAAGGAAGCTTATAGATTAATTCGCACACATCGGCTTGGTACTTTATGCACAATTATTTTAGGTGTTAACTATATTCGAAAGGAATAGTTGCATGGTTAGGTAATTGGATAAATTTAGTATTCGAAAGGAACTAGGTTTTATACTAGAAGTTTATCGACATTTTCATACTTAGGAAATATCACACATTCGTAAACGGCCAAAGCAAGCGTCTTTAATCAATATTTGAAATACAAATCATTTTCATTCGTTTTTACATTTAGTCTTCCTAAGACAAAACCCCACTTGTTACTTGTTACTTTTTAGCTATTTTCTCAATTTATAATAGTCCCCGTGTTCGAACCCGAGATTTTCCTAAACTATATTACAACCGATAAGGATACACTGCCCGGTGTTGTGATCAAGAGTAAGCGTTTTCGGAAAACTAGATTTCGCACATCAATGCTCTACCTCTATCAGTACATCATCAACTTCAGCATCAGGAGCAGGAGCGGTGGAAGACCCAGGGACCTCTGGAGGGACAGGAGGATCAGCAACATACGTCTCAATGTCCTCCAGATCGTCCTGCTGATGAAGTATATCAGCATCCACAGAGGAAACCACTGCCTGTCAACCTCTGGATGAGCATCAACGAACTGAAAAACCTCCGCAGCTAGAGCTAAGGGATCATTAGCCGATGCTTCACCCTGAATAGTAGAGGCCTCACCCTGAAGAACAGGTGGAACTGGAGGAGGGGGAACGATCACATCAGGTACATTGCCCTCGGTAGGATGGGCACGTTCCTCATACTCATAGTTGGGATCAATAAGAGCACCAAAAAAAGGAGCTTCTTGCGGTACAAATGAGTGGAAAATCTTACGGTCAACCATACCCACTCGAACCCGTAGACCCTCGGTTGGTAACTCTGGCAAAAAATGAGATAGAATAATCATGACGAATCTCGGATGCAGCAACAGAGTCCGAGGATGCAACATTTCGTTCTAGAGTTTCTCCAATATATATCTGGCAACCGGATACAGACGGTTTAGAACCAGAGACACCCGCATTGACATAAGCTGATTATCCATCGTATCGTGCCCGGTCTTGGTAATCTTGAAAACCGAGACAATAACGTGGAATAAGTACCACCATTGGCCATAAAATTTGCCCTTTTCATTATGTAGGGACGGTGCCAATCCAACATAACCCATACAACGGAGGGTGAGTCCGAGAAATTGGGGACCAAGATTGGAAGCCACCCGTTCCTGAGCAGTTGTACCAAGATGAAAGATTTGGCGAAGTCGAGTACTGGTGATGACGATATCCCGACCATTTACCACTACACTCATACCATCTCGAACTTCTCCAGTCTGGGGGTGGACTAAATCCACGTGTTGCAGTGTGTCATAGAATTGTTGGACACATGGAACGATGATTGGCAAATCCTCCTGAAGAAGAAAAGACAACCGAGATGCCTGTAAGAAGTCAAGTGCATGGCAAAAATGAATAGCTTGTGTCGAATCAGTAGCCAAATTCACCGCTTGATTATGCCTCTTGTCGAATGAGCGTTGAGCCATCTGTGAATTCTGAAAAATAAAGACATATTAGATAAATTTTCCCGAACATTCATGTTCGCCGAACATGTATGTTCGTCGATCCTAAATGTTCGTTCAGGCATAAGCGAAGCACCTTTGTTCGCCGAATAAGAAAAATCATTTTATATAAGTGCACGAACATGAATGTTCGTCATTAAGTTCGGCGGACAAAGGGCCCTTGGCGAACACACATGTTCGCCAGAGTATGTTCGTCCTAAACATAATCAATGAAGACAGTGGCGAACATACATGTTCGCCAAGGATGTTTGTCTGTTTTCTAAGGGCAAGTTCGCCAAGGCATGTTCGTGCAAAAGGACTATTGGACAACGAACATACATGTTCGTTTAAGGGTAAAAATTTTGACCAAGTCTAAGGACAAGTTCGCCAAGTCATGTTCGTTCAACAAACATTTGACAACGAACATACATGTTCGTCTAAAGATCAAAATTTTGACGAACATACATGTTTGTCTAAGGATCAAAATTTTGACGAACATACATGTTTTCTAATCCTAAGGATTTGACTAAGGCATGTGTAAATTCCTACGAACATGTTAAAATCTGGGCAAAGTCCTACGAACATCAAAAAAAATATGGATAAAATCCTACGAACATCATCAAACTGGGCAAATCCTACGAACATGTTGAAATTCTGGGCAAATTCATATGAATATCCTAAATTTCTGGGCAAACTCAAACGAATATCCTAAAAATCTGGGCAAAAGGACGAACATCATGAAGAAAACTTACATGAATATGAAGATTTGACGGAAGTTGACTTGAAGATATTTTTCGTCGAGCAGAGTAAAAATTAAGAGGATTTCTTCGTTGGTGAAAATTGAAAAGTGAAAAGTGAAAAGTGAAGGTGGAAAATTTGAGCTTTATAGGCCACGAGCATGGGCCGTGGGAAATGGGCCAAAAATTTTGGACTTCAATGGGCCGAACAATTGGACTATTTTTAACTTAACAAATAACCGACGTTTCAAAATGAGAAATACGTACGAACTAACTAATAAAAATAAAAGAACAAAAAATCAAGAAAAAATTAAAAAATTTAACTAATGGTAACTAACGGTAGTGTACATATAACGGTAGTATACAGTATGAAAGTTAATGATTCGATCAGATTACTTATCGGAACGTTTTAATTTACAAAGTAAAAGGAACCAAATACAAAATTAAGTTTAAACCCATGTTTGTGTGTTTTTCCAAGTTAACCATTCAATCTCAAGCCATAAAGTAGTGTTTTAATTGCAAGTAAGCAGTCTTAAATTTTGGCTTAAAAGCACCCGATATTAGCACATATTCGACACGAATCTGGATGCACTCAAGGTATTTGTGAAGTGTTTTAAGTTACGAGTGGTATGGAGTGGTTACCAACCTAGACAAGAGCAGCATATGAAACTGGCGAAGGGATAGCTCGTATTAAATTTGAAAACGATTTTAATAATGGATTGGTTTAAATTGTGCAAGTCTATGACTAAACTTCTATGACGTTTTTATAAGATTTAAGAATTTTGCGACTTTCTATGAAACCCTATAGCAAGCTTTCTACCACCCGATCTGAAACCAATTAAGGCCTTAGGTGGCTAGGTGAACAAGGGCACCCCAAAGGTATACTGACTCATATTTCAAAGGTCGCTTATGTGAATTCAAAAACTAATTAACACACCAATAAAATTTATAATTTAATAAGAGCGTTTCCTATCTGTGAGCGCAACATATGACTCGTAACAAAAATCTAATCTTAACCTTTATTGTAAAAAGCAAATTCAAGTCATTTAATGTAAGAAATAGAGGCTTTAAGCACATGCAAACCACACTACTGAATACAACAGTGAGACGAAAGGCCACAAGACACTAGAATTTAAAAGAAATATATTCGGAGGTTATTAATTTGTCTTAGGCGTTAAACGTGCATAAACCCGATTTCAGACTTATAGTCATAATGTCACACCCCGCTATAGCGGAAACACGAAGTGCGAAGAGCTGGAATACTATTACACGGGTTATAACAAAATATAACGGTTCAAGTCATTGATTAAAAATAAAAGTGTTCACAAATTCAAAAGACAACCAAGTAGTTTAACGTTTCAATACAAGTACATAATTAAAATTTCAAACAAATTCCCAAAATAATAAACAGGTCTTTTTCCCAATGAAAGTCTCACTCAACCATCCTGACCCGTCCATGCCATGCACTTCATTCTTACATTTAATTTCCTGAAACATAAGATAAAGTGTCAACTACAATAAAGTAGTGAGTGAGTTACAGTTTAAGTTTCTCGACAAAAGGTTTCCGTGAAGTATATATAAGTAAAAGAGTTTTTTAAATGAAAAAGAAGCGGAGTGGCGCTTAAATATATATACTTTAAAAGTTTCTGAGGCAACGGGGAATAACAATACCCTAAAGTTTGTACCAATGCAAGTAGAACAATACTTGCAAAATAATAGTTGCGGAGTCAATCGCTAAAAGAGTGTATATGCGTAAATAAATAACTAATGATTAAAATCTTGTGTCAACCTCTTGGCATAATATAACATAAGTGTACACACTAAACCGATTATCCAACCGTGAGGCCTGATATCGCTCGATTCTACGCGTATTCTTTCGCGATATTCGTTATGTTTTTGTGTCAAAACGTAATGGATAGACCCATATTACTTATTTTTGTATAAAGTTTGTGTTTTAGGTGTGTTAACATGTTTGGAATCAAAAAGGATCATCTCGGGACTTAAACAAGTTCGGAAGTCGCAGGGGACCAATGAGCCGCATTAGAGACCCTGTGCGACGCATTCAGCAAGGAGCAAAATTCTGAACCAAACTGAAGTGAGAATGCGCTGCATTCCACTCCTAGTGCGGCACATTCTTGGTGCTGGGAGGAGTTGTTTATTCGTGCGTATGTGATTTACCTCCGTACGAACGTTGCTGTAGAACTCAAAAACTTCATAAATTTCACTTATCTTCAAAACTCAAACATCCAGTAAACGTTAAGCACATAAAAATTATCAATTTCAGAAAGAATAAACGTTTTGCTCAATAAAACATAATTCCAAAAACTTCATCAACAATTATGACTCTACGAATTTGACATTAATCTCTGTTTCACATTTAGGTCTCAAGTCACGACAAGTAACCGTTAAACTAACAAAATGAAAAATAAAGAAAAACTAAAAACTAAAATTAAAAAATCTTTTTGTATTTTTCTGTTTTTGGTAAATAAAAGGACATTTTAACTACGACAGAATAATTGAAATAATGACTACATAAACTGAAAATTTCACATTCTTTTTGTGTTTTTCGAATAAGGGATCAGACTGATACTGAAACATAGTATTGTCATTCATTTTTCGTAGTAACTATTAACATATCAGTTGACGATTATTGGTATATTTGTCCTCTTAAACTTAAACAAACATTCACTTGACATTTTCTTTCAAAATGGTTATCTCGCTAAGATCTCCCAATATTTTGAACATAGAAATCAACACACACATCTTGAATTTTAACAGTCATCAAAATTATATCATAATTAGAATTGCAAGTATGTTTGTGTATTTGTCCTCTTAACTTTTCAGCCTTTTCAATTCTATCTTCATAAATACCAAACGCAATATCATAATATTTATTTCGTATGTCAGTATGACATCCACTGCACAGGCAATAAGGACCAGTGATTCTTGATCGTTAAAACGTTTAATTTACACCATTCGGAGAATAAGCACTTCGTCACCCTTTATTTGGAATGCTCGAGTTATGATCATTCTTTCGACCTTATAACTCTGTTCATCCATCAAGGTATTTTTGAAGATTTTAAGTACTTCGTCACCCTTTATTTGGAATGCTCGAAATATGATCATTCTTTCGACCTTATATTTCTGTTCATCCATCAAGGTATTTTTGAAGTTGTTTACTTATCTCTTACTTTGTATTTGATCTTGAATAGACTGAGTCTATTTTGGTGTTCACATAATTTCTTTAAATTCTTTGATCTTGATCAAATCATTCAAGAATGTTATTCCAAAATCACTGAAATGGCCCTTAATTGCTTCAATAAATACTGACATACTGTATTTATTTTCTGATATTACGCCTAATATTTACTATCATCAAATTGATCCAGCGAAAAGCCACAAACACTACAAGACAAAAGCTAATCATAATATATTAAACATTTAATTTCGACTGTTGTGTGTTGTTTACAGTGTTCTCAATTGTTATTGATCTCCAGATATCATTTAGACAGTCTTTGAGACATATCCATTATGATGTAAATTAAATTAGATATCTGCGACAACCCTTTTAAAAATGATTAATTTTCGTCAAGTTTCAGTGAGATAAGCCTACCAATATATCCTACAACTGACATGTATAACGTTACGTTCAGCATACTTTTGACAATTTACATGTTCAGTTTTAGTTCAGTATTTCCTCACTTCCCTAATTTTTTATTTTTTATTTTTTATTTTTTTTTATTTTTTTTTATTTTTTATGACTTATGACTATTTCTCCCCCTAAAATTCTAAAAATAAAAATCTTTTTTATTTTTGAAATTTTATAATAACTGAAAAGAAGAAAATAAAAATAAAATAAGAAAATATCTTAACGTAGTGTACAAAAATAATCCCGGTTACTTGTCCGACTTGACCTCTTCAATTACGTCACTCTTTTTGACAACACCATTTTCCAGTAGTAAAAACCCAAACCTAGACTTATCAAATGCTTTTGTAAAAATATCTGCTTTTTGAAACATTGTTTCGATATAGATGACATCAATTAAGTGTTTTTCAAAGCAATCACGAATGAAATGATATTTTACGCCTATGTGTTTGGTTTTAGGATGGTGCACGGGATTCTTAGTGACAGCTATGGCAGCAGAATTATCAACATAAATAGGAGTAGTAGTGATAGACAAACCGTAATCACGCAGTTGTTGTTGAATCCAGATAACCTGAGAACAACAACTAGCCGCAGCTACGTATTCAGCCTCACACGTGGACAATGCTACAGCGGTCTGTTTCTTGCACTGCCATGTGATGAGACGCGTTCCGAGAAACTGACATCCTCCTGAAGTTGATTTAGCATCCTTCTTGCAACCTCCAGAGTCCGAATCACTGAAAGCAGACAACTCAAAATTATCATCATTAGAATACCAAAGACCTAAATCTGGAGTACCCTTTAGATATTGCATAATTCGTTTCACTGCTTGAAGATGAACAACAGTTGGTGCGGCTTGGTATCGGGAACACAAGCACACAGGGAACATAATATCTGGACGAGAAGCGGTGAGGTACATAAGAGAACCGATCATGGAGCGATAGAGTGACTGATCAATTAGCTCCCCCGTAGCTTCTGGTGATATCCCGTGATTCACCGATAGGGGAGTAGAGGCTGACTTCGTTTCCGACATTTCAAACCGTTTCAAAATGTCGTTGACATATTTTGTCTGATGAATAAAAATTCCCTCTGCAGTTTGATCTACTTGTAGCCCCAAAAAGAACTTAATCGGACCCATAGAACTCATTTCGAACTTGCTTGTCATAACCGCTTCAAATTCCTTGCACAATTCTTGATTGGTAGAACCAAAGATTATGTCGTCCACATATACTTGCACCAACAGAATATCGTCACCTCTTTCCTTGATGAACAGCGTACAATCGATAACACCTCGACGGAAACCATTGTCGATCAGATGATTTGCGAGTGTCTCATACCAGGCGCGCGGTGCTTGATGCAGACCATAAAGTGCTTTATCAAGAATGTACACTTTATCCGGATGTAATGGATCTACAAAGCCTGGTGGTTGATTAACATACACTGTTTCTCGAATATTCCCGTAAAGAAACGCACTCTTTACATCCATTTGGTAGACGATGAATTTCTTATATGATGCGAAGGCTAGAAAAATCCGAATCGCCTCCAATCTCGCAACCGGAGCAAACACTTCATTATAATCCAGTTCAGGTATTTGACGGAAACCCTGAACCACTAGCCTTGATTTGTTCCTGACGACTATTCCCTGATCATCCCTTTTGCAACGGTGGACCCAACGACAACCAAGAGACTTTGCACCTTTTGGCTTAGCAACAAGCCTCCAGACACCCAGCTTCTTAAATTGTAAGAGTTCCTCTTGCATCGAATTTATCCAATTGTCATCCAAAAGAGCTTCTTCAATATTAGCCGGTTCAATCTGGGAGATAAAACATGCATGGTAAGTGACATCCCCAGATTTAAACAGGTCAATGTAAACATCGCTTTGAATTTGTCTTCTGGTTCGAACTCCGGCCGTGTGTTCACCTATTATAGTCGAAACAGGGTGATCACGTTCAGTTCGTGTAGCCGGAGTATGAGGAATTTCGACATTTGGACTCAAATTAGTAACATCAAGATTTTCAGCTTGCTCATTCACAGTAGCTGAGCCATCAGAATCTGAACCATCATCATTTGCGTGGTACTCTGCAGTATGATCTTGAGTACCAGGAGGAGTAGCAGCTGTTGGAGTTACTGGATCGTGAGGAACAGGATCTTCCAAATCTTCTCTGTGAGAATAATACCTTGCAACATCTTCATCGGAAAACTCGGGAAGATTAAATGACTCAAATAACGAATCATAGTCAAACATCCACGGATATCCTTTGGAAGGAATAGGTTTAGAATACTTCTGAACGTCCACCTCATACCATTCTTCAATAGCTTTAGTGGCTGATTCCAAACTCTCTGTTAGGAGTGCTGTAACCCAGAAAATATCCCTTCTACTGCCTTTTCATCGAACTTTCCCTCTGATTTACGCTTGAGCATAGTACAAGGAGCTCCAAAGGGTTCCAAGTACTGCAAGTTTGGCTTTCTCTTCTGCAACAACTCATAACAGGTTTTCTCATGACGCTTTACTACTAGCACTCGGTTTAAAGTGTAGCATGCATTCGCCACAACTTCATTCCAAAATCGTACTGGCAGTGATGAATCAGCCAACATA